>CM066597.1:6424507-7024507 GCA_033816785.1 Picus viridis | reverse complement strand
CCTGACATCCAACCTAAACCTCCCCTGGCACAATTTCAGGCCAGAGCAACCCTCACCTCACTGCAGCCTCCTCTCAGGGAGCTGTAGAGAGCAATGAGGTCTCCCCTCAGCCTCCTCTTCTCCAGGCTGAACACCCCCAGCTCCCTCAGCTGCTCCTCCCCAGCCCTGTTCTCCAGACCCTTCCCCAGCTTTGTTGCCCTTCTTCAGACACACTCCAGCCCCTCAATATTTTACAGAATAAATAGAGAGCTTCACCCCAGGCTGCTGCTCCCCATGCACTGGGGCATCTCCTTTGCATCCAGGCTCTCAAGCTGACCACAGAGCTACCTTTGACTCCAGCCTTGTGAGTCTGGAAGCGACACCAAAAGGCAAAGCCTTGTTGCCCTTCTCTGGAGCTGCTCCAGTCCCTCAATGTCCTTCTTGGAGTGAGTGGCACCAAACTGAACCCAGCATTTGAGGTGCAGCCTCACCAGTGCCCAGTCCAGGGGCACCAAACTGAACCCAGCATTTGAGGTGCAGCCTCACCAGTGCCCAGTCCAGGGGCACCAAACTGAACCCAGCATTTGAGGTGCAGCCTCACCAGTGCCCAGTCCAGGGGCACCAAACTGAACCCAGTATTTGAGGTGCAGCCTCACCAGTGCCCAGTCCAGGGGCACCAAACTGAACCCAGGATTCGAGGTGCAGCCTCAACCAGTGCCCAGTCCAGGGGCACCAAACTGAACCCAGCATTTGAGGTGCAGCCTCACTAGTGCCCAGTCCAGGGGCACCAAACTGAACCCAGGATTCGAGGTGCAGCCTCACCAGTGCCCAGTGTCCAGGGGCACCAAACTGAACCCAGCATTTGAGGTGCAGCCTCACCAGTGCCCAGTCCAGGGGCACCAAACTGAACCCAGGATTCGAGGTGCAGCCTCACCAGTGCCCAGTCCAGGGGCACCAAACTGAACCCAGGATTCGAGGTGCAGCCTCACCAGTGCCCAGTCCAGGGGCACCAAACTGAACCCAGCATTTGAGGTGCAGCCTCACCAGTGCCCAGTCCAGGGGCACCAAACTGAACCCAGGATTCGAGGTGCAGCCTCACCAGTGCCCAGTCCAGGGGCACCAAACTGAACCCAGGATTCGAGGTGCAGCCTCACCAGTGCCCAGTCCAGGGGCACCAAACTGAACCCAGGATTTGAGGTGCAGCCTCACCAGTGCCCAGTCCAGGGGCACCAAACTGAACCCAGGATTCGAGGGTGCAGCCTCACCAGTGCCCAGTCCAGGGGCACCAAACTGAACCCAGGATTCGAGGTGCAGCCTCACCAATGCCCAGTCCAGGGGCACCAAACTGAACCCAGGATTCGAGGTGCAGCCTCACCAGTGCCCAGTCCAGGGGCACCAAACTGAACCCAGGATTCGAGGTGCAGCCTCACCAGTGCCCAGTCCAGGGGCACCAAACTGAACCCAGCATTTGAGGTGCAGCCTCACCAGTGCCCAGTCCAGGGGCACCAAACTGAACCCAGGATTCGAGGTGCAGCCTCACCAGTGCCCAGTCCAGGGGCACCAAACTGAACCCAGGATTCGAGGTGCAGCCTCACCAATGCCCCGTCCAGGGGCACCATCACTTTCCTACTCTTCCTGGCCACACTCTTGCTGATCCAAGCCAGGCTGCTGGTGGCCTTCTTGGCACCTGAGCACACATCTTCGAGGGTGGGGGCAAATCCCAGGGTCCACATGGCTCTAACCCCACAGCTGGCCCTGTTGCAGACACTGGTGCAGAGGCATTCAGGGCTCTGCCTTCAGCTGGGCACCACCACCCAGGGCTTCCCCCACAGCCTCATTACTACCTACATTTCTCTACACTTAACAGCTTAAGCCTCTTATCTTCCACATGCTCTGGGTCTATGCAAATAGTGCTAATAAAAGCCCAGGATTCTCACTATGCCACAAATCTCCTCTCAGAGCACTGGCTGTGGCCTTTCTTCCCCTCTAAGCACCAGGAAACAGCCTGGGAAGACAAAGCAGCCCAACCTCAGAGGACAAAAGAAAGGCAAAGACCAGCTAAGAAAGGCAAAGCCCAGCAGCTCCAGCCCTTGCAGTTCAAGTTCAGGTTCAGGGGGATTCTCAGAAGCCAGCTCAACCTGCTGGCTGTGCTCAAGCAAGCACATCCCCAGTCCTACAACTGAGGTCTGAACACCAAAACAAAACACAACAAAGTTCTTCCCCATGAGGGTGGTGAGAGCCTGGCACAGGTTGCCCAGGGAGGTGGTGGAAGCCTCCTGCCTGGAGGTGTTTGCAGCCAGGCTGGATGTGGCTGTGAGCAACCTGCTGCAGTGTGAGGTGCCCCTGGCCATGGCAGGGGGGTTGGAACTGGCTGATCCTTGAGGTCCCTTCCAACCCTGACAATTCTGTGATTCTCTAAAACAAAACCAACCAACAAACAAACAAAACCCCCAAACCAAACAACCACCAAACAAAACCAACCAACCAAAAAATCCCACCAACAAACAACCAAACAACCCCCCCAAAGCAACCAACCAAAAACACTTCACCCCAAACCCAACCAACCAACGACATCATCAACAACACAACCCAGAGATCAAGCCAGAGCAGACTGAAGTGTCTGGGTATCTGCATCCCCAAGGGCAAGCAGTGATGGGATCAATTGTTCTCCCTCCTCTTCCTGCTGCCAGCTGCGCAGCCCAGCTACAGAACTTTGTTGCCCAGTGTGCTGTTACCTCTGACACTGCAGCTCTGCAGCTGCTTTCAGCAGGTCCCTGCCTGGCCTTTATCTCCCCTGTGCTATCTCTCCACCTTTGATCAGGCATCTGGCAAGGTTTAAGGACAATTTATGTCCTCTATATTTCAGTGCTGAGCAGATGGAGAATAAAGAGATGTCAGCTCGTGGAAAAGGTGTTCAGGAGAAGACTTGATGGGACTGGGAGTGAAACCCTGATCTTATCTCCCCAGTTGTGAAGCAGTTGATGAGTTGTGAGGCTTTTCTCAGCCTCCCTCCTCTTTTCCTCTGTAGGTGCCTATAATAGAGCCATTGAGTTGTTTGGGTTGGAAAAGAGCTCTAAGATCAAGTCCAACCATGACCATCAAACCCTGTCCCAAAGTGCTGTGTCCATAAAGTTCCTTGAACACCTCCAGGGATGGTGACTCCACCACCACATGGCCAGCACCAGGAGCCAAGCATACATGAGAGACTCTGTGCCTTGTCTCTTCCAGACAACCAGCAACAGAACATGAGGCCACAGTCTCAAGCTGTGCCAGGGGAGGTTTAGGCTGGAGGTGACTAGAAAGTTCTTCCCAGAAAGAGTAATTGGCCATTGGGATGTGCTGCCCAGGGAGGTGGTGGGGTGCCTGTCCCTGGAGGTGTTCGAGAAAGGCTTGGATGTGGCACTTGGAGCCATGGCTTAGTTGTCAGGAGGTGTTGGGCATTAGGTAATAGGTTGGACTTGATGATCTCTGAGGTGTTTTCCAACCTGGTTGATTCTGTGAGTCTATGGCAAGCCAAAACA
The DNA here is from genome assembly GCA_033816785.1 of Picus viridis. Lineage (NCBI taxonomy): Eukaryota > Metazoa > Chordata > Aves > Piciformes > Picidae > Picus > Picus viridis. The sequence continues at coordinate 7,021,007 of CM066597.1, read as the reverse complement.
TTCTTTCTCTTTTCCCACTAATTATGAGCCTGCCACAAGGAAAATCATCCCTCAAGCTTTTGACTTGCTTCTGTTCCTCAGTGCTCTCACACCCTCAATGTTTTCCACATCCTGACCAACCTCAAGGGCCACCAGAGAGAGGTTTTGCTCCACGTTTAGCACCAGCAACACAAGACTGAGGGGAGAAAGGGAGGGCAGCAAGCAGAGAGCAATAGAACCAAGCAAACAGCCTGCAAGTGCCCAGTTTGCTCCTGAAAGCTCTTTCAGTTGCACAGAGATATTTCACCTGCTGCCTAAGAGAGGCTAAGACACACACCTGCCCTTTTCACAGGGCTCCACAGAAGCTTCATGGTCAGATGCTCCAGCTTCAGGGTCAGGTGTGCCCCATGTTCCCTGGCCATCAATCAGCATTGAGATAAGCAGATAATGGCAGACCACAAATAACCATCTAAGCTGGTTTTCAGGAAAGTTGTGCACAGATTAAAAAGGACATAACAGCTCCTTGTCAATTAAAGACGCCAGCAGGGATTTGCAAGCTGTTGCCCTGGTCCAGTTTTTCCCTGCTGCAGCCTGAAGCTCCAGGTGAACTCAGGGAAGGAAGCAGGGAGGGCTTCCAGGACCCATCTCACTTAGCTCAGGGGCTATGGGGGGACGGCATCACTCCAGGGACTCTCCTCACCTGAGCACCGTGAGACCTGCTCCTCCATCACCAGCCTGGGATCATAAAATCATTAAGGTTTGGAAAGACCTCTGAGAACATTAAGTCCAGCCTTTAAGACCTCTGAGATCATTAAGTCCAACCTTTTACCCTACAGCTCCGTGCCCACCAGACCATGTCCTGAAGTGCCACATCTACTCACTTTTTTTTACACCACTAGGGATAGTGACTCCACCACCTCCAGCCTGTTCCAGTGCCTGATGCTCAGGGCAGCCTTGCCAGCACTTGCCCACCCACACGGAGCATCCCAGCACGGCTTGCAGAGAGCAGACACAGGCTGGCAGAGCACCAGGGGACGATCCCCTCCCTGCTCCTGCTGGACACAGCATTGCTGATCCCAGCCAGGATGCCACTGGCTTTCTTGGCCACCTGGCCACACTGCTGGCTCCTGTTCCTCTGCTTGTCTATCAGCACCCCCAGGTCCCTTTCTGCCGGCAGCTTTCCAGCCCCACTGCCCCAAGCCTGCAGCACTGCTTGGAGCTGTTGTGCCCCAAGTGCAGGTCCTGGCACTTGGCCTTGTCGAAGCTCCTCCTGGTAACGCCGGCCACGGATCCAATCTATCCCAGCCCCTCTGCAGAGCCTCCCTACCCTCACCACAACACAGATCCCCCCAGACCTTTCCCAGTGTGCCTGCAGGCAGATTCACCTTCCCCTGGCTCCTGTGCAACACCAGCACAGCCCAGCCCATAGCTAATCAGAAATGCAGTGGTTGAAAGCAAGTGGTTGGAAGGAGCTGCCCTTCACACCACACCAGCCAGCATTTACTCTCTTCCTCCTCCTCCTCCTTCTTCTTCTTCTTCCTTTTTTTAACTTTCTTTTCTTCTTTTCTTTTTCTCTTTCTTTCTGGTTTTTTTTTTTTGTTGTTTTTTTTTTTTTTTTTTTTTAAACACTGTGAGTCTTCAAAGAGAATTTTCCACACTTTGGACACATGCTGTGTTGAAAGGGCCTCGGGAAGCCTCTTTTTTTTTCCCCCTTTGCTTTTTAATTTGAAAAAGGCACCACTGAAAACAGAAACACTTGAAAGGGAAAAGCACTCAGGAAATATTAATACCAAAGAGGTGGGATCCATGTGTTTGCCTTTGAAAAGTTCTAATATCTGAGAACTCAGGCATACCTTGAGAGACACCAGCAGGTCTGGCAGGATGTGTGACACCACAGTTCTGGTGGCCACAGGTTCTTCTTCTCTTTTTTCCTTTTCCTTTTCTCTTTTTTTTTTTTTTTTTCCTCTTTTCCCCCCCCTTTCTTTCTTTTTCCCCCCTTTTCTTTCTTTTTCCCCCCTTTTCTTTCTTTTTCCCCCCTTTTCTTTCTTTTTCCCCCCTTTTCTTTCTTTTTCCCCCATTTTCTTTCTTTTTCCACCTTTCCTCCTTTTTGCCCCCTTTTCTTTCTTTTTCCACCTTTCCTCCTTTTCGCCCCCTTTTCTCTTTTTCACCCCTTTCCTCCTTTTTTCCCCCTTTTCTTTCTTTTCCCCCTTTCCTCCTTTTCCCCCCTTTTCTTTCTTTTCCCCCCTTTCCTCCTTTTCCCCCCTTTCTTTCTTTTTCCCCCTTTCCTCCTTTTCCCCCCTTTTCTCCTTTCCCCCCCCCTTTTCTTTCTTTTTCCCCCTTTCCTCCTTTTTCCCCCTTTTCTTTCTTTTTACCCCCTTTCCTCCTTTTCTCCCCTTTCCTCCTTTTCCCCCCTTTTCTTTCTTTTTCCCTCTTTTCTGCTTTTCCCACCTTTTCTTTCTTCCCCCCTTTTTTCTCCTTTTATTTCCCCTTTTCTTTCTTTTCCCCCCTTTTTCTTTCCCATCCCTTATTTTTTCCTTTTCTTTTTTCCCCTTCTCAGCTTTTCTTTTTTTGCTCCCTTTTCTTTCCCCCTTTCAATTTTTTTCCCTTTTCTATTTCACCTTTTCTTTTTATTTTCCCTTTTCTTTTCCCTCCTTTTTTTTTCCCCATTTTTTCCTTTTCTTTTTTCCCTTTCCATTTTCCCTTCCCCCTTTTTTTTCCCCTTTTGGCCTTTTCTTTTTTATCCTTTTCTTATTTTTTCCCTTTTCTTCCCCCCCCCCCCTTTTCCCCTTTTCCTTTCCCCCTTTCCCCCCTTTTTTCCTTTTCTTTTTTCCTTTTCCTTTTTATTTTCCCTTCCCCCTTTTCCCACCTTTTTCCTTTTCTTTTTTATCCTTTTCTTCTTTTTTTCCCCTTTTCTTTTCCCTCCTCTTTTCCCCCTTTATTTTCCCTTTTCTTCCCCCTCCTTTTTCCCTTTTCTTTTTATTTTCCCTTCTCTTTTTCCCCCTTTCCCCCTTTTTCTTCCCCCCTTTTATTTCCCCCCTCTTTGTTTCCTTTTCTTTTTTCCCCTTTTCTTTTTTCTTTTCTTTTTTTCCCTTTTCTTTTTATTTTCCCTTTTTTCCCCCCTCTCCCCCTTTTCTTTTTCCCCCCTTTTCTTTTTCCCCCCTTTTCTTTTCCCCCTTCTCTTTTCCCCCTTTTCTTTTCCCCCTTTTCTTTTTCCCCCTTTTATTTTTTTCCCCCTTTTCTTTCCCCCCTTTTCTTTTCCCCCCTTTTCTTTTTTTCCCCCTTTTCTTTTCCCCCCTTTTCTTTTTTCCCCCTTTTTCTTTTCCCCCTTTCATTTTTTTGCCCCTTTTCTTTTTCCTCCTTTTCTTTCTCTTTCTCTTTTCTTCCCCCCACCCCTTTTATTTCTATTTTTGTCTCCCCCTTTTAATTTTCTTTTTTTTTTTTTTTAACTAACTGAGCAATGATTTAAGCTCTAGAGACTTCCCCCCCCCCATCCAAACTTAACCAGGCTGCCATGTTTGAACAACTGATTACTACAAATATGTGAGGATGTATTTAATTATCTGGAATTACAGAGGGAGGAGGGGTGGAGGTGGGGGGTGTTGGTGCATTTTTGAGCAAATAGTTGGAGGTTTTAATTCCTCTTTTTTTCAAAGATCTAAAGGCGGTTTACAATGCAAACCGGGTTCAGCTCTGGGGCCCTCACTGCAGGGAGGATGCTGAGGGATGGAGAGTGCCCAGAGAAGGGCAAGGAGGCTGGAGAAGGGCCTGGAGCACCTGGCCTAGGAGGAGCAGCTGAAGGAGCTGGGGGTGTTCAGGCTGGAGAAGAGGAGGCTGAGGGAGACCTCATTGCTCTCTACAGCTCCCTGAGGGGAGGTTGGAGTGAGGAGGGGGCAGCCACTGTTCCTTGATAGCAAGGGACAGGAGCAGAGGAAATGGCTTCAAGGTGCACCAGGGGAGGTTCAGGCTGAGTGCTAGGAAATATTTCTGCCCTGGAAGGTTCTCAAACATTGGAACAGGCTGCCCAGGGCAGTGCTGAAGTCACCTTCCCTGGAGGTGTTTAAGCATTGTGAGGACCTGGTGCTTAGGGACATGGTTTAGTGGTGACCCTGCAGTGCCGGGTGGAGGACTGGACTGGATGATCTTGGAGATGTCTTCCAACCAGAGATATTCTATAATAATGGTCCAGAGGACACCATGAAGGTGATCAGAGGGCTGCAGCACCTCTCCTATGGAGACAGAGAGAGCTGGGGCTCTTCAGCGTGGAGAAGAGAAAGCACCAGGGAGACTTTAGAGAAGTACCTGAAGGGGGTTACAAGAAATCTTAGGAAGGGACTTTTGACAAGGGCTGGGAGTGACAGGATGAAAGGGAATGGCTTTGAGCTGGGAGAGGGCAGATTGAGACTGGAGATGATGAAAAAATTCTTGAGAGTGAGGGTGAGGAGACACTGGCACAGGTTGCCCAGGGAGCTTGTGGATGTCCCCTCCCTGGAGGTGTTCCAGGCCAGGCTGGATGAGGCCTTGAGCAACCTGGGCTGGTGGGAGGTGTCCCTGCCCATGGCAGGGAGGTTGGCACTGGATAATCTTTCAAGCCCCTTCCAACCCAACCCATTCTGTGATCCTATGACATTCAAGACTGAAACACTTCTGTAACTCAAGTATCTCCTTCCTGCCTTTCTCACGCATTTCCACCCTGAAATGCTAATCCCAGCACATGTCAACAGCTCCTTAATATTGCTGAAACCACAAATTTACACCAGCTCTTCTCTCTCAGTTCCCCAAGTGTCCTTCCAGCCTAACACGAAACACCTACCGCCTGGTGAGCCTCACTCTGAGGAACAATGGGGGATTCCTCCATCCCACATCTCACGCTGCCTCCAAAACAAAACACAATAAACCAAAACCAAAACCAAAACCCCAGGCCCACAATCATTCACGTTGTCATCAGGACAGGCAGCGTGCCTTCAGCTTCCCAGCTCACGCCGCGCTCTTGTGCTGCAGCGCCTTAGCTCCCAGATAATGAGCAACAACAACGCCTGGCACTGACACGAGGCAGTGATTCCTGGGAGCACAAAACACTTCATGGGCTCCTGCAAACATCATTAGTGCAGTTTTGCAATTGGAGAAGCTCGTGGACTCCTGCAAACATCCCTAATGCAATCCTGCAGCTCACGGAGAGCTTCGGTTCTTTTTTCACTGCAGTCCTACAGAGAAGGAAGTGCTGCAAACGTTGTCCTCTCAGCCCAGTCCCATGAGGGATTCATAGAGTCATAGAATCAGGTTGGAAAACACCTCAGAGATCATCAAGTCCAACCTATTACCTAATACCTAACACCTCCTGACAACTAAACCATGGCTCCAAGGGCCACATCCAAGCCTTTCTCGAACACCTCCAGGGACGGGGACTCCACCACCTCCCTGGGCAGCACATCTCAGTGGCCAATTACTCCTTCTGGGAAGAACTTTCTCCTCACCTTCAGCCTAAACTTCCCCCTGCACAGCTTGAGACTGTGTCCTCTTGTTCTGCCACAGGCTGCCTGGAAGAAGAGACCAAACTCCACCTGTCTACAATCTCCTTTCAGGTAGTTGTAGAGAGCAGTAAGGTCTCCCCTGAGCCTCCTCTTGTTCTGGTGCTGGTTGCCTGGGAGAAGAGACCAACCCCCACCTGGCTACAACCTCCTTTAAGTAGTTGTAGAGAGCAGTAAGGTCTCCCCTGAGCCTCCTCTTCTCCAGGCTAAACACCCCCAGCTCCCTCAACCTCTCCTCACAGGGCTGTGCTCCAGACCCCTCCCCAGCTTTGTTGCCCTTCTCTGGAGATATTCAAGTGTCTCAATGTACAACTGCACCAGGGGAAGTTTAGGCTGGAGGTGAGGAGAAAGCTCTTCCCAGAGCGAGTTGTTAGCCATTGGAATGTGCTGCCCAGGGAGGTGGTGGAGTCACCAGTCCTGGAGGTGTTCAAGAGGGGATTGGACATGGCACTTGGCGCCATGGTTTAGTAGTCATGAGGTGTTGGGTGACAGGTTGGACCTGATGATCTTTGAGGTCTTTTCCAACCTTATTTATTCTGTGATTTCATGATTCCATGAATTTAAGTGCAGAAAAGCCAACAGTGGAGCTAACTGCTCAGTTGGGGCTGGCTGCTTAGAAGGTGTGAAAGCTTCCTTCTCTCCCCTGTTTCATTTGCCACTTTGGATCCAGCCAAAGCCAGCAGCGGATGCGGTTTGGAAGCTCCAGTGCGAGCGCTCAACGCTTCCCAGAGCCCTCACCCACCTCATGGGCATCCAAACAAAACAAAGCCCCTGGGAGCTGCAGGGGCTGTGCCTTCTCCTCATGAACCTGGACAACCCTCCCTCAATGTGATAATGCTAACAAATAAAGGACTGTGAGAAGAATACTGCCAGGGTCCCTACTCCTGGGGACCATACTCCAAAAATTAAGCCCTTGGCTTCCCAGTGCTAAGATGCAAGCAGCATCTGGAGGATGGGTGTCAAGAAGCAGGGGCCAGGCTCTTGGCAGTGGTGCCTTGTGATAGAACAAGGGCCAGCAGATACAAAATGGGACCCAGGAAGTTCTACCTCAACGTGAGGAGAAACTTCTTTGGTGTGAGGGTGCTGGAGGCCTGGAGCAGGCGGCCCAGAGAGGTTGTGGAGTCTCCTTCCCTGGAGAGATTCCAAAGCTGCCTGGGCAACGTGATCCCGGGCAAGCTGCTTTGGGTGCCCTGTACACTTTGCTGGTTGAAAACTGGCTGAATGGCTGAGCCTAAAAAGTGATGGTGAATGGAATTAAGTCCAGTGGACCAGTTCAGACAGGTCCCAGACTGCCACTCGCTCCGAGAAGGACATTGAGGAGCTGGAGCAGGTCCAGAGAAGGGCAATGAAGCTGGTGAGGGGTCTGGAGAGCAGGGCTGGGGAGGAGCAGCTGAGGGAGATAAAGTGTTCAGCCTGGAGAAGGGGAGGCTGAGGGGAGACCTCATTGCTCTCTACAGCTCCATGAGAGGAGGTTGGAGTGAGGTGGGGGTTGGTCTGTTTCACCAAGTGATAGGACAAGGGGAAAACGGCATGCAACAGTGCCAGGGGAAGTTTAGGTTGGAAATGAGGAACGATTTCTTCCCCAGAAGAGTTCTCAAGGCCTGGCACAGTCTGCCCAGGGCAGGGGTGGAATTCCCATCCCTGGAGGGATTCTCTTAAATGTAGATGCGATGCTGAGGGAGGCGGTTTAGGCAAGGACTTGTCAGAGTTAGGTTAATGATTGGACTCGATTATCCTAAAGGTCTTTTCCCATCTAGGCTGCTCTGTGAGGGAGGCAAAGCACAGCAGCTGAAGCAGGGAGCTGAGGAAGGGCTCTCCAGCGGTTAACGAGCAGCCTGGCTGCAGTAGCATGGGCTGCACAGTTTATTTTCAAGCCAACAAAGACAAACAAATCTGCTGCCCAGATAAAGCTGAGCACATTAACACACGTCCAGCAGCAGCTCAAGCTGACAACATTGGAGATAAATATTAAGCACACCAGAGATGTAAACAACAACCCCCTCCCTGCTCCTATCCTTTGGCCTCCTCATGTTGGATGGTGAGATGAAGCGATATGGAGATGGCACCCTGGGCTCTGCCTGGCTCAGGGCTGGGCTGTGTGATAAGGATACAGCACAGCTTCAGCTGAGCTCCTCACAACCTGCATGGGGACAGGTTCTGAGCTGCAGCTCAGCATGAGAGCCTTTCCCACCACCACACACAGCAGCAACCTGCAGAACAGGAGCTGCCCCCAGACAATCCACCCTCTGAGCTGGGCACAGAAGCAAGTGAGTGCTTCTCCACACCCAGCCAGCCACAGGGAAAACTGCAGGGATGCAACAATCCCAGAATCCCAGCACGGTAAGGGTTGGAAGGGACCTCTGGAGGTCACCCAGACCACCCCCTGCTAAAGCAGGACACCCACAGCAGCTTCCCCAGGGTCACAATGGCCAGGGGAGGGTTGGAAGCTCTCCAGAGAAGGAGACTCCACAACCTCTCTGGGCAGCCTGCTCCAGGGCTCCAGAACCCTCAAAGTAAAGAAGTTTCTCCTGAAGTTCAAGTGAAATCCACTCTGCTCTAGTTTTTTCCCCTTTGCCCTGTAGCCTATCATTGGGCACTACTGAAAATAGCTCAACCCCATCCTCAATAGCCTTTAGATATTGCTAAGCACCGAGAAGATCCCCAAGCAGCCTGCTTTTCCCCAGAGGGACTTTGCCAAAGGCATATAGGGACAGGAAGAGGGGCAAAGGCTTCAAGCTGGAAGAAGCTGGATCTAAGTTAGACATTGGATTTAGATTAGACATTGAGGCCTTGGGCAGCCTGGTCTGGTGGAAGGTGTCCCTGCCCATGCCAGGATCCCTTCCAACCCAATCCATTCTATCAATGAATGTATGAATTGGGAAGAAATTCTTCCCCAAGAAGAAGGGGAGAGCACTGGCACAGGCTGCCCAGAGAAGCTGAAGAGGCTCCAAGCTTGGCAGTGTTCAAGGCTGCTCTAAGGTCTCCCTGGAGCCTTCTCTTCTCCAGCCTGAACAGCCCCAACTCCCCCAGCCTGTCCCCATAGCAGAGGTGCTCCAGCTCTCTACTCCAGCTCCACCTAGCTCCAAAAGCAGTGCTTTCTCCTGCCCAGCTCTGCAGCAAGAGCAGAAAGCCCAGCAGCAACCAACAGCACATCTCATCCAAGCACAGAAGGTCACCAAGGCTGCAGATACAAAGATATGTGGCTAGAGAGGCAAACTCAGCCCAAGAACCAGGTTTTAGGTAGAGGAATTCAGTCGGAAAGGAAAACCTCAGCAGCCTGCTCCAGGGGGAAGTGTCCTTGCCCATGGCAGGGGTCTGGAGCTGGATGATCTTTCAGGTCCCTTCCAACCCAACCCATTCTGTCAATGAACTTATGAATTAGGAATAAATTTTCCCCGAAGAAGAAGGTGAGAGCACTGGAATGGGTTGCCCAGAGAAGTTGTGGAGTGTTCAGCCCCTGGCAGTGTTCAAGGTCAGGTTGGATGAGGCCTTGAGCACCCTGGTGCAGAAGGAGATGTCCCTGCCCATGGCAGGGGGGTTGGAGCTGGATGATCTTTAAGGTCCTCTTCCAACCCAAATCATTCTGTGGCTCCAGAATGAACAGCCCCAGGTGTCTCAGGCTCTCCTTGTAAGAGAGATGCTCCAGTCCCCAGTGATTCCTGGGGTGCTTATCCCCTATTAAAGGCTCTGTGATAAAGCAAGGCAGAATCTGCCCCAGCCTCAATGCAACAGCCCAGATAACACCAAAACCCCTCCATCCTCCCCACGCTGATTGCGCTCAGATGCTGCTGCCATTCTCTGCTCTGGTTTCACAGGAGTTGAGCAGAGTTTAATTAACCAACCTGGAGGAATCTGGAACAAATGAAGCAAACTGTGAGAGAGCAACTCCAGGGCAGGCAGCAAGGGCAGAGCCACCGAGCTGCTGAGAGCATCTGGCACCAAGACTTTACAGCAGGCTTTTAAAGGTGAGAAGCTTCAAGCCAGCAAAGCTTCCTTCAAAAAAACCCAAACCCCAGAAGAACCAACCTCAAAAGTCAGCAGCAGATGAAGGGAAGGCTCAGCAAGAGCAGAACCTGTTGTTAAAAAATAAAAGGGCTTTGCAGAATGGAAACTCTGATAAATGTTTGCTGTGTCCTTGGACCTTATTTCCAGGGGGTTAGTGGAAGGGATCCTTTCCAGCTCTGCTCTCTTTATTACCTCAGCTGAATTTTGCTCTTTATAAAGTGGCAGGACTGTCTCAAATATGAGGAGAGCTGCACTAAAGCTTCCACCTAATAAAGCTGGTGTGATTTGGGGGATCTTTAGAAACTTTCCTCCCCACCACCACTTCTGGGTTACCAGTGGAATAATATCACCGGGCGGTTTCCTTCGTGCGCTGCTGCACTTGGCAGCCAGCGCTGCTCAGCCCGGCTCCATGGCTTCAGTCCTTCTTCAGTCTTGGATACACACAGGTGGGTGGTTCCTTGGCACAAAGATCTCCTTTCCCAGGGGTGCTGTGGGGCCACAACCATCGTATCGGAAAGGAACCTGTCCCGGTCTGAGCTGGAGCAGAAGCAGTTCTGCTCAGCGCTGTCCCTTCCCAGCTCAGGCTCTGCTCACTGAGGCACCGCCTGCAGTTCAGGGCAGGTTGGCACAGCCAGGGGCTGCTGCGAGCAGGGAGGAGCTGATGGAGAGAGCTCCTGCCAAGGGATGAGGTGAAGAAAACCTCTGCCTGATACTTGCTTCTGGGCAGACCAAGGGCACCGGCACAGCTTGTGCCACACCTTGGGGGGAATGAAGACAGAGGTGGCACTTCAGTGGAGGACTGGACAGGACAAAGAGTTCCATCCCATGGATGTCATCTTCAGGAGCAAGCTGAGGGTTCCCCAGGGTCAAGACTCTTCTTCCCTGGCTGGTGTCCCAGGAGGACTCTGTCCCTTCTGCCTCCATCCCAATTCCTGTGTTCCTGAGTCCAGTTCCAGATTCCAGCTCCTGAATGCAGTTCCCATCTGCTGCTGAGTCCAGTCTGGGACTTCCCCAGTGCCTGCCTCCAGTACCAGTGGTGCCAATGGTGCCCTCACTGTCATCGGGGGTTGGGTTCCACATTGGTTTGTGTCTCTGTGTCTCTGTTCCATGGCATTGTTCTTCTTTCCATCCCAGCTGGGTTAGTTTCTTTCCCACCCCATCAGCCTCTCTTTGGAAAGGGTTCATAGAGATCCTCTGGCATCCATTTAGTGGCCAGCACAGCCCTAGCCCCTACACAGGACCTGAGCATAACATGGCAGATAAAGCACTTCATGGAGCTGTTATTTCTTCCTCTCTTCATGCACATCTCCAGTACAGAGAAAGGATTTACCAGGTGTAAGGTTTTTCCATCTTGTCTTGAGCAGTGGCAATCTGGAGAGAGCTCACTCAGCTCAGAAGAAACAGTTTGCTACTGGGGAGAGTCCAGCAGAGGGCTGCTAGGATGCTGAGGAGTCTTGGAGCATCTCTGAGAGAAGCAAAGGCTGAGAGCCCTGGGACTGTTGAGTCTGGAGAAGAGAAGCCCCAGAGGGCATCTGAGCAATGCTCAGCAAGAGACAAAGGATCTGTGGGGGGCATGCGGCTGGGGCCAGGTTCTTGTCAGTGGTGCCCAGGGACAGGACAAGGGGCAGTGGGCACAAACTGGAAGCCAGGAGGCTCCATCTGAACAGGAGGAGAAACTTCTTCGGTGTGAGGGTGCTGGAGGCCTGGAGCAGGCTGCCCAGAGAGCTTGTGGAGTCTCCTTCTGCGAAGTGCCTCCAAGCCCACCTGGCCCTTGTGCTGCTGGGCAAGCTGCTGTGGGTGACTGTGTGTTGGAGTGGATGATCTCCAGAGGTCCCTTCCAACCTCCACCATGCTGGGATTCTGTGTCAATGATCCAGCTTTCTGCTGAGAAACACAAGACTTCTGTCCTCCTCAGTCAGTCACCCTCCTCAGGAGCCCCCCAGTTCAAATGAGGCCAGCACCTGAAGAGGTCTTTTTTCCCCCCTATTTACCCTCCCAAGGAATGCTGCTCAGTGATAGTTCAGGGGCACTGCTGGGGGTTCCCAGCATTTCTGCAACCAGAAGGTGCTGAATTCAGTAAAGGGCAAATCCTTCCAAAGTGTCTCCTCTCCCTCCAACTCCATTCCCAGCCCCACCTGCTGGAGCTGGAACAGATGTTCCTTGAGCTGGGATTTCTGCAGACTTTGTGACTTTTTCAGAGCTGAGAATCTGGGATAAAGAGCACAGAAATGGCTGCTCTCCAAAGACCACTGACAGGAGAGTTCATGGCTTCTCACCTTTTCCCCATCTGCCACAAAAGGAAGAGGGGAAAGGAGAGAGCTCAAAACAGAAATTATTTCCTGCCAGCCTCTCAGTCCCACTGGAGAGGAGGAGGAGAACAGCCACAGCCTGGCAGCCTCTGAAGGCTGAGGCTGCAAGGGTTGTCAAGAGCCACAGCACCATCAGAGCCATCTCCTACAGCTTCTTTGCAGGCTGGTCTCAGGACAAGGCAGTGCTGGGAAAGGGCATCTGCTGCTGCCTGAGCTCACACTGAGCACCTTGAGTACTGGGGTCAGTTTGGGGCCCCATCCCTGGAGATACTCAAGGTCAGACTTGATGTGGCCCTGGGCAGCTTGAACTAGCGTGTCCCTGCTGCCTGCAGGGGGCTGCACAAGATGACCTTGGAGGGTCCCTTCCAACCCAATGCAACCTGTGAATCTCTATACCCCTGCTGGCTGCATATATTTCCTACTCACTACTAACTCTTGGCTAATCTGAACAACAGGAACTCAGCTCAGGGAAGACAAAATCCTTGCTCTTGGATGGCATGAGAACAGCTTCTTAAGGATCTTCTCTCCCCCAGTTCCAAACTGCACTAAACTGGCCATGGGTTTAGCCTGAGCCTCACCGACACTTTATCCTCCTGATAAACCACTTTGCATGGAGCAAAGCTGCTACCTAGTGAAAGAAATGCCTGCAAAAGGAATCACAGAACCACAGAAACATGCAGGTCAGAAAAGACCCTCAGGATCATCAAGTCCAACTAATAGGAAGGGCCAGATCAATCCTACAATGGTTTGGCATGGAAGAGACCTTAAAAGTTACCTAGTTCCAACCCCCTGCCACGGGCAAGGATACCTCCTACCCTACCAAGTTGCTCAAGACCCCACCCAGCCTGGCTTTGAACACTTCCAGGCTTGGAGCCTCCACAACCCCTCTGGGCAACCTGCTCCAGTGCCTCACCACCCTTGTGGGGAAGAATTTCTCTCTAATGTCTCATCTCAGCTGAGCTTCTTCCAGTTTGAAGCCATCAGCCCTTGTCCTGCCACTACATGTCTTTGCAAAAGTCCCTCTCCAGCTCTCCTGGAGGCCCTTTCACAAGTGCTGGAAGGCTGCTCTGAGGTTTCCCTGGAGCCTTTTCTTCTCCAGGCCAAATTCTCTCAGCCTGTCTTCATAGCAGAAGTGCTCCAGCCCTCTGATCACCTTTGTGGCCCTCCTCATGAGCCCCAAGAATCAGCTCCTCAGCCCTTGCCAACAGCACCTCTGCTTTAATTTTGGGGGTAAGCAACTTTACAGCAGCTGCTAAAAATAAACCTAGAGCGGGGAGGGGGGAAGAACCAAATCACTAACACCTAAGTCAGCATTTCCAGGAGGAGAAGAGCAGTGACTCAACTCTTGTAGCACTCAGACCCCTGAGGAGATTCAGCTTGCACAGAGATCCCAGAGCAATGCCAAGGCAGGGGATGGGGAATTACAGAGCAGGCAGAGGTACCCTCACCAAATCAGGCTGCATCATGCCAAAGGAGACACCTCGGGTCAGGCTGACTCCTCCCTCCCTCTTCACACCTCTTTATGCAAAACCCAGAAGATGAGCTGCAGCTTGTTGTGACAATCCCCTCCTCCCAAAGAGGTAATAGATAAATGCAAGGTATTTACTGCATTTGTTCTTTAAATGATGTACTTTGATCTGCCTCCTGATAACAAGCAAGTAATTGAAGCTAGCCTCCAGCACAGCAGCAGTGCTCCTCCACCCAGCAGCATGCAGGACTTGGCATTCCCACATCCCTCACTGCTGAGCACAGAACATGACAGAGAACCAAGGAATGCTTGGAGTTGGAAGGGACCCTCCAGGGTTACCTCATCCACACCCCCGAAGGCAGCAGGGACACCTCCAGCTAGATCAGGCTGCCCAGGGACACATCAGGTCTGATCTTGAATGTCTCCAGGGATGGGGCCTCAACCACCTCCCTGGGCAGCCTGTTCCAGTGTTTTACCACCCTCATTGTGCAGAGCTTCCTCCTGAGGTCCAACCTAACTCTGCCCTGCTCCAGTTCCAAACCATTGCCTCTCATCCTATCCCCACAGCCCTTTCTGAACAGTCCCTCCCCAGCCTGCCTGGAGGTCCCCCTCAGGTACTGGAAGGCTGCTCTAAGGTCTCCCTGGAGCCTTCTCTTCTCCAGCCTGAACAGCCTCAACTTCCTCAGCCTGCCCTCAGAGCAGAGGTTCTCCAGTCCTCTGAGCATCTCTGGGGCCTCTTCTGGACCCCCTCCATCAGGTCCAGGTACTTCTTGTGTTGGGGTCCCATATCTGGACACAGCACTGCAGTTGAGGTCTCCCCAGAGCAGAGCAGAGGGGCAGGATCCCTCTCTCCATCTCTGGCCACTCTGCTTTGGATGCAGCCCAGGCTGCCCTTGGCCTTCTGTGCTGCCAGTGCCCATTGCTGGCTCCTGCCCAGCTTCTCCCCCCACCCAGCACCCCAAGTCCTTCTCTGCAGGGCTGCTCTCAATCTCATCATTCCCCAGCCTGGATTGATAACGAGGATTGCCCTGACCTAGGTGCAGGACCGTGATCTTTGCTTTATGGAACCTCATGAGATTCTGCTGCGGGTTGGGGAGTCCAGAAGGGAGAGACTCCAGCATCCAGACCCTTGTCTCCAGCACACAGCTCTCCCAAACTCTGCTGTAGCTCTTCTCAGTTTCCAAAGAAGATTTTCTCACTCAGCACAGTTGTTTTTCAAAACACAGCTTGTTAAAATGCAAAGAAGCTGAGCTCAGAGTTTAACTTCAACACCTCTCACAGCACTGCCAACAAGAACAGCGCAGCGGAGCCATGCCCCTGCAAAGACCCCAGGATCAGGTGGGACACGAGCATCACCATGGCAAGCTAGGGAGGAACATGGTTCTGGCTCATCCAGATGCTCCTGGATCCACTAAATTATGAGTCCGAGTCCAAATCCTCTCCTCTCCTCTCCTCTCCTCTCCTCTCCTCTCCGAACCTCTCCGAACCTCTCCGAACCTCTCCGAACCTCTCCGAACCTCTCCTCTCTCTCTCTCTCCTCTCCTCTCCGAACCTCTCCTCTCCTCTCCTCTCCTCTCCGAACCTCTCCTCTCCGAACCTCTCCTCTCCGAACCTCTCCGAACCTCTCCGAACCTCTCCTCTCCAAACCTCTCCTCTCCGAACCTCTCCTCTCCTCTCCGAACCTCTCCCTCTCCCTCTCCCTCTCCCTCTCCCTCTCCCTCTCCCTCTCCCTCTCCCTCTCCCTCTCCCCTCTCCCTCTCCCTCTCCCTCTCCCTCTCCCTCTCCCTCTCCCTGGTGTGATGAACCAGAAGTCTGTCTCAGACCAAGTTTTGCCGAGGCAATCCCCACCATTACAGACCTGGAGTGAGCACACCTCCATGGAAGAGCAGTCTCCTCTTCCTAAGAGCATCACAGGAGAGGTGGGGGCCGTGTGCCCCCAAGATCCTGCAGGTGCAGTCACTGCTCTGCACTCCTGCCAGCTCTGAGGTCGGCCATAATTGTCTCTGTGTCATGCACCTTTGATCAGGTATTCCACGGAGTGGAGGAGTCCCAAATGCAGCTTCAGTGCTTTACCCTGGACTGTGAGCTCTCAGCCAAGACTGCCTCTCATTATGATGATGTAGATACAGCCTTAATCTCCTCCTGGTAAGGAAATTGCTCTGTTCTCATCACTCTAATAGCTGATCATCACATTTATCCTAATCTGAATTCATCTTCCTGACCACAAGGAACCAGAACTTTGTAGAGAAGCAGCTGAGGTCCCCCAGTGCTTCCTCTGCCATCATAATTCTGCCTTCCACCCTTGAAGGCACCTAATGGGCTGTCCACCTAGCTCATAAATTCATAGAATGGCTTGGGTTGGAAGGGACCTCAAAGCTCATCCAGCTCCAACCCCCTGCCATGGGCAAGGACACCTCCCACCAGCCCAGGTTGCTCAAGGACTCATCCAGCCTGGCCTTGAACACCTCCAGGGAGGGGGCAGCCACAGCATCCCCGGGCAAAAGACCTTTAAGATCATCCAGTCCAACCATCAACCCAACACCACCATGGCCACCAAACCATGTCCCTGGGTGCCATGGCCACTCTTTCCTTGAATGCCTCCAGGGATGGAGACTCCACCACCTCCCTGGGCAGCCTGTGCTGATCCCTGACCACTCTGGCAGGGAAGCAATTTTTCCCAGTCTCCAACCTAAACCTTCCCTGGCACAACTTCAGGGCATGAGTGAAGTGAGGCCTCAAATGTTTTTCCAGTGGTCACTTTGTCCTCCCAGCTTGGTGGCCTAATGCGAATTTGGGGGGAAAGATGGACAGTGAAGAAGATCCTATGGAGATGCAGGTGACAGATGCAGATGGGATTTCTCCCACCCCATACTACAAGTGCTCAGGAATACAGGAAGGAATACAGGGTGGATAGCATCCCAAATGCTTTCCCTACAGGAAGCCTCAGGTTCCATGGATGTCTAGCAACCCTACCTCATGGAACACCCTGAGAACTGGACCAGAGCCTGAATTCCATCTCTTCTCCCAGCTGATATCAGACACATTGAGAGCACCCTGGTCAGATCTCAGCAGGTACAGGTGCTGAAGCCTCAGCTTGAAAATGATGGATAAGATCTGCTGTGGTCCTGCAGCTCTTCAGCTGCATCTAACACTGTGTTAAGGTTCCAGGCAAGAGGAGGCTCCCAGGCTCATGTGGCATATGGGGGAAGCTCTTTGTGAGTCCAGCAACTGAGGAGAGGGAAAATGTGGCAACAAACTCCAGGCTGGGCCACGCCAAGAACCTCTTTAGAGCCTCAAGCAGGTAGTTCACTACTACAGGAATCAGCACGTTGAGAAAGGACAGGAGTGCCAGGCTGCCCAAACAGGGGATCTCTTCCAGCTGGCTCCAGACACCACCCTGGTCGAGTGCTCACTGCTGTGTGCTACTGCTCCTGGCCATTTCCTCAACCTGCTTTGCTTGCACTGAACAAAATAACCTCAGCAGAGTGCAATGACATCAGAGCCAGGTGATGCATCTGCCCACGGTTACCTCTGCTGAGGTTACTGGAGCCCTGCTGGAGAGGTTTGTTCTGCTGGGACTAGCAGAGCTGTCTGGGCAAGCTGATGGTAGCTTGATCTTCACTGCAGATCCCTCTCTGTGTTTTCTTAGGATTCCTGCTCTGAGCAAGAGCAGCAGGGAGGTGTTTTCATAAGGCAAGGAGAGGCCATGATTAAAAGAAGAAAAAGCCTCTGATCATCTCTGAGCAGAATGTTTGCCTTTGCTTGCTCCTGCCCAGCTCAGCAGAGCTGCTTCTGGCCACTTCAGCAGGCTGGGCAGCCAGGACACTGCATAGACCCAGGAGTGTAAGAGGTGTTAATATGCGACCAGCAGGACAAAAGAGGTGATTCTGCCCCTCTGCTCTGTTCTCAGGAGATCCCACCAGGAGTATTGAGTCCAGTTCTGGGACATGGAACTGTTGGAAAGGGTCCAGAGGAGGCCATGAAGAGGATGGGCTGGGGAACCTCCCTCATGGGGACAGGCTGGGGGAGTTGGGGCTGTTCAGCCTGGAGAAGAGAAGGCTCCAGGGAGACTTTAGAGCAGCCTTCCACTACCTGAAGGGCTCCAGGAGAGCTGGGGAGGGACTTGTGACAAGGGCTGGGAGTGCCAGGATGAGGGACAATGGCTTTGAGCTGGGAGAGGGGAGACTGAGGCTGGAGATGAGGAAGAAATCCTTGAGAGTGAGGGTGGGGAGACACTGGCACAGGTTGCTCTGGGTGATTGTGGATGTCCCCTCCCTGGAAATGTTCAAGGCCAGGTTGGAGGAGACCTTGAGTAACCTGGGCTAGTGTGAGGTGTCCCTGCCCATGGCAGGGGGTTGGAACTGGATGATCTTTAATGTCCCTCCCAACCCAACCCATTCTATGAATGAATATGATTTGGAAGCAAACACAGCTGTTCCAGATGTGGACAGCTTCATGAGGAAAGGGGACAGTGACACTCTCAGGGAAACAGTCCTGCACTTAAGGTGACAGCCATGGCTCAGGATGCCCTCCCTTGGAGGGACCAAGCACCAGGACTGCCCATCCACCCTGCATGATCCTGCAATGCAGGTGGGAGGGTGATGGTGGAAGCCCCTGCAGCCTGCAAGTGTCCACTAAGAGACTAAAAGGATCAGAAGTAATCACTGTGGGCATAAAGAGCAAGCAGGAGTCAAGGTGAGAGCCACTCATGAAGGTGCTCTAACGGCTGCAGGACCAGGATCAGAGCTCCACGGCTGAGGGAAAGCAAAGCAAATGCACAGAGGATGCTTCAAACAGAGCCACTCCCCTCCTCTGAGGTGTTTCAGGGAAGAAGATCTGAACTGAACTTCAAGAACAAGTTTCCTCAAAGGGAAACCAGGGAGACCTCGAGAGCTCATCACACAGCAGTACCCCTGGATGTCAGGCTTTGAGGGCAGCCTTGGGGCCAAGGGGTTGCACCAGGGATGTCCTTTAACCGCTCAAATCTGCCAGTGACAAGCAGGCCCTCAAAGGAGGCACTGGCACTGCTGAAGGCCCTGTCCCACAGCTGCAGCTGGAAGCGAGAGCACAGCTGGGCTTGCCCTGTGCCTCACAGCCCCAGATGTGCAGAGCTGGGTGCTGAGGAGATCCAGGCAGGTGCAAGCTCAGCAGATGCTCCTGACAGAAAGGAGCCAGGCCCACATGTAGGGAGATAGGTGCTCATCACCCACATGAAAGACAGATGGAATCAGGCAGGGACAAGCCCCCCATTTGCAAAGGCAGTGGGCAACCCCCACTATCAACCCAGGCTGGGGATTAAGGGTGAAGAGCAGCCCTGTGGAGAAGAACTTGCAGTGCTGGGGTGTGAAAAGCTGGACAGGAGCCAGCTGTGAGGCCAGGCTGAGAGAGTTGGGGCTGCTCAGACTGGAGAAAAGAAGGCTTCAGGAGACCTCCTGGTGGCCTTTGACAACTTAAAGGAACTGAGCAGAAAGCTAGAGACAGACCTTTGAGCAGGGCCTGTTGTGACAGGACAAGGGGGGATGGTTTGCACTGAAAGAGGGAGATTCAGAGTGGAGAAAAGGAAGAAATGTTTGACACTGAGGATGGTGAGACCCTGGCCCAGGCTGCCCAGAGAGGTGGGAGATGCCCATCCCTGGAACCTGGAAAGTCTCCAGAGAAAAGACTCCACAACCTCTCTGGGCAGCCTGCTGTGTGGGACACAGCACAAGGGAAGAGCTTCCAGGGGACTCTGCAGGCAGGACAGAACAGGGAGAGGGCTGCAAAGGAGGAGTTGAGGGTGTCTGGGTAGAGAAGGGGCTGAGTAGCACAACCATAACTGATGGAAATTACTGCTTAGAGAGGTGTGAGGTCTTCAAGAGGCTGCAGACTCCTGAAGGACAATCTCCTCCTGGGCCAGGCTCTTCGGAGACAGCAGGAAAGAGAACTGAGCCTGGGATTCCTCAGTGGGCTGGGTGCCTGGCAGGGCTCCCTGGGGAGAGCTGGCAGGTGGGACTGTCACAGTGTCTGTTTTCACAGCACATGTTTTTCTTGGCTCCTGGGTGCAGCAGGGGGTACCAGGAACATGTCTCCCCATGCTGACAAGAATTCCCCTCAAGGCTTCCTGGCTTCAGGAGAACTGCTGCTGGATCGCTGCAACTTGCTGCTCCTGTTCCCCTTCAGTCCCTTGCTTTCAGCTGGCACCATCCCAACCCTGCCCCATCCCTGCCTCACCTCTGCCCCTTCCCTGTCCCAGCAGTGCCCACAGCATCAGTGCCTGGGAGGATGTTGGCTGGTTCTGTGGCTGTGCAGTAATAGAAACACAGCATGGGCTGGAAGGGACACTCAAAGCTCGTCCAGTCCAAGCCCCTGCAGTCAGCAGGGACATCAGCAACTAAAGCAGGTTGCTCAGAGCCCCAAACAATCTGACCTAGAAAGTGAAATTCCCATCCCTGGAGGTGTTTCAAAGAGGCAGAGATGTGGTGCTGAGGGTTTAGCACCAGCCTTGGTAGAGCTGGAGAACGGTTGGACTGGATGACCTTAATGGCCCTTTCCCACCTATAGAACTCTATCCTAGGACCTGGGGCACATTCAGGCACCACCCCATGCCAGGAGGAACTTTCCTGAGTTGGGCAGAGCTGGGCAGCTCTGCTGCAGCATCAGCAGTCTGGGCACCAAACTGCTGCAAACAGCCCTGAGCAGAGCTGTCAGCAAGAGGAGGAAGGAGAGGAGGGACATATCCTGCCAGGGTGTCTGGGGGTAGGGACAAATGGGTGCTTTCAGCCCAGACCCCTCCCAGAAGCTGTCTGGGACACTCTGCTGTGCAGACCACACAACTTCCCAGGTTCTAATGAGGAGGAGAAGGAGGTGAAGCTGATAGAGGGACGATTGTGCCTTCAACACCACGGTGCTCGCAGAGATGTTTGTGGTCAGCGTGCAGGTGGCAGCCCTCAGCTCCCCAGCTCAAACCTTCCCTTTGAGCACCGCCCCCCAAGCCTGTCCTGTGTCTGGGCACACACAGAGAACCTTCCTCAGCTTTCTAAGAAGTCACCAAGCTGCTGATTAAGTCCCCAAACGAAGGAGCTGCAGCGAGTTGCTGAGAGCTGAACAGGGCTCATTAATCCTCACCCAAACCTCCTGAGGTCACAAATCCTCTGCTGCTACACCCCCCCACACGTGGTTCATCACCCCCACAGCTCCCCAGTAACACAGACCTTCCCTTTGCTGGGAAGCTTCCAGTCTGCTCCCCCCACATTGCTCACCTCTTCAACAGCAAGAACTTGGCTAATGCCAGCCACAGAATCCCAGCATAGTGGTGGAGGGTGGAAGGGATCTCTGGACATCATCCAGTCCAACCCCCCTGCTCCAGCAGGGCACCCACAGCAGCTTGCCCAGGATCACAATGGCTGGGGGGGGGGGGGTTGGGATCTCTCCACAGAAGGAGACTCCACAACCTCTCTGGGCAGCCAAGCTGTCAGCAGCAAGGAAGCAGTGCTCATGGGTATCAGAGAAGGGAGCAAATAACAGAATGGTTTGGGTTGGATTGGACCTCAAAGCTCATCCAGTTCCAACCAGCCTGCCATGGGCAGAGACACCTCCCACCAGCCCAGGTTGCTCAACCTGGCCTTGAACACCTCCAGGCAGGGGGCATCCACAGCCTCCCTGGGCAACCTGTGCCAGTGTCTCCCCACACTCACTCTCAACAATTTCTTCCTCATCTCCTCTCTCAATCTCCCCTCTCCCAGCTCAAAGCCATTGTCCCTCATCCTGGCACTCCCAGTCCTTGTCACAAGTCCCTCCCCAGCTGTCCTGGAGCCCTTCAGGTACTGGAAGGCTGCTTTAAGGTCTCCTTGGAGCCTTCTCTTCTCCAGCCTGAACAGCCCCAACTCCCCCAGCCTGTCCCCATAGCAGAGGTGCTCCAGTTCCATCTAGCTCCAAAAGCAGTGCTTTCTCCTGCCCAGCTCTGCAGCAAGAGCAGAAAGCCCAGCAGCAACCAACAGCACGTCTCATCCAAGCACAGAAGGTCACCAAGGCTGCAGATACAAAGATATGTGGCTAGAGAGGCAAACTCAGCCCAGGAACCAGGTTTTAGGTAGAGGAATTCAGTCGGAAAGGAAAACCTCAGCAGCCTGCTCCAGGGGGAAGTGTCCTTGCCCATGGCAGGGGTCTGGAGCTGGATGATCTTTCAGGTCCCTTCCAACCCAACCCATTCTGTCAATGAACTTATGAATTAGGAATAAATTTTCCCCGAAGAAGAAGGTGAGAGCACTGGAATGGGTTGCCCAGAGAAGTTGTGGAGTGTTCAGCCCCTGGCAGTGTTCAAGGCCAGGTTGGATGAGGCCTTGAGCACCCTGGTGCAGAAGGAGATGTCCCTGCCCATGGCAGGGGGGCTGGAGCTGGATGATCTTTAAGGTCCTCTTCCAACCCAAATCATTCTGTGGCTCCAGAATGAACAGCCCCAGGTGTCTCAGGCTCTCCTTGTAAGAGAGATGCTCCAGTCCCCAGTGATTTAAAGGCTGCTCTGCTCTCTGCCCTGATCCAGCTGTAGTTTCCCCAGCTGCCAGCTGTTTACATTTCTGACAAATTTAATCCTGCCCTCCTCAGGCCAGAGAGTCTGAGAAATGAACTTTAGTAGTTAGCTGCTGGAGAGCTGCCCCCACGGTGAGCTAATCAAGGAATGGAATGGAATGGAATGGAATGGAATGGAATGGAATGGAATGGAATGGAATGGAATGGAATGGAATGGAATGGAATGGAATAGACCAGGTTGGGACCTTTGAGATTATCAAGTCCAACCCAACACCATTTAATCAACTAAACCATGGCACCAAGTGCCTCATCCAGGCTCTTTCTAAACACCTCCAGGGATGGTGACTCCACCACCTCCCTGGGCAGCACATTCCAATGGCCAACCTCTCTTTCTATGAAGAACTTCTTCCTAACATCCAGCCTAAACCTCCCCTGGCACAGCTTGAGACTGTGTCCTCTTGTTCTGCCACAGGTTGCCTGGGAGAAGAGACCAACCCCCACCTGGCTACAACCTCCCTTCAGGTAGTTGGAGAGAGCAAGAGTGTGTCCCCTGAGCCTCCTCTTCTCCAGGCTAAGCAACCCCAGCTCCCTCAGCCTCTCCTCCCAGGGCTGTGCTCCAGACCCCTCCCCAGCTTTGTTGCCCTTCTCTGGACTCAGTCTTGGACTGGAATCTCCAGCACTGAGTGCACCCCAGGAAATTTCTGGGTATACTGTATGCTGGGTGGATTTTTGGCTGGTTTGTGTGTGTGTTGGTTTAGTTTCTTAGGTTGCTTTTTCCCCCATTAATTGCCTTTCTTATAAACGAGCTGTTGTGTAAAATCCCCAATTTCTCCACCAGATGCTCTCACAGATCCCCCTGTAGCACTCAGGCTTCTTGTTCTGAGTAGGAGCAGTGCTATCTCCAAGAGAATTGAGTGCTTGGCAGGCTGGAAGCAAGCAATTCACCTTCGAGCAAGCACGCACCTTCTCCTGCTATGAATAATAAATACCTTAATTTATTAAGTGAATAAACTGCAGGGGAGCAGACCTCGTTAGCAGCTGCACTGTAATAAGCCATGGTAGCAGCCCAGCCCCTGGGCTTGCCCAGCTCTCTGCAGCCCAAAATGAAACTGAAACCTTTGCTCAGCTCTCTGAAGTTTACTGCGAGTTAAACCAGTTCCCTGCCTAAAAGTCACAGAACCACAGGATGGGAGGGGTTGGAAGGGACCTCTGGAGGTCACCCAGTCCAACCCCCCTGCCAAAGCAGCATCACCCAGGGCAGGCTGCACAGGGACACATCCAGGTGGGATTTGAAAGCCTCCACAGAGGGAGACTCCACAACCTCTCTGGGCAGCCTGCTCCCTGCCTCCAGCACCCTCACACCAAATTTTCTCCTCATGCTGAAGTGGAACTTCCTGGCTTCCAGTTTGTGTCCATTGCCCCTTGACAGGACACCGCTGAAAAGGGCCTGGCCCCTTGTTATTGACCCCCACACCTCAGATGTTTATAGACATTGATCAGATTCCCTCTCAGTCTTAGAGAATCATAGAATCAATAAGGTTGGAAAAGACCTCAGAGATCATAGAATCATAGAATCAATAAGGTTGGAAAAGACCTCAGAGATCATCAAGTCCAACCTATCACCCAACACCTCATGACTAACTCAACCATGGCTTGACCGGCTATGTCCAATCCCCTCTTGACCATCTCCAGGGACAGGGACTCCACCACCTCCCTGGGCAGCACATCCCAGTGGCCAAATACTCTTTCTGGGAAGAACTTTCTCCTCACCTCGAGTCTAAACCTCCCCTGGCACAGCTTGAGACTGTGTCCTCTTGTTCTGGTGCTGGTTGCCTGGGAGAAGAGACCAACCCCCACCTGGCTACAACCTCCTTTCAGGTAGTTGTAGAGAGCAAGAAGGTCTCCCTGAGCCTCCTCTTCTCCAGGCTAAGCAACCCCAGCTCCCTCAGCCTCTTGTCCCAGGGCTGTGCTCCAGACCCCTCCCCAGCCTTCTCTGGACATGTTCAAGTGTCTCAATGTCCTTGAATTGAGGGGCCCCTCTTCTCCTGACTAACCAGCCCCAGGGCTCTCAGCCTTTCCTCCGAACTCCTAAAATTGTGTCTCCTCATAGGGTCAGAGGTCTGTGTGGATGTGGTTCACCCATCTGTAGGACAGACTGCAAAGCTGATACTGCAGATGGAATCTCAGAATCACAGCATCATAGAATGGACTGGGTTGGAAGGGACCCTTGAGGGTCCATCCCCCTGCACTGAGCATCTCCAACCAGATCAGGTTGCTGAGGGCCCCATCAAGTTTGACCTCAAATGTCTTCAGGCATGGGACCTCAGCTACTTCCCTGGGCGAGCTGTTCCTGTGTCTCACCACCCTCATTGTAAAGAACTTCCTCCTGATGTCCAACCTAAATCTCCCCTGCTCCAGTTTCAAACCATTGTCCCTCACCCTGGCACTCCCAGCCCTTGTCAGAAGTCCCTCCCCAGTTCTCCTGGAGCCCTTTCAGGTACTGGAAGGCTGTTCTGAGGTCTCCCTGGAGACTTCTCTTCTCCAGGCTGAATAGCCCCAACTCCCCCAGCCTGCCCCCATAGCAGAGGTTCTGCAGCCCTCACATCATCTTCATGGCTCATCTGGACCCTCTCCAACAGCTTCAGGTCCTTCTTGTGTTGGGAGTCCCAGAACTGGAGGCAGTGCTGCAGGTGGGGGTCTCATGGGAGCGAAGCAGAGGGGCAGAACATCCAAGAGTTCATTGGGAGGGAAGTGTGGCAGCTCCTTTGCTCAGCTGAGGAGCTGGAGCAGAAAATTTCTGCCTGTGTCTTATCTGTGCTGCTATTATGAGCAGGTCTCCTGAAGAAAATAGTCCTGGGGTTGCTGCTCCTCCAGCTTTCAGCAAAGCTTCACTGACTCGGTGCTCCAAGGGAGAGTGAGTAACTCTGCTTTTCAGGGCTGGCTGGAGTGGAAGTGAAACTCCATCTAACCTCATTTCACTAAAAAAAAAAAAAAGCCACCAACTGTTTGAGCCTGAACTACTTCTGATCTTCTCTTGCCAAACAGTGGAAGCATTAGACCCTGCATTAGGGGGCTACAAGAAAGCTGGGGAGAGACTTATTCCATGGGCTGCAGAACCTCTGCTATGGGGACAGGCTGGGAGAGTTGAGTCTCTTCAGCCTGGAGAAGAGAAGGCTCCAGGGAGACCTTAGAGCAGCCTTCCAGTACCTGAAGGGGCTCCAGGAGAGCTGGGGAGGGACTTTTGACAAGGGTTGGGAGTGACAGGATGGGGCACAATAGTTTGAAACTGGAGCAGGGGAGATTTAGGCTGGACATCAGGAGGAAGTTCTTTACAATGAGGGTGGTGAGACACAGGAACAGCTCGCCCAGGGAAGTGGTTGAGGCCCCATGCCTGAAGACATTTGAGGTCAAACTTGATGGGGCCCTCAGCAACCTGATCTGGTTGGAGATGCTCACTTGGGAGGGACTTTTGACAAGGGCTGGGAGTGCCAGGTTGAGAGGCAATGGCTTTGAGCTGGGAGAGGAGAGATTGAGAGTGGAGATGAGGAAGAAATTCTTGGGAGTGAGGGTGGGGAGACACTGGCACAGGTTGCCCAGGGAGGCTGTGGATACCTCCTCCCTGGAGGTGTTCAAGGCCAGCCTGGATGAGGCCTTGAGCAACCTGGGCTGGTGGGAGGTGTCCCTGCCCATGGCAGAGAGGTTGGAAGTTGATGATCTTTGAGGTGCATCCAACCCATTCCATTGTGTGATTCCATGATCAACACCACAAGGATGTGGTGGTGAGGTGCAGGCAACAAGCAGAGAATGCCCAAATCAACCCCAGTCTCAGTCTGAACTCATTCCTCTGTTTAGGTACAGTTTTAAAGAGGTGTAATTAGCTACCACATCTTAAGCTGGGATTTTCAAAGCTCTAGAAGCAATTTACATGAATCCAGCCTGCAAAGGGCAGCTGATGGTGCCTCAGAAACCCTCAGCCAGTGTAATTGCATTCATTTTCTCCTGCAAATTA
This sequence comes from Picus viridis, assembly GCA_033816785.1. Taxonomy (NCBI): domain Eukaryota; kingdom Metazoa; phylum Chordata; class Aves; order Piciformes; family Picidae; genus Picus; species Picus viridis. The sequence goes on along the minus strand of CM066597.1, from coordinate 6,995,207 downwards.
GGTACATTTTTAGCCAAAATAACCTGGGGCCATGCACAGAAGTTACAGCTGATCACAGACCAAGCAGGAGGGCAGAGCTGAGGTGAAAGATTCAGATTGTGCTGCTGTCTTCACATCTCAAAGCATCTTCAGTCTGAAGAGGAGAAAGCTCAAAGGAGACCTAATTGTGGCCTTCCAGTATCTGAAGGGGGCTACAAGAAAGCTGGGAAGGGACTTCTGAGGGTGTCAGGGAGGGATAGGACTGGGGGGATGGAGCAAAACTAGAAATGGGTAGATTGAGATTGGATGTCAGGAAGAAGCTCTTCCCCATGAGGGTGGTGAGAGCCTGGCACAGGTTGCCCAGGGAGGAGGTGGAAGCCTCCTGCCTGGAGGTGTTTGCAGCCAGGCTGGATGTGGCTGTGAGCAACCTGCTGCGGTGTGAGGTGTCCCTGGCCATGGCAGGGGGGTTGGAACTGGCTGAGCCTTGAGGTCCCTTCCAACCCTGACAATGCTATGATTCTATGAAATAGCCAAAGATGAAGACAATCCAAGCATCTTCCAGTTGTTGGGCAGGATCCCCCTCTCCACTGGCATCCAAGAGCCTGTTAAATCACTCAAATAACCAAACCTCAGCCTTGCCAAATTCTTCCCCTCAAGCTTTAGATCTGTTTAAGGTACTTAAGATAATCTAAGTCCTTATATTGGCACAAGCTGTTTAAAATGATCTAAGGCTTTGAATTGGTTTAAGCTGCTTACACAGCTTTAAGGTTTTAAAAAAGGTTTAGAGTGCTAAAAAACATTACCCCCAAAAGCCAAGTGGGGTGGTTTGTTGGGAGCTGGCTCTACCAGGTCGTGGACCTCAGTATGGTGCAAATGCAGAGATACTGCATGCAGGAGTGAAATAATTCTGTTTGCAGCATTGGAAGTCCAAGTCACAGCTTCACAGATTGTATCAGGTTGGAAGGGACCCTCCAAGGGCATCTTGCCCAACCCCCCTGCAGCCAGCAGGGACACCTCCAACTAGAGCAGGCTGCACAGGGCCACATCGAGTCTGACCTTGAGTGTCTCCAGGAATGGAGCCTCCAACACCTCCCTGGGCAGCCTGTTCCAGTGTCTCCCCAGCCTCACTGTGCAGAGCTTCCTCCTGAGGTCCAGCCTAACTCTGCCCTGATCCAGTTCCAAACCATTGCCTCTCATCCTATCCCTACAGCCCCTTCTGAACAGTCCCTCCCCAGCCTGCCTGGAGGTCCCCCTCAGGTACTGGAAGGCTGCTCTAAGGTCTCCCTGGAGCCTTCTCTTCTCCAGCCTGAACAGCCTCAACTTCCTCAGCCTGCCCTCAGAGCAGAGGTTCTCCAGTCCTCTGAGCATCTCTGGGGCCTCTTCTGGACCCCCTCCATCAGGTCCAGGTACTTCTTGTGTTGGGGACCCATATCTGGACACAGCATTGCAGATGAGGTCTCTCCAGAGCAGAGGGGCAGGATCCCTCTTTCCACCTCTAGCCACTCTGCTTTGGATGCAGCCCAGGCTGCCCCTGGCCTTCTGTGCTGCCGGTGCCCATTGCTGGCTCCTGCCCAGCTTCTCCTCCTGCCCATCACCCCCAAGTCCTTCTCTGCAGGGCTGCTCTCAATCTCATCATTCCCCAGCCTGGATTGATAATGAGGATTCCCTTTACCTAGGTGCAGGACCTTGCACTTTGCCTTACTGAACCTCACAAGTCAGCACCAGGTCTACAAACACTGAGTTTGTGGATGAGTTCTCCTGGCAGAGGTTTCAGAGGAGCAGCACACCACAGGCAGTGCTCTGGAAAGGAAAACTAGTGACCACAAGAAACTGCAGAAAATCTTAGTGCAACAAATCCACTCTGTTAGGGACAATGTGACAGCAGATAACCCCTGCAAATGCAGCTTCCTTCTCCTCCTTTCCACCACTCTCATGTCCAGCTTGGGATCACCAAATCACAGTACTCCCCTTCTCATGTTCTTCTTCGGATTGCACCATTTGCAGGCCCAGCACTGTCTTTGAGGATATGAAGTCCAAGGTGCTGAAGAAGTTCAAAAGTCCCCATTAGCCACACAGGTCCTTGCCTGGAGCAGTCCTTCTGTAGTTCAGGGGGTGGTGGAACACATAAGGGCCAGGAAGGCTCTTCCAGAAGGCCAGGATGGGTGCCATTCTCATCTGCATCATTGCAGCACTAACTTATCTTCTCTCACAGATGGTTTCCACTCAAGGAGCAAAGCTCAAGCCCAATGTTTCAAGTTAACAACACATCCCATGGTGGTGCAGAGCTCTTGGCTGCAAGGAGCACTTTTATCTTCATAGGTCCTTCCTGGCAGGTCCATCTGGACTCCAAGCCTCCCCAGAGTCCCCACAGCTCACTTCCTCAGGAAAAGTGGACTGAGTCTTGCTCCAGTCCTGCACCAGTTCTGGAGCCTCTGTTCCAGGAAGGATCTGGAGGTGCTGGAAGGTGTCCAGAGAAGGGCCACCAGGATGAGCAGAAGCATGCAGCTGCTATGAGGACAGGCTGAGAGAGTTGGGGCTGCTCAGTCTGGAGAAGAGAAGGCTCCCAGGAGACCTAATTGTGGCCTTCTGGAATCTGAAGGGAGCTACAAGACAGCTGGGGAGGGACTTTTGAGGGTGTCAGGGAGGGATAGGACTGGCGGGGATGGAGCAAAACTAGAAATGGGGAGATTGAGATTGGATGTTAGGAAGAAGTTGTTCCCCAGGAGAGTGGTGAGAGCCTGGCACAGGTTGCCCAGGGAGGTGGTGGAAGCCTCCTGCCTGGAGGTTTTTGCATCCAGGCTGGATGTGGCTGTGAGCAACCTGCTGCAGTGTGAGGTGTCCCTGGCCATGGCAGGGGGGTTGGAACTGGCTGATCCTTGAGGTCCCTTCCAACCCTGACAGTTCTGTGATTCTATGATCCCTCCATGCCATCCAGAAGCAGCAAACTGCAGTTGCAAGGGGACAAAAGAGGCCTTTTTTGATCAGCCAGCGGAGCAGAGGCTGGTGTGTGCCAGCGGAGCAGCCAGCCAGCAGAGCAGAGGCTGGTGCACAGCCAGCGGAGCAGAGGCTGGTGGTGCACAGCCAGCGGAGCAGAGGCTGGTGGTGCACAGCCAGCGGAGCAGAGGCTGGTGGTGCACAGCCAGCGGAGCAGAGGCTGGTGGTGCACAGCCACCCTCCGCTCCCCTGCACACGGACGGAAAGGCAGAGCACCTGGCCACGCCTCCCAGGGCTTTAATTACACAAATGAGCTGAGCTTAAATATCTCTTTATTGAAACTTGTCAATAACCCAAGATTGCACTCCCCCTGCTACACACCCCCAGACAAAGGGAAGCTAGGATCACACAGCCACTCTCCTGCTTCCTTCTTGCCATCTTCTGATTGCTTACCTTTGCAACTTCTGTGTGATATGAATGTAGACATCTCCCCCCCACCCCCCACCCCATCCTTGCAGTTTGCTCTTGAGGACCAAGCTCATCTTAGGGTTGTTCACTTGTGAAGAACTAAATAGTTTGGGGCTTCTTTTTCTTTTTCATAATCAAGGGTTTTATCCAAAACTGAGGTTTGATCTTGGAATTGTGCTGTGTTCTAGCATCAAAGAATCATTACGCTTGGAAAAGACCTCTAAGATCATCCCCCAGTTTCAGTCAAGTCCAACCATAGACCATAAATTCCAACCATTAATCAAGTCCAACCATAGACCAGCAAGTGCAACTGCTGATGAACAAGTCCAACCTCTGATCAAAGTCTCTAACTATAGACCATGCAGTCCAACCATTGATCAAGTCCAACCTCTGATCACCAAGCCCAACCTCTGACCAAAGTCTCTAACTATAGACCATCCAGTCCAACCATTGATCAAGTCCAACCTCTGATCACCAAGCCCAACCTCTGATCAAAGTCTCTAACTATAGACCATCCAGTCCAACTATTGATCAAGTCCAACCTCTGATCACCAAGCCCAACCTCTGATCACCAAGCCCAACCTCTGATCAAAGTCTCTAACTATAGACCATCCAGTCCAACCATTGATCAAGTCCAACCTCTGATCACCAAGCCCAACCTCTGATCACCAAGCCCAACCTCTGATCACCAAGCCCAACCTCTGATCACCAAGCCCAACCTCTGATCAAAGTCTCTAACTATAGACCATCCAGTCCAACTATTGATCAAGTCCAACCTCTGATCACCAAGCCCAACCTCTGATCACCAAGCCCAACCTCTGATCAAAGTCTCTAACTATAGACAATCCAGTCCAACCATTGATCAAGTCCAACCTCTGATCACCAAGCCCAACCTCTGATCAAAGTTTCTAACTATAGACCATCCAGTCCAACCATTGATCAAGTCCAACCTCTGATCACCAAGCCCAACCTCTGATCACCAAGCCCAACCTCTGATCAAAGTCTCTAACTATAGACCATCCAGTCCAACCATTGATCAAGTCCAACCTCTGATCATCAAGCCCAACCTCTGATCAAAGTCTCTAACTATAGACCATCCAGTCCAACCATTGATCAAGTCCAACCTCTGATCATCAAGCCCAACCTCTGATCACCAAGCCCAACCTCTGATCAAAGTCTCTAACTATACATCATCCAGTCCAACCATTGATCAAGTCCAAGCATAGACCATCAAGTCCAGCTGCTGATCATCAAGTCCAATCTCTGATCATCAAGTCCAATCTCTGATCAAAGTCTAACTATAGATCCTCCAGTCCAACCACTGATCAAGTCCAACCATAGACCATCAAGTCCAGCTGCTGATTAGCAAGTCCACTTTCTGATCATCAAGTGCAACCACAGATCAGTCTAACTACAGATCATCCAGTCCAACCATTGACCAAGTCCAACCACAGATCACAAAGCCCAACCTCTGATCTTCAAGTTCAACCACTAATCATCCAGTCCAAGCTCTTATCATCAAGTCCAATCTCTGATCATCCAGTCCAGCCTCTGATCAAGTCCAACCTCTGATCAGCAAGTGCAACTGCTGATCAGCAAGTCCAAGCTCTGATCAGCAAGTCCAACCACCAAAGGCAGCATCAGTCCATGAGCAGCTTTTGCAATAACAAACCTTGAGCAAAATCCAAATGACTGAGAGAAAAACAAAATACAAAATCCAAATGCTGAGAGAAATAACAACAGAAGTGACAGAAACCTATTGTGTGCAGTTAGCTGAGAAAATCAGCCTCTTGATCTCCAGTGTAGAGCAGCTGTTCAGTACCTGAAAGGGCCTTCCAGAAAGCTGGGAGGGACTTTTGACAAGGGCAGGGAGTGACAAGACAAATGGAATGGCTTTGAGCTGGAAGAGGGGAGACTGAGACTGCAGAAGAGGAAGAAATTATTTGGAGTGAGGGTGGGAAGATACTGGAACAGGTTGCCCAGGGAGGTTGTGGCTGCCCCCTGCCTGGAGGTGTTCCAGGCAAGGTTGGTTGATGCCCTGAGCAACCTGGGCTGGTGGGAGGTGTCCCTGCAGGGGGGCTAGAACTGGATGATCTTTAAGGTCCCTTCCAACCCAATCCATTCTATGATTAACACCACAAGGATTTGGTAGTGAGACGCAGGCAACCTTCACACACCAGGGTTGGGGCTTACAACAAAGCCTCATCATAAGCTACATGCAGGCAGCAATATGGGCAGGCAAGCTGGTCTAATGGAAAGCATCCCTGCCCATGGCAGGGGGTTGGAACTGGATGAACTTTGAGGTCCCTTCCAACCCAAACTGCTCTGTGATTCTAGGATTTTCAATGTACCCAACCTTTTCCTCAGCAAGCACCAGCAAACTGCTCAGGGAAGACTGCCCAGCCACCAGCCTGGAATCTCCACCAAGACCAGGGTACCTCAAACCTAGTGAACAGCAAGACCATCATCCTACTCAAGAGCTCACCAGCTGTGCCAGGCACACATAAATGCCCAGCACTGGCATTTGATGAGGTGCAATCAAGGAACCAAAGGTAAGGAACCAAATGTTTGCCTCACAGGATGAGACATTACTGCAAGAACAGAACCAAGGAGTCTTTCTTCTCCTAAACTGCCTGCAGTGCAGGGCAACAAGAGAGCCTGAGTAGCCTCAATCCAAGCATGAGCCATCCTCCTGCATGGGAAGAGCATGTGCCTCACTTCATGGGCACACGTGCTGGATGGAGAAAGGCCATTTGATGTGCTGTGCAATTTAGGAGCACCATCTCCAACAGGATTTTGGCTTCCAGGCCCCTATGGCTTCACAAAGGAAAACTGAATCCTGTTGGTGCTTAATCCACAGCATAACTGAGGAGGAAAATAATGTGATCACCATTGCGGCTGAGAAGCATGGCTCTCTCTCCATGGAATCGGCATAGACCCACAGAGGTTGGGAGAGACCTCTAAGATCATCAGGTCCAGCCATGAATCCACCACTGCCATGGCCATTAAGCCATGTCCTTAATTACCCCATCTAAACATTTTTTGAACATGATGAGGACTCCACCACCTCCCTGGACAGCCTGTGCCAGTCCCTGACCACTTCTTGCAGCAAAGACATTTTTCCTCATCTCCAGCCTAAACCACCCCTGGTGCAATTTCAGGCCATTTCCTCTTGTCCTATTGCTAGTTACTTAAGTGAAGAGACCAACCCCCAGCTCACTGCAGCCTCCTCTCAGGGAGCTGTAGAGAGCAATGAGCTCTCCCCTCAGCCTCCTCTTCTCCAGAATAAACGGCCTCAGTTCCTTCAGGAGCTCCTCAACCAGACCTGTCCTCCAGACCTTACAGAAGCTGTGTTGGCCTTCTTTGGCCTATGGAATCATTTAGGTCATGAAAAAACCTTCAAGATCATGAGGCTGGAAAAGCTCTTTCAGATCACCAAGTCCAACCCAGCACTTCCAGGTCACCACTAAACCGTGGCCCTCAGCACCACATCTCTATGGCTTTGAAACACCTGCAGAGATGGGGACTCCACCACAGCAGCCTGGGCAGCCTGTTCCAGAGCCTGACAACCCTCTGGGGGAAGAAATTGTTCCGAACATCCACTATCCAACAATATCCTAACATCCAACGTTGCTACAAACCAAGCCAGGTACACACTCAGAACTCCAGACCCCCCCTCAGGTGGCTGTCACAGCAACATCCTCCACTCATTACCTTCATGCTTGACTTGCAGCCTGTGGCTCAGGCAGTGCTGACAGCCCCCTGCACCTTGCAGCCCAGGAGCTGCACACACACTGAAACACCTCCAGCTGAAGCTGGCCCAGGATCAACTTTTTTTCCCCTGGCAGTGGGTGGTCTGAGCCACACAGCCACCTTACTCACCACTTTCCCTTGGCACAGCACCACATCTTGTTTGGAGACGTGAAGCCACTCCAAATATTTCCCTTCACTCTGCCACGGGGGTGCACAGCACAAGTCCTTCACTTGCCAGGCAGCAGATTTGCTTTCCACTGCACAAAGCTGCTCTGTGATGGATTCATCAAACTTACAATCAGCTGTCATTAAGATGGAGGTTTGGGTGTGCTTGCTGGAGATGTCCAGCATGAGGAGGAACTTCTTCACTGTGAGGCTCACAGAGCCCTGGAGCAGGCTGCCCAGAGGGGTTGTGGAGTCTCCTTCTCTGGAGGCTTTCCAGCCCTGTCTGGATGTGTTCCTGTGTGACCTGTGCTGGATTCTATGCTCTGGCAGGGGGGTTAGACTCAAAGATCTCCAGAGGTCCCTTCCAACCCCTAAGATCCTGTGACCCTGTGAGCCTGTCCCCACTGCACAGGGTCAGCCTGAGAACTCATTTCTAGCAACAGATCCACCTCAGCAAGGAGCTGTCAGAAGGCACCTGGGCAAACTGCTTTGGAACAGCCATTAAAACCCAAGCAACACTTTTGCCTCAGCAGTTTTCACTCTCCCATACAATTCACTCTCCTGCCAGGATCACACACAGACACAGAAAAAGAGAAATCATATCTAAAAATATCAGTGAAAGCAACAAAAAAATAAGGGGGGGGAGGTAGGGGAACGTGCAACACAGAGGATTGAAATGGCTTTGAAAATCACCAGAATCAGGTAAAGGCCATGAGGAGAGAGATCAGAGAGTCATACAATGGGTTGTGTTGGAAGGGACATTAAGGCTCATCCAGTGCCAACCCCCTGCCATGGGCAGGGACACCTCCCACCAGCCCAGGGTGCTCAAGGCCTCATCCAGCCTGGCCTGGAACACCTCCAGGTAGGGGACATCTACAACCTCTCCTGGGCAACCTGTTCCAGTGTCTCCCCACCCTCACTCTCAAGAATTTCCTCATAACCTCCCATCCCAATCTCCCCTCTTCCAGCCTCAGTCCATTCCCTCTTGTCCAATCACTACAAACCCTTGTAAAAAGTTGAGGGGTGAGAAACTTATTTTCATGGACTAAAACTCCGAGGCAAAAGAGAAGTGGCTGGTGAGGGCTGGACGTGCCTTTGAGACACAGATGCTGTATGATGGATGCAGGTTAGAGGGGGCAAGAGTGGGGCAGGACAGGATGATGTTTGCACAGCTGAGCCTGTCCCAAGAGCCTCCTCTTCAGCACAAGAGCATTTAAAAGAGTTCCCATCACACCTCCAGCAGCTCTTCCTTTGGTTGCTTCAAACGTTCCAGACCTTTTGATTCCAAACCCATCATGTAGCACTAACGTGCTCCAGGATATATATAACATATGCTTAAACTCTAAAAGTGACTAAAATAAGTGGGTCAGAAGTTTTGTTTGTGGCAGAGGTGTATTTTGAAGGCCTCTGAGATCATCCCTGACATCACCATGAGCAGCCCTGGCCTCTCTCACTTCGCATCTCAGCAAGGTGATAAATTCTATGGTGACTTATTTTCAGCAGATCGGTTGTTACATCAGGCTTTACTCATTGCTTTTTGCTGGCAGCCCCCAAAAACAGGGCTGTGAGTCAGCAGCAACCTTGGGCCCTCCCTCCAGAGAGACAGGAGATGGTCCAGCCACTTGTGGTTATCTCCTCCACTGGGTTTTATTGACCAAGCTCCTTTCAAAGACGCCCATGTGTCCCACATCAAGAGCTGCCAGAGCGATGAGGTGATGCATGGGAGGGGAAGCAAGCAAGAGGCAATCTCGCTCTGCACTGAAAATCTGGGCTGTTTGGGGAGTGGACAACCCATCTGAAAGTCCTGAGTCCCATGGGATTCCCATGCAGGGAACTTCAAGCAGCCCTGGAGCTGCAGGGCTGTGGGATCCTCCTCTCCCAGCTGTAGGGAGAGGCAGATCAGCCAGGATCATTACTCAGGGTCATTGAGGCCATCCCGGGTCACAACAACCCATCCAGACCAGCCCCAGGCTGGGACTAGCAGCTGGGCTCCTCCTGGGGATCATCCCAGTAGCTATTTCTGGGGCTCCTCCTCTCCCTGCTCCCAGGAGATGCCAGCAGTATCCCATGTCCCTCGACCACGAGGGCTTTCACACGCAGCCTCCTCAGAGCCTGGGCTGAGCCACACCACGTGCAACCTGCCTCCTTATCTTATTTCAGTCACTGGCAAGAGCAGCCAGTTGTGACTGCACCTCCAAGCAGCCCAGACTCACAGCACCCACACCTCAGGAGCTGGGGCTGCTCCTGCTCCTCACAGCAAGGATCACCAGTGCGACAGAACCGACCTAGCAGCAGGGATTATCTGTACAGTGAAGGTATAGAACCAGAGAATTGTTTGGGTTGGAAGTGCCCTCTAAGCTCACCGAGTCCAACCAGCAAACCCAGCACGCTAATCCACGTCCCCAAGCACCATGTCCCCACCTTTCCTGAACGCCTCCAGGGATGGGGACTCCACCACCCACCCTGGGCAGCCCGTGCCAATCCCTGCCCGCTCCTGCAGCAAAGAAATGTTCCCTAATCTCCAACCTAACCTTCCCCTGGTGCAATTTCAAGCCAAAAAAAAAAAAAAAAATCCCTCTTCCCCCATGCATTTCCCCACAGCTCTGTGTCCCACCCGGCAAATAACGACGGAGCAGAGCCCCAGCGAGTGCTGCTGTCTGCAGTCGGAGCTTAGAGTCACAACTTATTACTTGCGTTTTCAATCTGCCAGGGACTCACACTGAGATCCTGGCCAAATGGCTCCCCCCACCTCCCCCTCCCTTCCCTCCTCCCCATTTCCCACACAGGGAAAAAAAAAAAAAAAGAAGTAAAACACAGAAAGGTTAAATAGGAACAAAAAAGGCCACATTGCTCCCCCCCCCCATCCCTACCTCAGTTAAGCACTGAGAACAGAGCTGAGCAAACCCATGACTTCCACAGCTGCTGCCTTTCCATTCTTGGCATAAAAGTTCCTGAGCTTTTTAAGGAACTAAGGGAGGAGATTTTTTTCTTTTAAAGGTTATTTTTTTGGGTGTGGGGGTGTGTGTCCTGTGAACTCTGACATCCCTTTTGCAGTCAGGTCAGCAAGATGTTGAAATAGGGGTAGTCACCCACCAGCCCTCTCAGCCTCTTGTGGAAGGCCCCCCTTCAGACAACATCATGCCCCTTGAATCAGGAGAAATCAGCCTGCTGGGATGCACTTTTCCTTGGTGCATCCATAAGTGAGCCACCTCAGCTGAGCCAGCTGCAGGTATTTAGCTCTTTGTGGAGAAAAGAGACCTTTTTTTTTTTTGTCAGCCCTAAACTATTCTGAAGTGGTTTGTGCTCCTACCAGCACGAGGCAGAAAGACTCACTCCCAGCAGGTCCAATTAAAAATGATAGGTTTAGGTCAATATTATGTTCCTGCTCTCCTGGCACTGTTCTCTTCTTCACCAGCTCCAGGTCTTGAGCAGAGAGAGAGCTGAGATTTGTGGTAATTACTGGACCAGCCTGGGGCCAGGTGGAAATCCAGAATTAAAGTGCACCTGAGGAGAAGGCCTTTAAATGGCTTTGAACCTGGACTTCTCTGGGGGTCCATAAAACTTCTTGGCCCATCAACAGCTATCTCAGTTCCCAGCAAATACCTGCATGGACAGAACTCCATTGGCCAGGCCAGCCACGAGCTGTAGCAGCACTGAGCCCAGATGCTGGAGAGCCATTTGAAAGCCACGACCCTGCACGTCGTGGATGTTTATAGAGTTTTACAACTGTTTCAAGCAAAATAATGAGCAGGATCCTTCACAAGCACGAACCAGTCAGATGACCCTGGCTCCAGTGCCTCAGAGAACAACAGTTTCATTTCCCTTCCTCGGGAGGTGATGAAAGGATAAAAGTCAGAGTGATCCAGGGCCACCAATTCCCGCCAGTCTCAAGGTATTGCAGAGGCCTCATAAAAGGGCAACTCCTGGCAGGACTCAGATGCCACCATCTCTGCAGAGAAGCACTCTGGCTCTGGTACAACATGAGACAAAATCTGCTGTGTCCTGCTCAAACTGCTGGGAGGAGTTTTTTTTGGCTGGGCCGCGCACGAAGGGTTTTGCGATCTCAGAGGCAGCAGAGCAGAAGCCCATAGGGATGGGGATGTAGGGATACAGGGGAAGCCTCTAGGGATACAGAACATTATTTGATAGGAAAAACACCCCCTTCCCTTCCTCCTCCCTCTCAGGTACCGCCAGCTTGGGCTTTCTCAGGAGGTTTCTCATCCATAATATTTCCCACCAGCCTGAGCAGAACGATAGCTCAGGGCTGGAGACTCACAGCGAGCTCCCACATGGCACAGCTTTGCAGAAATCCCACTGAGCAAGCAGGGCTGGCTGAAAGGAGGGAGAAATAAAGACCAGCAGCCCCCCCACACACACACATTTTGTTACAGCTGGGAGGTTGCAATCTCCAAAAGACAAGAGGGAAAAACATAAATTAAAAGTAGCTTTGAGCAGGCTCCTTCCTGGGTACGGAGCGAAGAGCAGAGAGCAAGTCCTGTCCCGGCAGGACCTCGCAGCCCCGGCGTAAGCTGAGCATCGCTGCCTCAGCACGAGGGACTGAGGGGTTTGGGGAAGCATCACCACCTTGGAGCCTAAACCACGAGGCTGGGGGTCACCAGCACTCATCAGCATTCAGCTTTGCCATTTGTGGCAGAGCAGGAGGGGACAAGAGGCACTTGCAGCCCTGCGCCCGGCCAAAATCAGGCATGGAGGAGTATTCCCCTACCCCTGGCTCCAAAGCATGCTTTCATCATCTTCTCCTGCATACACCCCAAACCAAACTCCTAATCAAATATTATTTGCTTTTGGAAGTTGGACACACACACACAGAGACCAATCTGCATAGTCAGTTTTGATTACTTTTTATCTGTCAGGTTAAGCTATTCACGAGTTCTCTTTCTAGGAAGCCTCGAAGGGTTGTTTATACCAAACCAGTGCTTCATTTCATGTGCTGCCCACCCCCAGATTGCACAATTCATTGGGGAAAACTTTTTGCAGATCCTTTCCTGAACAGCCAGGCAAAAAAAAAAAAAAACAAAAGCAGCAAACAACCAACAAACCCAAACCCTACAAATACTCTCGCATGCACGCAGAGAATTGGGAAATACTGCTCCGACAGACTCCAACAGACCAAAATATGAGCTCAAACTTCCAGACAAAAGGCTCATTTCTGCCCTGAGAGGTTCGTGCGGCCAAAGGAGCTGGAAGATCCCAGCGAGGGCTGGATTTGGCCCTTGGAGAGGCCACTGCAGTCTCTGCTGCAAGCCCAGGCTCGCAGCTGTGGGAACACGGCAGAAATCCCGGAGCCCGAGCGAGGAGCAGGTACCGCATGGGGCTGCTGCGGATGCCTCCACCTGCCTCCAGCGCGGGGGCCGACCCCAGCTCCCCGGCAAAGGACAAACCTCCGAGGGCTACATCCCAGTGCTGCCCAAACACCAACCCCCAAGCACGCCCGGAAAAAAAAAAATTTAAGCAGGGTGAAAAAGAAAAGGCAGTGGCCAGGCTTTGTGCAGGCAAAGGGGGAATTCAGCCCCGGGCAGGGATCCAGCCCTTCAGAGGAGGAAGAGGATTGTTTTGAAGGTGTTTGTGCACGCTGTGGCACCAGGTAACAGCTGCTGCCGCTCCACGGGGAGTCCAAAGGCAGGATGGGAAGGAGGGAGCAGGGCCTGGGCACCCAGCATCACCCCAGGAGGACAAGGCACCCCGTGGAGCAACATGTCCATCTTCCCCGAGCCAGCGGCAAGGGGAGGCTGGGGAAGACGCAGCCGGGGTGGCCGGCGGGGACGCCACGACGCGTGTCCCTCTGCCTACGGTGCACGCTGCCAACACACGCAGCTTTACCTTCCACCAACCCCCTCCATATAGAAAACCCCAAACAATCATAACCTATAGAGCCTGGGAGCAAACGAAGTTGCTGTCAAGCCAGGCTGGATCCCTGCGCCAGGCAGGGCTAAGGAAGCAGCAGCGAGCGGCGAAGCGGCCGGGAGCGCGGCGGGGACAGGGTTACAAGGCTGGCTGCGGGCTGATTGACACCGCTAAGGTTACCTCGGGCTTGGGGAGCAAGCCCATCGCGCCAGCCCTGGCCACCCAGGGGATAGACAGGCGGACGTAGAGCTCCAGCTAGAGATGGAGATCTCTGCACACCGGGGTGTGCGGGGGGCCAGCGGCTCCTTGGCAACCTGACACCTTTCGGGAAGCAAAATGGAATCTTCGCCGTCCGGTTGTGCACCCGGCAGCAAGGGAGGAAAACAGAGCGTTTGGAAAGATGCAGGTAGAGAACGAGAGGGAATTGAAAAAAAAAAAAAAAAAAACAAACGGAGCAGAAGCCCCTGGTGCCTACCTTTGCTGGGTGCCAGCAGGCAGATCCGGACCGATTCGGGTCGGTGGCTGTTCCCTTCTTTAGGAAATGTTCGGCTCAGCCGGTGCTATTTGCATTCTTTCATTAGCACCTGTTTCAAGTAAGGAAGGAGAAAGCTCATTACGAGATCAGCTTCCTTTCAAAATAAATTATTTATTTAAAAAAAAAAAAAAGAAGAAGAAGAAGAAGAAGAAGAAAAAAATTACCCTAAAAAAAAAAAAAAAAAAAGGGAGGAGAAAAAAAAAAAAAGAGAGGGAAAAAAAAAGGGAGGGGAAAAAAATTATATATATATTTATTTTTTTTTTAGAGATGCAGGCAGCCAAATAATAACAACGCTAAAAAAAAAAAAGGGGGAGGGGAGGGGGAAAAAAAGGAGAGGGGGAGGGGAAAAGGGGAGGAAGGAAAAAAGGAGGGGAAAAAAAAAAAAAGATGATGAAGGGGGGAAAAAAAAAAAAAAAAAAAAAAACAAACGACCAAAAACCACCACATGGATATTAAAGCCCAAACTAGGCAGTTTAATAATGGGAGATCTTGCAGGTTGTGAGCATGCTCCAGCCGGAACAAATCCTTCCTCTGTTATTCCTCTGAATAAAAATAAACCACGATCAAGCAAGAAACCCAAACGGAAGCTTCCTCCTAGGATCCCTGCTGCTGAAAAATATGCAATAAATTCAGCCCCGAAGACGCAGACTCTAATCAGCAGCTGTTTTTCTGGATCCCAAAGCCAGCCAAAGCCCTCTCTTGTCTTTTTTTTTTTCCCCCCCCCCCACTATGAGTCTAGGCCTTTTTGAAAAGGGTTTTAACCTTTTAAAGATACAGTGCACCAATTATCACTTCTGGACGACTGTCACTCAGGGCACCGAAATAAATTAATAAAGGGGCAGCGGCGGCACAGTAGGAGCCGAGCGGGGGTGGGGGGGTGAGGGGGTGGGGAGGTGTGGTTTGCACGAGCAGCCTCTCCTCGTGCATATTATTCTTGGTTATTAATAGATTATTAGAGGATTTCTTTTTTCTTTTAACAGGATCCTCCTTCCTTCCCTCCTCTTCCCCTCCCCTCCCCCTCCCCCCAAATCCTCCTCTCTTTAGGAGAATAATAATAGATGGCAAACTTGCCACCCAGCTCTGGGGATAAATGCACAGTCATTATAAAAATGAACAGCTGCTGGATGTGAGGTTGTGGCCGCTCCTTCGCGGGGTTAAAATTGGTTTGCAAGTGATTTCCCCCCCCTCCTTTTCTTTTTTTTTTTTTCCCAAGGCATTAACAGTTTCCATCCCGGCCGGTGGTGTGAGAGGGTTAACCACACGAGAGGAGGCTCTGTCAAGTGCTTCCCATCAAACTGACGATCAGGCTGCAAAGTTTGAAGCGAGCAGCCCTGGCACGGCGATAGAGCATTCATTCTTCCAGGAGTGGGATTTTTGGGGGGGGGGTTTGTTGCGTTGATTTTTTTTTTTTCGTTGTTGTTTGTTTTAGCAAATTGAATCGAAGCCTCCCTCCCTCCCGCCCCCACCCCCCCCCCAAAAAAAAAAAGCTCGGTCTTCCACTGCTAAGCCCCGCAAAGCGCTGGTGGCCCCATGTGTGGCGCAGCTCCCCTGAGAACAGCGGGGATCCAAACTGAGGGCTTGCTGGGTCCCCTCAAAATGCTGGGTCCCCAGGCCTGGCACCCCACTGCAGCGTGCCCCGGCAGCCTGTCCTGGTGCCGTCGGCGCCCGGCCCACCTGGGTGGCATTGGCATCCTCCTGGTCAGGGAGCGGGCAGCAAGGGGCCATCCCCGGGGTGCTGCAGCTCGGCACCCGGCAGCTCCTCTCTGGCCAGTCCTCTCTGCAGCCCCCGGCATGCAAACCATCAGGAGCAAACGGTCCTCCCCCTTCCTCCTCCTCCTCCTCCTCCTCCTCTTCAGCAGAAAATCATCATATTTCATGTGTCGCTGCTCCAGCCGCGCCAATTGGCTGGGCACTCGCAGGCGGAAATGTCAGGAGCAGCTCAGCATCGCTGCCTGCCCACGGCCACCCGGCTCCCCCGGGACCACCCGGACCCACAGCGTGGGGCAGGGGGCACTGGGCTGGCCATCAAAACCAGAGGCAAAAAGGGGTTTTGATGTCTGGAGGTTTTTATATTCCACTCTGGCTCGGGCCCCGAGGGATGCAGGCTGCCAGCAACTTGACCTTGACCCGCACGATTGTGTTGTGCTGCCAGCAAGAAGCATTTTCCGGATGACGGAGACCCAGCACATCTGCTCTGCTCCACAGAGCCACCTCCTTCTGCTCCGGGCCATGCCGAGGGGCCACACTAACCCATCCCAGCAGCAGCTCCGGGAGTGCAGCTCCGGTCCCACCTCAGGTACGATGGCTGCTCGGAGGGACAATGCCGGACAAACGGATGCTTAGGGTTTTTCCTCCCCCTCCCCCCATTTTCAAAGCCGCTGTTTGTTTGCAGCTTGCCCCTGCCATCCAGACCTTGCAAGGAAGGTGGATCAGAGTGGCTCTTTCTCATCTTAACAGCTGGAGAAGCAGGGATTTGGAAATAGTGGCTTGCCTGAAGCTACCCAGCGTGGAGCAATGGCTGAAGTAGGAAGGTAGCTCAAGACTTCTCATCATCTGATCATGTTTCTCCTCAAAGATGGGAGAAAACCAAACCAAAACAAACCCCTGAATCCTAAAAAAAAACCAAAAATAATGAATCTTCTTGGGGAATGAAGCAATAACAGAATGGAATCATGCTGATGAAAAGTGTCATCTACCTCCCCTGCACACACACTGCCTGGACATGAAAGGTGAACACATCCAGTGACACTGAAAAATGTTCTCCTGAGCAACCCAGCCACGTTTCCCTGCTGGGCTCTCCCAAAGGGAGCCTGAGGAGCAGGGGAGAGCATGACAGCCAAAAGCCAACTGCCATTTGGTGGCTGCTTACACAAGGATTTAAGAAAAAAAAAAAAAGGAAATATTGCATTGTCACAAAAAAAAAAAAAAAAAAAGAGGATTTGAGTGTGACCTTTATGGTACAAATCAGCTTAGGGAACCCACAGTTCTCTGCTGACTGTGGAAGAAAAACTCAGTAGTAAACAGGCAACACATGGGATGGAAGAGTCAAAAGCTTCAAAGCTTCCTTCTCTGGCCACCTGATGAGCAGCCTGCAGTCCAAACCACTTTGGCAAGTGGATCCAGCCCAAGGTGATAGGATCCTGTGTGGGGAGCTTGGCAGTCACCATTGCCACCCTCTACAATGTCCTCTCCTCGTTATTTGCCTGTGTCAAGGCATGTGCCTTGGCACAGCAGAAACTCATCACCACTGTGTGTCACTGTAGGCATTGAAACAACTGCAGTAAGAAGGGAGAAGGGGAGGGAATCAGGCTCTTAAGCAACCCCCCACTGTCTCACTCCAGAGCAACGGGACATGGTTCTTCAAGCTGTTCTTCTCCTTCCCAGTTCCAAGAGGAAGCCACACAACAAGATGTTTCATCATCTGCACTAGCCTGGACTTCATGTGACAGATGCCCCAAGTCTGGTTATGGTAGGCCTGCAAGATGCCATGGAGCTCCATGCAAGGGCACCTGAGTGAATGAATGGAGCTCTAGAGGTGCTACCACCACGCTGGCTTTGTGCTCCTACCAAGAGCACTGCCCTTGGGTGAGCCCAGATCACAGAATCACAGAATGTCAGGGGCTGGAAGGGACCTTGAGAGCTCATCCAGTCCAACTTGCCTGCCAGAGCAGGATCACACAGGAACACATCCAGGCACGTCTTGAATATCTCCAGAGAGGAAGACTCTACAACCCCCCCAGGGAGCTCATTCCAGTATTCTGTCACTCTCTCAGTGAAATAATTCTTCCTCCTGTTTCCATGGAACTTCCTATGCCTCAGCTTCCACCACTTCCCCTTGTGCTGTCATTGGGCATCACCCAGCAGAGCCTGGCTCCAGCCTCTGGGCACTCACCCTTTACATATTTATAAACACGAATGAGGTCACCTCTCAGTCTCCTCCAAGCTCAAGAGCCCTCAGCTCCCTCAGGCTCTTCTCATCAGGAAGATGCCTTCATCATTTTCATAGCTCTGTGCTGGACTCTCCCAAGCAGTTCCCTGAGGTCCTTCCTGAACCGGACACAATATTCCAGATGTGGCCTCAGCAGGGCAGAGTAGAGAGGGAAGAGAACCTCTCCCAACCTACTCACCACAGCCCTTCTAATCCACCCCAGGATGCCATTGGCCTTCTTGGCCACCAGAGCACATAGCTGGCTCATGGTCGACCTTTCATCCACTGGGACCCCCAGGTCCTTTCCCCCTTCACTGCTCACCAACAAGTCAGTCCCCAACCTATACTTGTACATGGTGGTGTTCTTTCTTAGGTGCAAGACTCTACACTTGCCCTTGTTGAACTTCTTTAAATTTCTTCCTGCCCAACTCTCAGCCTGTCTAAGCCCTGCTGAATGGCAGCACAACCCTCTGGTGTCTCAGCCACTCCACCCAGTTTGGTGTCTCCTCATGCTGCCATGCTCTGTTATGTAGACCTTGAGCAGTGACTTCTCTTCGTGGGTCTCACTTCCCACACTTGCAAGCTGCTTGCACAAATAGCAGGGCAGAGTTTATTGAAGTCTTCCAAGCTGACATCTAAGCTCCTAAATGACTGGCAGCAAAACCAGGGCAACCTTCACCTCGTAAAAAGGTGCTGGGCAGCCAGTGCTTGACAGCCTCATGCATCCAGGAGCACACAGTCCATCCTCCTGAGGAAAACACCACACTGACCAGGATGGAATCCTGTTGGAATGAGAGAATTACACAGAATCACAGACTGTTAGGGGCTGGAAAGGACCTTGAAAGCTCATCCAGTCCACCCCTGCTGCCAGAGCAGGGTCACCCAGAGCAGATCACACAGGAACACATCCAGGCAGGTTTTGCATCTCTCCAGACAGGGAGAGTCCACAGCCCCTTGGGCAGCCTGTTCCAGTGTCCCTGTCACCCTCACAGGGAAAAAAAAAATTTCCTCATGTTTCCATGGAACTTCCTATGCCTCAACTTCCACTCACAATTCCTTTGGGAAAATGTAAAATCAGCTTAAAAATTGCCCATGGTTGCTTTATACCTCCACTGCTAGAGATGAGCCCCATCACCACCCACCCTGTGTGGACCAGAGGACATTAAAGGTTCCCTTCCAGCCCAAACCATTCTATAATTTACCAGGCTTCAGCTCCCACCTCAACACTTACCAGAGATACACTGAACAAAATCAGAGACTTGGTTTTACTCCCTCTGAAACTTCAATGAGAAAGCCCCAAACAGGCAGGAGTTAGAGGACCTGCATTCAGTTTTGCTCCCCAATGCTCTTTGAGACCACTGCCATGCTACCCTTTATCTGCAGAAGGGAAGGATGAGAGGTGTTGAGCAGTCCTGCTTTGAGATATCATCTTCAGTGATGGTCAGCCAAGCTTCCCTTTGAGCCCACACAATTTTTCAGCTCCCTCTAAAAAAGAGACTCCATGCTGGAAGGTGCCACAGAAGCTGAAGCAAGGCCACCAGGACCTGATTCACCCCTAACCCCCCAAAATCATCTTGAAGCCAACCAGCTAAGCAGGGCTTAATCCTTTCCATGTGCCATGAGGAAGTTGCATCACCTTCTGCTACCAAAGCAGCGCACACAAAGCATCCACCAAGTGCTTTGTACCAACAGAGAGGCTGCTCTTGGTCTTCATTTTCATTAGGAAACATTTTTTCATGGCAAGAGTAGTCAGGCATTAGAATGAGCTGCCCAGGGAGGTGGTTGAGTCACCAACCCTGGATGTGTATAAAGGTCGTTTGGATGCGGTGCTTGGGGATGTGGTTTAGGGCTGAACCTTGCGGAGTTGGGCTAATGGTTGGACTTGGTGGCCCTGAGGGTCTTTTCCAACCTGAATCATAGTATCAGGGAACTGTCAGGGTTGGAAGGGACCTCAAGGATCAGCCAGTTCCAACCTCCCTGCCAAGGGCAGGGACACCTCACACTACTGCAGGTTGCCCGGAGCCACATCCAGCCTGGCCTTGAACAGCTCCAGGGATGAGGCTTCCACCACCTCCCTGGGCAACCTGTGCCAGGCTCTCACCACCCTCATGGGGAAGAACTTCTTCCTAAAGTCAAATCCAACTCTCCCCTCCTCTAGCTTGAATCCACCACCCCCAGTCCTTATCACTACCCAACACCCTCAAAAGTCCCTCCCCAGCTTTCTTGGAGCCCTCTTCGGATACTGGAAGGCCACAAGAAGGTCTGCTCAGAGCTTTCTCTTCTCCAGACTGCACAACCCCAACTCTCTCAGTCTGTCTCTGTGGAATGTTTCTGTGATGCTGTGATCCTGGAAGCCTTTTCCATCCAAAACAATTCTCTGATTCTAAGAACCTAAGCACTTTGTCCACCCCTTTTTTTCAATCAGTGATACAAACTCAGCTTTCCCCCCAGCGTCCTGAGACTTTCCCAGCAGTGGGAAATTGGTTGTAAATCAACATTAGCAGCAGGGAAAACTCTCTGAACAGCCATGGCAAGCCCTGCATTGCAAATCATCCAAAGCTTCTCGTGCTGAACAGGGTCTGAAAGCTGAGAGACCCTACCCCAAAGGGTGCATTGGTTGGCTGCTCCCTCTGCAGCCAAGCAGACCCTCATTAGAGGTGACACACTCCACAAAACCTGAGCTAATAAGTTCTGCGGGGCTTGTTAGCCGGGCCCCATGCTGGAGCTGGTCTTGCTGGGAAGTAGCATGACTGCAAAAGCATCCTGCTGAGTGGTCAGGGAGGGGACCTGGTGGCAATCAGTGAAAAGAAGGGGGCAGAGGTGGTGGGATGGGCCAGAAAAAGGGTCAGAGCCATTAGTTTTCTGGTGTTTTTCAGGTGGGACTTGCTGACAGCTCACCCAGCTGCTGGCTGTAGTTTAGAGGCCAAAAACATCCCCTCCACGATTCAATCCTCCTCCTTTTCCTCCCGTGAAAGTAATGACCAAAAAAAACAAATTAAAAGAGTTGAAAGCATAAAATGACAGAATAGTTTGGGTTGGAAAAGCCCTCTGAGATCACCCAGACCAATCCTCAACCCAGCACCACCATGGCCATTGAACCCTGTCCCAAAGAGCCATGGCCACACCTCTCTTGAACACCTCCAGGGCTGGGGACTCCACCACCTCCCTGGGCAGCCTGTGCCAATCCCTGACCACTCTTGCAGCAAAGAAAGTTATCCTCATCTCCAACCTAAGCCTCCCCTGGCACAATTTCAGGCCACTTGCTCTTGTCCTGTCTCCTGACACTACAGAGACAAATTCAGCCCCCACCTGGCTCCAACCTCCTTTCAGGGAGCTGTGGAAAGCCCTGAGGTCTCCCCCCTCAGCCTCCTCTTCTCCAAACACCCCCCAGCTCCCTCAGCTGGTCCTCCCCAGCCCTGTTCTCCAGACCCTTCCCCAGCTTGGTTGATCTTCTCTGGATCTGCTCCAGTCCCTCACTGTTCTTCTTGGAGTGAGGAGCCCAAAACTGATGCCAGCATTTGGCTCACCAGTGCTGAGTCCAGGGCACAATCACTGCCCTACTCCTTCTGGCCACACCGTTCCTTGATGCTACCTCATGGATACTTCTCTTGTCAATACTAATCTGCCTAAGCCTGAGCAAGCTCCTGGGGCAGGACACAGGTTCAGGGACCAGCTCAGAGCTCACCCAGAGCTCTGGTGATGCTTTCAAAGGGCAGGAGCTGCCCCTTTCACCGTGCTCTGCACATCCCTAATGCCACGAACGTTCTGTGCACAGCACAGTGCACGTTGTTCAGCAGGATGAGTCCGAGCTCCTTGCCTGGGAGTTCATGGTCCTGGGAGTTCGTGGTTCTGACATTTCAAGGGCGTTCTGCTGTGAAAAATGACAAAGAGCTGTGGGAGACTCCATATTTTTTGCCCCCCAAGTACTGATCAAGGCTGCTCAGCCAGAAGCAGAAAGTTGCAGTTCCTTCTAATTGCCAGCTTGGCTCTGGCTCTCGGGACCCAAAGGACAAGCTTTGGGGTGGTTGTTCTGCTTTTCTTCTGCTTTCTAACAGAGAATAAAGACAGAAAGGCAGAGCCTGGCTTTGGTTTCAGCCTTCCCAAGAGCTAACACAGCAAAATCAATCAGATTCCTGGTGCCACTACATAATGCATTGCATTTGGATTGCAGTGGACTGTGGCTAAGGAAGATGCAGGAGATAACAGCACGTGGAGGGAGAAGGGATGAGTTGTAACCAGGGGAACAGACCAGAGGGCTGTGAGCTGTCAGAGCCCTGAGTGCCTGTGGCTTAGCCAAGGGCTGGATCCTAATCCATCTCCTCCCAGAGCCCCCATTGCTGGCTGCAGCTGGTGGGGAGTTGCACAAGAGCAGAGTGGGGAACAGGATGGGAAGGGTGCTGCTCCACGGTGTAAGGTGAAAGAACAAGAGGAAATGGCCTGAAATGGTGCCAGGGGAGGCTTAGGTTGCAGAATAGGAAAAATGGCTTTGCTGCAAGAGTGGTCAGGGATTGGCACAGGCTGCCCAGGGAGGTGGTGGAGTCCCCATCCCTGGAGGTGTTGGAGAAGCCTGTGGCCATGGCACTTGGGGACAGGGCTTGGTGGCCACGGTGGTGCTGGGTTGATGGTTGGACTGGGTGATCTCAGGGGGCTCTTCCAACCTAAACAATTCTAGGATTCTGTGACTGTATGAAATGTTGAGGACCCCTGGTTGCTGTTCACAGCTTTTTATCTCAGGGAGCTGCTGCCTCCTGCACAAGCCAACAGCTTGTCCCAGAATGGGAACAGCCATTGTGCTATTTGAGACCTCCTTGAAACTCATTAAAAAAACCTCTAATTCAATAACAACAACAACAAAATAATGATGACAGTGTGTGGCCAAGAGGTTTCTGGAGCCTCTCTATCCCTTCCTCCATCACTAACTCCTTGCCCTTCAACCAGTCCCAACAAGAGGGGACTGAGCTCTGAGCTCAGAGCTCTGAAGGGAGTTGCATGAAGCAACCATGGGTGAGATACTTCATAGAGGAAACTCACCCACAGAATCATTGTGGTTGGAAAAGGTCTTCGAGGTCAGTGAGTCTAACCATTCTCTAACTCCACCAGGGCCATTAATACACCACCTCCTTGAGCACCATATCTAAGCAGCTTTTGAATCTCCAGGGATGGAGATTCAACCACTTCTCTGGGCAGTCTGTGCCAGTCTCTGAGAACCCTTTGGGTACCAAAGTTTTTCTTAATATCCAACCAAACCTCCCCTGGTATAACTCTCCTGCTTCATTTTGAGTTGCAACAGGCACAGTCTCATAAGAGGAAATAAAGATCACTCAGCAACCCTGAGCCTATTTCATAAAATCATGGAATTGTCAGGGATGGAAGGGATCAGCCAGTTCCAACCCCCTGCCATGGCCAGGGACACCTCACACTGCAGCAGGTTGCTCACAGCCACATCCAGCCTGGCTGCAAACACTTCCAGGCAGGAGGCTTCCACCACCTCCCTGGGCAGCCTGTGCCAGGCTCTCACCACCCTCATGGGGGAACAACTTCCTCCTAACATCCAATCTCAATCTACCCATTTCTAGTTTTGCTCCATCCCCCCCCAGTCCTATCTCTCCCTGACACCCTCAAAAGCTTTCTTGGAGCCCCCTTCAGATACTGGAAGGCCACAAGAAGGTCTCCTGGGAGCCTTCTCCTCTCCAGACTGCACAACCCCAACTCTCTCAGTCTGTCCTCATAGCAGAACAGCTCCAGCCCTCTGATCATCCTCGTGGCCCTTCTCTGGACCCCTTCCAGCACCTCCAGATCCTTCCTGGCACAGAGGCTCCAGAACTGGACACAGAGCTCCAGCTGTGGTCTCAGCAGAGTGGAGCAGAGGGGCAGAATCCCCTCCCTGGCCCTGCTGGCCACACTTCTCTTGCTGCAGCCCAGGCTCTGCTTGGCTCTCTGGGCTGCAAGTGCTGACTGCTGGCTCCTGTTGTGCTTCTCCTCCCCCAGCACCCCCAAGGCCTTTTGTTGAGGGCTGCTCTCAAGCCAGTCCCTGCCCAGCCTGTATCAGTGCTTGGAATTTCCCTGACCCAGCTGCAGGACCTTCATTACCAACCTCTCAATTTCCAGCAGAGGTTTTGTTTGTTTTGTTTCCCCCCTTTCCTTCTGTTCCTGCAAGAGGACAGCAGCTCTCTGCTACAGCAAATTGTATCTGTGGAGCAGCCACATGTTTGCCTGGGATTCCCATTACATCATCTGTCCTCATTTTAGGCTATCCATCCCTGAGCTTGTCTGAACGCCCAGAGTAAAGAAATCTTAGCTAGATCTGATTAAAGAAGAACAAACACCTGCAGATATTCATTAATTCAGCATTGTCCTCTGATCCAAAGTTACCACCTCATATCAAATCACAGAATCATTTGGGTTGGAAGAGACTTTTAAGATCATCAAGTCCAGCTGCTAACCAAGCACTGCCAGGTCACCACTAAGCCATGGCCCTCAGCACCACATCTCCACAGCTGTGAAACCCTTCCAGGGATGGGGACTCCACCACTGCCCTGGGCAGCGTGGGCCAGGGCATGACAACCCTTTGGGGGAGGAAATTTTTCCTCATGCCCAACCTAAACCTCCCCTGGTGCAACACGAGGCCATTTCCTCTTGGCCTGATGCTAAATGGTAGGTGACTCCCCAAAGAAATCAAGTTTCAGGTTAAAAAAGCAGTTGATATTCAGGACATTTTTTTCCCTGACAACATTTTTTCTCCTGAGGGAGACTTCATTGCTCTTTACAACTACCTGAGAGGAGCTTGTGGAGAGGTTGGTGCTGGTCTCTTCTCACAGATAACTAGTGATGGAACAAGAGGGAATGGCCTCAAGCTGCCACTGGGGAGGTTTAGACTGCACAGTAGGAAACATTTTTTCCATGGCAAGAGTGGTCAGGAGCTGGAATGTGCTGCCCAGGGAGGTGGTGGAGTCACCAACCCTGGATGTGTTTGAAGGTGGTTTGGATGTGGTGCTTGGGGCTATGGTTCAGGGGTGACCCTTGCAGAGTAGGGTTAATGGTTGGACTTGGTGATCCTGAGGGTCTTTTCCAACCTGAATGTTTCTGTGAGTCAGTGATTTCACTGACCTCACCACCTGGCACTTCTCACCTCAGACACATTTTTTACCCCACCTTAACTGAGCAATTGGTATAAGAAAACACAACCTGGCATTAAAGCCACGAAGAACAGCAAAGCACAGGAGGGACAGAGCATAAAAGCTGGCTCTCCTGGTTTGGTTTCAGTCACTAAACAGCAATCTCTTCCACCCCAGCATCTATCACCCAAAGTGACATTCGGGGCCACAGGCATTAACTCGCCGTCAGTCTCCGCGAGGCTGCTGCCGGCAGAGCCCTGCAGTATCGATTCCTTGTCTCCACTGTCTCACCACCGACTGCAGTGCTTCTCAGGGCAGCTTATGGGGCTCTTTAGCACTCCCAGTTGCACTGGAGGCTTTGATGAGCTCAACTGTCGGCAGCAGAGGGCTGGGAGGAACCGGCTTCTGAAGAAGCAGTGCTTTGTCTGGGTGTGACACCAGAGTGAAACCTGCAGTTTGATCAATCACCCCAGTCCCAGCCTCAATCCTGTTAGGCAGGAGCTGTAAGCGGAGCCAAGCAGCAGGATGGGGTTTGGCTGTTGCTGGTGGGGTGGGGTGTTTCTTCCCCCGCTCCCCTCCTCCCTTTATTTAAGTCATTCCTTGTCCTCCTCAAAGAGGGAACAATACCTAATTCCTCTGCAGCGTGCGCAGGGCTGTGCCTTACCCCTCTGCACACAGATCCATATTAAACCAACCACAGACAATAACCTCAAACCATTCAGTGCAGGAAGCAACATAATCTGCCCATGCATTAAAGGTCTAAAAAACCCTTGCCTAATGTTAGAGGAGTCTCAAGCTGTTAAGCTACTACTTAACTACGGTAATTCACCACCAAGCCTCTCCCATGGCACAGCCAGGGAGTTGTTTTCACTTTCCAATAACCAGCACGTGGCTCAGGCCTTTAATGAGTTCCTGAAATAACTGAACCAAAAGGCAAAATCCAAGAGGCTACACTGTCCAGGGAGACAAAAAAACCCAGTAATAGAAAAAATCATGATTAAAACAGTGAATGGGCAGAGTCACAGACCCATAGAATTGTCAGGGTTGGAAGGGACCTCAGGGATCAGCCAGTTCCAACCCCCTGCCACGGCCAGGGACACCTCACACTACAGCAGGTTGCTCACAGCCACATCCAGCCTGCCCTTAAAAACCTCCAGGCATGAGGCTTCCACCACCTCCCTAGGCAACCTGTGCCAGTCTCTCACCACCCTCATGGGGAAGAATACAACAAAGGCTGAGAGTGATTATAAAATCACTTAGGGAGGGTATTGCTTCCCTGGCCCAAAGGCAGCCAAGCATTGCAGTGCGTACCTGGGGCTCCACATCCCTCTTCCTCCCTGGATGGCATCAGCAATCGTGTGGGCAGCAGGTCCAGGGATGTGATGAGGTTGTGGATGTCCCCTCCCTGGAGGTGACAATAAGCTGTGATCATAGGACAAGGGACAACGGCTTTACACTAGAGCAGGAGAGATTTGGACTGGACATTAGGAAGAAATTCTTTACTCTGAATGTGATGAGACACTGGTAGGGGTTGCCTGGAGAAGTTGTGGGTGCCTCATCCCTGGAGGTGTTCAAGGCCAGGCTGGATGATGCCTTGAGCAACCTGGGCTGGTGGGAGGTGTCCCTGCCCATGGCAGGGGGTTGGAACTGGATGATCTTTAAGGTCCCTTCCCACCCAAACCATTCTGTGATTCCATTCTATTCTATATCACCTAAGACCTCATGTTGCATTTTCCTTGAGGAAAGCATCAGAGGAAGCTGAGCCCAGGCTGCTGCTGAGTCTCATCTTGCTTCAAGACACTCAGCATCAGAGTCTTTTGAAAGTGGACTGGAATATTGGCTATAATACCCTGTAATCATGCATCCAGCTGGAAAGATGGTGTTCAACCTTCTAAAGGACACAAGAAATTGGTCATCAGGAAGTCTCCCACCGTTTTCACCCATAATAGGACTCTTGAACTTGCATCACCCTTGGAAGTGCTCCAGAATTGGTCTCCAGACCAATTTTATGTCATGTTTTGGTAATGCAAAGGAGGAGGATTCTGGGTAAAATGGCTGATGCTAGGAAGCAAGGAAATATCATTGATGAAGGAAAATGGGGTATCACACAGTGGAAGTGGAATGACCGAAGATCAGAGCACTGGGATCGAGATGGAGCTTCACAGTGCAGAGAATGAGCAGGTTCGTAAGGAAAGGGCAAAGCCAATAACGCTGCAGGTAGCTGGAAGGTGTTTGGTTAGAAAAACAAGCTTTGGAAAGAGAGACCCAAGGGCACCAAAGGGTGAAGGTAACTGAGAGGAAGCACAGCAAGACACCTTCAAGAGAAGGAGATACCCACACGGGCTGCAAGTCCCTGAGGTGACCTCATCTGAAATTCTTTCAAGCACATCTCAGAGAAATGATTTCCAGCACAGACACAGAGCACTGGAGCACATCTCCTGTGAGGACAGGCTGAGGGAGTTGGGGTTGTTCACTTTGGAGAAGAGAAGGCTCCAAGGAGACTTTATAATAGCCTTCCAGTATCTGAAGGGGGCTGCAAGAAAGCTGAGGAGGGACTTTTTAGGGTGTTGGGTAGTGAGAAGGACTGGGGGGATGGATTCAAGCTAGAGGAGGGGAGAGTTGGGTTAGACTTCAGGAAGAAGTTGTTCCCCATGAGGGTGGTGAAAGACTGGCAGAGGTTGCCCAGGAAGGTGGTAGAAGCCTTATCCCTGGAGCTGTTCAAGGCCAGGCTGGATGAGGCTCTGGGCAGCCTGATGTAGTGTGAGGTGTCCCTGGCCATGGCAGGGGAGTTGGAACTGGCTGCTCCTTGAGGTCCCTTCCAACCCTGACAATTCTGTGAATCTGTGCTGTCCCCAGCAGCAGCTCCAAGGACCGTGGGCATGGCTCCTCCACTGCTTCACAAAAACACATGTGCTGTAGAGGGCTGAAGTCAGTCCTGTGCAACCATGCCCAGGTGAGGAACATCTCACAAACCCCACCATGGGGGAAGCAAGGATATTTCAACAAGGTCTGTGAGGAATAAACACAGACTGTGGTGTGGGAAGCAACTGGTCTGCTGTGAAAGCCAAAGCCAAACCGAGCTTAAATCCAAACCTGCAGCTAACATAAACCAATTGGACTGTGCTGGTCCAGAGCCCAGCTCCAAGGTTTTTGTTTTCTTCGGTTGAGTGTTTCTGAGGACAGATTCTTGGTGGAAGCAAAAGACTGAAACCATATTTGGCATCCACTTTTCTTCTGCATGGGGTGAAGATAAACAATCCAAGCAGTTTGTTTGATTTAGGAGGAACAAAATAACACCGCTGGTAAATATTTTAGGTGAGATTTCACACAGTTTCCTTTGTGTCCAACACGTGTTATTCCAGATAACATCCTGCTTGCAGCAAGAAAATATTTCAGTTAAACCCAAACCTATGTCAAGCATCCCCCTGGTTGTCAAGGTGAATCATAGAATCACTGAATTGTCAGGGTTGGAAGGGACCTCAAGGAGCAGCCAGGTCCAACCCCCCTGCCATGGGCAGGGACACCTCACACTGCAGCAGGTTGCTCACAGCCACATCCAGCCTGGCCTTGAACAGCTCCAGGCATGAGGCTTCCACCACCTCCCTGGGCAACCTGTGCCAGTTTCTCACCACCCTCATGAGGAAGAACTTCTTCCTAACATCCAATCTGAAGCTACTAATTTCTAGTTTTATTCCATCCCCCCAGTCCTATCAGTCCTATCACTCCCTGACACCCTCAAAATAGAATAGCCCCAACTGTCTGTCTGTCTGTCCTCATAGCAGAGCAGCTTCAGCCCTCTGCTCCTTCTCATGACCCTTCTCTGGACACCTTCCTATTTGCACAGTCTTGAGCTGGACCTTCAGCAGAGGTTGACCACTGGAAAGAATGAACCAAGTTGGTGTTTTTTCTTCCTTGTCTCAATTTCTGATCTCATTTTGCAGCTTCTCAGTCTAGTCCAACCCTGTGCTCACTCTGAGCATCACCTTCATCTAATCTGCTGGCAAACAACTCCAGCTTCGTAGCTCAGCAAACCAGCACAGGACTAACCAGGTTGGAAAAGACCTTAGAGATCATCAAGTCCAACCTCTCACCCAACACCATCTAATCAACCAAACCATGGCACTGAGTGCCTTACCCAGTCTTTTGTTTAAGCACTTCCAGGGACAGTGACTCCACCACCTCCCTGGGCAGCACATGCCAATGGCCAGTCTCTCTTTCTGGGAAGAAATGTTTCCTAACATCCAGCCCAAACCTTTCCTGGCAAGACTTGACCCATTCCAGCAGGCATCTCCCCCAGCACTGGCTGTGAGCAGGCTGTCTGTCAGAAGGTGACATGCTTCTGCTGGGCTTTGATGATATTACAGCATGGAAGGTCCATGCTTCCTCTTGCCTGATCCCAACCCAGCTGAGCCCAGCTGGGGCTGAAGGAAAAGCAAATCTAATATGAGCTTTCAAGCTGGCATTAGCCCTGCTAGAGGTGCTGCAGGCAGGATGGTTTAGGAGACCAACCACCAGCTGGTCTGTAGGCTTGGGAGTTGAATTTCACCCTGAGGGCCTAAGTTTGGGTGTTTAGAAGGTGCTGAAGCCAAACTTTTCACTTCTGGCTCTCCAAAAGTGCTTTCTTTTCTGAGGTCCTAGTTCAAGCTGCAAAGCTGTGCTCTCTGTGGTTCTCTCCAATTATAGGCACTTGGTGCCATGGTTTAGTTGAAGAGATGGTGTTGGGTGATAAGTTGGACTTGATGCTCGTGAAGGTCTTTTCCAACCTGGTCTGGTCTGGTCTGGTCTATTCTATTCTACTCTACTCTACTCTACTCTACTACTCTACTCTACTCTACTCTACTCTACTCTACTCTGCTCTGCTCTGCTCTGCTCTGCTCTGCTCTACTCTGCTCTACTCTACCCTACCCTACCCTACCCTATCCAAAACCAAGTAGACAGTGGACATCTCCTTCTGACCTCGCTCTTTGCTCATCACTTTTGTCAAAGCATAGCAGCAATTCCATGTTAGATGGCTGGACTGTGCTGAGGATTAACACCTCACTGATCCTCCACCACAAAGCAGCTCAGGAAGCCCAAGAAGGCAAACGGTGTCTGCCCTTAGATCAGCAACAGTGTGGTTAGCAGCACCAGGGAAGCAATTGTGTCCCTGTACTGGGCACTGGTGAGGCCACAGCTCAAATACTGAGTTCAGTTTTGGGCTCCTCACTCCAAGAAGGGCATTAAGGGCTGGAGCAGGTCCAGAGAAGAGCAACAAAGCTGGGGAAGGGTCTGGAGAACAGGGCTGGGGAGGAGCAGCTGAGGGACCTGGGGCTGTTCAGTCTGGAGGAGGCTGAGGGGAAACCTCATTGTTCTCTACAGCTCCCTGAAAAGGGTTTGGAGCCAGGTGGGGGTTGGTCTTTTCTCCCTGGTCTCACATGATAGAAGAGGAACTGGCCTGAAATGGTGCCAGGGGAGGGTTAGGTTGGAGATGAGGAAAAATGGCTTTGCTGCAAGAGTGGTCAGGGATTGGCACAGGCTGCCCAGGGAGGTGGTGGAGTCCCCAGCCCTGGAGGTGTTCAAGCAACCTGTGGCTGTGGCACTTGGGGGTGTGGTTTGATGGCCACGGTGGTGTTGGGCTGAAGGACTTAATGATCCTCGACGATCTTGGAGACCTTTTCCAACTGAAACAACACTGCTGACCTACGAAGCAAGGAATAATCCTGCCAACAACACAGGGCTGGAACCAGAAGCCACAAAGGCTGGGTGATGCCAATGGGGCACAAAGAAAGAAGAGAAGGGGAAGAGAAAAGACCAACCCCAGCCAGCCAACCATCCTATGGGATTTCTACAGCAGGAATCCTAAACCACCTTGCAGATGAAAAGGCCTGTACAGAACTGCATCACACCCTCAGCTCTGGCACTCATGGCCCATTTTGCAAATGCCATTTTCATCCCAGTCCCTTCTATGGGATAGTTCCACGTCGGAGAGGAGAGGAAATGATAATTTATTGCCCATATTTTGGTTTCTAATGCTGCTCTAAGTGTTACTAAGTTGTTCTTTTTTTAAAGGCAGCCAGCTATAAAAATTTCCTCAAGTACCTCTGACAGAAGGGAGATTTACTGAGAGTAATCGTTAGTTCCCCTGCCATAACTCATGGGGGCAGCTCAGAAGTGTATACAAAGGATACTCGGGCATCTTTGGAGTAACATAATGTTGAGGCTCATGGCTTGGCTCCATTCTGCTGATGAAATTGCTGCCAAAATTATGGGCACTTCTGAGATGATGAGAAAGGCCAAATTTGCTCCAAAATCAGAGCTCTGTGTCAGGTTTTTTTTTCTCCCTGAGAGTCCTCAGGAAGATGAGGAATCGTTTTCAAAGAAGGCAAGGGAAAATCGATCCTGCCACAGCTGCCACCAAGATACAAAATGCTCTTCTTGTTTCTTCTATGGCATTTGTACCCCTGAAGAGAACTTTGTACAGGGCAGGGCCATCTCCAGAGGGCAAAATCAGTCCGAGAAGCACAGAGGTCACAGCTCCCTCTCTATCAGCTCCTAGACACTCTTTATCCTCATGCAAAGGGGTTTGACTCTGCTGCCCATTCACAGACTGCATTGGGCTGGAAGGGCCCCTCAAAGGGCATCTTGTCCAACCCCTCTGCAGGCAGCAGGGACACCTCCAACTAGAGCAGGCTGCCCAGGGCCACAGCAATTCTGATGTTGAATGTCTCCAGGGATGAAGACTCCACCACCTCCCTGGGCAGCCTGTTCCAGTGTCTCACTACCCTCACCGTGCAAAGCTTCCTCCTGATGTCCAACCTACATCTCCTCTGCTCCAGTTTCAAACCACTGCCTTTCATCCTGTCCCCACAGGCTCTTCTGAACAGTCCCTCCCCAGCCTTCCTGTAGGTCTCCTTCAGATATTGAAATGCAGCTCTAAGGTCTCCCTGTGGAGCCTTCTCTTCTCCAGGCTGAACGGCCCCAGTTCTTTCAGCCTGTCTTCATCAGAGGGGTGCTCCATCCCTCTGGTCATTTCTGGTCATTCCAGGGTCTGCATCCATGGAGATGCAGGGGCCCATGGCTTTTTGCACCCTTCCTGTGCACTTCCCTACACAAACATGCTCATCCCCAGCAGCCCTGTGTATCCCCAGGAGATGGGCAGCCTGTGGGCTTTGCAAGAGTACTTTCTGTGAATTGCTTTTCAAACAGAGCTGTTTTCAGTTCCTCTGCCAAGTAGCAATACTTACACAGAGCTGTTCATGGGAGGAGGTCACATCACAGTTAACAAGAGACATCCAAACTGGTGCACCAGCTCCCTCCACCTCAAAACCCGGAGGAAACCCACAAAGCAAAAGGAAGGAAATCTAGCAGGAAAGCATGAAGGAGCCAGCTTTCATTTCTAGGGGGTAGGAGCCATACCAAAGGTCCTCTGGAGCCAGGACTGAGGCCTGATGTCCTGTTCCAACTCCAGGCAGACCATCACAGGTTGATGTGCTCCACTACTCACCACTGTTCCCACTCCAGTATCTGGGTAGGCAAAAGGCTTCTCACGCTCCAGACCAAAGCAGCCAAGATGTAACAAATCAATCACAGAATCCTTTTGGCTGGAAAAGACCTTTAAGATCATTGAGTCCAGCCATCAACCCAACACCACCATGGCCACTAAACCATGTCCTGAACTGCCATGTTTTTGAACACCTCCAGGGATGGGGACTCCACCACCTCCCTGGGCAGCCTGTTCCAGTGTTGGAGAATCCTCTCAGTAAAGAAATTGTTCCTAACAGCCAGTCTAAACCTTCCCAGGTGCAACTTGAGGCCATTTTCTCTCACCCTACCTCACTCCAACCTCCTTCCAGAGAGTTGTAGAGAGCCAGAAGGTCTCCCCTGAGCCTCCTCTTCTCCTGACCAAGCAGAGCTGGAGATGGCAGATAAAACCTGCTCTAGTATTTGAAGAGGGGCCGCAAGAAGGCTGGAGAGGGACTGCACATGAAGGCCTGCAGTGATAGGACAAGGGGCAATGGTTTGCAATTAAAGAGGAGATTTAGATTGCATGTTAAGAACAGGTTCTGCACCATGATGGTGGCTGAACACTGGAACAGGCTGCCCAGGGAGGTGGTTGAGGCCCCATCCCTGGAGATATTCAAGGTGAAGCTGGACAGGGCTCTGGGTGACCTGATCTAGTTGAGGATGCCCCTGCTCAGTGCAGGGAGCTTGGACAGGAGGATCTTCAGAGGTCCTTTCCAACCCGGCTGATTCTATGATTCTATTCCCACACCTGAGCAGTAGGGTAGGAAACTGCACCCTGCAGACACCTCCTGACATTGCCCCTGCTCTTTCCCGAGCTCCCTTTTAAATGCAGGCCAAACCTGGCTGATTTACAGCACAGGCAGAAGTTTCATCTAGCAGCACAGACACACAGAGCAGTGAAGGTGGTCTGAGCAGCCTGCAGCAAAGCTGCTCACTGGCAGGATGCTAGGTCAGCTCGACTGCAGCTGCTCCTGAGCCGCAGTCAGATGTTGCCACAATCAGCAGGAAGCTGCTCTCCGGACCCTACACACACTCTGCCTGCTTGCAGCATTTCCTGCACTCCACTGGTTTAATGAGCCGAAGATTTCATCCTTCTGAACTGACTCCTTTGCAACATGCCAGGGCAAAGTTTACTGTTCCCTCCCCTCCACCCCTTTGTGTTTCATGTCACTGGAAGCCATGTGCTCAGCCAGCTATTGGAGATCCCCTTGGAGCTTTCCCATCCAAATATTGACCCAATCCTGCGTCTAAAACCCAAGGAGATCAGCAGCCAAGGAAACTTTGGGGCTTAGTTAATGAAAGTGCACTGCCACCATCAGCCTCAGCCTTTTGATCTGCCAAGGCAGGAGGTTTTCATTCGCTTTGCTCCCTTCAGAAAAGTACAGGAGCAGCTGGTTTGGGTTAGGAAGGAGCTCTGGAAATTAGAGGCCGCCTCCAAGAAGGACATTAACCTGCTGGAGTGGGGCCAGAGGAGGCCACTGCAAGGATCTGAGGGCTGGAAGACCTCTACTGTGAGGACAGGCTGAGAGAGCTGCATTTAGGGCTGGAAGATCTCCAGAGGTGCCTTTCAAACCCTACCACTCTGTGATTCTGCTCAGTCTGGAGAAGGGAAGGCTCCATGGAGATCTTCTGGTGGCCTTTCCGCACCTAAAGAGGCTGACTAAAAACTGGGGACAGACTTGAGCAGGGCCTTGCTTTGAATACCTTTCCACTCATCCAGGCTCATTTCCTTAGGGGGGTGGTTTGAAACTAAAATAGGGAAATCCAGGGCGAGTAGGAGCATGGTAGAGGGTGGTGAGACCATACCCAAAGTGCCCAAAGAGGTGGGAGATGCCCCATCCCTAAAGCATTTTAGATCAGGTTGTTTGGGGCTCTGAGCCACTTGCTCTGGTTGGAGATGACCCTGCTCAGTGCAGGGGGCTTGGGCTGGAGGAGCTTTAAAGGTCCTTCCAACCCAATGCATTCTACAGTTCTATGGCTTAGTGGCCATGGTGGTGTTGGGTTCTTGGTTGAACTCAGTGATCTCAGAGGCCTTTTACAACCCAAATGATTCTGATTCTGCGTTAACTTGGGCCCTTGTACGCTGAAGCTGCAGGTTAAGGACAGATGGGCAGAGTCTATCAGGATGGCATTTACCAAGTCCAAGTGCCAGGTTCTGCACTTTGGCCACAACAACCCCAGGCAGTGCTACAGGCTGCGGACAGAGTGGCTGGAGAGCAGCCAGGCAGAAAGGGACCTGGGGGTACTGGTTGTCAGCAGCTGAACATGAGCCAGCAGTGTGCCCAGGTGGCCAAGAAGGCCAATGGCATCCTGGCCTGGATCAGGACCAGTGTGGCCAGCAGGAGCAGGGAAGTCATTCTGCCCTGCGCTCAGCACTGGTTAGGCCACACCTTGAGTCCTGTGTCCAGTTCTGGGCTCCTCAGTTTAAGAAGGTCATTGAGACTCTTCAATGGGTCCAGAGAAGGGCAATGAGGCTGGGGAAGGGGTCTGGAGCACAACCCTGTGAGGAGAGGCTGAGGGAGCTGGGGGTGTTTAGCCTGGAGAAGAGGAGGCTCAGGGGAGACTTTATTGCTCTCTACAACTGCCTGAAGGGAGGTTGTGGCCAGGAGGGGTTGGTCTCTTCTGCCAGGCAACCAGCAACAGAACAAGAGGACACAGTCTCAAGCTGCACCAGGGGAAGTCGAGGCTCAAGGTGAGGAGGAAGTTCTTCAGTTGGCCCATCCCTGGAGGTGTTTAAGAAGCCTGTGGCCATGGCCCTGGGGGACATGGTTTGATGGCCATGGTAGCGTTGGGTTGCTGGTTGGACTGGAGGATCTTAGAAGGCTCTTCCAACCCAACCAATTCTATCATTCTATGGTTCATAAGTGTAAACCAACAAGACCCTCCCCAGGCTTCAGAAGCAATTCCCTGCAGGTCACCATCACACCTCCCATGCCTCAGCGTGGATAACACCAATGTTCTGTTTGCATTTTCCTTACACCACTTTTCCTGGAGTATTCCCAATAGCAGAGGGGATAAAACAAAAAAAAAAAAACCCAAACTCTATTCAGTGACTTTCTGCAAAGAGGTGGAAAAAAAATGGGGGGAGGGGGGAGAGGTGGTGGAAAGCCTCAGGGCAGGAGTTTTTGTAGTCTTTTTTGGGGGATTTATTTATTTTCCCAAAGAAAAAAAAACCTTTTAACAGTTCACTAAATAAAAGGAGGGAAGGGGCTGGGTCCTGTCAGAGCAGCCCATTTGTTTCCTCAGCAAACTCACACAAGTGACTGTTAGCAAGTGACAAGCAAGTGTGAGGAATGAAGGCAATGCTTTGACAGGTATCTCATGCATTTTATCAAAGGAAATTGCATCCAGAGCTCTGAGGGAGAGGTTGAGCAGCAGGCATGGGCACCAGGGAATTAAAGGCTCCTTCCTATGGGCTAGGACAGCAGTGACTGCACCAGGGATGATCTTGCAGGAGAGCCTGATGGTTTGCTCTTCAAACTTCACCACCACGACAGCAAATCACCTCCAGGGTCCTGCACCTTATAATCTCTCTTCAGATATTATCCTCCCTGTCCTGGTCTGAGCTCCAGCAGAATCAGTTCTGCTCAGTGCTGTCCCTTCCCAGCTCGGTCTCTGCCTCACTGAGGCACTGTCTGCAGTTCAGGGCAGGTTTGCCCAGCCAGGGGCTGCTGCTAGCAGGGAGAAGCTGATGGGGAGTGATCCTGCAGAAAGGCTGTGCCTGTGACTTGCTCTTCTGCAGACCAAGGACACTGCCACAGCTTGTGCCACAACCTTGGCAGGAAGTCAGAGGGGGCATCTACAGGAAGGAGTGGACAGCACAGGTGACCCTCAAATGCCCAACAAGGGATTGCAGCCCAGGGAGGGCATCTTCAGGAACAAGCTGAGGGTCAAGACTCTTCTTCCCTGGTTGGTGTCCCAGGAGGACTCTGTCCCTTCTCTCTTTGATCCTTATCCATGTGATCCTGAATCCAGTTCCAGAATCCACCTCTTGAATCCTGTTCCCATCTGCTTCTGAGTCCAGTCTGGGACTTCTCCAGTGCCTGCCCCCAGCAGCAGTGGTGCCAACGGTGCCCTCACTGCCATCAGGGGTTGGGTTCCAGGTTGGTTTGTGTCTCTGTTCCATGGCATTGGTCTTCTTTCCAGCCCAGCTGCCTCTCTTCCTCCTTCCTTTTGGGAAGCAGAAGGCTTCATGGAGAGCATCTGGCAGTTGTCTAGTGACCAGCCCAGTCCTGACCCTTGACACTCCCCAGCTCAAACCACCTCACTGTAGTTCCTCCACTGGCAAACAGAAAACTTCATAAAGGTTTAAAGCTGCTGGAGTTACAAAACCTCCATGACAAGCAAAGATCCATCACCAAGGCACTTCAAAGCTCCACTCCCTGCACACAGGAGCTGGAAGCTTCTCCCGCACTCACTCTCTCACACACACACTAAAATATTAATCTTTCCCCTACTGTTCCTTTGAGTTTCATCTTTCCCAGCTCTGGCACTGCTGCTCCAGTGGTTTGCTGCTCTCCAAACACCAAACACACAGATTGGAAACTTAATTAGGCAGAAGCTCTGGTCTCTGAGCACCCAAAGCTGCTGCGCGTTGCCTTTGGGGAGCAAAGCATTTTGCGCCTCCGTGGGAAGGCATCAGCAAGGGTGGGAAAGAGCAGGAGCTGGAGACCCAGCAGCTCTGCCTGATGGGCAGCTGCTGAACAGGTCCCACACTTATTTATTTATTTAAATGAATAATTGAATTTCAATTACTTCTAATGCTGAAATTAATGTAAGCTGCTCCAGCTCAGCCTGCTGTCACATGTTGCAGGAGCGCAGCTTGCCACTGCTCCAAGTGTATTAATAGCAGTTCCTGAAACTATTAATAACTGGAGGCCAGCAGCTGATCTGTGTCATCTGCTGCCCAGGGGTCTCCAAGCACCAGCAAATGCCTGTGCCTCTTTCCAGCAGGAGGTACAAGAGCACCAGCAGGTCCAGCTGGTGACGGGGAAAGATGAGACAAAAAACCCAAAGACACAGAAAAGCCCAGCTGTGGTCAGGCAGGGAGGCTGTGATGGGCCTGGGAACACAGCCCACGACCCCATCCCTCTCTTTGATCTCAGAGAGACTGGAGGAATCTCTCCTTGAGGACGGGAAGCTTCGTGATCTCCTTGGGGCAAGGGCTGCTCAGCTCTTTTCGCCAGCTCTGAGAGAAAGCAGAGTTCAATGTGGAAGAAAACCAAGCAAAAGCTTTTTAAATGAGCACTGGGACACCCCCTCCACACACACACACACACACACACACACACACTCACTCTCTCTCCCCCAGCCACATTGCACCAATGGCAAGACCCAAAACCTTCTGCTGGTGGGTGGCAGGGTGGAATGAGAGAAAGAAATTCATTGCAAGATGAAAGGTTTCACACTTCTCTCTCCAGCTAGAATCCACATTACTCTGAGCGTGTTCAGAGGGTCTCAGCTCCCCCTGTCCCACCCACCCCATGGCAAAGCCTTTGAGCAGCACAAGAGGAAAGGAATCAGTGTCCCACTTCAGCCAGTTGGTTTTGGGGTTGTTTTTCTTAAAGCAACTCCTCTGAATAAGTTTGTCACATGAAATGATCAAGCAAGCAGAAGCCAACTTCACTTCTGTCATCCCTGCTGGGGACAGCAGATGGGAAGACCCTCAAAATACCATTTCTGTAAGGAGTATGTTAAAACATGAAGTTTGGCTTGGGGCAACAAAACCTGATCACTCTGACAGAGAAAGGCAAAATAGCTTCAGCTCCAGCCCCTTTTCTTCCCCCCTTTTGCTTTAGCAGGTAAATAAAAGCATCTTCCAAAGCAGGAATCCACTGCTATCAACAGCAGGCACAGACACACCGAGGTGTAAAGGGCAGAGCAGAAAAGAAGGCAAAGAAAAATAATCAGTGGAATTGGTTCTTCAAAACAAAGGCCAAAAGAAATAGAACCCACAGCACCATAAGGTTTGTGCTTTCTGCAGCCTCAATCAGCTTCAGCCAACTGGTGGCAGAGACTGGGAGATCAGCTGAACACTCCCAGCAGAGTCACAGACTCACATTTTACCCAGAATGTCACCAAATTGGGGTTTTTGCTGAAATCCACAAGGCAGAGGCACAGCCAAGTCCACAAAAAGAATTAAGTCACCTTCCATTCAACATTCAAAAGTCCATTTTGCACCTCACTCCCCTGGCAGGAGGGGCCCATTGGAGTCACAGAACAGTTAGGGTTGGAAGGGACCTCAAGGCTCAGACAGTTCCAACCCCCTGCCATGGCCAGGGACACCTCACACTACAGCAGGTTGCTCACAGCCACATCCAGCCTGGCTGCAAACACCTCCAGGCAGGAGGCTTCCACCACCTCCCTGGGCAACCTGTGCCAGGCTCTCACCACCCTCATGGCAAAGAGCTTTTTAACATCCAATCTGAATCTCCCCATTTCTAGTTTTGCTCCATCCCCCCAGTCTTATCCCTCCCTGACACCCTCAAAAGTCCCTCCCCAGCTGTCTTGTAGCTCCCTTCAGACACTGGAAGACCACAATTAGGTCTCCTCAGAGCCTTCTCCTCTCCAGACTGAACAACCTCAACTCTCTCAGTCTGTCCTCATAGCAGAGCAGCTCCAGCCCTCTGCTCATCCTCGTGGCCCTTCTCTGGACCCCTTCCAGCACCTCCAGATCCTTCCTGGCACAGAGGCTCCAGAACTGGACACAGAGCTCCAGCTGTGGTCTCAGCAGAGTGGAGCAGAGGGGCAGAATCCCCTCCCTGGCCCTGCTGGCCACACTTCTCTTGCTGCAGCCCAGGCTCTGCTTAGCTCTGTGGGCTGCAAGGGCTCAAAGCTTTTCCCTGTAAGATGCTTGCTGGTCCCAAAGGATTTGAAGCCTTCCCCACAGCTGGGAGCACAAACACACTCACAGCCCAGTCCACCAGCACATCAGCAGGGCTGGGATGGGCTGCTCAGCAGGAAGAGAAAGGAAGAGCAAGGCTAGAAGTTGGGGAGCACCCAGGTCCTACCCTCTGTGCTCCTGGGAATTCTCCCTTGAAGCTGCTCACCAGCCATCATCCTCCGGCAGTTTAAAGCAGAAGTGTTGGAAACTTCACCCAACTGTTTTTTTTCTCCAGCATTTGGAGAGATTTTCTGTGCTCTGCAGGAAGACTCCAGAATCTCAACCTGAATTCACAATGCAGTCCCTTCTTATCATGGATATGGCAGGTCCCACAGGAACACATCCAGGGGGTCTTGAAAGTCTCCAGAGGACTCCACAGCCTCTCTGGGCAGCCTGCTCCAGGGCTCCAGCACCCTCACACCAAAGAAGCTTCTCCTTGTGTTGAGGTAGAGGCTCCTGGGTTCCAGCTTGTCCTTGTCTGGAGAAGAGAAGACTGAGAGGGGATCAGATCAACGTCTATCAATATCTGAGGGGTGGGGGTTGGGTGGAGGGGGCAAGCTCTTATTGGTGGTGCATAGTGATAGGACAGGAGGGATACAAACTTGAGCACAGAAGGTTTCACCTCAACATGAGGAGAAATTTCTTCACTGTGAGGGTGCTGGAGCCCTGGAGCAGGCTGCCCAGAGAGGTTGTGGAATCTCCTTCTCTGGAGACTTTTGGGACCTGCCTGGATGCATTTCTGTGTGCTGACCACCTTGGGTGATCCTGCTCTGTCAGGGGGTTGGACTTGATGATCTCTGGGGGTCCCTTCCAACCAGTAACATTCTGTGATTCTGTTGCTCCTTGTCCTATCACTGGGCAGCTGGTTTGGGTGCCAGAGCTGCACTTTCCTTCCCTCTGCCTTTGGGCTTCTCAGATTCCCATTTTGAAGCCATTTCGTGGAACATAACCAGGTAAAGTCTGCAGCCAGTCTGCCCAGGAGCACACAGAGCCCAGCTGGGCTTTTGCTGAGATCAGAGAGCTATTTGTCACCTAATCCAATGCCACACTTTCATCTGAGGCTGCAGCTTCCCAACTGCTAGACACTGATTTATGTCCACACATCTGAAAGGGGCAGAGGCCAGCCCCATTCCCTACCCTGGGCCATTTGATCTCAGCTGCAGCTTTTAATGTGGCTGCTCAGCTCTGGGTTAAAAAAAGGCCTTTGTTGCAGGAACGCTGGTGGATGCCAGTCACTGCGTGGTGTTTGTGGGCAGGCATTGGTAGCTGAAGGCATTGCAGCTTCAGAGGACAGGAGGAACAGAGGGAAGGCAACTGTACCACCTCCTCTGAGGCCAGGTCAATGTGTTTAATTTCAAGGCAGAGGATCTGAGTGCCCTGGGATGCCTTGTCCTCTGCTAGGCATCGTGCTGGAGGCTGTGATGGCCTCAATGATAGCTTGATGCTCAATCTCCCAATGAATGACTTCATAGAAGGTTGGAAGAAAGCTTAGAGACCATCAAGTCCAGCTGCTCACCTAGAGCTCAATCTCCCCACAAAAGTGATCAGGAGCTTGGAGCTCTTCAGCCAGCACCCGTGGAGGAGATTGGAGTAGTCATCAATGATTGCCCTAACAACCGGGGGGCCACCAGGCCCCCCGGCCTTTGTTGTCACCACCACCATCACCCAGTGTGCACCAAGGGCACTCACCAGAGATGAGAGGAGGATCCTCAGCCCAGATGGGCTCAGCTTGGGGCTGCTGCCCCTCCTGGGGGGATTAAATAGGGGAATGGGTGGGGAGGGCCAAGGGTCTGCAGCTGGGGTGGGAGGAGACTCCAACAGAGCCCAGGTGCTGTGGGATTTGAGGGAAAAAGGGGGAAATGGGGCAGGTGAGGGACTTCCAGGGTGTCAGGACTGGGGGATGGAAAAAAAATAGAACTGGGTAGATTGAGATTGGATGTGAGGAAGAAGTTGTTCCCCATGAGGGTGGTGAGACACTGGCACAGGTTGCCCAGGGAGGGGGTGGAAGCCTCATCCCTGGAGGCTTTTAAGGCCAGGCTGGATGTGGCTGTCAGCAACCTGCTGTAGTGTGAGGTATCCCTGGCCATGGCAGGGGGTTGGAACTGGATGATCCTTGAGGTCCCCTCCAACCCCAACAATTCTATGATTCTAAAACAATCTTGTAGTTTAGGCTGGAAGAAATTCTTCACAGAAAGAGATTGGCCATTGGAATAGTGTTGGGTGATAGGTTGGACTTGATGATCACTGAGGTCTTTTCCAACCTGGCTGATTCTGTGATTCTGCTATGAGGGCAGGCTGAGGGAGTTGGGGGTGTTCAGTCATGGCAGACGATGCCAGGGACGGGGAGGAAGAACTGCCCATCATAAGTGAAGCTCAGGTTCGTGATCACCTGAAGAACCTGAAAGTGTTCAAGTCCATGGGACCCGACGGGATACACCCACGGGTGCTGAGAGAACTGGCAGATGAGGTTGCCAAGCCCCTCTCTATTATATTCCAGAAGTCATGGCAGACTGGGGAAGTCCCCACAGACTGGAAAAGGGGAAACATTACTCCCATTTTCAAAAAGGGCAAGAAGGAGGAACCGGGGAACTACAGGCCAGTCAGTCTCACCTCTGTGCCCGGAAAGATCATGGAGCAGATCCTCCTGGAGGCACTAATGACTCAGAAGAACAGTGAAGAGGTGATTGGGAATAGTCAGCATGGCTTTGCCAAGGGCAAATCCTGCCTGACAAACCTGGTGGCCTTCTATGATCAGGTGACAGCATTAATAGATGAGGGGCGAGCAACTGATGTCGTTTCCCTGGACTTGAGCAAAGCCTTCGACACTGTCCCACACCACCTCCTGGTCTCCAAGCTGGCGACACATGGGTTTGATGGATGGACCACTAGATGGATAAAGAATTGGCTTGATGGCCTCACCCAAAGAGTGGCTGTCAACGGGTCCATGTCCCAGTGGAGGCCAGTGACAAGCGGAGTCCCTCAGGGATCAGTCCTGGGACCTGTCTTGTTCAACATCTTTGTGGGTGACATGGACAGTGGCATCGAGTGCACCCTCAGCAAGTTTGCTGATGACACCAAGCTGTGTGGTGCAGTGGACACCCTGGAGGGAAGGGATGCCATCCAGAGGGACCTGGACAGGCTGGAGAAGTGGGCACAAGCCAACCTCATGAGCTTCAACAAGACCAAGTGCAGGGTCCTGCATCTGGGTCGAGGCAATCCCAGGCACAAATACAGGCTGGGCAGTGACTGGCTGGAGAGTAGCCCCGAGAAGAGACTTGGGGGTGCTGGTGGACGAGAAGCTCAACATGAGCTCTCAATGTGCGCTTGCAGCCCGGAAAGCCAATCAGATCCTGGGCTGCATCAGGAGAAGTGTGACCAGCAGGTCAAGGGAGGTGCTTCTCCCCCTCTACTCAGCTCTGGTGAGACCCCACCTGGAGTACTGCGTCCAGTTCTGGAGCCCATATTACAGGAGAGATGTGGACGTGCTGGAGCGTGTCCAGAGAAGGGCCACGAGGATGATCAGAGGGCTGGAGCACCTCTCCTATGAGGACAGACTGAAGGAGTTGGGGCTGTTCAGTCTGGAGAAGAGAAGGCTCCGAGGTGACCTCATTGTGGCTTTCCAGTATCTGAAGGGGGCCTACAGGAAGGCTGGGGAGGGACTTCTCAGGATCTCAGGTAGTGATAGGACTAGGGGGAATGGAATGAAGCTGGAAATGGGGAGATTCAGGCTGGATGTGAGGAAGAAGTTCTTTACCATGAGAGTGGTGAAGCCCTGGAATGGGTTGTCCAGGGAGGTGGTTGAGGCCCAGTCCCTGGAGGTGTTTAAGACCAGGCTGGACGAGGCTCTGGCCAGCGTGATCTAGTGTAGGGTGTCCCTGCCCATGGCAGGGGTTGGAACTAGATGATCCTTGTGGTCCCTTCCAACCCTGACTGATTCTATGATTCTATGATTCTAAGAGAGGTTCTGGGGAGACCTTAGAGCAGCCTTTCAGTACCTGAAGAGGGCTACAAGAATGAGGCATAGAGACTGTTTACAAAGGCCTGCAGTGACAGGTCCAGGGGCAATGGCTTCAAACTAGAGCAGAACAGTTTTAGATTGGATGTTAGGAACAGATTCTTCACTGTGAGGGTGGTGGAGCACTGGAACAGGTTGCCCAGGGAGATGTTTGGGGCCCCATCCCTAGAGCTATTCAAGGTGAGGCTTGACAGAACTCTGGGCAGCCTGATCTAGTGGAGGATGTACCTGCTGACTGCAGGAGGTTTGGACTGGATGATCTTTGGAGGCCCCTTCCAACCCAAACCATTCTACGATTCTGCTGCTAGACCACCACCACTAAACCATGTCCCTACAACACCGCCATCGATTCCTCTCCTCCCTAACCTGTACCTCCCCTCCACCACCATGGGACATCACAAGGATGTGTGTCTCATCTGGCCTCAGGTCTCTTGCAGAATCTTTGTTTCTCCTCTTGGGGCCTCTTCCTCACACACTTGGACAGCCACCCAGTGTGTGAGAAGTGCCTGAGAGCCCCAAGCTGCTCATCACGTTGCATTCTGCTCCTCTTCTGCAAAAGTTATGGCTGGCAGCACAGATGCAAGTCAAGACAATCAACCCTCCATGTCTTCCAGCAACACCATCTCCCTGCCCACATCATCACTCAACTGATTTCCTGTTGCAATTAGAGGTGCTGCCAGCAAATATTCACGCAGGCTCCCAAAGCTTTCAGGTGCTTTTGAGGCTGGAGTTGGTCTGATGACTACACTCTGCTGCAGGGCTTCAGTGTTTTTCCCTCCTGCAGTCATTTAAAGCAGGATTTTTATCCGCCTTGGTTTCTTTTCCAACTCTCAGCCTCCCTAACTCTCCATTTCTGGGTGTTTGCTGTGATGTTCCTGTGTTTCAGCTGAGGTTAGAGATGGCTCAGGGTTCAGGGCAGAAACCTGACCCTCAGATTCCTGAATTTGAGAAGGAGGATTTAATTCTTTCCCTTGTTAAAAATACCTTCAACTGGAAACCCATCTTCCTCATGTGCTAATGAGCCTGCTAGTGACTCCTTCTTGGCTGAGCCTCCTTCCACTTGAACGTTTTTCTGCCAAACCTGCTCTCTCCTGGCAGCTACTAATTTAGCAATGGTTTAGTCTCAACTCACATTTCTACTCAATTGACCTCCTGGGTTCCTTTCTCAGGCACTCCACAGAAAGCTTGCTC
The DNA here is from genome assembly GCA_033816785.1 of Picus viridis. Classification (NCBI taxonomy): domain Eukaryota; kingdom Metazoa; phylum Chordata; class Aves; order Piciformes; family Picidae; genus Picus; species Picus viridis. The sequence goes on along the minus strand of CM066597.1, from coordinate 6,950,873 downwards.
AGGGTGGAATTCCCTTGGTTTTTTTTTATTGTCATGTATTGTTCCTGTCTCAGTGCTGCAGACCGGAGGCTGGAAGATGGAAATTACTCCTGGGCTTTCTTTTGGGCCGGAACAATCCTCGCGATCAGTACGGGCTGGGGGGAGGCGTTAGGAAGCAGCCCTGTGGGAAAGGATTTGGGGCTGCTGATGGTTGAGAAGCTGGACAGCAGCAGGCAGTGTGAGCTTGCAGCACAGAAGGCCAATCACAGCCTCCACCCAAAGCCAGCAGAGCCAGAGAGGCGATTCTGCCCCTTTGCTCTGGTGAGACACTTGGAGCCATGGTTTAGTGTCAGGAGGTGTTAGGTAATAGGTTGGGCTTGATGACCTCTGAGGTCTTTTCCAACTGGGTTGATTCTATGATTCTATGAATTTACTGGGATGTGGTTGCTCCCAGCCTTGCCAGTCCAGCTGGTTTCAGCCACCCCACTCTGCAGAGCACAGCCCTTCAGCAAACTCTCTGTCTGTCTTCTGCCAGCCCTGTGCCAGGGGAAGTTTAGGCTGGAGGTGAGGAGAAAGTTCTTCACCGAGAGAGTCATTCGCCATTGGGATGTGCTGCCCAGGGAGGTGGTGGAGTCACCACCACTGGAGGTGTTCAAGAGGGGATTGGACGTGGCACTTGGTGCCATGGTCTAGTCATGGGGTCTGTGGTGACAGCTTGGACTTGATGATCTTTGAGGTCTCTTCCAACTTTGGTGATACCGTGATAAGGTGATACTGTGATACTGTGACATCCAGGCTACATCAACAGATCTGAGATGGACTTAAGTAAGCAGAGATGGGAAGGCAGGAAGCCCTCTACTGTAGGGCCAGGCTGAGAGAGTTGGGGCTGTTCAGCCTGCAGAAGAGAAGGCTCCAGGGAGACCTTCTGGTGGCCTTTCAGTGCTTAAAGGGGCCAGAAGAAAGCTGGGGGACAGAGTTTTGAGCAGGGCCTGGTGGGACAGGGCAAGGGGTGATGGTTTGAACTGAAAGAGGGAGATCCAAACATGATAGAAAGGAAGAAATGTTCTATCCTCAGTGAAAATCATTTTCCAAATCCTGCCCCCTGCCTTGCTAGTTATGAGCCTCATGGCATAAATGTTTGCAAGGTGTTCAGCTGGGAGCTACAGAACCTTACACAGCAGGAACAAGTGGAAGGAAACAACCTACAATGAACAGATGGATTACTAATGCTGTAGAAAATAGTCTCAATTCCTTTGAAAATCCACATGAGCACTCACTGACAGAATGCACTGGGTTGGAAGGGACCCTCAAGGGTCATCATGTCCAACCCCTGCAGTCAGCAGGGACACTTCCAATTGGATCAGGTTGCTCAGTGCTCATCATGTTTGACTCTGAATGTCTCCAGGGATGGGGCTTCAACCACAGCCCTGGGCAACCTGTTTCAGTATTTCACCACCCTCACTGTGCAGAAGTTCCCCCTGATGTTCCAGCCTAAGTCTGCCCTGCTCCGGTTTCAAACCATTGCTCCTTCTCCTATCCCCACTGGCCCTTCTAAAAGCAAAGGCTGCCCGACATGGTTCAGCAACATGTGGTGACAGATGAAGGCTTGTTGCTGCTCCTGAGCTGAAGCACGATGCCATGGGCATGGCTTGAAGCCATCATTTCTTCCTCAAGCCCCAGACGTCTCCCAGGAACACCCAGAAACTGGTGCAGGGATGTTCAGTACCTGTGAAGAGCAGAGTCCCTCTTGCACTGCTCAAGAGAAACGAGAACTCCATGTAACAGACAGGACAGGGATGTACTGGAGAGAGCCCAGTGGGGGCTAGGAGGATGATGAGGGGACTGGAACAACTGTGTGATGAGGAAAGGCTGAGAGCCCTGGGGCTGTTGAGCCTGGAGAAGAGCAGCCCCAGAGGGGATCTGAGCAATGCTCAGCAAGAGCTAAAGGGTGAGGGGCAAGAGGATGGGCCAGGCTCCTTTTGGTGCTGCCCAGTGACAGGACAAGGAACAACAGCTACAAGCTGGAACCCAGGAGGTTCCACCTCAACAGGAGGAGAAACCTCTTTGTTGTGAGAGTGCTGGAGCCCTGGAGCAGGCTGCCCAGAGAGGTTGCGAGGTCTCCTTCTCGAAAGACTTTCAAAACCTGCCTGGCTGCTTTGCTGTGTGACCTGCCCTAGGTCACCCTGCTTTGGCAGGAGGGTGGAACTCGATCCCCAGAGGTCCCTTCCAGCCCTTACCACTCTGTCATGATTTAGCCAAACTGCTCCCCTTTTTTCCCCAGCTCTATTTACCAGCAGTAACCAGAGCCTTGGCTTTTATGGACATCAGGAGGAACATAACTTACAAGCTCTATGCAAACCACAGAGGAAGTATTTTAATTTCCAACCTGCAGTGTTTCTCCTAACCTGAAATAACCATTCCAGCTTGTTTGTGTTCCCAGAAGCCACAAAGTCTGCAGGGCTCTGAAACATTAATTTAGCAGGAGGTGTGAGGGAAGTTACACAGTTACCCTCCCCATCTACTATGCCTCGGAAATTAAGAGGCTCTCCTCTAGGAGAGGTGCTGGAAGGATTTCTCCATTCTGTTATTCAATGAGTTCTAGAAATGTCTCTTTATTCTCTTTTATTGCTTTGCTTTGGTTGGGTTTGGGGTTTTTGTTTTGTTTCCTTTAAATCAGCTCAATAAATGCTGTCCTCGTGGCCAAGAAAGCCAGTGGGATCCTGGGGGCATTCAGAGGAGTGTGTCCAGCACATCAAGGGAGGTCCTCCTCCCCTCTACTCTGCCCTGGTGAGACCTCACCTGGAATATTGCATCCAGTCCTGGGCTCCCCACATCAAGAGGGACAGGGATCTGCTGGAGAGAGTCCAAGGGAGGGCTGCAAGGATGCTGAAGGGACTGCAGCACTGCCTGGGGAGGAGAGGCTGGGAGCCCTGGGGGTGGTTAGTCTGGAGAAGGGAAGACTGAGAGGGGATCTGATCAATGTCTATCAACATCTGAGGGCTGGGGGTCAGGAAGGAAGGAACAGGGACAGGCTCTACTCAGTTGCACCCTGGTATAGGACAAGGGGTAATGGATATAAACTCCAGCACAGGAGGTTCCACCTCAGCATGAGGAGGAACTTCTTCACTGTGAGGGTCACAGAGCCCTAGAGCAGGCTGCCCAGAGAGGTTGTGGAGTCTCCTTCTCTGGAGCCTTTCCAGCCCTGTCTGGATGTGTTCCTGTGATTCTATGGTCCTGCTCTGGCAGGGGGTTGGACTGGATGATCTCTGGAGGTCTCTTCCAACCCCTAACATCCTCTGATCCTCTGATCCTGTCGAGCACCACAAAATGTGTCTTCATCCTCAAGAGCAGAGAGTGGTGGTGTGAGGTTCTCCATCAAGTTTCTTCAATTAACAAGCAAAAGGATGTTGGCCATTAAGAAAAAGAGCCCCAAAACATAGCCCTGAGAACATAGGCTGGTGGCTGCAGCTCAGAATGGTTTTTCCATACCATCACCCACAGACATGTTCAGCTCTGCTTAGCAATTTGCTGGTGCACAAGTCTAAACCTAACCCGGCTCTTCCTTCTGCCTGTGCTGCCTCTGTAACACAACAACACAAGCTTCAGTCCATGGGAGGGTGGATGGATGGATGGATCACCCATCAGGTGGCTTTGCACAGTTTAGAGAAGGTGCATTGGGAGGATAAAGATACATCACAGAATCATTTCAGCTGGAAAAGACCTTTAAGATGATGGAGACCAACCATTATCTAATGCTACTAAGGTTGGTGTTAAAATGCATCCCTCAGCTCCCTATCCAGGGATGGGGATTCAACCAGCTCCCTGGGCAGCCTGTGCCAGGCTTTGAGAGCCCTTTCAGGGAAGAAGTTTCTCCTACTGTCCAAACTAAACCTCTCGTGGTGCAACTCGAGGCCATTTCCTCTCATCCTATCATTTGGGACAAGAGACCAAACCCCAGCTGGTTCCAACCTCCTTCCAGGGAGCTGTAGAGAGCAATGAGGTCTCCCTTCAGACTTCATTTCTCCAGAATAAGCAGCCTCACTTCCCTCAGCCCTGCTCTTCAGACCCTTCCCCAGCTTTGTTGCCCTCTTCTGGACCTGCTCCAGACATTCAATGTCCTTCTTGGGGTGAGGCCCCCAAACCTGAACCCAGTAGTCCAGGTGTGGCCCCACCAGTGCCAGCCTTTGCTCCTGCCAATTATTCATCATGGGTGACCTTTCATCCTGTCATCAGCTCAAGTCTGGGAGAAGGAAACTAATATCTAATGGGCGCTGATTTGATCTGCAGAGTCTGGTGGTCCTCAGGTCTCATGGAAAGGACACACTTCGCTCTTCCAGGCTGGAGATAAGGCACAACTCACACAGGACTTCTCTCAGGCTATCTGGTACCTTTCACCAACACTTTAAAATACCAAATTCCAGAGCTTTACAACTGTCACAGCTACTGTTCGGTTATTTTCCACCCTCCCCCTCAACCCTTCAGGTCTTAATTAGCAATTAGACATCATCATAAACATCTGAGGGCTGGGGGGCAGGAGGGAGGGGACAGCCTCTGCTCACTTGCTCCCTGGGATAGGACAAGGGGCAATGGATGTAAGCTGCAGCACAGGAGCTTCCACCTCAACATGAGGAGGAACTTCCTCACTGTGAGGGTCACAGAGCACTGGAACAAGCTGCCCAGAGAGGTTGTGGAGTCTCCTGCTCTGGAGACTTTCAAGACCAGTCTGGATGTGTTCCTGTGTGACCTGAGCTAGATTGTATGCTCCTGCTTTGGCAGGGGGATTGGACTCTATGATCTCTTTGGGTCCCTTCCAACCTCTGACATAGAATCATAGAATTGTCAGGGTTGGAAGGGACCTCAAGGCTCAGCCAGCTCCAACCCCCCTGCCATGGCCAGGGACACCTCACACTGCAGCAGGGTGGTCACAGCCACATCCAGCCTGGCTGCAAAAACCTCCAGGCAGGAGGCTTCCACCACCTCCCTGGGCAACCTGTGCCAGGCTCTCACCACCCTCATGGAGAACAACTTCTTCCTGACATCCAATCTCAATCTACCCATTTCTAGTTTTGCTCCATCCCCCCAGTCCTATCACTCCCTGACACCCTCAAAAGTCCCTCCCCAGCTTTCCTGGAGCCCCCTTCGGATACTGGAAGGCCACAATTAGGTCTCCTGGGAGCCTTCTCTTCTCCAGATTGAACACCCCCAACTCTTTCAATCTGTCCTCATAGGAGAGCAGCTCCAGCCCTCTGCTCACCCTCGTGACCAAGGGCAAACAACAGAGATGCAAAGAGCACCTCAGGGTGGGTCCAGCTATAGATGAAAAAGAAGAAAAGAAGAAGAAGAAAAAAAAAAAATAATTAATTGTGGGGGTTTGTCAAGACTCCAGGCAGAAGAGATGGTGTGAAAAAAGCAGAGGGAAAAGAGCCCAGCCATGCTCAGCTGCACAAACACTTTAGTGGCCCTTTCACCTGGGGAAATTTCAGTTTAATTTTCACTCACAGCCCAGGCAGGATGTCATTCAGTTTCCTTCTAGCCCCCACTGGAGTAGTTCTTTTCTTTCCTTTCCCCATCCCCCCACCTCCCCTCCCACCTCCCAACTCCCTATCACACAGCACACACTCAGCCAGCCAGCAATACAACCCCAAAATCCCCTGCCATGCCACATAAAACAAAAGACAGGGGTAAGCTAAAGGGGGGGGGGAAGAAACCATAAAAATCTGCATTAACAGGGGTTTATGAGGTGCAGAAGAACCATCCCAGAATTGTCCTGCATGGGCCAGTTCAGTGGTCTGGCAGAAGTACAAGGCCTCCTGGCAGATGGCTTCATTTTAATGTAGGATGGGAAAAGCTTCAGAGCACAGCCAAAAGGGAAAGGACAAAAAAACCCACCCAAATCCCAGCAAACAGTTTTCCAGCCATGCCCAAGAGTTGATTTTCAAAGGGGCAGGACTCAGGCTGCAGCAAGGAAAAATGTGGTTGTTTTTTAGCTCCCCACACACACCCTTCTCTGCTGTACAAGGCACAGGAAAGGATCTCAATCTGCATTTCAGCTCATCTCCCCCCAGCCCCCCCCTACCACCACCCTAAATAAATAAATAAGAGCAACCCAGCATCTTCTGACCTCTCCTTTCCAAAGCTCTGCAGAGGCCAGAGGGAAGATATCACAGGAGCAGAGAGGAACCAGCTGCAGCTGCTACCAGCGAGACAAAAGAACAGCAGGGAAGGTTTTCCTGCATGTCCAAGAGGGGGAAGGCAGAGGGAAGCCCTGCTCCCAGCTGGCCGCTGGAGACAGCTGGGATGGAGGCGAGGTCTGCCCTGCTGTCACCAGGGAGGTGGATGTAGCACAGCAAGAACTCCTTGTGCCAGAGAATGGCTCATGCTGGGAGTGACATCTCCCCCTCTTGTTCCTGCAGCAAGGGGGATTTGCTGCCTCCAGCATCTCAGCACCTTCCTTCTGCAAGTGCCCAGTGGATCAGGAGCACTGGAGCTGAAACACTGCACTGGGGCCAGATGTGTTACAAACCCATCCTGCTTCCAGGACTTCCAAGGAGGAATCTCTCCACCAAGCTTTGTTTTCTCCTTCACCCACTCCAAGTATTTGCAGTCCAGTACAGCAGGGTCCTGCTGATCTGTGCTCTGATCACCTCTGGAAGCAGCACTTGTCCAGAAGTGGGCTTTAAAGGGCCACAGGTCTAGGAGATGCTCTAACAATGGCTTCTTGCCTCTAAGTCTGTAAAAAAGGACACCACCAGGCTTGCATCACCAGGACAGACAGGCAGGAAAGCAGAGCAGCCCTCAGTGTGACTGTGAAATGCTTCATCTTGGGGTGCAAAAGCTCTCTAAGTGCAGGCTGAAGGCTGGGAGCAGCATCCTCACCATCCATGCCTCTGGTGTTCTAGCATCATGGAACGGCTTGAGTTGGAAGGGACCTCAAAGATCATCTGGTTCCAACCCCTGCCATGGGCAGGGACACCTCCCACCAGCCCAGCCTGGCCTTGAACACCTCCAGGGATGAGGCAGCCACAGCTTCTTTGGACAACCTGTTCCAGTGTCTCATCAACCTCAGAGTAAAGAATTTCTTCTTCGTCTCCAGTCTCAATCTCCTCTCTTCCAGCCCAAAGTCACTGCCCCTTGTCCTGTCACCACAAGTTACTGTCACTGCTACCTTGCAGCTGCCTTCAGCGCCGTTTCCCAAGAAGTTCCCTCATCTACCCCAGTGGTGTTGACTTCCTACTAACTGCCTCACATCAAGAAACCCCAAATTTCACGAAGAGACTGGAGCCAAGGTTGGGGATGAGATTTGCCTCCCTCCCAGCACTGCCGTCAGCCTGGGGTATAGAATGCGGGGGAGAGGGATGGAGCACCCCAAAGCTGGAGCCCAGAGGGCTGAGCTCACAAAGAAACCTGGCACAGACATAACCACCTCCCTGCTGAACTCTCATGAAGGATTTAATACAACTACAGCCTCATGTTGTCATTCCTGGGTTGTCACAGATCTGCCTCCACCAGGTACCCAAATTATTTCCCCGAGCATGGGCTTCACCACATCCCTCCAACACACCTGAAATGCTGAAAAGGGGGGGAGAACAGTAACACAACCTCTCTGCTGGCAGGCAAGGGCAGACTTCAAACCCAGATTCCAAAGAATCATGGAATTGTTTGGGTTGGGCTGGAAAGACCTCTGAAATCATCAAGCCCAACCAACACCACCATGGCCATTAATCCATGTCCCCCCATGGCCACAGCTTTCTTGAACACCTCCAGGGATGAGGACTCCACCACCTCCCTGGGTAGCCTCTTCTAATCCTTGACCATTCTTGCAGCAAAGAATTTTTCCTCCTCTCCAACCTAACCGTCCCCTGACACAATTTCAGGCCATTTCCTCTCCTTCTATCACCTGAGACTAGGGGAGAAGAGCCCAAGCCCCACCTCACTCCAACCTGCTTTCAGGGAGCTGTAGAGAGCAATGAGGTCTCCCCTCAGCCTCCTCTTCTCCAGGCTGAACACCCCCAGCTCCCTCAGCCGCTCCTCACCAGCCCTGTTCTCCAGACCCTTCCCCAGCCTTCTCCTTGACCCAGGGGCTGGCTGCAAAGTCCACTCTCCTCGGGAATACAGCAACTCCCTGCATCCCAAGCACCCCTGTGAGGCTGTTTGTCTCCCTCAGCCTCTGCTCCTGGGTGCCTGTGATGCTTTGTTAGCACAGCCCAGGCGTTTTCCAACGCCGAGCTCAAATTTAGGCAGGAATTACCTCCCCTGCCCTTTAACTTACACCGAGGCTCAGAGCAGATCTAGTGAAGCCCAACCATTTTGAGCATCCTTTCCAACCACAAGAAACTTTCTTCTTTTTTCAAACAGATTTTTATCTAGCCCCAGCTCTTCTGCTGAAGAAAGCCTGATGGTTGTTAACTGTCGCAGGGAGGAGTGGGTAGCCATTTAGCCTCCATGTTAAATTTGGTACTATATTTTTTGCTGCCTAGAGAACACAAAGTAAGCTCTCAGTGTTGTCAAGCAATTAGAACCCAGATTCTCTCGGTCGCCAGCTGTAGTTGAGGGCCTCATTGAATTATTCTGTGTGCTTGAGAAAACACAAAAGAGGATGAGGGGCAACGGTTTGAAACTGGAGCGGGGCAGATTTAGGCTGGGCATCAGGAGGAAGCTCTGCACAGGGAGGGTGGGGAGACACTGGAACAGGCTGCCCAGGGAGGTGGTTGAATCATAGAATCAATAAGGTTGGAAAAGACCTCAAAGATCATCAAGTCCAACCTGTCACCCAAGACCTCATGACTACTAAACCATGGCACCAAGTGCCACATCCAACCCCCTCTTGAACACCTCCAGGGATGGTGACTCCACCACCTCCCTGGGAAAGAGGCCCTGGGCAGCCTGATCTAGGTGGAGGAATGGGTGCAGTAATAACTCAGCCCCCTCCAAACAACTGTTGAGGGGAAGAAATAAACCAAGGGACCCTTCACTGTAAATGCAGAATCATCATAGACTCGTAGCATTGCTTGGGTTGGAAAAGACCTCTAAGATCATCAAGTCCAATCATCAATTAGTTTCAACAGGTACAGGGTTTGGGCATCTCTGTCAGGACATTCCAGATCATACTTTCCAGTATCTGGGGAGGGACTTTTGAGGGTGTCAGGGAGGGATAGGACTGGGAGGGGGTGGAGCAAAACTAAAAGTGGGTAGATTGAGATTGGATGTTAGGAAGAAGTTGCTCCCCATGAGGGTGGTGAGAGACTGGCACAGGTTGCCCAGGGAGGTGGTGGAAGCCTCCTGCCTGGAGGTGTTTGCAGCCAGGCTGGATGTGGCTGTGAGCAACCTGCTGCAGGGTGAGGTGTCCCTGGCCATGGCAGGGGGTTGGAACTGGCTGATCCTTGAGGTCCCTTCCAGCCCTGACAATTCTGTGATTCTATGAAATGAGGAGTTAAGTTCCCATCTTCCACAGGTCTCTACTGAGCTCTCCAAAGACTTTAAGGTAACAAAATGTCTTGGGAAGTCAGACTCAAGCTACGAGAGGTTGCCGACTCCATCCTTTCCTCCGTGTTTTCGGCTGGAGGCTGGAACAAAGCCTCTTGTTTTCGTAATTCCTCTCCTTTTTTGCTCATTTTTGAGTGAAGGAAGCCAAAGAAAACAGAAAGCCTCCCAAATATTTGACTGCAAACAAAAGTGACAAAAGCAAAAACAAGATTTAGAGCAGGAGCTGGGACAAAAAAAAAAAAAAAAAAGAAAGGAAAAAGACAACAGCTCACACTGGCAATAAGATGAGAGCTAAGCTCAGGTAAGACTAAACCCCCCTCCCCCAGATTTCATGTTTGAGACGATGGATGAAGTCATCTTGAGCTGACATCCAACGCTTCAGATAACTCTTGTCACTTGAGACATCACTTTTTGTCATGCCTTACAGGATCAGAGGACGTTAGGGGTTGGAAGAGACCTCTGGAGATCATTGAGTCCAACTCCCCTGCCAGAGCAGGGCCACAGCATCCGGCACAGGTCACACAGGAACACATCCAGATGGGGTTGGGAAGTCTCCAGAGAAGGAAAATCCACAGCCTCTCTGGGCAGCCTCTTCTGGTGCTCTGTGACCCTCACAGTGAAGAAGTTCCTCCTCATGTTGAGGTTGAACTTCCTGTGCTGGAGTTTCCATCCATTGCCTTTTGTCCTATCCCAGGGTGCAACTGAGCAGAGCCTGTCCCCTGCCTCCTGCCCCCAGCCCTCAGATATTTAGGGACATTTATTTAAAGCATCATAGACATTTTTTGAGAGCATCCCTGCAGAGAAGGACTTGGGGGTGCTGAGGGGTGAAAAGCTGCACAGGAGCCAGCAATGGGCACAGGCACTCCAGAAGGCCATTGGCAGCCTGGGCTGCATCCAAAGCAGTGTGGCCAGAGATGAAGAGAGCCACATCAGGCTTGGTGCAGGGGCAAATCAAATTGCTGTGGTGTGCTGCAGAAAATCCTAGTGGCTGCCACCATGTTGAGCATCCTGAGCTTAAATCTCCATGAAGTCCCACTCACAGAGTCCCTCCACATCAGTGATTTAAAACAACCAACATGAACCACAACTACCTGAAGGGAGCTTGGAGACAGGTGGGGGTTGGTCTCTTCTCCCAGGCAACCAGCACCAGAAGAAGAGGACACAGTCTCAAGCTGCACCAGGGGAGGTGCAAGCTGGATGTTAGGAAGAAGTTCTTGACAGAAAGGGAGATTGGCCATTGGGATGTGCTGCCCAGGGAGGTGGTGGAGTCACCATCACTGGAGGTGTTTAGGAAGAGACTGGATGAGGTGCTTGGTGCCATGGTTTAGTTGATTGGATGGTGTTGGGTGATAGGTTGGACTCAATGATCTCAAAAGTCGCTTCCAACCTGGTTAATTCTATCCTGTTCTATTCTATTCTATTCTATTCTATTCTATTCTATTCTATTCTATTCTATTCTATTCTATTCTATCCTACCCTATCCTATTCTATCCCATCCCCTTCTATCCTATCCTATCCTATCCTATCCTATCCTATCCTATCCTATCCTATCCTATCCTATCCTATCCTATCCTATCCTATCCTACTCTACCCTATTCTATTCTATTCTATTCTATTCTATTCTATTCTATTCTATTCTATTCTATCCTACCCTATCCTATTCTATCCCATCCCCTTCTATCCTATCCTATCCTATCCTATCCTATCCTATCCTATCCTATCCTATCCTATCCTATCCTATCCTATCCTACCCTACCCTATTCTATTCTATTCTATTCTATTCTATTCTATTCTATTCTATTCTATTCTATCCTATCCAGAACCTGAAACAGATTTCCAGCATTTTCAGTTGAAGCAGCGTTCCCCAAAGACTCTTTTGTCTCTTCTGATTTATACATACATATATATATATATATATATATATGTAAAATAAAACTCATTTAAAACCCCAAAGCCTCTAGAAATGTTTATGGAAAGTTTTTGGGGGGTTGGGTTCTCGTGTTCTGGGTTTTTTTTTCCACATGCCTAAAGACAGCTGCAAGGCTTCCAGCCTCACACATAATTCAGAGCTTCCTGCAGCAGCTCCGACCAACGTGCCCTGGATTTCTTGGCGGCGCTTCTCGCCAATTAACAAGGCTGGGAGCTACAAAATGCTGATAAGGAGGGATGTCTAGGAAAAATTAACAGCAGGGTGGGACTCTGAGAGGCAGTTTTGCAGCCTTCCCTCCTCCTTCCTTCCCAATATCCCGTGCTGGGCAGCTCGGCTATCTCAGCGTCGCCGGGCTGGGGGCAGCTGGCGGAGGGCGATCGCAGCCGAGAGGTGAGCGCGGAACGTCCCAGCGCGATGTGACGCAGCCAAGACAAACCCCCAGCAAGAGGCAGAGGGGACTAACAACAAGGAAATCACCCCCCACCCCCCCCAGCTTCTGGTTTCACCTCCCCCTCCCAGCCCATGGGCCGGCAGCCCTCACCCCAGACATCTGTGCCAGCGGAGAGGTGATGCCAAAGCTCCTCGCCTGGCATCCGTGGGAGCCCCTTCCCTGTGAGCAGAGCAGGCGGAGGGAGGATGGCTGCCTTGCGCTCTGGCTTGTAGCCAGGCTTGCCACTTTTTTTGCCTCCTCCTGACAAGACAGACAGTTGACTGCAAATTGGCATAAAAATATCCATATTTGCATAAATCCTGGGGCAGACCATGCACGGCTCCTGCCTTCCCTTTTGAAAGCCTGGTGCCTCCTCCTATGCAGGGAAGCTTACACGCATGAATGAATAAATAAAAGATAACCTCCTGACACCCCTCCAGTGGGAGCCTCAACTTTCTTTAATAGTGATAAGATGAACAAAGGAGGAGGAAGGAGGAGGGCCTCTTAGTCCTATTTGCAGCCATTATTAAGGAAGATCAAAAGGAAGAAGCAGAAAATCCAGACCGCCTCCAAACAGCGCAGGAAGCCGAGCTGGAGCAGGACAAGGTGACCTGCTGGGCTCCCAGTGCCGTGCTGGGAACACCCTGTATGCTCCAGAAACTCATGGAAGTGACTTAAAATGCAGTAAGGACAAAAGGAGAAATCCAGTAACAGATGCCTGAAGCGAGACAGAGAAGGGAAGGGATCTGTTTGGACTTGTGAGAGCAAAGAAAATGAAGCATGCAAGTCACTTCTCAGTCTGGTACAGAAACAGCCCCTTGTGAGGGCTGAGCAAAGCAAGAGAGAAAAACCAAGAGATAGCCTCCATTTGCTCAATAAACCCAGAGGAAAGGACAGCACAAGACATCAGCAGCACAGGAGAGCTGCCTGAAGCACAGCTCGCTCCTCACAACCCAGGCAGGGCTCCTCCTCATTTGGGTAAGTCCTGAAGAAGCCAAACCATCACCATCCTGTGCAAAGGCTGAACCAAGTCAGGGTCAACAGCCACACTGCTGGTGGTGCTACCACTGTCATCATTCCATAAAAGCCCAAGGGGTTTCCAGAGCCTGTTGGAAGAACCACCCAACATGTTGCACAGACTTGCTCAGGGCTGGCTGTTCTGAATGGGTTCCCCAACCCTCTGCCTCTCCACAGAGTTTTCCTCCAGGAATGCCTCCTGGGTAAGCAAGGGATGCCAGAGGATGTGCTGGCTGCTGGAGTAGTGGGGGAGTACCCATGAGGGTAGTGGAACCCTGGAACAGGTTTCCCAGGGAGTTGGTTGGGGTCCCAGCCCTGGAGATAGTCAAGGTGAGGCTCATCAGAGCTCTGGGCAACCTGATCTAGTGGAGGGTGTTCTTGCTAACAGCAGAGGGGTTTGGAGTAGATAACCTTTGGAGGTCCCTTCCTAGCCAGAGCATCCTATGATTCCATGATTCAGGTGAGCATCAGCTTGCCAGGCCAGCACTGCCAACTGAGGTCACCTCTCTGCTCTGTCCTGCCCATTCAGGCCAGGCTTTGCTCATACTTATTGACTTCAATTGTCAGCCTTAAGATCCTACTCCTTGAAGTAAATTACCTGGAATATTGACAGATGTTTTTCCCTTCCTATTGAGAAAACTCTTGAATTCAGCAGAAAAGCACCAGCTTCTCCCCCTGCTGCCAGCACTCCCCACAGACCCCACCTGAGCCATTCAGAAGACCCAGCTGAAGCCCCCTCTGCCTGTGTGAGGCTGAAGACATTAACCCTCACAGCATCACTGCTAGATTATAGAATCATTAAGGTTAGAAAAGAGTTCTAAGCTCAGGGAATCACAGAACAGTGGGGGTTGGAAGGGAACTCCAGAGAGACTCAAGTCCAACCTTCCACCCAACATCTCCATGACCACCAGATCATGTCCCAAAGTGCCACACCTATTCATTTCTTGAACATCTCCAGGGATGGTGACTCCACTACCTCCCTGGGCGGCCTGTTCCATTGCCTCACTACTCTTTCAGTAAAGAAACTCTTCCTAACATCCAACCTAAGCCTCCCTTGGTGCGGCTTGAGGCCATTTCCTCTTGTCCTGTCCTTGGTCACTTGGTCTGGGCCAGAAGAAACTTCCAAAGGTCATCTAGTCTGACCTCCCTGCAGTCAGCCAAGAAGAGGCCAACACCAGCCTCACTCCAACCTCCTTTCAGGGAGCTGTATTAGGTGACAGAACAAGATGAAGTGGCCTGAAATTGTGCCAGGGGAGGTTAAGGTGGGAGATGAGGAAAAATCTCTTTGCTGCAAGAGTGGTCAGGGATTGGGACAGGCTGCCCAGGGAGGTGGTGGAGTCCTCACCCCTGGAGGTGTTCAAGAAAGCTGTGGCCATGGCACTTGGGGCCATGGTTTAGTGGCTGTGGTGGTGAGTTGCTGCTTGGACTGGATGATCTTAAAGGTCTTTCCCACCCCAACGATTCTATGATATCCCCTCAGCTGGTCTGATCCAGTTCTCCTGGCTGTGCCACCTCCTATCTTCTTGCAGAAATTAACCCAGGACAGGCACTTTTGGTTCAGCACCACGCTGAGCCTCAAAGCACACCACAGGAACCAGCAAGCTGCCTGCTGTTCCCTGGCAGTGTCATCCCAGGGCACGCAGAGGGGATGTGATGTGGATGCTGAAGGGTTAAACGAGTTCTCCCATTCAACCACCATCTGATGTGTGCACATTCAAAGTGCTAATTATGTCTAACAAAGACAATGCACAAAGCCCTACATGATACTGTAGAAGATTTCAATGCCACCACAAGAGCTTATTAGGATCATGGGGGGGGAGGGGTTGGTGGGTGAAAATGGAGAGTGACTGTTCAACACCCACCTTGGTGTCTGTGTGCAATGTCCCCCAGCACAGGGAAATCTGAATGAAGAGCAATTAGCACAAAGATACTGGGTGAGTTCTAGGGGGAGTAAATCCACTACCTTGCTCTGAGGTCCTGCAAGTACCAAAGCAGAAAGCTGCAGGGAAAATTTAATCAGCCATGAGTTGGGGACATCTCAGTTAGAAACTGGGATGGACATAGATGAAGCAAAAGAACTGAAAAGACATTTCCAGAAGCTCAAATGGCTTTGAGTTTAAGAGCCTCCTCCCACTAGCCCAGGCTGCTCAAATCCTCATCCAGCCTGGGCATAAACACTTGCATGGATGAGGCACCTGCAACTTCTCTGGGCAGCCCCTACCAGGGTCTTACCATCCTCATAATAAAGAGCATCTTCCTAATGTCCAAGCTAAATCCACCCTGCTCTTGTTTCAAACCATTGTCCCTCATCCTGATACTGCAAGCCCTCAGAAAAAGTCCCTCCCCAGGTCTTCTGTAGCCCCCTTCAGGTATTGGAGTCACAGAATCATAGAATTGTTAGGGTTGGCAGGGACCTCAAGGACCACTATAAAGATTCCCTGGAGCTTTCTCTTCTCCAGGCTGAACAGAGCTCATGAGGCCTGTCCTTGTAGGACAGGCTCCCCAGCCCTTCAACCATCTTTGTGGCCCTCCTCTGGACCTGCTTCAGCAGTTCCATGTCCTCCTTGTGTTGGGAGCTGGATCTGTCGGAGAGGATCCAGAACAAGGTAAGGTTTACAGTTCTGACTCACAAGGTTTGCCCACAGCAGCGGTGTCAGCTTGGGTCTGAGGCAGGGAGAGGTGGTACACAGTTGGGAATCAACCCTCACCTCCTCCACTCTTTCCCAGATCAATCAGGAAAATCTAAGTACATATGGTGAGAAGAGACATAATGCTGGAGCTCAGCACACCAAAATAATGAGAAGCTGCTGAGGTCAATGTGAGGACAGCTGGGACCCGAGCCATGAGCCTCATCCCTCCCATGCAGGCAGTTGAGCATCAGCTGAACCAGTCTGCAGAGCTTGCACCAGGGTGGCTGAGGCAGAAGGCAGACAGGTGCTGGCAAAGGGAACAGTTGCTAGCAGTGTGTCTGTATGCACATGGCAGCAACACAGACAGCCAGGTCCAAGCCCAACCAGTGAGTAAGTGCTGGATTAGTGCTGGGTTAATTACAGAACTTTCAGCTTTTTGGGTCTGGGGTTTTTGGTTGGTTGGTTTGTTTTGGACTGTGTCTGCAATTTTATGTTTAAGGAGCGTGGATCCCCAGGAGCCAGATCCCAAAGTACCTCAAAGTTCCTGCAGTTCTTCCCTTCCTTATTACTTGGCACTGCAGAACCCAGGAGCCCAAGGCTCTGTCGTGCCCCAACACGTGAGGGTGAGTTGCAGCCTCTGAGTAAGTCCCTCCAGACCTGGTGAAAGGCAGAAGGTAAATGTGGGTTTGTGCTCTGCTGGCTTTTTGGGCTGCTGCTTGTTGCAGTGCTGATCATTTGCAGGGTTTCCTATGGAAACACCCAAATTGCAGCTCTAATCAATACATGGGTGGAAACCTGATGGCTGACAGCAGCTGAAGATGAGCCAGCAGTGTGCTCAGGTGGCCAAAACAGCCAACAGCATCCTGGCCTGGATTAGCAATGGGGTGGCCAGCGGGATCACAGACGTGATTCTGCACTGGTGAGGCCGTACCTCGAATACTGGATTCAGCTTTGGACCCCTCAAACCAAGAAGGATGTTGAGGGGCTGGAGAGTGGCCAGAGAAGGGCAACAAAGCTGGGGAAGGGTCTGGAGAGCAGGGCTGGGGAGCAGCTGAGGGAACTGGGGGTGTTTAGTCTGGAGACCTCATTGCTCCCTACAGCTCCCTGAGAGGAGGTTGCAGTGCGGTGGGGGTTGGGCTCTTCTCCCAGATAAGAGGAAATGGCCTCAAGTTGCCCCAGGGGAGGTTTAGGTTGGAGATGAGGAAAACTTTCTTTCCTGCAAGGGTGGTCAGGGACTGGCACAGGCTGCCCAGGGAGGTGGTGGTGGAGTCCCCATGTCTGGAGGTGTTCGAGAGTGCTGTGGCCATGGCGCTCCCCATCCCTGGAGGTGTTCGAGAGAGCTGTGGCCATGGTGCTCAGGGCCAGGGTTTGGTGGCCACGGTGGTGTTGGGTCAACAGCTGACCTTGATGCCCTTAGAGGTCTTTTCCAGTCCAAGCAATTCTCTGCTTGTCTTTCAGAGGCTCCCTGCCTGCCTGAGCGCAGGGACTGAACAGCTCGTTCCGTTGGCTCCGTGCTGCACGGCCTTGTGCCTTATTGACTATAATTATTTCAACATCTGCTCCCAAAGGCAGAAATTTGTTTATCTCCTCAGAGGCTTTTCTATGGCACTCACTGCTAGAGTGTTTGAATGCTTTATAAAATATTAATGGCTTTCTCTTCTTTTCCTTCTGTTATCCTCTCCAGCTTCCAGACGGGAAATTCTGGCCTGCATTTCTCAGTTGTGGGTTTGTTCCCCCCCCCACACACCCCTCTCCCCAGTTTGGGAGGAAGCAGCACGTCTCCTGCACACATGAAAACTGCCTCCAGCAGGTTGGCCAACCCAGCTTTGGCCAAGAGGCACATGCAGGGCTACTGAAGAGAGCCCTCACTAACCAGGATGAAGCAGAAGATTACCACTTTGCTCTGGTGAGACCTCGCCTGGAGCACTCTGTGCAGGTCTGGAGCCTTCAGTATGGGAAGGACCTGGACCTGAGGGAGAGGGTCCAGAGGAGGGCCACGAAAATGATCAGGGGGCTGGAGCAGCTCTGCTACGGGGACAGGTTGAGGGAGCTGGGGGTGTTCAGCCCAAAGAAGAGAAGGCTCTGGGGTGACCTAATAGCAGCCTTCCAGCACGAGGCTTGGGCAACCCGATCTAGCTGGGGATGTCCCTGCTGACTGCAGGGAGGTCAGACTGGATGAGCTTTGGGGATCCCTCCTGGCTCAGACCATTCTGTGATTCATCCAGCATCAGAAAGTGAAGCTGTAAGCCATGCATTCAGAATCACACAGAGAATCTGGGAGTAGACTCAAGTTTTCCAAAGAAGATCAATACAGGAATCAGGAGGACACATTTCTTCCTTCAGCCTCTGCTTCTTGCATCAGATATCCTCCTACCTCTGCAGCAGGACTTAGAGAAATAGTCTTTTCCTAACACCTAGCCACCACTTCCCAGCAGTTCAAGCCCTGCCATGAGGGTCAGACCATAGAATCACTGAACCATTTCAGTTGAGATCATGGAGACCAACCATTCCCTGGCTCTACTATGTCTGCTCCTAAACCGTGCTCCTCAGCACCACATCTCTGCTTCTTTGAAACAGTTCCAGGGGTGGAGATTCAACCTGTTCCAATGTCTGAGAATCCTTTGAATGAGGAAGTTTCTCCTCTGGTGCAACCTGAGGTTATTTCCTCTCATCCTATCACTTGTTCCTTGAGAAAAGAGGCCAACTCCCACCTAGATCCAGCCTCCTTTCAGGGAGCTGTAGACAGCCAGAAGGTTTCTCTTCAGCCTCCTCTTCTCCAGACTAAACAACCCCAGTTCCTTCAGCTGTTCCTCACCACCAGACCTGCTCTCCAGACCCTTCATGGATGGTAGCAGGGACCAAGCCATGGAGAAGGGGAAGAGCCATCCAGCATTCTTCCCTCTGCAGTAACATCTTTCAGTTTGAAGACTGATGGTGCCTCCCAAAAGTCTTTATTGCAGATCAAGCAGTCTCCACCTTTCTTGCAAGTCCAATTTCTCAGCACTCTTTTTGAGGCTTCTTTTTCTCCAAGCATCCTCTCCACTCGGTCCACATCTAATTAACCTCAGTTGTGGCTACCATCACTTGAATTTCCATACCTGCAAAACATGGGGACCCCAAACTGCCCCTGATGATGAGCAGAGCAAGTTAACTTTGTGCCTCACACAGCCCTGTGCTGCACCATGAAGTCCACAACACCCTGGTGCTGATGCCCCACAGGTAGGTGCCAGCTCCTAAGCCCCAAGTATTCTGTACAGAATACAGAACTAACCAAGTTGGAAAAGACCTCAGAGATCATCAGGTCCAACCTGTCACCCAACACCATCTAATCAACTAAACCATGGCACCAAGTGTCTCATCCAGGCTCTTTTCAAACACTTCCAGGGATGGTGACTCCATCTCCTCTCTGGGCAGCACATTCCAGTGGCCAATCTCTCTCTTTCTGGGAAGAACTTCCTCCTAACCTCCAGCCTAAACCTCCCCTGGCGCAGCTTGAGACTGTGTCCTCTTGTTCTGGGGCTGGGTGCCTGGCAGAAGAGACCAACCCCCACCTGGCTACAACCTCCCTTCAGGGAGTTGTAGAGAGCAACCCCTGAGCCTCCTCTTCTCCAGGCTAAGCAACCCCAGCTCCCTCAGCCTCTCCTCTCAGGGCTGTGCTCCAGACCCCTCCCCAGCCTCGTTGCCCTTCTCTGGACACCTTCCAGCATCTTAACGTCTTTCTTAAACTGAGGAGCCCAGAACTGGACACAGGACTCAAGGTGTGGCCTCACCAGTGCTGAGCACAGGGCAGAATGACCTCCCTGCTCCTGCTGGCCACACTGTTCCTGATCCAGGCCAGGATGCCACTGGCCACCCTGCAGCCTGCCCTGTTGATTGCTGCTGTCTACATTTAGAAGCTGGTTTGTGCCCTCATTGAATTACTCCCTGAGGTGTCCACTTTCCTGTCAGAATTTGATTTCTTCTCCTGTCCTTAGATATCCTTCTGGCCCATCTCAGCTTTGTGCCATCAGCAAATTCAGTAAGTGTCTTCTCATTAATTAAAACAATTGGTGTTGCCAATGCCAGGCCAGGCCAGGCTCTGGTCGAGCTCCACGCCATGCACTCTGCCATTTTGACAGGGAACTGCAATTAGTTTACAGATATCAATTATCTCCTGAGCTGTTGGAGTGCATCCAGAGAAGGCCACAAAGATGATCAGAGGGATGGAGAACCTCCCAGGTGGGGACAGGCTGGGAGAGTTGGGGCTGTTCAGCCTGGAGAAGAGAAGGCTCCAGGGAGACCTTAGAGCAGCTTTCTAGTGCCTGAAGGAGGCTCCAGGAGAGCTGGGGAGGGACTTGTGACAAGGGCTGGGAGTGGCAGGATGAGGGACAATGGCTTTGAGCTGGGAGAGGGGAGATTGAGAGTGGAGATGAGGAAGAAATGATTTAGCATGAGGGTGGGGAGACACTGGAACAGGTTGCCCAGGGAGGCTCCCTAGAGGTGTCCAAGGTCAGTCCAGATGATGCCTTGAGCAACTTGGGCTCATGGGAGGTGTCCCTGCCCATGGCAGGAGGGGTAGAACTGGATGATCTTTAAGGTCCCTTCCAACCCATTCTGTGATTCTAGGACTTCCCTCTTCTTATTTTTGATCCCTTTTTTTTTTTTTTTTCCCCATACTTAAGTACATCAAGAAGTTCATCAGCCCAAGGTCACTAGAAAAAAAAATCCCTCTTCAAGATTAATATATTGCAGACTAGTTCTCCTTCTAATTCAAGCCAGAGACCCTCTCCCCCTGCTGATGCTGTCTGTTGCTAATGACAGACACTGGCCTGCAGCTGATCCTCTCAATAGTGGCAGATGCAGCAAAGGAAAAACAAAACTCAAATAGACATTTCCTGCTGAATAATGCTTTCTTTGGTTGCTCTGGTAAATACAGCACAGGCAACTAGCTGCTCGGGGCCTTCTAGTCTGTGCTGCTACTCAGCCTTGCCTTCAGTATCTGTGCAGTGGGTTCACAGAATCAGAGCTGTTGGGAAGAGAATTTTTAAGGTTGTGGAGTCCAACCCTAAAACCAGCAGTGCCAGGGCACCACTGGAACATGGCCCTGAGTGCCACATTGCCATGGCTTTGAGACCCCTCCAGGGATGGACTCCACCACCTCCCTGGGCAGCCTAGCCAGGTCTTGACAGCCCTCAAGGGCAAGAAACTGTTCCTCATGTCTAACCTAAACCTCCTCTGGGGCAACTTGAGGCTATTTCCTCTTGTCCCATCACTTCTTCCATGGGAGAAGAGACCAAGCCCCAGCTCACTGCAGCCTCCTTTCAGGGAGCTGTAGAGAGCAATGAGGTCTCCCCTCAGCCTCTTCTTCTCCAGACTGAACACCCCCAGCTCTCTCAGCTGCTCCTCCCCAGCCCTGTTCTCCAGACCCTTCCCCAGCTCTGTTGCCCTTCTCTGGACCTGCTCCATCCTCTCAATGTCTTCTTGGTGAGAGGGGCCCGAAATTGAATTCAGTGCTCAAGATATGGCCTCATCAGTATGCAGTACAGGGATCAATCAACAATAGCTGATCCAGACCAGGCTGCTGGTGGCATTCTGGGCACACCCTGGCTCATCTTCAGCTGCTGTCAACCAACACTTCCAGGTCCTTTTCCACAGAGTATTTTCCAGCCACTCTGTCCCAGGCCTGGAGCCTTTATGGAGCTGTTGTGACCCAAGAGCAGGACTTGGCATTTGGCCTTACTGAACCTCATCCTATTATTCTTGGCTTACCAATCCAGCCTGTCCAGGTCTGGGTAGAATCCCTCTAACTTCATGCATAGCAACATGGTGTCATTTGCAAGCTCATTGAGATTACCTCCATCCCCTTGTCCAGAGCATTGATAAAGATACTAATCAGGATTTGCACCAATACTGAGCCTTGGGGAACACAGAACCACAGAATGAACCAGGTTGGAAAGGACCTTCCACGTCACCAAGTCCAACCTATCACCCAGCACCATCTAACCAACTAAACCATGGCACCAAGCACCTCATCCAGTCTGTTTTCAAACACTTCCAGGGAGGGTGACTCCACCACCTCCCTGGGCAGCACATCCCAATGGCCAATATCTCTCTCTGTGATGAATTTCTTCCTAACCTCTGGGGAAAACCTCCCATGGCACAGCTTGAGACTCTGTCCTCTCCCTCTGTCACTGGGTGTGTGGAGAGACCGACCCCCACCTAGCTACAACCTCCTTTCAGGGAGCTGTAGAGAGCAATGAGGTCTCTCCCCTGGGAGACCACTTGTCCTCAGCTACCAACTGCATTTACCTCCATTCCTCACCGTGCTTTGGGCCCAACCGTGCAGCCAGTTTTTGCCCCAGGACAGTACCCACCCATCCAAGCCAGGAGCAGCCAGTTTCTCCAGGAGGCTGCCGTGGCAAACTGCAGATCCCCTGCAGCATGGCCGCAGCCACCTCCGAGTGGCTAATAACTAACCGTTGAGAGGCAGATTGCTTATCAGAAGAAGGGGTGCTGCAAGGGGTGCTGAAAACTCTTACTCCACACAAGAGAGCTTGCCTAAAATCCGTAGCTCAGGAGAAGACACATCAAAGAGGTTTCTCGGTTGTGTCTGCAGCAAGCTTTGTCTTACTCTTTGCCTCAGCAGGGTTTGGATCTAGGGCTGAAATTGACATCGGCTGCTGCGTGTTTGCACCTTTCAAACATCCCTGTGCTACGTAACTGCTGCAGTTCTGACCTGCCCAGGCTGTCTGAGGGACCTATCAGAACTATCCCACGCATTCTCCACCCATGAGCCAGCTCAGCCACACGTCCCAGACCATTCCTGACCTCCCGTTGCGTTTAGCTGCACTGAAGAGCCAAACCTGTCCTGCCACCTCGAGCACCAAGCACAAAAGCCTGAACAGAGAGCTGAGATGAGGCTGGACTTTCCAAAGACACTCAGTTAGAAGCAGAAACGAGACTATCTTTAAGTCTTGGCACACTGGGCAGGATAGTCTCTCAGTCTGCGAGCAAAAGGTGCAGCTTTAATTCCCTTCCAGCTTTCCAGGCTCCCAGAGGGGTAAATACCAACTGGCTGAGGAACATCAGCAGCACCAAGCTCTGCAGCTGGGGTGGGTGACAATGCTAGTGATGACTCAGGAGCCAAGTGAGAGCCAGCTCCCTGCATCAAGCATTAGCTTTTGAGGAGAAGGCGGGGGGGGAAAGAAAGTAAAGCTGTGTTGAAAGCAGTGAAATCAGCAGGCTCTGGCTGTCAGCATTTCTGTTTGTTTTTAGTGCAAATTTAGTAGTTGTGAATATCTCAAGAAGTTGCTGGCATCTGGGAATTTCAGTCTAAGATGGAGCAAACCTGGCTGGTTTCACTTCCTGCCATTCTAGCATCCACAGCGGCATGGCTGCAAGCCCCGAGCTCATGCTGCTTCCAGCGGAGACCGTAGCTGGTCCTGCTCCCATCCCCCTCCCAGGGAGCAAAGGCACAGGCAGGATCATTCACTCAGGGTTCACTCAGCACCCACCCATTCCCATAAACTCCATCAAGCTCCCTGGAGCTCTGTATGGGGAAAAGCAATCATGCACAAGCTAGGAACTAAAAATATGCCCCCCTTCCGGTAGGCCCTCAGCTGATGGGATGCTCCATGGGCCTGGAGAAGGGCCAAGAACAGCATAGGAAGCAAGGAGAGGAGATGGAGGTGGGAATGATGCTTTGGGACTACCAAACCCAAGCAGTCAGGAAATACAAAACTTCAAAAAGCATTTGGTTCTTTCTCCTCACAGCCTTGGAGCCCTAAGGGTAACCTGAGCCAGGGCAGAGAGGTCTTTCCCTCAAGGTTGCGGAGAAAGCCAAGCACTGCTTTTCTGCAAGCTGATATTCCCCACAGCCACACAGTGTGGAGCTGAGGGTTTCAGGGAAAGCTGCACAACCAGGTGCAAGGGCTGGTACCTTCCACACCTGGAGAAAGGGCAGCAGGAGGGACAACACCCAAGCAGAGACAGAAAGCACAGGGCCAGAGTAAGGTACAGAGAGGCTGGGATGTCAGTAGAACCATACAACTGCCAGGGTTGGAAGGGACCTCAAGGCTCAGCCAGTTCCAACCTCCCTGCCATGGCCAGGGACACCTCACACTACAGCAGGTTGCTCACAGCCACATCCAGCCTGCCTGCAAACACCTGCAGGGATGAGGCTTCCACCACCTCCCTGGGCAACCTGTGCCAGGCTCTCACCACCCTCATGGGGAACAACTTCTTCCTCACATCCAATCTCAATCTCCCCATTTCTAGTTTTGCTCCATCCCCCCAGTCCTGTCACTCCCTGACACCCTCAAAAGTCCCTCCCCAGCTTTCCTGGAGCCCCCTTCAGATACTGGAAGGCCACAAGAAGGTCTCCTGGGAGCCTTCTCCTCCCCGGACTGCACATCCCCAACTCCCTCAGTCTGTCCTCAGGTGCTCCACACCTACTGCAGCACAGCCACAGCCAAGCTAAAGGAGGCCTCAATCCATATACAGTGCTCAAAGCATTTCAGAGACTTAACACAGCAGGACCAGCACAGGAGTAAAACCAGAGGGATTTACACAACTTACAGGTCCTGCACCGTGCTCTCCTCCACTCCTAGCCTCCATGCAGGCAAAACCAGTTCAAGCCTCTCTGCTACCCTAATATAGGCATGACCCAAGAGCAGGGATGAGAAGCACACTTTCCTCCTGAGTCAGAGGAGATTTAAAGAGCTGGTTTCTTCACTGAGCACAGATTTTTTTAGGGTCAAGTAATTCTCTTGGTTAGCAGGTGGAGGAATGCAGGAAATCATTGGGTGTAAGCTGAGCTGTCAGCACTGAGCTGAGCAGGCTGGAACGTTTGAGATGCAGCTTTTGCCCAGTTTAAATGGATCAGCTTTCCTACAAACCAACCCCCAAATGAAACATTCCAAATCCTCTGGTACTAGAGCATAAGGGAAGAAAAAGGCAAGGATGGCCCTGCACAGAGCACAGGTCAAAAAGTCCACTTTTGGAACTTTGGCCCTGGTGGCCAGGAAGGCCAATGGGATCCTGGGGGGCATTAAGAGGGTGTCCAGCAGGTCAAGGGAGGTTCTCCTCACACTCTACTCTGCCCTGGTGAGACCTCACCTGGAATATTGCATCCAGTTCTGGACTCCCCAGTTCCAGAGGGACAGGGAACTGCTGGAGAGAGTCCAAGGGAGGGCTCTCAGGATGCTGAAGGGACTGCAGCACTGCCTGGGGAGGAGAGGCTGAGAGCCCTGGGGCTGTTTGGTCAGGAGAAGAGAAGACTGAGAGGGGATCTGATCAATGTCTATCAATATCTGAGGGCTGGGGGTCAGGAGGGAGGGCACAGGCTCTGCTCAGTTGCACCCTGGGGATAGGACAAGGAGCAATGGATGGAAACTCCTGCACCAGAGGTTCCACCTCAACATGAGGAGGAACTTCTTCACTGTGAGGGTCCCAGAGCCCTGGAGCAGGCTGCCCAGAGAGGTTGTGGAGTCTCCTTCTCTGGACCCTTTCCAGCCCTGTCTGGATGTGTTCCTGTGTGACCTGTGCTGGATTCTGTGGTCCTGCTCTGGCAGGGGGTTGGACTGGATGATGTTTGGTGGTCCCTTCCAACCCCTAACATCCTGTGGCCATCCTCTTTTCAGCACTCTGCAGCCACATTTAAACACAAAGGAGGACATTGCTGTGAAGCAAACCCAAACAGTGCTTACAGCTGTGTCAAAAGAAAGGCTTAAGAGGCACAAACCAAGCCCCAGTGCTTGCCAACACCCTTCAGTGTGGTTTTTAGCAGTTTACTAAACAGATGCACCAAGTAGTTCAATCTGGTGGCTACAAAAGGTGTAACAGCTTAATGCACCTTCATGCTTAGCCCACTGGGTTAACCATTAAAACACCATTTCTACTAATGGATGTTTTAATCAGGGCAGCTTCCAAAAGGGAGCTGAGAACTCAGCCACTTGACTTTCTAACCAGAGCTGTTTATTAATGATGCTGGATTGCAGCTCGAGCAGCAGGCAGGCTCTGCTCTGGATTCAAACAGCAGCTCAGAGTGCTAGGAGAGAAATAAATCACTCAGGGTTTGCTCAGTGTATTCACTGTGTCTACAAAGCTGCCAAGAAAAGTCTCCATTGAAGGACTGATGTTTCCTTCTGACTCCAAGACTTGAGGGGACTTTTGTGGGCTATGAGATATTGAGGGGCTGGAGAGTGTCCAGAGAGGGCCACAAAGCTGGGGAAGGGTCTGGAGAACAGGGCTGGGGAGGAGCAGCTGAGGGAGCTGGGGGTGTTCAGTCTGGATGAGGCTGGAGGGAGACCTCATTGCTCTCTACAGCTCCCTGAAAGGAGGTTGCAATGAGGTGGGATTGGTCTCTTCTCCCAAGGAACAAATGATAGAGTCACAGAATCACAGAATCATAGAGTGGTCTGGGTTGGGAGGGACCTCCAAAGCTCATCCAGCCCAACCCCTGCAGTCAGCAGGGACATCCTCAAAGAGATCAGGTTGCTCAGGCCCTTGTTGAGTCTTGCCTTGAATATCTCCAGGGATGGGGCCTCAACCACCTCCCTGGACAACCTGTTCCAGTGTCCCACCACCCTCATAGTGAAGAATTTGTTCCTGATATCCAGTCTAAAGCTGCCCTTCCCTAGTTTGAAGCCATTGCCCCTTGTCCTGTCACTGCAGATGGAATCATAGAACAGATAGGACAAGAGGAAATGGCATCGAGTTGCACCAAGGGTGCAACAGTAACCCAGACTATAAAGATCATTTCATGCCCTTTAAAATCTTCAGGTCTCATTTATTCATTCATTCACTTATTTAGACAAATTTATTTCCTGTTCTCTTTACCTGCCCTTCTGATTAACTTGGTACCTGCAGGGCTCTGTGTTTCTCCTTTTCAGAGGGAAAAGAGAGGGAATTCTCAGGTACAGGGTGCTCAAGGATGCTGGAAATAACGAGGTGTTGGTGCTGGGCTTGAAGGTTAAGGTGGGGTATGCATGCAGGAGTTCATTTAAAAATCAATCAGGGAAGTGTTAGTGCCTTGTAAGAAAGATTTATGAACTTCTTGCAGAGGTGCTGACCTGGAGAGGTAAAGCAGTAACTGGGAAAAGAGGAAAGGGTAAAGAGCTACAAGAGAAGAGGAACTTGGAATTCACAGAATCCCCACATCCTAGCATGGTGGGTGCTGGATGTGACCTCTGGAGATCATCCAGTCCAACCCCCCTGCTAGAGCAGAGCCACCCACAAGTCAAAGAAGAGGAAATGGCTTCAATCTGCACCAGAGGAGGTTTATGTTGGACATCAGGAGAAATTTCTTTGCTGCAAGAGTGGTCAGGGATTGGCAGAGGCTGCCCAGGGAGGTGGTGGAGTCCCCATATAATACAATACAACACACCAGGTTGGAAGAGACCTTCAAGATCATCACATCCAACCCATCAAACAATCCAACCCACCTAAACAACTAAACCATGGCACCAAGCACCCCATCAAGCCTCCTCCTGAACACCTCCAATGAAGGTGACTCCACCACCTCCACACTCCAATGGGCAATCACTCTGTATAGAACTTCTTCCTAACATCCAGCCTAAACCTCCCCTGGCGCAGCCTGAGACTGTGTCCTCTTGTTCTGGTACTGGCTGCCTGGGAGAAGAGACCAACCTCTGCCTGGCTACAACCTCCCTTGAGGTAGTTGTAGAGAGCAATAAGGTCACCCCTGAGTCTCCTCTTCTCCAGGCTAAGCAACCCCAGCTCCCTCAGCCTCTCCTCACAGGGCTTGTGTTCCAAACCCCTCACCAACTTCGTTGCCCTGGAGGTGTTCAAGAAACCTGTGGCCGTGGCACCTGGGGACAGGGTTTAATGGCCATGGTGGGGCTGGGTTGATGATTGGACTGGATGATCTCAGAGGGCTTTTCCAAACCAACCCATTCTCTGATTCTTAATGATTCTGTGATTCTACTCTATGGTTCAGTGGCCATGGTGGTGCTGGGTTGATGGTTGGACTGGAGGAACTTGGAGATCATTTCCAGCCAAAGCAGTTCTGTGATTAAGCCTTCACTATCTCCTGGTCCTTCAGTCAGAAAAAGAAGCCCCAAAGACAGACCCAAACCAGTTTTCAGTTTAGCTGACATGAAGTAAAGACCCTTTGGTTAAAGTTTCTCCCCAGAACCCTCAGCCAGGTCCCACCAGTGGGGTTCAGTAGTTTCCCAGGCACCCAGGTTTGTTTCACAGAGCGCAAGAAGCACCCAGGTGGGGAGCAGGTCAGCAGAGGGGACTCTACCCCTCTGCTCCACTCTGCTGAGACCCCACCTCAGCTGTGACCTCCTCTGGCCCTGCTCCAACAGGTCCCTGTCTGTGCTGTGCTGAGGGCTCCAGAGCTGGCCCTAGCACTGCACGGGGGTCTCAGCAGAGCACAGCAGAGGGGCAGAATCCCCTTTGTTGACCTGCAGCTGGTGACAGCTCAGAGGTGAACCTGTGACATAACTTCCTTGCAGGTGCAGTTGTTTTAAAAGAGAAGAAGAAGTGATAAATTCATCTTAAAGTGCAAGGTCAGTGCTGATGGGTGGGCAGGGTGGACCAGGCTGCTTCCCTCAGCTGCATGACACTGAGTTACCTCACAGCCCGGCCCTGGGAAGCCTCCTCATTAAACCAAGGAGCACCTTCAGGCGGCTGGAACAGGAGATGCCACATGGTGCTTGTGTAGGGGGTTCTCAGCATCCAGAAGTAACCTGGGTCTCACTGTCTCCTTGTCCTTCACACCCTGATTATCCCATCCAAGAGGCTGAACCTAGACCAGAGTAATCTGTTCACCCAGACCAGTGGCTGAGTTGCCTTCCCATCTGCCACCAAAGAGTGTTCAGTTCAGGCCAGCAGGAAGACCTGAGCCTGGCAGCTTGCAGCTGCATTTGCAGACCTGTCTGGGCAAAGAGCAGCATCCACCTTGGCTGGCAGCAGCTTTTGCTGACACTGGACAGTCACCTAAATATGAGGAGGAACTTCTTTAAAGTAAGGGTGAAGCAGCACTGAAAAGGCTGCCCAGGGAGGTTGTGGAGGCTCCTTCTCTGGAGTCAGTCTGCACCCACCTGGATGTGGTCCTGTGTGGCCTGCTCTAGGTGACCCTGCATTGGCAGGGGGCTTGCACTGGATGATGTCCAGAGGACCCTTCCAACCCCTACCATCCTGTGCCTCTATGACACACTTCCACGTCCCTGGGCTCTGATGGCAGCAGTGCTGATGTCTCTTCCCTCCTCCAGAGCCCAGCCAGCATCAGAACACAGAGCACAGGCTCCTGCCTCAGAGCCTGCTTTGATACCTGATGGTGCAGAGACCAAACCACAGGGGGTTGGATGCTGCAGCCTGTGACTCAGCCTGTGTTTATAGACACAGAGAGGCTTATTTGGTGCACCGTGAAGTTCCTTCCACAGCCAAGGACGCTGCAAGAGGTTAATTGTCAGTGGCAGTGCAAGTCCATTTGGTCCCTGCCTGCCCAATCTGACTTTATTGCTATTTATAGACCATTCAGCACTCCACTTACTGCTTTTATTCTCTCCTTAGGCTTCTCCCCCCCGACTCCTTATCCTAAGGAGGGTTTGGGTTTGGTTTTCCTGGCACTCCCTTTATCACCCCCCACCTTCTAGCCTTTCACTCAAGTAAGTTTATTTAAAACCAAACCACCACATACCTGTAAGGGCTCCCACTCAACAGGATGGACTTATTCAAGATGTTTACTCCACAGAAAATAGCTGCTGAGCTCAGGCTGCTCTGGGAGCTTGCAGCTACCTACCGACTTGCCTGCACGTAGCCACATGGCAAAACCTCTTTGTGCTCCCCTCCTGTCACTCAGGGACCCAGCAAGTAGATAGGAGGCTGTGCCAAGAGCAGGATCTGTGCTGGTATGATGTCGGAAAAGCCAGATGTGGGACCACATCTGGAGGATTGTGGCCAGTTCTGGGCTTCCCAGGTCAAGAGAGACTTGGGGGTACTAAAGAATGTCCAATGGGGGCTATGAACATGAGGGAGGCACTGGAACATCTGTGTGATGAGGAAAGACTAAGAGCCCTGGGGCTCTTCAGCCTATAGAAGAGCAGCCCAGGAGGGGATGTGAGCAATGTCTGAAGGGTGGGGGGCAAGAAGAAAGGACCAGACTCATGCCAGTAGTGCCCAGTGACAGGACAAGGAGCAATGGGCACAAACTGGAGGCCCGGAGGTTCCACCTGAACAGGAGGAGAAACTTCTTTGGTGTGAGGCTGCTGGAGGCCTGGAGCAGGCTGCCCAGACTGGTTGTGGAGTCTCCTCCTCTGGAGATTTTCAAAACCCATCTGGATGTGTTCCTGGGTGACCTGCCCTGGGTGATCCTCCTCTGGCAGGGGGTGGACTGGATGGTGTGGGCTGGACTCCAACCCCTACCATGCTATGATTCCATGATAAGTCATTATCAGTTCCCCAGCTGAAGCACAGCTGGAAAGCAAGGTAGCAGGTGGAGGTTGAGCCTTTCCTCTTAATAAGAGATTTCAATGTAATTAAGTCTCCATGAAACACAGCCTGGAGTGACTGTGTGACAAAGGAACATTTGCACTGAGCATCTGTCTGCAGGGCAGCTTCCTCCCACTGCTTTCCTCTCTAAGAGGCAGGGCAAGGGGGTTCTGTCTTTCAGAAAGGGAGAGGGAGAGGGAGAAGGGGAGGGGGAAGGAAAGGGAGAGGGAGAAGGGGAGGGGAGAGGGGAGAGGGGAGAGGGGAGAGGGGAGAGGGGAGAGGGGAGAGGGGAGAGGGGAGAGGGGAGAGGGGAGAGGGGAGAGGGGAGAGGGGAGAGGGGAGAGGGGAGAGGGGAGAGGGGAGAGGGGAGAGGGAGGGGGAGAGGGGAGAGGGGAGAGGGGAGAGGGGAGAGGGGAGAGGGGAGAGAAGGGGAGGAAAACTCACCCAAAAGCCAGAAAGCAAAGACAAAAAGGCTGCTAGGAAGTTAAACAGGGACAGCAGCAGCCTACGAGTGGCTTCAGTGTTCCTTGCAACCTGTCATTTTCTTGTCTGACTTGTCAGAGAGTTTCCTCTAGATGCAGAAACCTGGAATTTAAGAGTCTGGCTTCTACCTCCCTTCCCAGGCTCCCAGAAGCACCTGATAGGGAACTGCCCACCAACAGCAGGTGGGCATCACTCTGCAGTATCTACTGCCCATGGGTGGGCATCTCTCCACTTGCACAAGAAATGCCTTGAAATTCTGGACACCACCAATCTCATCCTTACTAAGATGATGGAAGTGTAAGACCAGACAAAATCCCAGAGTCCCAGCAAGGGGGGTGGGGGGTGGGGGGGTGAAAGGGACCTCTGGAGATCATCCAGTCCAAGCCCCTGCTCAAGCAGGGCACCCACAGCAGCTTGCCCAGGAGCACAATGCCCAGAGGGGGTTGGAAGCTCTCCAGAGGAGACTCCACAACCTCTCTGGGCAGCCTGCTCCAGGCCTCCAGCACCCTCACACCAAAGAAGTTTCTTCTCCTCTTAAGATAGAATCTTCTGAGTTCCAGTTTGTGCCCATTGCCCCTTGTCCTGTCCCTGGGCACCACTGACAAGAGTCTGGCCCCAGCCTCTTGCCCCTCACCCTTTGTCTCTTGCTGAGCATTCCTCAGATCCCCTCTGGGGCTGCTCTTCTCCAGGCTTAAAAGCCCCAGGGCTCTCAGCTTTTGCCCCTCACAGAGATGCTTCAGGCCCCTCAGCATCTTTATATCCTCCACTGAGCTCTCTCCAGTGGTTCCCTGTCTCTCTTGAGCTGGAGAGCCCAGAACTGGACCCAGTTCTCCAGATGTGGCTTCACTATGTCAGAGTAGGGGGAAGGAGAGCCTCTCTGTACCTGATAATCACACTCTTTTCCATGTGCTCCAGGACCCCCTTGGCCTTCTTGGCCATGAGGGCACATTGCTGGCTCACGGTGAACTTCTTTTTCACCAGCCCTCCCAGGTCCTTTTCCCTAGGAGCTGCCTTCCTAGGAGCTGCCATCACTTCAGTGATGCCCAGTGACAGCAGTGGGTGGAAGTTGAGGCATAGGAAGTTCCATGTGAACAGGAGGAAAATTTTTTTCACCATGAGGGTGACAGAACACTGGACCAGGCTGCCCAAGGGGTTGTGGAGTCTCCCTCTCTGGAGATAATCAAAACCCACCTGGATGTGTTCCTGCGTGATCTGCTCTGGGTGACCCTGCTCTGGCAGGGGGTTGGGCTGGATGAGCTTTCAAGGTCCCTTCCAGCCCCTAACATTCTGTGATTCTGTGACCTCCTCCCCTGTCTAGGTTCAGGGGTTTAATCCTCCTCAGGTGCAGGACCCTGGCAAGTCCCCTTGTTAAAGTGACATGAACTTGAAATATCCTGAGGATCTCCCCAGAGGTTAGGAAGAGTCAGAGCAGGACTCAGGGACTGTTCCAAGACACAAATGTTTTGTTCTCACTTCAAAATGGACACTAAGAATGAAATCAAGTTGATGTCTGTGCTCACAGACAGCCACCAGCCCTGCTAGCAGAGCTGAACCTAACTGCAGGCTGAAGCTGGATGGCCTGCACTGAAGAAGTTCAGCTGAGGAAATGGATGTGAAGAGCTCTCCTTGCTTTGGTTCTCTGATCTAAACAACCACAGCAAATATTTAATGGGCTCTTTTTCCTTGCATAGTTTTCCTTTTAGAACAGGGCAGCCAGTATCCTAGGAACCAGAGCCAGGCAAGGCTGCCTTATCAAGGAGGAGAGCAGCAATGCCTCAGAAGGGCTGTTTAAAGTCAGAAGTCCTTTGGGGCAGGGATTATCCAATAGCAATTAAAGGCCAAGCCCAGAGCTTTCCCAATAACCCACAGCCAGATGCAGGGGGTGTGCAAACAGGGAACATGGGCATTGGGTTGAGACTTCCCATGGCTGTTGGCAACGTGGAAGCATGGAATACTTTTGGTTGGAATAGACCTCTAAGATCATTGAGTCCAACCACGAACCCACCACCACCATGGCCGCTGAACCACGTCCCCAAGTGCCATGGCCACACATTTCATAGAAGCACAGAATGGGTTGGGTTGGAAGGGAACTCAAAAATCATCCAGTTCCAACCCCTGCCATGGGCAGGGACACCTCCCACCAGCCCAGGTTGCTCAAGGCCTCATCCAGACTGGCCTTGAACACCTCCAGAGAGGAGGCTTCCCCAGCCTCCCTGGTCAACCTGTTCCAGTGCCTCACTACCCTCACTGCAAAGAATTTCTTCCTCATCTCCAGTCTCAATCTCCCCTCTCCCAGCTCAAAGCCATTGTCCCTCATCCTGCCACTCCCAGCCCTTGTCACAAGTCCCTCCCCAGCTCTTCTGGAGCCCCTTCAGGTACTGGAAAGCTGCTCTGAGGTCTCCCTGGAGCCTTTTCTTCTCCAGGCTGAACAGCCCCAACAATCCCAGCCTGTCCCCTTAGGGGAGGTCCTCCATCTCTCTGATGATCTTTGTGGCTCCCTCTGGACCCTCTCCATCAGCTCCAGGTCCTCGTTGCGCTGGGAGAACTGGAGGCAGTGCTGCAGGTGGGGTCTGAGCAGAGCAGAGGGGCAGAATCCCCTCCCTGTGCTGCTGCTCTCCCTGCTCTGGCTGCAGCTCAGCACACAGCTGCCTGCTGGGCTGCCAGCGACCATTGCCAGCTCATGGGGAGCTTTTCATCAACTGACTCGAGAGCCTCAGGGGCAGGATCTTGCCCAAGGTTCAGCGGTTCGCTGGGCTCTGCCTCGCTCCGCATCTCTCACACGCACACCGCCCTCTGCCGCGCAGCGCCGCGGCCGCCGCCCGCAGCCAGCAGCGTTGCCCCTGGCAACGCACTTGTTGGAGGTGATCAAAATTCTCCTTTAGAAAACGCCAGGGCATCAAAATGCAAATGACTCCACTGCCTGCAAAGGTCATTTGAGGTAAAGGGAAGCGTTTAACTTCAGAGTCTCGGGAAGGAGCTGCGTGAGAGCGGGGCTGCAGGCTGGGCGGCACCTCCCGTGCGCGGTGTGCTGGCACCTCCCGTGTGCGGTGTGCTGGCACCTCGCTGCTTCCCAGGAGCAGATTAAGACGGCTGCTGCCCACTCCTCTAGCATTTGTGACTCCTTTGATCTAAGAAGGAGGTCACACTCACCAGCACTTTTGATGGCTCTGCAATACATCTGTTGGCATGGCCCGTCCCACCCAGCACCTCCACTCGTTCCCCTGCAGGCTCAGGTTGTTTCTCGAAGCTCTGATAACAAGAGAAAGCTGCCCCCGTCTACCAGAGCAGAAATAAAACTGATCTGATTGATTATATTTGCATCTACACTTAGACCCTCTCTCCTTCAGGCCAGAGATGAGCAGCCACAGAATCACAGAATGATAGGGGTTCAGAGGGGACCTCTGGAGATCATCCAGCCCTCCTCCAGGTTCAGCTTGCACAGGAACACATCCAGGTGGGTCTTGAAAGTTTCTACAGGAGACTCCACAACCTCTCTGAGCAGCCTGCTCCAGGCCTCCAGCAGCCTCACACCAATGAAGTTTCTCCTCCTGTTCAGATGGAACCTCCTGGCCTCCAGTTTGTGCCCGTTGCTCCTTGCCCTGTCACTGGGACCCACTGAGACCCCATCCTCTTCCCCTCCACCCTTTAGCTCTTGCTGAGCATTGCTCAGATCCCCTCTGGGGCTGCTCTTCTCCAGGCTCAACACCCCCAGGGCTCTCAGCCTTTCCTCCTCACAGAGATGCTTCAGCCCCCCAGAGCATCTTCCTAGCCTCTGCTGGACTCTCTCCAGCATTTTCCTCTCCCTCTGGAACAGGGGAGCCCAGAACTGGACCCAGTACTCCAGATGTGCCTTCACCAGGGCAGAACAGAGTGAGAGGAGAATCTCCCTCACCCTGCTGGCCACACCATTGGCCTTTTTGGCCACAAGGGCACGTTGCTGGCCCCTGGGCAACTTGTCCACCAGCAGTCCCTTGGCCAGAGGAGTTCACCAGCAGCTGCCAGCACTCCAGCTGGCCCACAGCAAGATTACTGATCTCATCCATCCAAGAGGGCTCCCAAGGGGTAATACCTGAGCTTGAACCAAAAAGAGGCATTTTTATTGGGAACAGCCTTTCCAAACCACGATTAATGGAAGGGCAGTGGGAGACAGCAGCTTGCAGTCCCCTGGGTAGAGCTGGTGTCCCTTGGGTGGCCAATCTAGCTCAGCACATGGCCCTGCAGTCCTGCAAAGTCAGGAATTCAGTGCTTCAGGTTTCCCTGAGAGAAATGACTGTTTTGTGTTTGTCTGGTTTGCCTCAAAAGGGATTTAGAGGAAAGCAGCTGAGCTCTGCTGACAGTAGGAATTGCTTGGTTTATAACCTTCACAGATGAGAAAAAAAGCAAAAGTAGCTGCACACAGAGCAGGAGCAGGCACTGGGGGTTCCTATGAGCAGCTCAAGTGATTTGCCAAAAGGTCTAACAAATTTGACCTTCTGCTGCTGCTGCTGCTGCTGCTGTGTCTTCACTCAGGGTCCCGAGTGGTGCTGGATAAAGCAGAGCCTTTCTCTGGGGTGGGGAATTGGTGGTAACCTCAGCAGCAGCACTGCCAGGCTGTGACTGCAGAAAGCAGAAGCAGAGGCTTGTTCAGCTTCCCAGCTGGAGAACAGACTTCATGAGCACACAAAATCCACCTCCCTGGAACCACCTAAGGAGTCTTTCATTTCTAGGTTACCAAGAGACACCAGACCCAGGGACCAAAAGTCCTACACTTATGGAATCAGCAAGGTTGGTAAGATCACCAAGCCCAGCTGGCAGCCAAACCTCACCACGTCCAGTAAGCCATGGAACCACAGGGGGCACTGGGTTGGAAGGGATCTTTAGAGCTCATTGTGGCAGTTCAGGCTGGGTGCTTCTTGTTCCTGCCACAGCAGTTACACCTTTGGTGTGCTGAGTGTCCAGCCCAGTAAGGTGTGCACAGGAAACAGCCTATTTCATACCCATCAGTGCTGCCCCCTGTAAATCCCTCTGCAGAGTGCTTCTCTTCCTCTTTCTTCCCTCTCTGCTCCCCTGGGAGGTGCTCCCTGTCGGGCAACAGTGGGGGACTATCTCAAGCCCTCTTAGTCCTGTCTAGGCCTAATGCCAGGAGGAGAAGGGAGGGGGAGCAGTCTCAGACCTGCCTAGCAGTGGGGGGTGGGGGGGGGGGGGAGAAAGAGCTCTGGGGGCTTTGGCTATATCCTCGGGTGGGGAGAAGTGAAGTGTTGGGAGGCCTTTGGGTGTGCTGTAAGGGCTCTGTAGGCTTTGGGATTCTTTGCCACTATGCTTTGTAGCTTCTGTAAAACACCAATTGCTTTTCCATTTCACCTTTCCATCACTCTCCAATCCATCTGTGTGGTGAGTGTCATTCTTTTCTCCCTCTTGGACAATAGAGGATCTGTCCAGCCTCAAACCAGGACAGTCATCTAGTCCGTGTCCTGAAGTGCCATGGCCACACATGTCTCGAGCACCTCCAGGCATGGGGACTCCACCACCTCCCTGGGCAGCCTGTTCCAGTCCCTGGCCACTCTTGCAGCAAAGAAATTGTTCCTGATGTCCAACTTAAACTTTCCCTGGCACAATATTGTCTCTAATAGCCATTGCAGGGGACAGTGTTGGTTGGGCAGTGTGAGCAGGTCTGGTGTCCTTATGCTGTCTTCAGGATGGCAGCACACAGCAATCTCAACCAGAGGAAAGTGGTTGGGTCATGAAACAAAAGGTGTGTGGGGGGAGGGGGAATGCATTTTCCTGCTCTCAATGGGATTTCCCAGTAAGGACTGGAATGCTTCAGTGAGAATCAGCTCACAGCTACTGCTGCCCATAGCTGTGCTTTACTGCAGCATCCAGGATTCTTCATCCCACACTGAAAGTAGAGAATAAGGAATCAGCTGGCTCAAGCCTGATTCCTCTGACCAGGACCTTTGTGGTTAAAGAACAAAATGGCCTTTAAAATGAACACACAGCTTATTTCGTGAGAGGAAAGATCTGCTTTCAGTTTATATTGGAACTGGGAGGGAAAAGAAGCCAAATATTCAAGCAATGCTTGTCCCTTAGCATTTCCTCCTCACATAGTGGCTGCTGACCTAAAGGGAAATGCATCTGTGCTTGAGGTACTGGAACCCACACATCAAGAAGTGGAGGACAAAAATACTTTGCAAGGATAAATTTAGAATCCTAGAATTGTTTCAGCTGAAAAAGCTCTCAAAGCTCATCCAGTCCAACCTTCAACCCAGCACCACCATGGCCATCAAATCCTGGTGCCATGGCCACAGGATTCTGGAACACCTCCAGGGATGGAGACTCCACCACCTCCCTGGGCAGCCTCTTCCAAGCCCTGACCACTCTTGCAGCAAAGAATTTTTCCCTCATCTCCAGCCAACTCCTAGCATAATTTCAGGCCATTTCTTCTCCTTCTATCACCTGAGACTAGGGGGAAGAGCCCAGCTCCCACCTGGCTCCAACCTCCTTTCAGGGAGTTGTAGAGAGCAATGAGGTCTCCCCTCAGCCTCCTCTTCTCCAGACTAAACTTCACCAAATGAATTGTGATGCTGGTGCCACCTTCCCAGCACCCTGTGATGAGCCTGAGGATCCCAACCAAGCCTTGCAATCAGAGGCAGGAGGGTTGGTTGGAGGGAGGAAGAGGAGGAATCAACGAATGTCAATTTCGATGACTTCCTAAGAGGCAAGTTGGAGTTGTTTGTAAACAGAGATGAGCAGAAAGCAAACAGCAGGAGCAGTGGCATCAGGTTACCTCTGTGTGAAAAGAGAGTGGTGACGAGAGGAACTCAGACAGATGCTCAAAGGGAAAAGGAAATTTGCTTTACACAAATATTTTGGGGGTTGTCACATGCCCAGGAAAGGCAGATCCCAGCCCTTCCCTTGGCACAGGTTGAGGTGAGGGCATAGGGGGTTGTGGACCAAGAGAGGTCCTTCTCCCTCTGCTCTACCTTTGGGAGGCCACATCTGGAGTGCTGTGTCCAGGTCTGGGCTCCCCAGCTCAGGAGAGACAGTGGAGAGAGTTCAGTGGGGGCTACAAAGATGCTGAGGGGCCTGGAGCACCTCTGTGAGGAGGAAAGGCTGAGAAGCTCTCTCAGGGAAGAAACAGTTCCTAATGTCCAACCTAAACCTCTCATAGCACAACCTGAGGCCATTTCCTCTTGTTCTATGACTTGTTAGTGGATCAGCATCCATTACACTCCACTGCACTCCTCACCTCTTCTGGTATGAAGCCTTTGCCACATCCTGGGAGATCCCTGCTGTACTCATGGGACAGGGTGAAGCAGGTTTCCTCAAGGATGTTAGGAAGAAGTCCTTCCCCATGAGGGTGGTGAGACACTGGCACAGGTTGCCCAGGGAGGGGGTGGGAGCCTCATCCCTGGAGGTTTTGAAGGCCAGGCTGGATGTGGCTGAGAGCAACCTGATCCAGTCTGAGGGGTCCCTGTCCATAGCACAGGGAGTGTAACTAGATGATCCTTGAGGTCTCTTCCAACCCTGACAATTCTATGAAGGACCCTCCTCAGCCTGAGATATTTTAACGATAGCTTGAGATCCATCCTTACCCAGCTTTACCCAGGGTGTGTGATACACATTCAAAGTTTGCACCTCTGCTTTCAGCTCCAATGGCTTTGGACCTGGTGGAGAAAGGGAATTCAGAACCTAGGAAGGAAATGAGGCCAGAAGGCATCATAATAGCTTGCTGGGAACAAAAAATGGACAGCAGGGTGTTTTGATAAAGTGGATCCCACCCAAGAGATGCCTCAGGAGCTCATCTTCTGGGACAGGAAGAGGTTTTGGCTGCATGGCTGGGGCAATGGTGCAAGGGTCTAGCCAAGGACAGGGCTGCAGAACACACTAATGAACTTCCTGCATCTCGTATCTCAGGCCAGGTTAGGCAGAGAGGAGACACTGAGCAAAGCAGAGGCTCTGCAGGAAGCCACACTGAGGATTCACAAGACTGAGGGCACTTGCAGCAGGACCAAACCTGCACTTCAGGATGATGTTAGGACATCCTAAGCCACGGGTGCTTGTTTTTCAGAGCTTGCATCCTCCTTAACCAGTAAAGAGTGTCTCTTCCTGCCTGGGGATATCTGTTGAGCTAAAATCCCTTTTTGAAGTCACTGAATCCCAGTGTTCAGTCTGTCCCAGGACAGCAGCAGACAGGGATCCATTGCCTGGGCTTCATTCCTCGGTCTTGCAGGAGGAGCACACGCTATGGCACGAATCCCAGCAAAATAAAGCTCTCCCCCAGCTTTTCCCTTCTCCCTTAAGCAACCCCATCCCAGCAACCCTTTTGCATCCTAAATACAGAGGCTGGAGCCAAAGACTGCAAGCAAAGGCTGCAGGGCTGGCATGGGCAGGGCAACACAACTATCCAGCCAGCCAAACACCAGCAGCTCCATCTGACTTCAGAAGTGTGAGAACCCCAGCCCTAAATGAGGGAGAAACCCTCTGCTCAGGCACAGTGAAAACACTTTCTGCTCACAGTATTACTGGAGGGAAACAGCACATGGAGTTCCCAAGCCCCAGGATTTAATACTTCCACTACAGTTTCACTTCAGCTGTGGTTTTGAAGAGGTAATGGCAGCAAAAGAGTGTGGCTGAAACATGAAGGTCACATGCTGGAGGCAGTCACAAGTCCAAAAGTTGAAAGCTTGACTAACCACAGGGGTTTCATACATAAGTAACTGTCTGGGCCCTTCATGCAGTGGTTGCACTTGGAGTGAAATCCAGAGTCAGCTACCTGGACAGAGGACTGTGAGGTTTAAAATACATCAAAATGTGAAGTGCAGGTAAGAGGCTGACCTGCTGGAAAGCAGCCCCTGTGAGTGCTGGTGGGTAACAAGCTGCCC
The DNA here is from genome assembly GCA_033816785.1 of Picus viridis. Classification (NCBI taxonomy): domain Eukaryota; kingdom Metazoa; phylum Chordata; class Aves; order Piciformes; family Picidae; genus Picus; species Picus viridis. The sequence continues at coordinate 6,911,621 of CM066597.1, read as the reverse complement.
AAGAGCCAGCAATGTGCCCTCATGGCCAAGAAGGCCAAGGGGGTCCTCGGGGGCATGAAAAAGAGTGTGGCCAGCAGGTCAAAGGAGATTCTCCTCCCCCTCTACTGTGCCCTGGTGAAGCCACATCTGGAGTACTGGGTTCAGTTCTGGGTTCCCCAGTTCAAGAGAGACAGAGTCCAGCAGAGGCTAGGAAGATGCTGAGGGGTCTGAAGCATCTCTGTGAGGAGGAAAGGCTGAGAGCCCTGGGGGTGTTGAGCCTGGAGAAGAGCAGCTCCAGAGGGGATCTGAGAAATGCTCAGCAAGAGATAAAGGGTGAGGGGCAAGAGGCTGGGGCCACACTCTTGTCAGTGGTGCCCAGGGACAGGACAAGGGGCAATGGGCACAAACTGGAACCCAGGAGGTCCCACCTGAACGTGCAAAGAAACTTCTTTGGTGTGAGGGTGCTGGAGGTCTGGAGCAGGCTGCCCAGAGAGCTTGTGGAGTCTCCTCTGGAGAGATTCCAAACCCCCTGGCCATTGTGATCCTGGGCAAGCTGCTGCGGGTGCTCTGCTTGAGCAGGGTGCTTGGACTAGATGATCTCCAGAGGTCCCTTCCCGTTCCCACCACGCTGGGGCTCTGGGATAATAGAGCACCTACAGATTAACAGGAGCTCACCTACTGTCAAGCAGCCTTTAAAGCTGGCAACAGAAGCCAGGTAAGTTTCATCTGTGTGCAGACTGTTTATTTGTTATTATTTTTATAGCACAGAGAAGGTAACTTGACAAGAGCTGAAACTGGAACCAGCTTGTTGAGCAGAGTCAAGTTCATGTTTTGTTCCTCTTGGCCTCCGAGCACCAGAAGTATCTGCACCACAATCTAAATATATGCTTTGCATTTTTTCCCCCTTATTTTGAGGAAGAAAAGGGTTTTCTTTCACTGAACAAACATTTGAAAGCCATCTCTGCTGCACCTCCTCCTGCCCTGCCCTTGGCTTGTTTATTGATGCAGCGCTTGGGGAGATGTGCTGCTTGCTAAAGAAGAGAAAGGAATAAAAGGGTTTGGCTGGCTGAATCCCCTACCCTCAGCCCCCAAAACTCCACCACAAGAATAATTACCCTGATGAAGCTTCACCAACACCCCCACAGCAAGAAAAGCAGCAAAAAACCCCCAACTTTTCAGCAGCCTTCTCCAGCACTAACCCTGTGAGACCCAGCCAGGAGCATCTGCCCTTGCTGGGCAGCACAGCAGAGCCTCAGCTCCACCTCCTGCTCCATGAGATGTGCCCTAGCAAAATTCCCTTGGAACTGCCTCCTAAATCATCTCAGCCCAGTGACAGAGGACTCCAAAAGTCGTTGAGGGGAGAGGGAACAGTGAAAGCTCTGTTTCCCTGGAGGGGTGTTGTGAAATGCTCTCCCATTCCTCCCTCAAGAAAAAGCAAACACTTGGCTTACAGAGACACCTGAAGACAGACAAGAGGAGAGTGAAGCTGTTCCAGACCTGCCAAAGCAGCTAAAGCTTTGGCTCGGGACCCCAAGACCTTCCTCACCACCCCAATTACAACACAAGCTTGAGTCTCTTGGGACATCCAGCAGCTCCATGCAACCCACCATGTCTTCACCGAGTCCTGGGAGGGCAAAGAGTTGCCCTCAAAAGCCTTTCCAGCCTCGGCAGTGGGGCCATGGCAGGTTTGCATAAGCTTCTTTGCATCGTTGGACCTTCCAAGCTGAGGGCTAAGCCAAGCAGAAGGGGCTGGGGCTGCGGTGTAGCAGCAAAGTTCTCCTCACCAGTCCAGCAGAGTCAGGAAGCTGGCAGGGCACAGGCAGCAGCACCTCCCTTTTGCAGCCCTCTTGTCATGAAGCACCCAGGACATGAAGCTGGTTTGCCTCCTCAGGAACTGGTCTGGGGGAGAAAGGCTCTGCAGGAGGTAGATGTCCCAGCAACAACACCCACCAGGGGTGAGGATGCAATGAGAAGCAGCAGAGGTTGCCAGGAAGGGCCCCCCAGAAGCAAGCAGCACCTGGGCATTTGCCTACAGCCCCTGGCAGCCCACGCTCCTCCTTCACAGCTCACTCTGACTAAGACAGAAACAGCCCAGGACAGGAGATGCTGAGCTGCTGCAGACCCAGCAGGCTGAAGTTCCTGCTCTGTACAGGGACATGGTTTGGTCATGGGCAAGATCCACAGCTTGTGTTCAGCTCACAAGGCTTAAAAGAGCAGGTGGAGGACCAGAAAGGTACAACTCTCATCTTACTTTATGGTTTCACACTGAGCCACATGTGTGCCTTCTTCCACACCTACATCTTTCCAAGATGTTCCATTGGCCTCTGTTGCCCTGATTGCTGTTCTCTGAGCACACATCAGGGGCAGAAAAATCTTAAAGCACTGAACACACGGACTCTGAGAACCACAGAACTGGTTTGGTTGGGAAAGACCTTTAAGATTCAGTCCAACCATTAACCTAGCACTGCCAGGTCACCACTAAACCATGGCCCTCAGCACATGGCTCTAATATATGTCTCTTGAAGTGATGAAGGTGATGCCTAGATCAGCAATGGTGTGGCCAGCAGGAACAGGGCAGGGATTGTGCTCCTGTACCAGGCACTGGGGAGCCACATCTTGAGTGCTGGGTTCAGCTTGGGGCCCCTCACTCCAAGAAGGACATTGAGGGGCTGGAGCAGGTCAGAGAAGGGCAACAAAGCTGGGGAAGGGTCTGGAGAACAGGGCTGGGGAGGAGCAGCTGAGGGAACTGGGGGTGTTCAGTCTGGAGAAAAGGAGCCTGAGGGAGACCTCATTGCTCTCTACAACTCCCTGAGAGGAGGCTGCAGTGAAGTGGGGGTTGGGCTCTTCTCCCTTGTCTCAGGAGATAGAAGGAGGGGAAATGGCCTCAAGTTGACCCAGGGGAGGTTAAGGTTGGAGATGAGGAAAACTTTCTTTGCTGCAAGAGTGGTCAGGGGTTGACACAGGCTGCCCAGGGAGGTGGTGGAGTCACCACGCCTGGAGGTGTTCAAGAGAGGTGTGGCCATGGCACCTGGGGCCATGGGTTAGTGACCATGGTGGTGCTGGCTTGCTGGTTGGACTGGATGATCTCAGAAGGCTCTTCCAAACCAAACAATTCTCTGATTCTAGGAAGCTCCTGATAAAAACCTGCAGAGTCTCTAGAAAGCTGTCTCCAAACCAAGGCAACCCTGCTCTAGGATGGAGCCCCTAGAAGGAACAATCCCAGTGCCCTCTTCCCTTACAGCTGCTGGACTCGGGGTGCGTTCTCCCCTCTGGTGCACTAAGAGCTGATCTTGTCACTTCCCATTAATCCTGGAGAGGAATTTACACAGAAAGAAGCTTGCTGTATTTAAATGTTTAGTCTGGTGCAGCAATGCCCTGCACAGCCTCCTGTTCACCACGGAGCCTTCTCAGCTCCATCCACCAACCTCTTTGGGGGAGCACAGAGACGTAGCAGATCTTGGCTGGAATGTTATCTGCAGCTCCTCATGGAAATTGGCATCCCAAGCTCCTTGAGTCTTCAAGACACACAAAAAAACCCCAAACACCACCAAAAAAAATAGCAAACAAACCCCCACCACCCTGACAGCTGCCTTCCAAATTCCTGTGGGCTGAAAGCCATTCCAAGATGAACTTATTTTGGATTGGTTTGTGATGTGAGCCTAGCCTGCCCTAGAAATCTGTGGCAGAGCTGGAAGTGCTGCAGCAACTCCTGGAGACTGGAGGTGAGCAGAACAGCAAAGAGATCCCTCTTTGGGAGGGAGGAATGGCTGCAGCAATAGCTCAGCTTCCTTCAAGCAGCTGTTGGGGGATGGAGTAAGCCAAGGGAGGCTTCACAGTAAATACAGAATTGTCATAGGAGCATAGAATTGTTTGGGTTGGGAAAGACCTCTAAGATCATCAAGTCCAACCATATCTCAATAGGTCCAGGGTTTGACCATCTCTGTCAGGATATTCAAGACATGGCCCTGGGCAGCCTGCTCTAGTCAGAGGTGTCCCTGCTGCCTTCAGAGGGGTTGGACAAGACGACCTTTGAGGGCCTCTTCCAGTCAGTGAATCCTCATTAGCAATCCAGGCTGGTGGATGAGGTGACAGAAGACTGCCCTATGGACATGAGGGTGCTGGGGGTGAGAAGCTGGACAGGAGCCAGCAATGGGCACTGACAGCACAGGCGGCCAGGGGCAGCCTGAGCTGCATCCAAAGCAGTGTGGCCTGAGATGGAGAGAGGGATCCTGCCCCTCTGCTCTGCTCTGGGGAGACCTCACCTGCAGTGCTGTGTACAGCTGTGGGACCCCAACACAAGAGGGACATGGACCTGATGGAGAGGGTCCAGAGGAGGCCACAAAAATGATCAGGGGCCTGGAGCACCTCTGCTGTGAGGACAGGCTGAAGGAGCTGGAGTTGTTCAGCCTGGAGAAGAGAAGGCTCCAGGGAAACCTTAGAGCAACCCTCCAGTAACTGAAGGGTCTACAGAGGGCTGCAGGGGGACTGTTTCTAAAGGCCTGCAGTGACAGGACCAGGGGCAATGGTTTGAAATGAGAGAAGAGCAGATTTAGATTGGATGTTAGGAGGAAGTTCTGCACCATGAGGGTGGTGGAACACTGGAATAGGTTGCCCAGGGAGGTAGTTGAGACCTCATCCCCAAGGATATTCAAAGTCAAGTTCAACAGGGCTCTGGGAAGCTTAGTCTAGTTGGAGATGTCCCTGCTGACTGCAGGGGAGTTGAACAATATGTGCTTTAAAGGTCCCTTCCAACCCAATGCATTCCATGATGCTGTGGCATCACTTATAATGATGCTCCAAAGACATCACTGCTGCATGTGGGGGACACCATCCCTGGGGGTGTTCAAAAAATGAGTAGGTGTGGCACTTGAGCACGTGGTCTGGTGGTCATGGAGGTGATGGGTAGAAGGCTGGACTTGATGATCTTGGAGCTGGCTTTTCCAGCCTCAGTGATTCTATGATTCTACTCTAGAGAGCCATTGGGAATGCTGCGGGCAGGGGTGGAAGGTGCTTCTGGCTGCAGCAGGGATGGGAGTCACCAGGACAGGGCTGTGTGGGGCTCCTGCTGGACACTGCAGCTGTTTTGCTGTGCTCTGCAGCAGGACTTTGTTAGCCTGTGGATGGCTGTTTGCGAAACCCCAGCTCAGTTTGTTCCACCGAGGGGCCGTGCCAGGAGGTTTGGAAACAGCCTCTCGTGGCCTTTATGGGATGCATGGAAAGTTACAAAGGTTTATTGAACTCGTGTCTGGGAGAGTGTCTGTTCCCCAGCAAGAAGGGCAAATCATCAAAGCCATGTATTGAATGCAAATCTTTACCTGCTGGAACAAAATCCAGCGGCAAGATGTTCTCCCCTGCCCTGGCAGATGTTGAGCAAGCCACCCAGCACCGGTGTGCAACCCCACATTGCAGCTGCAGCTCTGCTCTACCCCTCCAGGAGCTCTGCCAGGGCTTTGCCTTGGGCTGTCCCAGGGGATTTGGTGGTTGGGTGGAGTGAGGACAACCCTGTCCCTCTGTCTGCTGAGAAGAGGCTATGTGGGGAGCGTGGGCTCTGCTCTCCTGAGAGCAGCAAGCTCTGGCTACAGGGCTGACCTCAGTGACATCCTTCAAGGCAAGAGCCATGGAGTATGGGTGCAGGAAACCAGGCAAATCCAAACAGGCTGCCCAGGGAGGTTGTGGATTCTCCCTCTCTGGAGATATTCAAAACTCACCTGGTTGTGTTCCTGTGTAATCTGGTGTAGGTGATCCTGCTCTGAGCTTTCGAGGTCCTTCCAGCCCTGAAATTCTGCGATTCTGTGATTCTGGGAAGGCTGCTGTGAAGTTTTACTTCCCCATCTGCATGCTCAGCAGACCCTGGCCAGGCTGCTGCAGTAGTTTCTCTGTTCCCACTTCTGCTGAAGCACCTCTCCCTTGCTTCTGCTGAAGCACCTCTCCCTTGCTTCTCTGACCTGCAGAGCGCTGCAGTGGTTTTGTCATGTGTTGCTTTCACAGGAAGGTGTTGTCCACTTTGCACCAGTGACCTGGGAAGTACCACCCAGGCCACCAGAGAGCTGCTGCAGCAAAGTCTGTGGAAGCAGGAGCAAGGAAATGAATCAAATCCATAGAATCATAAAATTGTCAGGTGTGGAAGAGAGCTCAAGGACCATCCAGTTCCAACTCTCTTGCCAGGGGCAGGGACACCTCACACTACAGCAGGTTGCTCACAGCCACATCCAGCCTGGCTGCAGAAACCTCCAGGCAGGAGGCTTCCACCACCTCCCGGGCAACCTGTGCCAGTCTCTCTCCACCCTCATGGGGAACAACTTCTTCCTAACATCCAATCTCAATCTACCCATTTCTAGTTTTGCTCCAGGCAGGAGGCTTCCACCACCTCCCTGGGCAACCTGTGCCAGGCTCTCACCACCCTCATGGGGAACAACTTCTTCCTCACATCCAATCTCAATCTCCCCATTTCTAGTTTTGCTCCATCTCCCCCACTCCTATCACTCCCTGACACCCTCAAAAGTCCCTCCCCAGCTTTCTTGGAGCCCCCTGAGATACTGGAAGGCCACAATTAGGTCTCCTGGGAGCAATCTCTTCTGCAAACTGAACAACCCCAACTCTCTCAGTCTGTCCTCATAGCAGAGCAGCTCCAGCCCTCTGCTCATCCTCGTGGCCCTTCTCTGAATACCTTCCAGCACCTCCAGATCCTTCCTGTAATGGAGGCTCCAGAACTGGACACAGGGCTCCAGGTAGGGTCTCAGCAGAGTGGAGCAGAAGGCAAGAATCACCTCCCTCAACCTCCCTCTGCTGTGCTAAATCCAGTTTGCTTTCACCTCTTGCACACCATTAGCCCTGCCTGATGCTACCACAGGGACCTCCCTTTGTTTTCATCACATCACAAGTGAGGAAATTCCCTGTGCCTCCTTCTGCTACAATCTGGAGCTTCACAGCCTCCTCCAGATACAGCTGATGACTGCAAAAAAGAAAAACTAAATCCCAGTGGCATCTCATCCACGTTCACACATCAAGGCTAGGTGGGAAAAGAGCGGGGTGAGGGAACTTCTGGAATCCATCAGGTAAGTTGAGGTTAAAGATGCCAGTCATTGATTTTATCAGACAAGCATTTCTGGAACGTTAGTCCAGACCACAGATCCTCCACCTGGTTCAGGCTGCACAGGAGCCATCCAAGCATGGCTTTGCTCATCCTGAAACTCACAGCTGTGAGCTCCAGCTTCATCCTCACCTTCTCTGCTGAGACCCCACCTGGAGCTCTGTGTCCAGTTCTGGAGCCTCTGTTACAGGAAGGATCTGAAGGTGCTGGAAGGTGTCCAGAGAAGGGCCACGAGGATGAGCAGAGGGCTGGAGCTGCTCTGCTGTGGAGACAGACTGAGGGAGTTGGGGTTGTTCAGTCTGGAGAAGAGAAGGCTCTGAGGAGACCTTCTTGTGGTCTTCTAGTACCTGAAGGGGGCTCCAAGAAAGCTGGGGAGGGACTTTTGAGGGTGTCAGAGAGTGATAGGACTGGGGGGATGGAGCAAAACTAGAAATGGGTAGATTGAGATTGGATGTGAGGAAGAAGTTGTTCCCCATGAGGGTGGTGAGAGCCTGGCACAGGTTGCCCAGGGAGGTGGTGGAAGCCTCCTGCTTGGAGGTGTTTGCAGCCAGGCTGGATGTGGTTGTGAGCAACCTGCTGTGGTGTGAGGTGTCCCTGGCCATAGGCAGGGGTTGGCACTGGCTGATCCTTGAGGTCCCTTCCAACCCCTGACAGTTCTGTGGTTCTCTTATTCTTTCATGGGCTTGAAGGTTCAGCTTTCCAGCCAAAAAAAATACGCCCTCACCATTCACCTGTGGCCCCAAGATCTCCGTTGGAGATTGGGAGAAATTGCTTTGCTGCAAGTGCCTGAATTGTCTATTTGATGAATATTTTCACCTACAGCAGATCACAGCTGATGGGAAATTACATCAGCCATTAATCTATGGGTTTTCTTTTCCCCCCAGGACTCTAACAAGGAGTCAGAGACAGCACTAAAGAAAGGGGAAGAAAAACCTCTTCTCTGCTCTTAGGGGATCTCTGTGTTCCTCTGGGTGAAAGAGGCACAGAAAAGAACAAAAAGGGGAAAAAACCCCAACCCCCAAACCAACCCAAAACCACAACACCACAACAAAATAGAAGAAAACAGCAACAACAAGAAAGGAAAAAAAAACCCTGCAAGTTTTATGTCACTTCACACAGCCAACCTCGGGAGCCCCCTGAGTCCCCAGCATCGCTTCCCTTTACAAGCTGGGAGGGAAATTTCAGGCTGGAAGGATAATTTAACCTGCAGGACACACAGGCTGGAAAAGCCGTTTGGACCTACCTTGGGCCTCTCACTACAGGAAAGACATTGAGGGGCTGGAGAGTGTCCAGAATGAAGGTGGTGGAGGGACTGGGGAGCAGGGCTGGGGAGGGGCAGCTGAGGAACCTGGGGGTGTTCAGTCTGGAGAAGAGGAGGCTGAGGGGAGACCTCATTGCTCTCTACAGCTCCTGAAAGGAGGTTGCAGTGAGGTGGGGGTTGGACTTCTCACCCTGATCTCAGGGGATAGAAGGAGAGGAAAGGGCCTGAAATTGTGCCAGGGGAGGTTCAGGTTGGAGAGGAGGAAAAACTTCTTTGCTGCAAGAGTGGTCAGGGACTGGCACAGGCTGCCCAGGGAGGTGGTGGAGTCCTCATCCCTGGAGGTGTTCAAGAAAACCCGTGGCCATGGCACTTGGGGAGAGGGTTTGATGGCCATGGTGGGGTTGGGTTGATGTCTGGACTGGATGATCTTGGAGGACTTTTCCAACCCAAACAATTCTATGATTGGTTAAGATCACTTAAAGTTAATTTCGTGGGACATATCCAAATCCTCCTGCAGTGGCTCTGGGGAGGGGGGGGAGTAAAGCAAAAGTTTGCTGCTTGAATTAAGGTGCTGCAGCCCCGGGGTGGAAAGGCCCTTAATTGCCTCTGCTAATGGCTTTCAGAGTGATGAGTGGCTGCACTTGCTTTCCAAGCAGGAAGACATCTATAATTGGGAGACCAATTCATTTAAAGTGCCATCCTGGATCTGTGGTCTCTTAAAACCTCTTTCTTAATTGTCATAAAGCAGCTTTAAGAGCACTTTAAGATGCCTCTATTAACAAGATGGGGGGGGAATAAATAATAATAACAACCACCCTATAACATCTTAAATCTTCCAAAAGAGTTTCCATTCATTTGGGTATTTACCAGAGACCAGGTTTTATGGATGAAGATGCAAACACAATCAGGAGGCTGTCCCCATCAGTCTCCAGCAGAAGTCCTAAGACCAATTCTGAACAACTTAGAATCATAGAATTGTCAGGGCTGGAAGGGACCTCAAGGATCAGCCAGCTCCAACCCCCCTGCCATGGGCAGGGACACCTCACACTGCAGCAGGCTGCTCACAGCCACATCCAGCCTGGCTGCAAAAACCTCCAGGCAGGAGGCTTCCACCACCTCCCTGGGCAACCTGTGCCAGTCTCTCACCACCCTCATGGGGAACAACTTCTTCCTCACATCCAATCTCAATCTACCCACATCTAGTTTAGCTCCAATCCCCCCAGTCCTATCCCTCCCTGACACCCTCAAAAGTCCCTCCCCAAGTTTCTTGTAGCCCCCTTCAGAGACTGGAAGGCCACAATTAGGTCAATAAATCAGCTTCTTGTTTCTGGGCTTCCATGTGGTGAAAAGAAGGAGGTGTTTGCTGGTAAGCAAAGAAGTAGTAGGGCTGTAACCTAGCTATTAATAGGTTACCTGAGCTTTATTTAATCTCTCTTTTATTGGGAGGGCTGCTGCATTTTTCCAGCTTGTGAAAGCTAAGCAGAGCCTCTTCTGGCTTCAGCTGGCTTCAATCTTTGAACATTTCCCACATTTCCCCTTTGAGGAATCCACCTCAGCATCTCCAAAGGTGGGTTTTGAGGCACCAGCAAGTTTGGGGTCATCACTCTGGGGACAGAAGGGGGACAATGTCCTGACCTAGGGTCTACTTTCCTCTTCTTTTCCATCAAAGACTTCCCAAATCTCATCCCTTCACTTCCATGGACTTTGTCCAGCTCAGAAAATGTGCCACCAGATCATCGGGGGAGAAACACAGAATGGTTGGGGTTGGAAGGTACCTTCTAAGGCCTTCTTGTCCAACAGCCCTCCCTTCAGCAGGGACATCTCCAACTGGGTCAGGTTGTTTAGGGTCACATCACATTTGACCTTGAATGTCTCCAGGCATGAGGCCTCAACCACATCTCTGGGCAACCTTGTCAAAAGTCCCTCCCCAGCTCTCCTGGAGCCCCTTCAGGTACTGGAAGGCTGCTCTAAGGTCTCCCTGGAGCCTTCTCTTCTCCAGGCTAAGCAACCCCAGCTCCCTCAGCCTGTGCTCCAAACCCCTCCTCAGCTTTGTTGCCCTTCTCTGGACACATTCCAGCAACTCAGCAGCTTTCCTAAACTGAGGGGCCCAGAACACAGGACTCAAGGTGTGGCCTAACCAGTGCTGAGTACAGCAATAAAGGAGAGGGGGGGCAGCTTCCCAGTCCAAAGCTCAGCTTGCCCAGAGACCTGCACTTCTCTCTCATGTTTGCACCAAGGCTGTTTTGGCCATCAGATGTGTTTGATGCAAATCACTCTGCTGCTGCCCTTGGAGCTCCACTGCAGGTCCACAGGAGCTTTATTTAGCCTGAGCTGCTGGATGGACGCTGTGTGCCATTCCTCACTTGTGCACCAGACCAAATCAGGGAGAACAGGGATCCAAAGCCAAAACAGCTAACAGAGAAGCTTGCATGGCATCAAAAACTTTACAGACCCAAAGGAAAAAGACCCTTCCAACCCAGCCCATTCTAAATGGGACTGAGGGGACCCTCAGCAAGTTTGCTGGTGATACAAAACTGGGGGGTGGGGGGTGGCTGACACCTGTCAGGCTGTGCTGCCATCCAACCAGATCTGGAAAGGCTGATAGCTGGGTGCAGGCAAACAGGATCTTAAGGGGACCTGCAAGAAAGCTGGGGAGGGACTTTTGAGGGTGTCAGGGAGTGATAGGACTGGAGGGATGGAGCAAAACTAGAAATGGGGAGATTCAGATTGGATGTTAGGAAGAAGTTCTTCCCCATGAGACACTGGCACAGGTTGCCCAGGGAGGTGGTGGAAGCCTCCTGCCTGGAGGTTTTTGCAGGCAGGCTGGATGTGGCTGTGAGCAACCTGCTGTAGCGTGAGGTGTCCCTGCCCATGGCAGGGGGCTTGGAACTGGCTGAGCCTTGAGGTCCCTTCCAACCCTGACAAAGCAGGCTGCCCAGAGAGGTTGTGGAGTCTCCTTCTCTGGACACATTCACAACCCACCTGGATGCATTCCTGTGCAGACTACCCTGGGTGCTGCTGTTTTGGCAGGGGGCTTGGACTGGATGATCTCTGGAGGTCCCTTCCAACCTCTGATGTTGTGCGATGCTGTGAAATGTGCTACCAAAGCGAGGGGAGGGCACTGAGAGTGCGGGTCCCAGATCTTGCTTGCGTGGATCAGGGCAGGCTCTTTCCATGCCTTCCGTTAGGATCTGTGCTGATCACAGGAGGGAGGCTGTGAAATTGATTTGTGGAAGCTGCACATCTGCAGAGAGGGCTCTGAAAATGAGATTGCAGACTGTCTCCATTCCCAAAGCCTCGCTGTTATTTTGAAGTGTCAATAAAAGCAGTGGTATTTCCTCGCCGTGTTTTGGTACCACTGGAGAGCTCTCAAACCCGAGCTGAGACATCTGAACTGCTCCTCTGCACCTCTAAATCTATGATTCATGGGGCTCTTCTCAACCTCCCCGCAGTTCTGGGACATAAAATGGGAATCTGAGAGTTTGCTTTCCATTTAAAAGGTCTCATTAACACCCACACCAAGCTCCTCCGGCCCCAGAACAGCTCTAAAATGCCAGCCCTAATAGAACCTCTCCACCGTGGGGTGCCTTCAGAGGCCATGGAGGCATCAAAAGGATCCTGCTGGTTTGCAAGGCCAACCTCTTCCTTTCTTTCTCCCACAAACACCATTCCAATGCCCCTGGTTTAGCAGAGGGCTTAAGCCTGTGCTTGCGTCCATTTATCTGCTGCAGAGACGCTTAAACAGGTACCACTTGAAGATGTCCCGTTGAAGCTGACAGCACTTAAATCTGTTCATAAAATGAAGCACTGCCTTAGTGTGTGGCTGAGAGGAGCTGCAGGATCTGCCTTCCCATCCACTGTCCTTAATTAAGAGGCTAATATCAGGAACAGTGTGGCCAGCAGGAGCAGGGAGGTCATTGTGCCCCTGTCCTCAGCACTGGTTAGGCCACACCTTGAGTCCTGTGTCCAGTTCTGGGCCCTTCAGTTCAAGAAAGATGTTGAGATGCTGGAATGTGTCCAGAGAAGGGCAGTGAGGCTGGGGAGGGGTCTGGAGCACAGCCCTGTGAGGAGAGGCTGAGGGATCTGGGGGTGTTTAGCCTGGAGAAGAGGAGGCTCAGGGGTTGCTCTCTACAACTCCCTGAAGGGAGGTTGTAGCCAGGTGGGGGTTGGTCTCTTCTGCCAGGCACCCAGTACCAGAACAAGAGGACACAGTCTCAAGCTGCACCAGGGGAGGTTTAGACTGGAGGTTAGGAAGAAATTCTTCCCAGAAAGAGAGATTGGCCATTGGAATGTGCTGCCCAGGGAGGTGGTGGAGTCACCATCCATGGAAGTGTTTAAGAGGAGGCTGGATGAGGCTCTTGGTTTAGTTGATTAGATGGTGTTGGGTGGTAGGTTGGACTCAATGATCTTTTCCAACCTGCTTAATTCTGTATTCTGTATTTCCTCCTGATTTTAACAGGTGCTGCAGGAGGCTCTGGCATGCTGAGCTGGATGTTGGGTTTGCAGTCATTTTGTTGTTTAATAGCACTGTGGAGATCTCTTTTCCCTCTCTCTGCATGGCCACACTTCCTCTAGATGGAAGCCATTCTCCTCCTTGAAACCACTGTCCTGATGCCCAGCCTGCTGCAGGCCAGCAGTGACAGAGCTGGTGGCATCCTCCTGGTATCCTCCTGACTGCTGCCATCCTCCTGGCTAAAACTGCTCAGAGCTCCTGTCTGTAGAGCTCTGCCCATTAGAACTTTACCAAAGTTTGCTGTTCTGCCTCAAATTCAAATGGCATTCCTCTTAGGAGGTGGAATTCTGATTGTTTTACCTAATGATACGTTGAGATTAATAACAAGATAGTGAGCATTGGAAAGGGAAGACTTTGTCCTGGTCTGAGCTAGAGCAGAGTCAGTGCTGCTCAGAGCTGTCCCTTCCCAGCTCAGTCTCTGCTCTGAGAGGCACTGTCTGCAGCTCGGGGCAGGTTGGCACAGCCAGGGGCTGCTGCTAGCAGGGAGAAGCTGCTGGGCAGAGTTCCTGCCAAGGGAGGGGCTGCAGAAAGCCTCTGCCTCAGACTTGTTCCTGGGCACTTCAAGGGCACTGCCACAGCTTGTGCCACACCTTGAAGTGCAGGAAGTCAGAGGAGACATCTGCAGAGGAGTAGACAGCACTGATGACCCTCAACTGCCCAGCAAGGGATTGCAGCCCATGGAGGGCACCTTCAGGGGCAAGCTGAGGGATCCCCAGGGTCAAGACTCTTCTTTCCTGGCTGGTGTCCCAGGAGGACTCTGTCCATTCAGTTTCTACCCTGTTCCCTGTGTTCCTGAATCCAGTTCCAGAATCCACCTCCTGAATCTGGTTGCCATCTGCTGTTGAGTCCAGTCTGGTATTTCCTCAGTGCCTGCCCCAGCAGCAGTGGTGCCAGTGGTGCCCTCACTGCCATCAGGGGTTGGGTTCCATGTTGCTTTGTGTCTCTGTTCCATGGCGTTGGTCTTCTTTCCATCCCAGCTGCTTAGTCTCTTTCCCACCCCATCAGTTTCCCTCCCTCCTTGCCTTTGGGGGCTTCATGGAGAGCGTCTGGCCCTTGTTTACTGGCCAGCCCAGCCCTGACCCTTGACAACAGTGAACTGCAAACTTTTCTGCCTAATGATACCTCTGCATGAAGGCTGAGCTGCAGAAAGACACTTCCTGAGGAGTCTGTGTCTCCTTGGGAATGCAGCCTGGTCTGGAAAGCCACACTGTGAATTGTTGTCTCGGTTTTTGACCCTGTCTCATCACCACTTCAAATCAGCGCACTGAAGGAGCGACTGCTGAGGCATATTTGGTTAGGAGAGCACAGCAAATATTATCCTTGTCTTCAGCAGCAAAGCTTTTGCACATTTCTCTATTTGGAAATGTTTCTCTTTTTTTTTCTCTTTTTTTTTTTTTTGGTGTGCTTTCTTCCCTGGCCACTCTTGCTGCAGCAGCTTCTGCCTGGAGTTCCTATTCGTCAGTTGTCCCACTTCTGGCTTAGGAGAGCTCTGAGGTTTCGAGCTGGAGATGGGAAACTTGTGCTTTTTGTGGTTTGGGCTGCGTGAAATGTGAAAAACCAGGGGGATTTTCACTTTTAACCCTGATCCCACAGCCCTCCAGCTCCTCTGCCTTCAACCCAGCAGTGTTTGTGTCAGAACTGAGCCACCACCAAATGCCAGCTCACCTCCTTCCTCTTGCTTTTCTTTCTCCTTGATTTCCTGGCTGGTGCTCGCTGCCCTCCAGATCTGGCAGCGGAGCAGTTGAAGAGAGCCATTCCCCAGAGCAAAAATAAGGTAATTACACAGTAAGCCAGCCCTCCAGAACTTGTAAACTTTATGATCTGGCACTTTTATGACGTATTTATAACCCAAGGAAAGTGCCCAAGCGGAGAGAAAAACCCAGCAATTCTGCAGCAGGCAATTATGGGCATCAGTAAAAGAGGAGATTTCCAAGAAATGGCCTTTGTTGCCTTCTTCTCTTTGCCCACTCCAGAGGATGTTGTACTTCTTGCTCTCCTTTTGTCCCTTCTATTGAAGGAGAAGGTCAGTTCTGGGCAGCAGGCTGTAAAATGCAAGCGGCTGCAGCCTGGCCTGAGCAATCCCTTTGCCATTCACCACCTTACTCTGGCCCTTTGCCTCACAATGTTGCTTGAGGCTGAATTCCTCCTTCCCCCAGATACCCAGGGCACAATTCCCCTGTTTCTTTGATGCCAATAACTTGGCATTAGCTGAAAATTAATCAGGCAGAAGATGGCTGAAGGTTTTTTTCTAGAAGTTGCTCAGGCTGCCTTCTCACCCTAAAGAACGTGTCCAGAGAAGGGCAACAAAGTTGGTGAAGGGTTTGCAACACAAGCCCTGTGAGGAGAGGCTGAGGGAGCTGGGGTTGCTTAGCCTGGAGAAGAGGAGGCTCAGGGGTGACCTTATTGCTCTCTACAACTCCCTGAAGGGAGGTTGTAGCCAGGCAGAGGTTGGCATCTTCTCCCAGGCAGACAGCACCAGAACAAGAGGACACAGTCTCAGGCTGTGCCAGGGCAGGTTTAGGCTGGATGTTAGGAAGAAGTTCTATACAGAGAGAGTGATTGCCCATTGGAATGGGCTGCCCGTGGAGGTGGTGGAGTCACCTTCACTGGAGGTGTTCAGAAGGAGACTTGATGGGGTACTTGGCTGCATGGTTTAGTTGTTTAGGTGGGTTGGATTGGTTGATGAGTTGGACGCGGTGATCTTGAAGGTCTCTTCCAACCTGGTGTATTGTATTGTATTGTATTGAAGTGCTAATGCTGGGCTTGGTGACCACCAACTGCCATCTCACACTAATGTACTTCTAATTAGTCCTACTTGAGGGATGGGATCTTCAAAGGCAGCAAAGAAGGAAGGGGCAGAGCCTGGGCTGCTTTTCTCAGAGGAGTGAACCTGCTCTGTTCAACCTTTCCCTAGGTCCATGTCCTGAGCTGCAGAGTCCAGCAGAGCTTCTGCCATCAGTGTGATGCCTTGCTCCACAACTTGGGCTGGTATCCCACCGTGCTGGGGGTAGGAAACACTGCCACAGGTAGAATTTTTTTCAGAGCCCAAGTGGTTAGGACCTAGATTGCTGGCAGTGGAGGTTCTGGTTTCAATATCCATTAATTTACAAGAGCTTGGAGTGTCCTCCAGAGGAGGCCATAAAGATGGTCAGAGGGCTGCAGAGCCTGCCAGGCAGGGACAGGGTGGGAGAGTTGGGGCTGTTCAGCCTGGAGAAGAGAAGGCTCCAGGGAGACCTCAGAGCAGCTTTCCAGTACCTGAAGGGGCTCCAGGAGAGCTGGGGAGGGACTTTTGACAAGGGCTGGGAGTGACAGGAAGAGGAACAATGGCTCTGAGCTGGGAGAGGAGAGACTGAGACTGGAGATGAGGAAGAAATTCTTTCCAGTGAGGGTGGGGAGACACTGGCACAGGTTGCCCAGGGAGGCTGTGGCTGTCCCTTCCCTGGAGGTGTTCAGGGCCAAGCTGGATGAGGCCTTGAGCAACCTGGGCTGGTGTTCCATGGCAGGGGATTTGAACTGGATGATTTTTAAGGTCCCTTCCAACCCAAACCATTCTAGGATTCTCTGATGAGGCTGTTTCTGTGTGGCATCTGACAACATCCACTGCTGACATGAGCTATTTGGTGCTTGTAGCTGGTGCTGGGATCAATTATGCTGCACATTTGGGCTCCAGCCGTGTCTGGAGGCAGCCTGCACGCACCAGGCTGGGCAGGCTGAAGGTGCTGACCCAACTCACAGGCTTCAAAGCCACATGCTGAGGTTTTCCAGGGCCAGAGCTGGCACTGCAGGGTGCCACATGTCGTCTTCTCTGTTGAAGCCAGCAGGGAGCCAGGACGCTCTGCATCACTCAAGAAGCTTTTGACATCTCACAGGGTTTCTGTTGCAGGACAAAGCTCTCTGGCTGCAGCCTGCAGAGCTGTTGCTGTCAGGATGATGGACCATCTGCCAGCTACCAACTGGTGATGCTTCCTGCGGCAGTAACCATAGGCCAGCCTGGGCTCGTTTCAAGGTTTCCAGATGCTTTTTTTTGCTCCCATTACCACGGTTACAAAGCCCTTCTCTGAGCTCCAACTCTGCTTCTGAGCCCTGTCAGGTGTGAGTCCTGTTGGTTCAGGAGATTAGATGACAAAAAAGGCCTTGATGCAATAAGGCTCCAAGATAGAACCGCAGAATTGCCAGGGTTGGAAGGGACCTCAAGGATCAGCCAGTTCCAACGCCCCTGCCATGGTCAGGGACACCTCACACTGGATCAGGTTGGAGCTACATCCATGAGCAACAGCTACATCCATGAGCAACAGCTACATCCATGAGCATCCTGGAGCAGTGAATGGAAACAGGGCTGCCCTCAGAGAGGGGGAGCCTCACGGAGCCATGAAGAGCCCAGAGAGAAGATGGGAAGGAGGTTACCTGGCAACATTCCTGTCCAATTAAAGCAAATTTATTGTCAAGTTTTTTCCTCGCTGCTGCTCTGTTATTAATTGTTAATGTAGAGCTGGCTGCTGTGCAGGAAGGGTGGTGGAACTGGCTGGGCTGAGGAGAGAAAGTGGGGCCGGAGAGGCGCTTTCTGTGCTCGCAAACTCCAAAGTGCTCGGCGCTGGCTCCGGCTCTGCAGGCGCTGGCAGGAAATTCCTGCTCTTGGAACGAGGGGCAAAGCCATGGCAAAGGAAAACAGAACGTGGAGGGTCAAGGGGTTTCTAAATTATAGTGATGTATAGATGTGGAATGCCTGCAGGGAAGGAGACACCATGGGAATGCAAACTGGCAAAGGACCGTTTAGGAAGCGTGTGCTGTTTTCTCTATAAATAGAAGCAATTCTCTGCTTCGCAGCGGCACACAAAAATGCTCTCTCTCTGGATAATCACTGCCTGCTTTACTCTCCTCGTCCTCATCAGGTCAATCCCTCAGACATGGGCTTCTAAGATTATGCACCACTGAATGCATTGGATCAGTGAGTCTGGACTATCAGGAGATGGACAGAGCCGGACTAAGAAAGATGAAGGGAAAGCAAAGAAGGGGAACCAATAGAACCAGAACAGAGAGAAGCACCTGGTACACTGGAGAATAATCACGGAATCACACACAGCATCAACCAAGTTGGGAAAGACCTCAGAGATCACCAAGTCCAACCTATTACCTAACAGCTAACACCTCCTGACAAATAAACCATGGCTCCAAGTGCCACATCCAAGCCTTTTCTGAACACCTCCAGGGACAGGGACTCCACCACCACCCCGGGCAGCACTTTCCAGTGGCCAAATATCTTAGAATCTTAGAAATATAGAATTGTTTCAGTTAGAAAAGCTTCTTAAGATTATCAAATCCAACCCTCAGGCCAGCACCACCATGGCCACTAATCCATGTCCCCAGGTGCCATCTTCACAGGTTTCTTGAACACCCCCAGGGATGGGGACTTCACCACCTGCCCCTGGGCAGCCTGTCCCGGTCCTTGACCTCTCTTGCAGCAAAGAATTTTTCCTCATCTCCCCTGGTGCAGCTTGAGGCCATTTCCTCTCTTTCTATCACCTGATAGTAGAGAGAAGACACCAACCCCCACCTCCAACCTCCTTTCAGGGAGTTGTAGAGAGCAATGAAATCTCCCCTCAGCCTCCTCCAGATCGAACAACCTCAGTTCCCTCAGCTGCTCCTGTTCCTTCAGCCTCCTGTTCTCCAGACCCTTCATAAGCCATTATTTGCCACTGAGATGATGCTTCTCCTCCTGTAGATCGGTCTCTCACCTGCTTTCCAGAGGCATAACCTGTTAAAATTACAGAGGTTTGGGAAGAGAAGGTCACCTGCTTTGGGGAGCCTCATGAGCACAGCCCCGTGCTGCCTGCGTGCTTGCACTCACGAGAGGGCTCCCAGCTGGGATCTCAAGGGAAGTGATGGGAGCTGAAGTATTCATCTCCTAGGGAGCTGAGCATTCCCACAGCTCCCCACAATCTTCCAGGCCACAGAGCTCAGACCTTCGCAGGCTCAAGCTTGACTGTTAAGGAAATGCCAACTGCAAGAGATGAAGCCTGATGTGCAACTGCCTGCTTGCATAACTTGGGCTCAGCTTACAAAGCTGTTACAGATCTCTCCTACATTTGGGAATCAACTTGGAGCTAAACCCTGCAGCCTCAGCTCAGGCAGAGCTCCCACTCCAGCTTCAGGGAAAGCTTGAGAGGAAGTGGCCTGAAATTGTGCCAGGGAAGGTTTAGGCTGGAGATTAGGAACAATTTCTTTGCTGCAAGAGTGGTCAGGGATTGGAGCAGGCTGCCGAGGGAGGTGGCGGAGTCACAGCATGCCTGGAGGTGTTCAAGAAACCTGTGGCCATGGCACTTGGGGACGTGGTTTGATGGCCATGGTGGTGTTGGCTTGATGGTTGGACTTGATCTTGGAGGTCTGTTCCAGCTGAAGCAACTCTCTGATGCTATGAGGGTAAAGCTCCAAGGTAAGGAGCTGCAGACAGTGCACGCATTCAACGCCAGGCACAGCCACAGTGCTGAGCACAGAACTCCTTTTTTGCTGGTTTCCTATATTCTCCTTTCAGCGTGGAAGAAGCAAACCTGGCTTTCCAAAACTCCTCTCCTGCAAACCAAAACATTTTCAGCTGCAGAAAGAAAGCAGCATTCATCAAACCTCCTGCAACGTATCAGAGCCGACCCAGGGCTGCCCTGACAACATCTGGCCCCGTGCCGCAGGCTCACTGCCACCACTGCCAACCTTTGCAGGAGTGCCTGGGCCTTTGAATGCCTTTTTATTTAGGGGGCTGCTCTGGGCCAGAGCCTATATTAAGGTTCCATTTATAGCTGTTTTACAAAGTGCTAATAAATTTACAAAGTGTTAATGAACCTGGGTAATTATTTGTTAGTGTTTCTGACAGAAGCCAATGAGGCACAACCTTCCCCCCGCCCCCCACATAAATGATCTCTGATGCCCTTCTCAGATGAGCACCCAAGGCATGGCTAACACAGCCAGCTCTGTATGGGCTCAGGGCATCTTTTAATCATTAACTCTTTGTAGCCCATTGAAAACCAGTTCCAAGCATCTCCTGAAGCTGAGAAGCTATTTGGGTATTTGGGCTCCTGGAAAACCAAAGGTCTCAGGAGGTTGCAGGACTCCCGCAGTAGGTTCCCAGGCTGTGGCAGACAGCTCAGACAGCTCCACTTTGGCCAGCCTAGAAGTCCTGCATCTTCTCATAGAATCATAGAATCAGCCAGGCTGGAAAAGACCTTAGAGATCAGACCTTAGAGACCATCAAGTACAACCTGTTACCTAATACCTAACACCTCCTGACAACTAAACCAGGGCTCCAGGTGCCACATCCAAGCCTTTTTGGAACACCTCCAGGGACAGGGACTCCACCACCTCCCTGGGCAGCACATTCCAATGGCCAAAAACTCTTTCTGGGAAGAACTTTCTCCTCACCTCGAGTCCAAACTTCCCCTGGTGCAGCTTGAGACTGTGTCCTCTTGTTCTGGGGCTGGTTGCCTGAGAGAAGAGACCAACCCCCACCTGGCTACAGCCTCCCTTCAGGCAGTTGTAGAGAGCAATGAGGCCTCCCCTGAGCCTCCTCTTCTCCAGGCTAAGCAACCCCAGCTCCCTCAAGCCTCTCCTCACAGGGCTGTGCTCCAGACCCCTCCCCAGCCTCATTGCCCTTCTCTGGACACATTCAAGTATCTCAATGTTCTTCTTAAACTGAGGAGCCCAGAACTGGACACAGGACTCAAGGTGTGGCCTCACCAGTGCTGAGCACAGGGCAGAATGACCTCCCTGCTCCTGCTGGCCACACTATCATTAATGCAGGCCAGGACACCAGGTTGAATGAGGCCTTGAGCAACCTGGGCTGGTGGGAGGTGTCTCTGCACGTGGCAGGGGAGGGCTGGTACTGGACGATCTTTAGGGTCCCTTCCAACACATCCCCTTCTATGCTTCTATGATTTTATGAAGCACAGACAAGAGGAATGAGAAGATTTTCCTGCTCAAAGTCCACACTGCTCTGTGAAAGGAGATGATGCAAAGTACCTTGGTGATGAATGGGACCCCAGAAGTTCTTCAGGAGCAGCAGGCACTTCACAGCTAGGAGCTGATGGCATCTGAAGGGCTGGATGTCCAATTCCTCTGCTTGTGCAGTAGGAGGTCCACCCAGCAACCTGCACTGGTGGGAGCGTATGGAAAAATATTTAGCTGGTATCCCCTAGTCCTTAGTCTCGAGGCCAGAGCAACCTCATTCACACCTAAGCATTTGTTTTCTGCTGGTTTAGGCTGTCTCATCTAACAGCTGATACCAAGATCCCTGCAGAATATTTGTTAGGCCTCTCTCTAGCAGCTGAGAACACCATTAATTACCTAAACAAGGCAAGAGCGTTAACTAGGTTTAGGAACAAGAGTTGGCAGGCTCAGACCTTCAGCCCTGCATCAAGTGCATCAATTTGGCACATGCCAGGAGAGGATCTGGGAGCCCAGCTCCCCTCTTGCTGAAGCAAAGCCCTGGTTCTCTGCCTCTGGTGGCACAGAGAGCAGCAGAGCCCTGACAGCACTGACATTGATTCCCAACCCACCAGCACCGCACCTCCCTGCACCCAGGGCCTGGGTGACAGAGGTGTGGATAAAGCCCTTTTTGCAGCCTGAGAGGAGCTGCAAATCTCCCCTGAGACTGATGAAAACCCATCAGGGCTCTGAATCTTTGCACTCACAGCAGGGAAGTGACTGCAGATTGTCTTGGGGTGAAATCCTGGCCCCTGTGGAAAGCAGGGGAAACTCCTTTGATTTACGTGGGGCTTGGCCTGCTGCCCTCAGCCTTGAGCTTTGCTGGACTGCAGAACTTGTCTCATCTTTCCACAGTGGGGAAGAAAATCTTCCCAGCTGCTGGGATAATCTCCTGCCTTTATGCCCTTTCGCCTTGGGGCAAGAGCCAGAGCTCCTTGTGAGCAGATCCCACTCCACTTGGGAGAGGGAGCACAAAGAGAAGGGGGAAGGAAGAGAGAGAGGGCGGTAAGAAGGAAGGGAGGGAAGCAAGGGAAAGAAGGGGAAGGAAGGAAGGGAAGGGAAGGGAAGGGAAGGGAAGGGAAGGGAAGGGAAGGGAAGGGAAGGGAAGGGAAGGGAAGGAAGGGAAGGAAGGGAAGGGAAGGGAAGGGAAGGAAGGGAAGGGAAGGGAAGGGAAGGAAGGAAGGAAGGGAAGGGAAGGGAAGGGAAGGGAAGGGAAGGGAAGGAAGAAGGGAAGGAAGGAAAGGGAAGGGAAGGGAAGGGAAGGGAAGAAGGGAAGGGAAGGGGGAAGGGAAGGGAAGGGAAGGGAAGGGAAGGGAAGGAAAGGGAAAGGAAGGGAAAGGGAAGGGAAGGGAAAGACTTTCCCACTTGCAAAAGCCAACTTGAAAATACAAAGTGCACCCTAGTGACCCTGGAGGGCAGGTCCTCTGTGTGAATGGCCTGAGGAATTCTGCATGGATCCATGAAAAAGAAGCCCAAAGCCTTTCCCCAGCTCCCATGGCTTTTTAAGGCAATGCCTGGCTCCATAAGCAGCCCCAGGGCCGCAGTGCATGTGTCACTTGTGCTTGTGAAGGCTGTGCCCATGCCCTGTGGTGCCAGCCTGGCCACATGCCCGTGCAGCAGCTGGCTTCATGCCTTGAAGACCGCGCTGGGCAGCGTGTCTGATTTCAGCCCCATCCCAGGCTGCTGCTTAGAAACGCTGACAGCTCCCAGGCTGCCCCCAGCCCCGGCAGCTCCCGGCCGGAGCGGCACCGCTCCGCCACGCCACCCAAACGGCATCCCCCAGCAGCACTGTCCCCCCTGCCCTGCAGAAATGTTATCCCAGGGGAGGGGGGGGAAGCAAAACCCTGCCTCTAACAGGAGAGGTAAGGACAGCCAAAGTTCAAGCAATCCCCCCCGGGGCTCTGTGAGCAGCTCCATCCCGGCACGCACTCAGCTGCGGTGGCTCAGGGTGCCAGCAGTGAGGTTCTGCTTGTGCTGACACGAAGCAGCAGGGTGCTGCCAGCTGCTGCCAGCTGCCTCTGCCCGCCCCAGGAAGGAGACCCAGCAGGCTGAGTCTTGCTCCATCCGTGGGGATGTGTTGTTTTGCTCTGTCTTCTGCAACGCAGTTCAGGAGTTATGGGGTGGACTTTCTGCGGCATGGATAAAGGGTGTCACAACCCCTCCGAGCCAAAAGGAAGGAGCTTTGCTGTCACCAACCTCCTGGCACAAACAGAACTCACCTCTGTCAAGGGTCAGGGCTGGGCTGGTCACTGGCCAAATGCTCTCCATGAAGCCTTCTGCTTCCCAAAAGGAAGAGAAAGAGAGAGGCTGATGGGGTGGGAAAGAAACTGAACCAGCTATGGTGGAAAGAAGAACAATGCCATGGAACAGGGACACAGAGACACAAACCAAAGAAACTGAACCAGCTACGGTGGAAAGAAGAACAATGCCATGGAACAGGGACACAGAGACACAAACCAAAGAAACTGAACCAGCTATGGTGGAAAGAAGAACAATGCCATGGAACAAGGACACAGAGACACAAACCAATGTGCAACCCAACCCCTGATGGCAGCGAGGGCACCATTGGCACTACTGCTGCTGGGGCAGGCACTGGGGAAATCCCAGACTGGACTCAACAGCAGATGGCAACCAGATTCAGGAGGTGGATTCTGGAATTCGATTCAGGAATGCAGGGATCAGGATGGAGACAGAAGGGACAGAGTCCTCCTGGGACACCAGCCAGGGAAGAAGAGTCTTGACCCTGGGCATCCCTCAGCTTGCTCCTGAAGATGCCCTCCCTGGGCTGCAATCCCTTGCTGGGCAGTTGAGTGTCACCCGTGCTGCCCATTTCCCTCTGCAGACATCTCCTGCCCCACAAGCACAAGCTGTGGCAGTGCCCTTGGTGTGCACAGGAACAAATCTCAGGCAGAGGCTTTCTGCAGCCCCTCCCTTGGCAGGAACTCTGCCCAGCAGCTTCTCCTTGCTAGCAGCAGCCCCTGGCTGTGCCAGCCTGCCCTGAACTGCAGACAGTGCCTCTCAGAGCAGAGACTGAGCTGGGAAGGGACAGCACTGACTGGAACTGCTTCTGCTCCTGCTCAAACCCCACTCAGCCCCCAAGGCCCAGTGTTTCCCAGGTGCTGTTGCAGATATCTGCATGGCTGTCTTGTTCCCTTCCTGCCCAGCACAGTGTTTCCTCCAAACTGGTGATGTCATGGTAGCTAATGGGCTTTAATTGCACCTTTCCACTTAGCAGCAATAAGCTGAAAGCTCATTACTCACTGGCCTTGTGGCTGTTGAGAACAGCTTGGACTCCTTAAAGCCGCTCCCATTGCTTTGGGTTTTCTTAAGAGAGCAAGAAAAGCAACGTGGGGTCCGGCCAAGGGGAGCTCCTGAAACTGGAGGCAGTTGGGGGTGCCTGGGAGGGGGGCAGAGAGAGGATGGCGATGGTTCCCCAGCTTAATTTCCCTGCTGGTTTGTGCCTCTGGGATTTGCTGAGTTCGGGGTGAGCTCTTTGTGGTTAACGACCCAAAATCAACTTCCTGGGGGGGGGGATTTGTCTTCTGAAGCCCTGTAAGCCTCAGCACTTGCAGCATCCCAGCTGTGCTCAGAGGTGCTCCAGGAGCTCCTCTCTCCGCCTGGGAGCTGTTCACATCCGTTGCCATCAAGCCACCAC
Source organism: Picus viridis (assembly GCA_033816785.1). Taxonomy (NCBI): domain Eukaryota; kingdom Metazoa; phylum Chordata; class Aves; order Piciformes; family Picidae; genus Picus; species Picus viridis. The sequence continues at coordinate 6,887,155 of CM066597.1, read as the reverse complement.
CTGAAGGATCCTCTTTGAGCTGCTGTTCAGGGATCAGAGGAAGGAGTGCAGAGACACTGAAAGGAGGCAAGGAAATGAGGAGCGTCTGGTGAAGACAGAGAGAAATTGCTAAAGCCAGTAGCAAAGGTGGAGATTCCATTCATTTGGAGTCACACAGGATCAGAGGGGATCTGGGCAGGGACAAGAAAGGCCTTTGTAAGGTTAAAAACCAGGGAAAACAGGCAGGAAATCCTTGTGCTGCTTCTCACTCATTCCCCAGTCCCTGGGGTTGTCTCAGGCAGGAGGGTGCTGGAAAAGATACTGGGAAATTCCTCTTTCTCTCATGGGTGAGTTGTGCCTTCTGCCACCTCCTTCAGCAGCCCCACGGCCAGGCTGGGGCTGTGCCATGCCTGGTGCTGAGGTGGGTCCAACATTTATGGGCTGCCTGTCATTTGGCCCAGGCTAACACTGCATCCAGTTCTGGAGCCTCTGTTCCAGGATCTGGAGGTGCTGGAAGGTGTCCAGAGAAGGGCCACGAGGATGAGCAGAGGGCTGGAGCTGCTCTGCTCTGAGGACAGACTGAGAGAGTTGGGGTTGTTCAGTCTGGAGAAGAAAAGGCTCCCAGGAGACCTAATTATGGCTTTCCAGGATCTGCAGGGGGCTCCAAGAAAGCTGGGGATGGGCTTTTGAGGGTGTCAGGGAGTGATAGGACTGGGGGATGGAGCAAAACTAGAAACGGGGAGATTGAGATTGGATGTCGGGAAGAAATTCTTCCCCATGAAGGTGGTGAGAGCCTGGCACAGGTTGCCCAGGGAGGTGGTGGAAGCCTCCTGCCTGGAGGTGTTTGCAGCCAGGCTGGATGTGGCTGTGAGCAACCTGCTGCAGTGTGAGGTGTCCCTGGCCATGGCAGGGGGATTGGAACTGGCTGATCCTTGAGGTCCCTTCCAGCCCTAACAATTCTATGATTCTATGGTCAGGGACACCTGCCACTAGCCCTGGTTGCTCAGGGACCCATCCAGCCTGGCTTTCAACACTTCTGGGCTTGAAGTCTCTAATTCTCTGGACAATCTGTTCCAGAGCCTCACCATACTCATGGGGAGAAACTTCTTTTCTTTGACCATCCTGGTGGCCCTTCTCTGGACACCTTCCAGCACCTCCCGATCCTTCCTGGAACAGAGGCTCCAGAACTGGACACAGAGCTCCAGGTGTGGTCCCAGAAGAGTGGAGCAGAGGGGGAGAATCCCCTCCCTGGCCCTTCTGGCCACACTTCTCTTGCTGCAGCCCAGGCTCTGCTTGGCTCTCTGGGCTGTAAGTGTTCACTGCTGGCTCCTCTTGAGCTTCTCCCCCAGGACCCCCAAGGCCTTTTCTTCAGGGCTGCTCTCAAGCCAGTCCCTGCCCAGCCTATATCACTGCCTAGGATTGCCCCAACCCAGACGTTGCACTTGGCCTTGTTGAACCTCATGAGGTTGTCATGGGCTCATCTCTGCAGCCTGTCCAGGTCCCTCTGGATGGCATCCCATGGCAGGGACTGGATGATCTTTCAGGACCCTTCCAACCCAACCCATTCCATGACTCTATGAACACCTTGTGGTCTGCCCACACCACCCCAGGCAGGGTCCTGCCAATCAATTCAGAGCTCGTGCTCTGGCCATCAGCAGATGCATAGGGAGCTGCCTGCCTAAATATCCAACAGGAGAAAGTGGAATGGATTGTTCTGTGCTTACAAATGACTAATTGGATTAGAGAGAAACAATCTAATGATTTGGAAGTAATGAGTTACTTGGATGGCTGCTTCCAGCAGAAAGTCTGATGGTGGCACTGTGCCAAGGAGAGCAAACTCTGCAAGTGAGATCTCACTTGAAGGCTGACAGGGAACCAGAGATAGGTCTTGGTCATGGGAGAAAGCTCCAGGGCTTGTTCTGAGCTCATTTTATGCCTTCATAGCTCCACAGCCCATCATTTACACTGATATCACTGCGACTCTGAGCAGGCCTTGGAAATGTTCTTGTCCACACAGCCTTTGTGAAGCTGTGGAGCACTTCTGTGGCCTGTGCCTGTCCCACCAATAAAGACCAATGAGATACAGAATCACAGCCTGGTTTGGGTGGGAAGGGACCTTCAAAGCTCATCCTGTCCAAAAGCTCACTGCAGGCAGCAGGAACATCTGCAGCTAGAGCAGGTTGTTCAGAGCCCCAACCAACCTGACCTGCAATGGTTCCAGGGATGGGCAGCTCCCACCTCCCTGGGCATCCTGGGACAGGCTCTCAGCCCCCACAGTGTCAAACATTTCTCCCTTCTCTCCAGTCTGAATCTCTCTGTTTGACTTTCAAACCATCACCCCTGCTCCTGGGCCATCTGGGCACTGAGAGCATCTTTTAGCTCTCAGTTCCTTTGTGCAAATTTTATTTGGAGGCTTTTCTGAAGCAAGGATCCTGTTTTATATGCTGTGCTGAGGTGCTGGGGGCCCCTGGGAGGGGTAAAAGGGGGTGTCTGGTCCCTAGTCCAGGCTTCCAAGAAACGAGCTTCGTTGTCTCATGTTGTTCTTCCTCTTCAACATTGCAGGTGTCTCACTACTGCTCTAAGTGGGCACAGGGCTTCCTTGGCAAGCATTTCACAGCATCCCAGCATGGTTGGGGTTGGAAGGGACCTCTGGAGATCATCCAATCCAACCCTCCTGCTAAGGTGGGGACACCCACAGCAGCTTGCCCAGGATCACAATGGCCAGCGGGGGTTGGAAGCTCTCCAGACAAGGAGACTCCACAACCTCTCTGGGCAGCCTGCTCCTGGCCTCCCTAAGTTTCTCCTCCTGGGTTCCAGCTTGTGCCTGTTGCCCCTTGTTCTGTCCCTGGGCACCACTGCCAAGGATCTGGCCCCAGCCTCTTGCCCCCAGCCTTCAGTTCTTGCTGAGCATTGCTCAGATCCCCTCTGGGGCTGCTCTTCTCCAGGCTCAACAGCCCCAGGGCCCTCAGCCTTTCCTCCTCACAGAGATGTTCTGTTCCCCTAATCATCCTCACAGCCTCCCCTGGACTCTCTCCAAAGCAGAGCTATCTCTTTGTTTCCTCTTTGCTGCTGGAGGGTCTCGAGGCACTTCACAAACAGGAATTTCTACTGTGAAACCCGAGCTGGTGGATCTCCTTTTTGCACAGCAAGAGGTGCCCCTGCTCGCTGAGATGAAATGTGTGCCTGAGGTCAGCCAGCCAAAAACACCCCTCTGAAGGCCAAGAATGAGGGAGTGACGCTGCTGGCTTCAACCACAGCTCCCCTCTGGGAGGACACAGAGAACCAGGGAGGATCCCCCAGTCTGGGCTCTTGCCTGAATCAGCAACTGGAAACCCCTTGTGAGCCCCTGTGTGCTCCTAGACAAGGTTTCCTCCCTGTCACAAAGAAAGATTTACTGGGACCCACCAAATAAGGTAAAATAACAAACACTTCTCTCCAGTGCTATTATTAACCCTGCTCTGTGAGCTCTGCCAAACACAGGGATTAAGGCAGCTAAAGAAAATAAGCCCTGATGAAGATCTTGAAATCTCATTTCATTCAGCTCTCCAAGGAAGGTTTATGTCTGACTACCTGTTTCTGAGAGGTCTTTGTGTTGGCCTCCAAACAGAGCCTTGGGTGGGGAGAGCTTCTGCACCTGTCCCAGGCAGTGCCCAGAAATCCTCAGCATGAGACACTCTTCCTACACTTCAACTTTCAGCCTCCTCTCTGCAGCTGACACTCACTCCAGCCTGTCCTACCTGCCCTGCAAGTGGGCAGCAGCTTCTGGAGGGAACAGAGTTGAGATCTGTGATTATTTGTGAGAGCTCTGTCAACTCCTGCAGAAGAGAAGGCTCCCAGGAGACCTAATTGTGGCTTTCCAGGATCTGAAGGGGGCTCCAAGGAAGCTGGGGAGGGACTTTTGAGGGTGTCAGGGAGGGATAGGACTGGGGGGGGATGGAGCAAAACTAGAAATGAGTAGATTCAGATTGGATGTTAGGAAGAAGTTGTTCCCCATGAGGGTGGTGAGAGCCTGGCACAGGTTGCCCAGGGAGGTGGTGGAAGCCTCCTGCCTGGAGGTGTTTGCAGCCAGGCTGGATGTGGCTGTGAGCAACCTGCTGCAGCGTGAGGTGTCCCTGGCCATGGCAGGGGGTTGGAATTGGGGTGATCCTTGAGGTCCCTTCCAACCCCTAACATCCTGTGATCCTGTGACCCTGTCTACCTTTCACCCTTTCTCTTTGTGCTAGTCCTTTGTGCACTGCAAGCTGCTGCTGTGCCTTCCCTCAGCCTTCTCATTTTCAGACACCTCAGCCCGTGGTCCTTCTTGTTCTCCTCTGTGCTCTTTCCCATCGCTCCCTATCCTTCCCAACTGACAGAACTCCTTTCTTTCTCTTTTTTTAAAATTTTTATTTCTTTATTTATGTGCAGCAGTCTAACCTCACTGCCAGATGTTCAGCTTACAGATCATTATCACCTCCTGTGTTTTGTTAGAGCCACCCAGATGTTGTTCTCCCTGTACCTAGATGATTGCCCTTACCCTGTGTGCCAACTTGCAGTCATCATTCTCAGGCAGCATCAAACTTCTTTGGGAGAGTTTTTCAGTTGACTGAGGTCACTTTGAGTCTTAACCCTCAGCTCAGTCAGTTTGCAGCTTCTTCCGGGTGACATTCCATGTGAAGCAGGTAGCCTCTCCTCTGCAAACCTCTCCAAACCTCTCCTCTCCCTTCCTTTACCCCTTCCCTTCTACTCTCCTGTCCTCTCTGAACCTCTCCAATCCTCTCCCTTCCCTTACCCCTTCCTCTCCTCTCCTCTCCTCTCCTCCTCTCCTCTCCCTCCTCTCCTCTCCGAACCTCTCCTCTCCTCTCCTCTCCTCTCTCTCCTCTCCTCTCCTCTCCGAACCTCTCCTCTCCTCTCCGAACCTCTCCCTCCCCTCTCCTCTCTCTCCTCTCCTCTCCTCTCCTCTCCTCTCCTCTCCTCTCCTCTCTCCTCTCCTCTCCTCTCCTCTCCCTCTCCTCTCCTCTCCGAACCTCTCCTCTCCGAACCTCTCCTCTCCTCTCCGAACCTCTCCTCTCCTCTCCGAACCTCTCCTCTCCTCTCCGAACCTCTCCTCTCCTCTCCTCTCCGAACCTCTCCTCTCCGAACCTCTCCTCTCCTCTCCGAACCTCTCCTCTCCTCTCCGAACCTCCCCTCTCCTCTCCTCTCCTCTCCTCTCCTCCTCTCCTCTCCTCTCCTCTCCTCTCCTCTCCTCTCCTCTCCGAACCTCTCCTCTCCTCTCCGAACCTCTCCTCTCCGAACCTCTCCTCTCCTCTCCGAACCTCTCCTCTCTCCTCTCCTCTCCGAACCTCTCCTCTCCTCTCCTCTCCTCTCCCTCTCCTCTCCTCTCCTCTCTCCTCTCCTCTCCTCTCCTCTCCTCTCCTCTCCTCTCCTCTCCTCTCCTCTCCTCTCTCCTCTCCGAACCTCTCCTCTCCGAACCTCTCCTCTCCTCTCCGAACCTCTCCGAACCTCTCCTCTCCGAACCTCTCCTCTCCTCTCCGAACCTCTCCTCTCCTCTCCGAACCTCTCCTCTCCTCTCCTCTCTGAACCTCTCCTCTCCTCTCCGAACCTCTCCTCTCCGAACCTCTCCTCTCCCCTCTGAACCTCTCCTCTCCTCTCCTCTCCGAACCTCTCCTCTCCGAACCTCTCCTCCCCGAACCTCTCCTCCTCACTCCTCAGCAGTGGTGTGTCCAGCTATTTGGCCTCCAACATAGGAAGGACCTGGAACTATTGGGATAGGGTCCAGAGGAGACCACAGAGATGATCAGAAGGCTGGAGCACCTCTGCCATGGGGACAGGCTGGGAGAACTGGTCTGTTCAGTCTGGAGAAGAGAAGGCTCCAAGGAGACCTTAGAGCAGCCTTCCAGTACCTGAAGGGGACCTGCAGGAGGGCTGGGGAGGGACTGTTCAGAAGGGGCTGTGGGGATAGGATGAGAGGCAATGGTTTGGAACTGGAGCAGGGCACAGTTAGGTTGGACATCAGGAGGAAGTTCTGCACACTGAGGGTGGGGAGACACTGGAACAGGTTGCTCAGGGATGTGGCTGAGGCCACATCCCTGGAAACATTCAAGCTCAGACTTGATGTGTCCCTGGGCAGCCTGATCTAGTTGGAGGTGTCCCTGCTGACTGCAGTGGGATTGGACAAGGTGCCCTTGGAGGGTCCCTTCCAATCTGATGCAACCTGTGAATCTGCACAGTTAATAACATTCATCTGACTTTTCTTGGATCTCTCTCCTGGAGAAGTCTCTTCCCATCCCATGGGATCTGTTTCCACACGTACTCAGGCCAGTGAAATAGTTCCCAGAAACTTCTGGTGGCCATTCCAGGGCAGTAAGCAGAAGATGTTCATCTGAGTCAGCAGCCCTCACCAAGGGAACTCTGCTGAGTTTTTGGAAGGTTGGCACAGAATTTCTGCCAAGGTTTTACCTTAAATGAACATGAAAGGCTTGGAAACAAAGTGGAGTCTTTCTTTACCTTTTCCTTGGCACTTCAAAGGAGCTGTAAGGGAAAGAAGCTCGGGATTGGGCACGGAGGTGCTGAGCCTTGGTCTGCATCTCCAGGGATTCAAGGGCCAGATGGTGTCTGCAAACATTTCTGTTTGTTTTTCTTGTCTTTTTGCTTTTTGCCATCAAACACAAAAGCTGTGGTTCAGTGTAATGAGAAACGATTGCTTTGTGCACTCCTTCGGAGGGCTCTGCCTGCACCATGGAAGCTTCCCTGCAAGCATGGGTAAAGCTAAGTCACCATCCACATCAAACCAGCTCTGTGGGGTTTGGCTGCTCTGGGTTCTTCTTCTAGGGTAGCTTCTTGCCCCTGGCCATGTGGAACTATTGCTCAGACCTGGGTTGGTGTCTGTCACAGATTGGTTGCAGGCTGAACAGCAGTGATGACATCCTTGGCTTTTCCATACATTCCCAGCACCATCAATCATCCCAAACAATGGAGCTGACAGCTCATTGGGAAATGTCCTCTGCTGGCTAACCCTAGATAGGGCCAAGCTGCTGCCCTGCTGGCTGCCAAGTTCTTTTTCATTTCCTAGAACCATGCAGGAAATCACAGGTGAGAGCTGAGGGGAGGCTTGGGGACGTCTGCACCCTGTCTGTCAGTAACACCCAAGCCAGCTGCCTGCCTGGCAGCTCCAAAGCACAAATCTCATGTTGGAGATCTCATAGCCTCTAAAGTGTCTGAAGATATTAAAGGCTCTTGGAACAGGCTGTCCAGGGGGTTGTGGAGTCTCCCTCTCCAGAGATATTCAATACCCAGCTGGATGAGTTCCTGTGTGACCTGGGAGAGGTAGAATACAGAATTCAGCAGGTTGGAAAAGACCTCAGAGGTCATCAAGTCCAACCTATCACCCAACACCATCTGATCAACTGAACCATGGCACCAAGTGCCTCACCCAGGCTCCAGTGATGGTGACTCCACCACCTCCCTGGGCAGCACATCCCAATGGCCAATCTCTTTCTCTGGGAAGAATGTCTCCCTAACATCAGCCTAAACTTCCCCTGGTGCAGCTTGAGACTGTGTCCTCTTGTTCTGGTGCTGGCTGCCTGGGAGAAGAGACCAACCCCCACCTGGCTACCACCTCCCTTCAGGGAGCTGTAGAGAGCAATGAGGTCTCCCCTGAGCCTCCTCTTCTCCAGGCTAAACAACCCCAGCTCCTGCTCTGGTAGGGGATTGGACTGGATGATCTCTTGAGGTCCCTTCCAGGTCCTAACATTCTGTGATTCTGTGATTCTGTGATCATGGAATCATCCACATGAAGACCAGCCCTCAGGGTTTGGTACTGGGACCAATGCTGTTAAACACCTCTGCTGGGGACATGGACACTGTCACTGAGGCACCCTCAACAGGTTTGCAAGTGACACCAAGCTGTGTGGTGCAGCTGACACACTGGAGGGAAGTGATCCATCCAGAGGGACCTGGCGAGCATTCAGAGATGGGCCCATGATAACCTCATGAAGTTTAACAAGGCCAAGCACAAGGTTCTACACCTGGGTCAGGGCAATCCCAGGCACAAATCCAGGCTGGGTGAGGAGTGGCTCTAAAGCAGCCTGGAGGAGAAGGCCTTGGGGGTGTCAGTTGGTGACAAACTCCCCAGGAGCAGCAACGGTCTCTGGCAGCCCAGCAGGCAGCTGTGTGCTGAGCTGCAGCCAGAGCAGGGAGAGCAGCAGCACAGGGAGGGGATTCTGCCCCTCTGCTCTGCTCTGCTCAGACCCCACCTGCAGCACTGCCTCCAGTTCTGTGGCCCCCAGCACAAGAAGGACCCGGAGCTGCTGGAGAGGGTCCAGAGGAAGCCACAAAAATGATCAGAGGGTGGAGAACCTATAGGGACAGGCTGGGAGAGCTGGGGATGTTCAGCCTGGAGAAGGCTCCAGGGAGACCTTAGAGCAGCCTTCCAGTACCTGAAGGGGCTCCAGAAGAGCTGAGGAGGGACTTGTGACAAGGGCTGGGAGTGCCAGGATGAGGAACAATGGCTTTGAGCTGGGAGAGAGGAAGAAATTGTTTAGAGTGAGGGTGGCGAGACTCTGGCACAGGTTGCCCAGGGAGGCTGTGGCTGTCCCCTCCCTGGAGGTGTTCAAGGCCAGGTTGGATGAGGCCATGAGCCACCTGGGCTGGTGGGAGGTGTCCCTGCCCATGGCAGGGGCTTGGAACTGGATGATCTTTAAGGTCCCTTCTAACCCAATCCAAACCATGCTGCTTGGAAAATCCTTTCAGTTCACCAAGTCCAACCATTATCTCATTCTACCAAGTCAGGTGCTGCACCACTCACCTTAACTGGGGTCAACAGCTGATTTCTGTGCATGTTCTGAACACCTCCAGGGATGGATCCAACCCTTCACTCACAGCACCCAGACCCAGCTGGGACACTTCACATAGGAACTTCCTCACCCTGAGGGCAGGCAGCTCTCAGTCAGACTTGCATGAGTCCTCAGCTTCTTGCTGGTAACTGGAAGAGAATCAAACCCTTCAAAAAGCAACACAGGGATCAGCTTTCTGGGCTCTCATTCTCCTAAGAATGAGAACAGCTACATTTGGAAACTTTTTCCTGCATCCTCAGCATTGCCACATGAAATCCTCTCCTCTTCACTCATGGTTTAAAAATATCTCTCTGAGGAACTGCAGGAAAGCTGCAGAGGAGTTAGAGAGCCAAGTTCTCTTCGAGGTACTTCTCCCAAGTGACAAGACTGCCTCGTGTGTGGCTCATTCCTGAGTCAGTCCTTCCCAGCAGCACCACTCTGCTTGGCTCTCAGAGCTAAAGAGCAGATCACAATGTCAGCAGATCACAATGTCAGCAGATAAATGAAGAGGTCCTGAGAGGGAGGAACTTTCAGGAGCTTTCAGAAAGGCAAACTGGTGAGTGGGAGGGGAAGGCACAGAGAGACTGACCCACCAAGCAGAGGTTGGCTCTGTGAGAAACATCTCAACACAGCATCCACAGGAGAGCAAAGATGCAGGAGTCACAAAGACGTGAGGAAGAGAAAGGGGAATGGGGTGAGGCAAAGTCTAAACAGGCTGCTTGGGTCCATCTCCTTCTCTGGAGAATTTCAAAACCTGCCTGGATGCATTCCTGTGTGGACTACCCTGGGTGATCCTGCTTTGGCAGGGGGAAGTCGGAGTGGATGATCTCTGGAGGTCCCTTCCAACCTGCTTAATGATTCTATGGTGCTATGTTCTGCCGCCATCCTACCTGGAGGTGTTCAAGGCCAGGCTGGATGAGGCCTTGAGCAACCTGGGCTGGTGGGAGGGGTCCCTGCCCATGGCAGGGGGATTGGAACTGGATGGTCTTTAAGGTCCCTTCCAACCCAACCCATTCTATGAATCTCTGAATCTTTGCAGGAGAAGCCCAGCAAGGTGAGCACTGCTGATGGAAAGGACAGCAATGGACACACCATTAGTGTATGAACCCTGTGAGCTATAGCCCAGGCTCACACAGCAGCTGCTCACAAGTGGCCACCAAACCTAGGTCCTCTGCTCTTATTTTTTTTTACTGCTATTACCATCTGCTATTGATGGGCCTGGACTCAAGGAGAATTTCCCACATCACTGAAAATGGTGAAGAATGGAGCTGGAGCTGTGTTGGTTGCACTGCCAGCACACAGCTCTGAGGGTAGTGCAACAAGATCTGATGTCTGGCTGGGGATCTGGGCCTCCTGGGAAACCTCAGGGGCCCCAGGCGTAGGCTGGAGTACAAAATGAAAGGCAGGGAGCTGGCAAAAGGAGAAAAGTGAACTTCACCCGTGTTGAGCTGCCTCTCTGATGAGCTTTGTGGTGGGTTTATGTCCAGTTCTTGGCCCCTCAGTTCAGGAAGGACCTCAGGCAACTGCTTGAAAGAGTCCAGCAAAGAGCCACAAAAGTGCTGAAGGTAGTGGAACATCTTCCTCATGAGGAGAGCCTGAGGGAGCTGAGGGCTCTTGAACTTGGAGCAGAGGAGCCTGAGAGGTGACCTCATGGCTGTTGGCAAAGATGTGCAGGGTGAGTGCCCGGAGGCTGGAGCCAGGCTCTGCTGGGTGGTGCCCAGTGCCAGCACAAGGGGCAGTGGTGGAAGCTGAGGCAGAGGAAGTTCCATGCAAACAGGAAGAAGCCTTTTTTCCCCTGTGAGGGTGACAGAGCCCTGGAGCAGGCTGCCCAGAGGGGTTGTGGAGTCTCCTTCTCTGGAGATGCTCAAAACCTGCCTGGATGTGTTCCTGTGTGGCCTGCCCTGGGTGCTCCTGCTCTGGCAGGGGGTTTGGGCTGGATGAGCTTTCAAGATCCCTTCCAGCCCCAGACGTTCTGTGACTCTGTGATCCTGTTGCTGTTCTTCCCCTTTCCACTCATCCACATTCTGTGAGCCACCCCATAAAGCTACATTCAGAGATTCATAGAATCATTAAGGATAGAAAAGACCTCTGACAACACCAAGTCCAACCAGTAATCCAACTCCACCATGGCCACTAAAGGCCTGAAGGGCTATGCCCACAGGTTTCTTGAACACCTCCAGGGATGGGGACTGCACCACCTCCCTGAGCAGCCTGTGCCTATCCCTGACCGCTCTTGCGGCACAGAAATGTTTCCTCCTCTCCAACCTAAACCTCCCCAGGTGCAACTTGAGGCCATTTCCTCTCATCCTAGTTGTTGCAAGCAACATGAGGAGCAAACAAATACCAAACCATCATTAACATTAGCATGGCCAGCTGCTCATTTGACCCCTGTGTCCCTAACCCAGCAAAGGGACAGATCTGGTTCTCCACATCCTACCCAGGCCAGGCTGTAAAGTTTTGTTATCCTAGAACAAAGAGAACCAACACAGCAACTGGGAAGGGTAATTAAAACATTGCTTAATTTGTTCATTTCACATCAGAGCCTTATTTAGCAGCTTGGCAAAGTTCAGCCCAAACAGCTCCTAGCAAAGGCAGATCAGGAGTAGACCTCAAGCAGTCACCAGCTCAGCTCTTTGTCTGGGGAAGGTAAACAAAAAATGACATCATTCTCTCTTTTGGAGGATCAAATACTCAGCACAGACTCACAGAATGATGAAGGCTGGAAAAGACCTCTGAAGATCATCAAGTCCGACCAAAAGTGAGGCTCCACAAGGCTCTGGGCAACCTGACCTGACTGAGGATGCCCCTGCTGACCGCAGAGGGCGGTGAGCTGGATGACCTTTGGAGGTCCCTTCCAACCAGGACCATTCTGTGATTCTATGATCAACCCAACACCACCATGACCACCGAACCATATCCTGTAGCCCCATGTCTGCACATTTGTTAAACACCTCCTGTGGTGGTGACTCCACCACCTCCCTGGGCAGCCTGCTCCAATGCCTCATCCTCTTGGGTGAAGCTCTTGCAAATCCAAGGAGATCAAAAATCAGTTTCTCTTCCTGCAGCATCTTTACCCTGACAAGCAGGCAAGCACTGCTCCTGCTCTGGAGCTTCTCTGCCTCACACCAGCATGGACTCTGCCTTCCTGTAAGCAAAGTCCTTCTTCTCCTGCCAGCTTCCTGGAGCGGGGCCAGGTCTCACAGAACAAACCTGACACCACCGCTTAGTCCTCCTGTGAAACACCAGGGTAATTTTCTGCTCCTGCACAGCCACACACAGAGGTACGTGGAGCTTGCCTCCAGGAGCACCACGGACATGCTCATGCAGAGCTCCCTCTGCTCCTCAAGCACGTGCCCAAAGCTTTTCCAAGAGGAATGCCAAAGCACATTTTCTTTTCCCAAGCTGGAGGCCGAGCGTGCAGCAATGTGCCTGCCACGAACGTGTCAGCATCGCCCCAGCCAGGGGCTGGCCCCCTGGGGCCGAGCACGGCAGGGCAGGCGAAGGCCTCCCCGTGAATTCTTGTACTAGAAAGCTGGATCGTGATGTGCTCGAGGAGGAGACCTCCTGGCTCTGCTTTCATCCCTGGAAATCACAACAGTGAGGACAAGCAAATGGGAAGTGCTTGCACCCCTCTGCCTCCGCTGGAAGAGGGCCTTGAGATCACAAGAAAGGTCTCTCGAAGTGGCAGCAAATGTCTGCTTGCAGTCTGGGAAATGGCATTCCCAAAAGATAAAGCTGTTCCCAACACACACAACAGGAAAACACTGAGATCTGGAAGTGTCCTCCCTGACCTCCTTCAGGCTCCTTCCTCTCTGCTCACCAGGCTGGGGCCACAGGCACATCATTCAGTGATGTCCTTGCTCTGCCCCTGTTCTTCCCCATTCCCTTGCTCCTGGGCTGCTATGCTTTGCTTTTCTACCAACTGGAGCTGCAGAAGTTCAGCATTTCATGAGCTGCCCCACCCTGCCTGGCTGCCTCTTAGCACAGCATTTGCAGGCTCTCTGTGGCTCTCCAGGGTTATCCCAGGGCTGTCCCACACCTGTGTCACGTTCAGCCCCCACGGTCATGGCACGTGGTAGTGCAGCAGAGCTTTGCCACACAGAACCAGTAAGGTTGGAAAAGTCCTCTAAGATCACCAAGTCCAACTTCCTACCAATGCCTCCATGACCTTGAAGCAAAGAAATTGTTCCCAATCTCCAATCTAAACCTCACCTGGGGCAGCCTGAAACTATTTCCTCTTGTCCTATCACTTGTTACTAGGGAGAAGAGACCAACCCCCACCTCACTGCAGCCTCCTTTCAGGGAGTTTAGAGAGCAATGAGGTCTCCCCTCAGCCCTCATTCCTTGGAGGCTTTTGTGTTCACAGCTTGAAGAGGAAAGTGCAGCCACTCAGTCTACAAAACACCACAGCATGAAGGTGAAGAACAAGAAGACTCCTGAGCAAAACTGCCCTTCCCAGGCTGCCAAAGGGCTCCTGCCCCTCTAGCAGCAGAGACACAGGCAGGGAAGTTGTGCTCTTGCCTCACAGGATCACAGGATGTTAGGGTTTGGAAGGGACCTCTGAAGATCATTGAGTCCAACCCCCCTGCCAGGGCAGAACCAGAGAATCCAGCACAGGTCACACAGGAAAACATCCAGACAGGGCTGGAAAATCTCCAGAGGAGACTCCACAACCTCTCTGGGCAACCTGCTCCAGGGCTCTGGGACACCTCCTCATGTTGAGGTGGAACCTCCTGTGCAGTAGCTTATATCCATTGCCCCTTGTCCTATCGCAGGGTGCAACTGAGAAGAGTCTGTGCCCTCCCTCTTGACCCCCAGCCCTCAGATATTGATAGACATTGATCAGATCCCCTCTCAGTCTTCTCTTCTCCTGACTAAACAGCCCCAGATCTCTCAGCCTGTTCTCACCAGGCAGTGCTGCAGTCCCTTCAGCATCCTGAGAGCCCTCCCTTGGACTCTTTCCAGCAGTTCCATGTCCCTCTTGAACTGGGGAGCCCAGAACTGGATGCACTATTCCAGGTGAGGTCTCACCAGGGCAGAGTAGAGGGGGAGGAGAACCTCCCTGGATCTGTTGGACACGCTCTTAATGAACCCCAGGATCCCATTGGCCCTCTGGGCCACCAGGGCACCTTGCTGTCCCATGGAGAACTTGTGGCCCATCATGACTCCCAGGTCCTTCTCCACGGGGCTGCTCACTCCCCTCCGTTCCCATCTAATCCCTTCTCCTCCCCCGCAGCGGGCACCATGCCTCTGTGCATCTCCAAGAAGAAAAGCTCTCCATCACATGGAAATGCCAAGCTGCCTCATTAGAATTTAATTTGCAGCAATAGAGAGGAAATTATCATGTCAGGCAGAGAAAAGAAACAGCGATTGGGGAGAGCAGCCTCTTGATAAATGGCACCGAGGGCTTTTCAGCACCCAGGAGCTCAAATCAGGCTTTGGCTGGGGGAGGTCGGGGCCACAGGCTCCTAATGACCTCCCATGGAAGGGACAGATGGCTCTGGTGACAGTGGGAGCCCTTGCTATCTCATGATGGCTTTTTCCCCACCCTGGTAGCTGTAGCAGTTGCCATGGCAACTGCAGTTACAACAAACCCCACACCTGATGTTGCCTTCGTCCCTGCAAGCCCTGAGGAGTGGGACAGGTCTCTCGCAGCAGACAGTGACACCTGCGCTGGGCTCTTTGTGCTGCTTATTGTTCTCTGCCAGACGCTCCACGGGCAGTGGGAGGAAGCTGTCCCTAGCTCAGACATGCCTCAGAAATGGGGAATTTGGCAGCTGGGAGTGCTGATAACCCTCTTCCAGCCCTCCCAGTACAGGAAGCTGTTGAAGCACTTGCAGCCCAGAAAGCCAACCACAACCTGGGCTGCAGCAAAAGATTCATAGCCAGCAGGTCGAGGGAGGGGATTCTGCCCCTCTGCTCCACTCCGCTGAGACCACAGCTGGAGCTCTGTGTCCAATTCTGGAGCCTCTGTGCCAGGAAGGATCTGGAGGTGCTGGAAGGTGTCCAGAGAAGGGCCACGAGGATGAGCAGAGGGCTGGAGCTGCTCTGCTATGAGGACAGACTGAGGGAGTTGGGGCTGTGCAGTCTGGAGAGGAGAAGGCTCCCAGGAGACCTAATTGTGGTCTTCCAGTGTCTGAAGGGAGCTACAAGACAGCTGGGGAGGGACTTCTGAGGGTGTCAGGGAGGGATAGGACTGGGGGGATGGAGCAAAACTAGAAATGGGGAGATCTAGATTGGATGTTAGGAAGAAGTTTTTCCCCATGAGGGTGGTGAGAGCCTGGCACAGGTTGCCCAGGGAGGTGGTGGAAGCCTCCTGCCTGGAGGTGTTTGCAGCCAGGCTGGATGTGGCTGTGAGCAACCTGCTGTAGTGTGAGGTGTCCCTGGCCATGGCAGGGGTTGGCACTGGCTGATCCTTGAGGTCCCTTCCATCCCTGACAATTCTGTGATTCTGTTAGTCTGTATTGCCAGTATGCAGTGCACAAGCAACCCAGAGTGCACAGTCTCCATCCTCATCACTCCTCCGTAAGGGATGGAGGCAGCACTTTCTTAGCAGAGGTGCCAAGACCCAGTGAGGCCAAACACCACGCCAGGAAGGTTTTTAGGTGTCCCATTCCCATCTCAAAGCACTGGAGCTGCACACTGAGGCACCCTTCGGCTGTGAGTGGCCCAGAGCCAGAGGCAAGGTCACCTCCACAGACAGTCTGGACTCGGGCTGGAGCCTTGACTCATTCTCCAGGTGTGGGAAACCATCTCCCCCAAGCTGACTTGGGCTTTTCTGCCTTTCCCACCTTGCTGTCTGCAGCACCATGTCCAGACCTGACCTTTTCCTCCGTGCAACTGCTCTTTGTTTTGAATGTCTAGTCACATCCTTCCCTTTTTCCACTCATCTGCTGCCTTTGAACGTTGGATTCCTCATTTGGACAGACAGCTCCTTAATAGCTGCTCCATGCCTTCCCAAAGTGTTCCTCCCCTGGCATTCCTCATGTTGCCACATCTTGCTGGAGATGGAATTTTTCTTGTTCCTTCCAAGCCTGCCTTGCAGACAGATCATGAATTACAGAGCTCCCTCCCTTTGATGTCTCCAGTACTCTGGGCTAGGTTTCCCCATTCACCCCCTGCCTATTGCACTGGGGAAGGATTGTCTTCTTCAAGGCATGGAGGTATGGAGATGTGGGAAAGGAACACAGGAGTCCTTGCAGGAAAAAAAAAGCAGCTACAGGTGAGAGACCTCTCCCTGGGGTGAATCAGAGCACTTTGATGCTCCTTGCTGTCCACACCGGGCAGCTTCCCAGCTTCTGGCTCTGGATGCTCAGCTGCCCACATCCTGACTGCAGGCTGGGACAGGACTGAGGCATGTCCACCTCGCTCCACACCTGTGTCTCCATGGTCAGAAGCTGCACCTCATCTTGACCACCAGTGAGCCTCGGGCAGTCTGGGTTATCCAGACCTGGGAAAGGGATGGTGCAGGTAGCCTGGAGATGCTCCATCCAAGGAGCAGGATTAGGACCCTCAATCTGAAGAAGGACTCAGAACTGTGAGGCCATGGCAGCAGGAGAACAACTAAAAGCCTGGCAGGAGTTCAGCATTACTGACACTAAACTGCCCCAGCACCAAAAGCAGCTGCATGAAACACTGCTGAGGGAGGCTGTGGACACAGGAGTGGTTTGGTGGGAAAGCCTGATGGGTTTGAAGCTCAGCTCCAACTAGGATGAAGTGAACAGTGAAAGGTTGAAGGAGACAAGAGTGGCTTGAGAAGTGTCTCAAGGAGAAGGCCTTGGGGGTGTCAGCCGGTGACAAACTCCCCAGGAGCCAGCAATGGTCTCTGGCAGCCCAGCAGGCAGCTGTGTGCTGAGCTGCAGCCAGAGCAGGGAGAGCAGCAGCACAGGGAGGGGATTCTGCCCCTCTGCTCTGCTCAGACCCCACCTGCAGCACTGCCTCCAGTTCTGGGGCACCCAGTGCAAGAAGGACCTGGAGCTGCTGGAGAGGGTCCAGAGGAGGCCACAAAGATGATCAGAGGGTGAGAACCTCCCCTGTGGGGACAGGCTGAGAGAGTTGGGGCTGTTCAGCCTGGAGAAGAGAAGGCTCCAGGGAGACCTTAGAGCAGCCTTCCAGTACCTGAAGGGGCTGCAGGAGAGCTGGGGAGGGACTTTTGACAAGGACTGGGAGTGCCAGGATGAGGGACAATGGCTTTGAGCTGGGAGATGGGAGATTCAGACCAGAGATGAGGAAGAAATTGTTTAGGGTGAGGGCGGGGAGACACTGGCACAGGCTGCCTGGGAGGTTGTGGCTGTTTCCCCCAAAGGTGCTCAAGGCCAGGCTGGGTAAGGCCTTGAGCAACCTGGGCTGGTGGGAGGTGTCCCTGCCCATGGCAGGGGATGGGAACTGGATGATCTCTGAGGTCCCTTCCAACCCAACCCATTCTGTGACTCTGATCCTATGAGAGTGGCACATCCTCGGGCCAGCTGCAGGGCTTTTGCTGTCATAGACAGTCCATGCTCAAAGCCCTGCAGGCTGCCACCTTCCAGCCATCCTTCCAAAGCACTTTCCTCTGTTATTCACTTTCTTTAATAACAACCTATTAGAAAAAATCAGATCCCACACAGGCCAAATTCTGCCTGCCCTGCTCAGACCTATTCATTCCCAGTGGGTTTGTCCCAGAATAAACACAGACATGTTTTGAAGCTTGTTGTGAAAGGAGATTAACTCTCCAATCTGCTTCCTGGCTTTGAAGGCTGCAGACCAGCATGGCTTTGGTTATTAACCAGTCATTAGAGTGAGTGACATGGAGAAGGAGTAATTGCTTGGTGTGTTTGAGCCTCCCAGGATGTTAATTAAGAAGTTAAATGTTTGTTTGTTTGGGTTTGGGTGTTTTTTTTTCCTTGCTCTGAACAAAGCCATCCCAGGGTTTAGTGTTTCCCCTCCTGAGAGGCAGAGCTGCTCTCACTCTCCCAGGGGTTTGGGAACGTTGAGTGCCTGCAGCAGCTTCGCTCCCACCGCTGTGCTCACGTCCCTGGGGCGGGCTGCAGTCCCCGCGAGGTGATGGGAGCCAGGGAGGGACCTTACAGGGGCTTGTGGCTGGGTGAGCTCAGAGCCTGTGGGAAATCCTGCATGGGTAGAGCTTGGACAAAGTCACTGATCCCAGCCCTGGGCAGGTTTGAGCAGCTCCAGAAAGGCTTTGGGTGGGACCTACCTTATCCAGCATCCATGGCCAAGGTCATGCAGGAGATGGAGGAAGAAGGGCAGTGCTGGGGACCGGCTGCAAACACATGAAGTTGAGATAGGAGAAACTACTGGAAAGAGTCCAGCAGAGGCTAGGAAGATGCTGAGGGGCCTCTCTGTAAAGAGGAAATGCCTGGGGGACCTGGGGCTGTTGAGCCTGGAGAAGAGCAGAGGGGATCTGAGCAATGCTCAGCAAGAGATAAAGGCTGGGGGGCAAGAGGCTGGGGCCAGACTCTTATCAGTGGTGCCAAGGGACAGGACAAGGGGCAATGAGCACAAACTGGAACCCAGGAGGTTGCATGTCAACAGGAGGAGACACTTACTTTGTGTGAGGGATGCTGGAAGCCTGGAGAGGTTGTGGAGTCTCCTTCTCTGAAGAGCTTCCAAACGCCCCTGGCCATTGTGCTCCTGGGCAAGCTGCTGTGGGTGCCCTGCTTGAGCAGGGGGGTTGGACTGGATGATTTCCAGAAGTCCCTTCCAACCCCCACCATGCTGGGATTCCCAGATTCTGTGTTTCCAGGTCTCTGCTGCCTGTCCTGCTGTGCTGGGCCCTTACTTTACCCCTTGCATCTGGTTTCTTCAGGCACATTAATCACTTCCAATCCATCCAGCTGAGCTGATTTCTAGAGCCTGTGCTGCTTTCAAGAGCCTGTGCTGCTTTCACAAGCTGCTCTGGGAGGAAAGAAAATAGATCCCCGACTTCAGGGCAAGATTCTCAATTGTCAAATCCACAAAATGATTTCAGGAACAGATTCAGGCCCTGCCCCCTAGTCCAGCTTTCATTTGTGGGGTTGATAGAAGTGTCTGTTCTGGGAGCCTGGAAGGGAAAGAGCGGGAAAAGGAGAAGATCAGGCTGGGGAGCTCAGAAGATCACGGAGAGACCAAGGGCAGATGTGAGGTTATGAAGAACACAAATGGTGCAACAGCAGCACATGAGGCAGAGCCACCTCCTGTGCTGTGACACACTCCCACCCCTGTGCCCATCACCCTGGGGCACCCAGCTCAGCACATCAGTCCCCTGCCTCCCTGGGCTGTTCCCCTGGCTGTGCTGCTTGGTGAAGACTCTCCACTACCATGACCAGAAGGTTCTGCATTGCCTGTCCTTAGCTATTTGCTTGCTCCCTGCTCTGCCATCCTGCTGCCTGGCTCTGCTTTTTGCATCTCTCCAGCTTCAAGGTTTGATGCCAACAGCTGTTGGGCGAGGAAAACACAGAAGCTGATGTTAGCCTTGGGGAGCACAGACTCCTAGAATGGTGTCTGTTGGAAAAGCCCTTTCAGATCATCCAGTCCAACCACTCTCTAAGTCTGACAAGGCTGAGGCTAAACCATGGCCCTCAGCACCACATCGCTGCCTCTTTTAGACACCTCCCCAGGGACTGGGGATTCAATCTCCTCCCTAGGGAGTCTGTTTCAGTGTTTGAGAACCTTTTTAGGGAAGAAATTTCTCCTAATGCCCAACCTAAACCTCCCCTGGGGCAACTTGAGGCCATTTCCTCTTGTCTTATCACTTCTTCCTTGGGAGAAGAAACCAATCCCCACCTGATCCCACTTCCTTTCAGGGAGCTGTAGAGAGCAATGAGGTCTCCCCACAGTGTCCCTTTCTCCAGACTAAACTCCCTCAGTTCTCTCAGCTGCTCCTTACCACCCCTGCTCTCCAGACCCTTCACACATGGTGGCAGAGGCTGAGCCATGGAGAAGATGAAGAGCATCAAGCAGCAGCAGGGGCAATGGATAGAAACTCCAGCACAGGAGGTTCCACCTCAACATGAGGAGGAACTTCCTCACTGTGAGGGTCCCAGAGCACTGGAACAGGCTGTCCAGGGAGGCTGTGGAATCTCCTTCTCTGGAGACTTTCCAGCCCCACCTGGATGTGCTCCTGTGTGACCTGTGCTGGATTCTATGGTCCTGCTCTGGCAGGGGGGTTGGACTCAAAGATCCTTCAAAAAAGGCTTGGATGTGGCACTTGGAGCCATGGTTTAGCTGTCAGGAGGTACTGGGTATTAGGTAATAGGTTGGACTCGATGATCTCTGAGGTCTTTTCCAACCTGATTGATTCTATGATTCTATCTCCAGAGGTCCCTTCCAAACCCTAACATCCTGTGATTTGTGATCTCCACATAGAGCTGAGCTGCAGCCCAGCCCCGTGGCATGGAGGTCTCCGAGGCAGAGCACTGAGGGTGTCTGTTTGCAGGAAACAAGCCTGGGAGGCCCGGCTGCCCTGCCAAGCACAGAAAGCTCCTGGCAAGGCTGGGTTACATAATGCCACCGGCTCCCGGGGGCACGGCGCCAGCAGGGTAAGGAGAGATGCGGTGACCTTTCAGCACTGACACACGGGGAGAGCTCTGCGACTGAATTCGGCTCTGCCCTGTTCCCACCTGCTGACGTTACAGATGAGAAACACCACGGCTGGTGCTCGCGGATTGCTTAGAGCATGTGCCCTGCAAAAGGGGACAGGAGCTAATCAGGCACCAGCACAGGTTAGAGGCTGCCCTGCTGGAAAGCAGCTCCACGGAGAAAGACCTTGGAGTGCTGGTGGACAGCAGGTTCTGCATAGGACAGCAACGTGCCCCAGTGGCCAAGAGAGCCAATGGGATCCTGGGGTGCAGCAAGCAAAGTGTGGCCAGCAGGGCTAGGGAGGTTCTTCTCCCTCTCTACTCTTCCCTGCTGAGACCACACCTGAAATACTGTGTCCAGCTTGGGGCTCCCCAGTTCAAGAGAGAGACAGAGACCTGCTGGAGAGAGTCCAAGGGAGGCTATGAGGATGATTAGGGGACTTGAGCATCTCCCCTATGGAGAGAGACCAAAAGCCCTAAGGCTGTTTAGTCTTGAGAAGAGATGGCTGAGAGCTCCAGAAAGGCTTTGGGTGGGACCCACCTCGTCCAGCATCCATGGCCAAGGTCATGCAGGAGATGGAGGAAGAAGGGCAGTGCTGAGGACCGGCTGCAAACACATGAAGTTGAGATAGGAGAAACTACTGGAAAGAGTCCAGCAGAGGCTAGGAAGATGCTGAGGGGCCTCTCTGTGAAGAGAAAATGCCTGGGGGACCTGGGGCTGCTGAGCCTGGAGAAGAGCAGCCCCAGGGGGGATCTAAGCAATGCTCAGCAAGAGCTAAAGGAAGGGGGACAAGAGGCTGAGGCCAGATTCTTATCAGTGGTGCCCAGGGACAGACAAGGGGCAGTGGGCACAAGGTGGAGGGCAGGAGGTTCCATCTGAACAGGAGGAGAAAATTCTTTGGTGTGAGGGTGCTGGAGGCCTGGAGCAGGCTGCCCAGAGAGGTTGTGGAGTCTCCTTCTCTGGAGAGAATCCAACCCCCCTGGCCATTGTGCTCCTGGGCAAGCTGCTGTGGGTGCCCTGCTTGAGCAGGGGGATTCAACTGGATGAGCTCCAGAGGTCCCTTCCAACACCCTCCATGCTGACATTCGAATTCTGTGAATCCTTGTGTGTGCTGACCGCAGGAACCATCCCCAACCCCACAGGAGGTGCAAAGAAGTCCCTAGGAAAAGCCAAAACACTGAGGAAGCTGCAGACAGCTCCAAAACCACAGCTCAGAAACAAGCTGTGGGGGCAAAGCATCTCCACGAGCTCCATTGTTCTCTGCACGGGGAAGACACAGCAGCTTCTGTCACTCTGTTGCCTCTCTGTTGTCACTGTCACACTCTGCTCACAGCACTCCATGTGTGAGCATCCAGGACGTTCCCTCCCCAGAAGCAGAGTGGGGAAAGGCAGTGGGAACACCAGCCAGGAACACCATGAGCTGAGGGAAGAGAACTGTTGCCAGTGCTGCTGGGGGGTGTTTACAGACTCCTTTAGTTTAATTACCCTTCAAATTGAATCCATTCTCAGCACAAGGAGCAGAAATGGCCTTAAGACAAGGAAGAGGAAACAAAAACTGAAGTGGTGTTGAGATGGGCCTAATCCTTTTGTGGAGGGAAGCACACAGCACCTCTTCCCCCCTCTCCCCCCTCTCCCTCCCTCCAGAACGGGCAGCTGCGCATGGGAATCCGAGAGGTCCTTTTCCAGGCTGCTGAGGTCCTTTCCCAGGCTGCAGCACGTGAATTCCCAGAGGTTTAACCCTGTGCATGCTGTCCTTTTGCTTCTAACTCACCTCAACAGCCCCTGGGGGGAGGTTCCTCAGAGTTATACCACTCCCCAACCAGAAAAACAACCAACCAAACCAAAGAGCTTTATGAAACCAAGACCTACTATCTACTGAGCTCACAAAACGAATTGCTCACACCATGCTGGAGAATTCTGGCAAGCATGGCCAGGGAAATGAGGATTTCATGGTGGTGGGGGGACACCTGTTCGCCCTTTCAGCCTCCAGAGAGGTTGTGGAGTCTCCTTCCCTGGAGACTTTCAAGCCCCATCTGGATGTGTTCCTGTGTCACCTGCTCCAGGTGATCCTGCTCTGGCAGGAAGATGATCTCCAGAGTGTCCTTCCAGCTCCATCATTCGGTGATCTGCTGAACACCCTTCAACAGTTCCAGCTCTTACCACTGTGCTTGAGGCTACTGGAACAGGCTGCCCAGGGAGGTGGTGGAGCCCCCATCCCTGGAGAGGTTTAAAAGATGTTTGGATGTGGTGCTTAAGGCCACGGTCTAACAGCTGTGTACAGAGGGATGTTAGGTTATGGATGGACTCTAGGAGCATAGAACCATAGATTCATGGAGCAGATTGGGTTGGAAGGGACCTTAAAGATCATTTACTTTCAACCCCCTGCCATGGGCAGGGACACCTCCCACCAGGTTGCTTAAGGCCTCATCCAGCCTGGCCTTGAACACCTCCAGGGAGGGGGCATCCACAGTCTCCCTGGACAACCTGTTCCTGTGTCTCCCCACCCTCACTCTAAACAATTTCTTTCTCAATCTGCCCTGTCCCAGCTCAAAGCCATTGTCCCTCATCCTGGCACTCCCAGCCCTTGTCACAAGTCCCTACCCAGCTCTCCTGGAGCCCTTCAGGTACTGGAAGGCTGCTTTAAGGTCTCTCTGCAGCCTTCTCTTCTCCAGGCTGAACAGCTCCAACTCTCTCAGCCTGTCCCCACAGGGGAGGTTCTCCAGCCCTCTGATCACCTTCATGTCCTCCTCTGGATCCTCCCCATGTCACTCTTATTCTGGGGGCCCCAGAACTGGAGGCAGTGCTGCAGCTGGGGTCTGAGCAGAGCAGAGGGGCAGAATCCCCTCCCCGTGCTGCTGCTCTCCATGCTTTGGATGCAGCCCAGGACAGAGGCTTTCCACCCAGGTGGTTCCATGACTCTGGTGTTGCTCACACTGTTCTGCATGGCTCTCACTGCATTAAGGTGCTCAAATATGTAAGGATTTTAAATCAGTTTAGTAGAGCAAACAAAAAATGGCCAAGGGAGGAGAGGTAGAGGTCAAGGCAAGATCCAGGAGCTAATCTCAGAGAGGCAGCTGTACCCAGAGCAGGCTGGGCATGGATTAGCCAGCAGTGGAAACTCTGAGCCTACTGCCTGATATATCCAGGGAGGAATTCGCTGCAGCTGGGGCAGGACTGCATGGCCTCTGGTAACTGCACCACGTCCCAGTAGTTGGAGGATCAAATCAGCTTCAGAAGCACGGGGAGGGGGGAGGGAGGGGGAGGGGAAATCACCCCTGAAGAGCCCTGAAGGAGTTTTCTGGTGTAGGTTTCTCCCTGATGTCTGTTTTTTCCAGCCTGCTTGCTGTTCTTGTTTGCCCTAATATGGGTCTGAATCTTCTGGCTGCACTTGGAGCTCATCTCTCTGCTCTTCACCATGGGCTGCAGGTTGCTCTTCCCTCCCTTCAGCAGACACTTGCGTTTGAGGGCTGCTGGGCATCTGCCCTGCTACACCAAGAGCTCCAGTTCCCCAATCCCTCCTGTAGCTCTTGTTCTCTGCACTGTTTTCCTCTCATCCTCACACCCTCTCTCTTTTTTCAGTCTGTTTTCCTCCTGGATCCCATTGCCACTTGTGTTCAGCTTCCAAACCACCAGCTCCCAATTCTCTTTTTTTCCCCACCCTTTTCCTCTGCATTTGCTGTCCAACCAGTTGGTGCAACCACACAGCACAGGATCCCAGGATGTTAGAGACCTCCAAACATCATTGAATCCAATCCCCTGCCAGAGCAGGAGCATAGAATCCAGCACAGGTCACACAGGAACACATCCAGACGGGGCTGGAAAGGCTCCAAAGAAGGAGACTCCACAACCTCTCTGGGCAGCCTGTTCCAGGGCTCTGTGAGCCTCACAGTGAAGAAGTTCCTCCTCAGGTTGAAGTGGAACCTCCTGTGCTGGAGTTTCCATCCATTGCCCCTTGTCCTACCCCAAGGTGCAGCTGAGCAGAGCCTGTACCCTCCCTCTTGACCCCCAGCCCTCAGATATTGATAGACATTGATCAAATCCCCTCTCAGTCTTCTCCTGACTAAACAGCCCCAGGTTTCTCAGCCTCTCCTCACAGGGCAGTGCTCCACTCCCTTCATCATCCTTGTAGCTCTCTGTTGGACTCTATCCAGCATATTCCTGTCCCTCCTGAACTGGGGGCCCAGAACCGGATGCCATATTGCAGGTGAGGTCTCACCAGGGCAGAGCAGAGGGGAAGGGTACATCGCTGGTGCCTGGCTCTCATCCTTACTGACTCGAGGTCTATCTTTTTTTCTCAGCCCATTTCTTCATCTTGTCCAAACAATTTTGCATTCAGCTCCTGTGCTCCAACATGTTTGAGCTCCCTCCCAGTGGGTGTCATCCCCGGATTCAAGGAGCAAACTCCTTCCTCATGCCAAAGCTGCTAACCTGCTCACGCAAGCATGGCCCATAGCTGTGATATATAATCCTGTGCTTGGACAGGACAATGGCTTGAGCACAGCATGGCAGCCTTCCTGCTCCCAACTTGCTGGTAGATGCTCAGACACACAGTACAGGCTCATAAATCTTTCAGTGATTTCCAAGCCAGCTCTCTCTGAACACAGCACAGATGTTTGGAGCTCGCTGTACACCTACATCTGTGGCAGCTGGGAGGGGAGTTGTGTGCAGGGATATGGACTGTCCCCTGCAGAAAGCAGATACCTGCAGAAGGATGCCAAGCTGTCATGCCAAAAGTGCCTGAAGGGCTAATTTGGGGATGCTGGCCAAAAAATCAGGAGCAGTGCCATTGATTTCAGCAATGGTCGCTGGCAGCCCAGCAGGCAGCTGTGTGCTGAGCTGCAGCCAGAGCAGGGAGAGCAGCAGCACAGGGAGGGGATTCTGCCCCTCTGCTCTGCTCAGACCCCAGCTGCAGCACTGCCTTCAGCTCTGGGGCCCCCAGCATAAAGAAGGACCTGGAGCTGCTGGAGAGGATCCAGAGGAGGCCATGAAGATGATCAGAGGCTGAAGAACCTATAGGGACAGGCTGGGAGAGTTGGGACTGTTCAGCTTGAAGAAGAGAAGGCTCCAGGGGGAGCTTGGAACAGCCTTCCAGTACCTGAAGCTCTCATGGGGAGGGACTTTTGACAAAGGCTGGTGGTGCCAGGATGAGGAACAATGGCTTTGAGCTGGGAGAGGGGAGACTGAGAGTGGAGATGAGGAAGAAATTGTTGAGAGTGAGGGTGGGGAGACACTGGAACAGGTTGCCCAGGGAGGTTGTGGCTGCCCCCTTCATGGAGGTGTTGAAGGCCAGGCTGGATGAGCCTTGAGCAACCTGGGCTGGTGGGAGGTGTCCCTGCCCATGGCAGGGGGGGAACTGGATGATCTTTAAGGTCCCTTCCAACCAACCCATTCTGATATTCCATGAAGCCAGTCACCCAGACCTTGCCTGCCCCTCACCTTGTGAATAATCACGGAAAAATCCTGTGGGTGACACAAGAACCAAGTTCTGTTTGCACTCGTCAAAGCCACCAAGAGTGAAGGAAGCCACATCGCCTGCTCTGTGCCTGCAGCACAGAAACGGGGGTGTGGGGGGTGTGTTTGTGACAGGCTGCACGTAGCAAATTGTTTGCTTGACTGAAATTCGCAGGAGTAAAAATGTGTGTGGAGCCAGGATGGTCCAGAGGAATGGCCAAGCCCTTCACTCAACAGAGCACTTCGTGCAGCCACAGGAAAGATCACAAGAAGAAAGTACATGGTGACAGCCAGGGGAGATAAGGCAGCTCCTTCACTGCTTTTTAAGGTCACTTTCTGGTCCCCTATGGAGTTCTCATTACAGAATCATAGGATTGGAAGGGTTGGAAGGCACCTCAAGGATCATCCAGTTCCAACCCCCTGCCACGGGCAGGGACACCTCATGCTACAGCAGGCTGATCACAGCCACATCCAGCCTGGCCTAGAGCACCTCCAGGGATGAGGCTTCCACCACCTCCCTGGGCAACCTGCTCAACAGCCTCAGGGCTCTCAGCCTTTCCTCATCTGAAAAGAGTCAGGCCCCATCCTCTTGCCCTCCACCCTTTAGCCATTGATCAGCACTCCAGAGCCTCCCCTTTCCCCCTGGCTGGTTTATTTTAGGGGAGAAGCCAGGTGCCTGCCCTGGTCCTGGCTTGCAGAGTGCGTCATTGCTACCTGGTGCTGTGGCACTGCAGAGCTGTAATGCTGTAAGAGCGCAGGTAGCAGAGAGACAGCTGCAGCTGCAGCATGCCAACACCTGCAGGGCTGGCAGGGGGTGAGCTGCCACAGAATCACAGAATGTTAGAGGCTGGAAGGGCCCTCGAGAGATCATCCAGTCCAACCCCCTGCCAGTGCAGGGTCACCCAGAGCAGATCACACAGGAACACATCCAGGTGGGTCTTGAATATCTCCAGAGAGGGAGACTCCACAACCCCTCTGGGCAGCCTGCTCCAGGGCTCTGTCACCCTCACAGGGGGAAAAAGGCTTCTTCCTGTTTGCATGGAACTTCCTCTGCCTCAGCTTCCACCACTGCCCCTTGTGCTGGCACTGGGCACCACCCAGCAGAGCCTGGCTCCAGCCTCCGGGCACTCACCCTGCACATCTTTGCCAACAGCCATGAGGTCACCTCTCAGGCTCCTCTGCTCCAAGTTCAAGAGCCCTCAGCTCCCTCAGGCTCTCCTCATGAGGAAGATGTTCCACTGCCTTCAGCACTTTTGTGGCTGGAGCAGGCTGCCCAGGGGGTTGTGGAGTCTCCCTCTCTGGAGACATTCACAGCCCACCTCAGTGATGGGCTGAGGGAGGTCTCTTCCTCCTTCACTCCATCTTTACTGTCATTATCTGCTCTTCATTCTTCTACCTTCTCAAGGTCAGGTCCCCACCATTCAATTCTCCACTTCTCTACCTTCATCTTCCTCAGGATTTTGGAGTCTCTCCTTGTCTAAGACCACCCCATCCCATTCAGAAACTGGCCTGACCCTTTCCAGCACACTTGACCTCTTCTCATCCTTTCAATCACCTCCTCTCCCCTGCATGGCTGCTCCTCTGGGACAGCCACCACCCCTTCCAACCCTTCCTCTTCAACCTGCCTCTCTCCTGCACAGCTCAGGGGGACTGGGAGGGAAGGAGTCAAGGATGGATCAGCTCCAGCTGCAGAGGCAGGAGGCATTTCTGCAGCACCATTCAAAGCCCTCCTGCAAACAGAAGTTGCTTTGTGTCATGACCAACTCTGTGCCTGGATGAGTCTGAGCTGCATGACCACAGCCTACAAGAGAGATGTAGCTGGGAGGGTTGCTGCCACT
Source organism: Picus viridis (assembly GCA_033816785.1). Lineage (NCBI taxonomy): Eukaryota > Metazoa > Chordata > Aves > Piciformes > Picidae > Picus > Picus viridis. The sequence continues at coordinate 6,859,521 of CM066597.1, read as the reverse complement.
CCACTAAATAAGAAGCAGGTCTTTTCCTCATTTAAAGTGGCTTGTTTCTCATCTTGGATGTATGTGGAATTCAACCAGGGCAATAAACCTCAGACTCTGCTCTTTAGCAGGCTTTGCCCTCTACAAGGCAGCCAGAGCCACAATGCCAAGCCTCATGTGATGGGAGGGTCAGGCAGAGATCACTCTTCATTAGCAGCAGTTAAAAAGCAGCTCTGCCTCTCTCTTCCAGGCGGTTCCTGGCTCTGGCGCAGCCGAAGGGAGGCCATTACCTTGGAAGGCACGGCCCTGCCCTGGGGGAGCAGCTTGCCACAAGACATGGAGGGGAAATTCCCCTCTGTGTATCCCTCAGAGCTGCTTTGCCCTCACTCTGCCGACATTCTGGTCACAGAATCCGAGCATGATGCGGGTCAGAAGGGACCTCTGGACATCGTCCAGTCCAACACCACCACCCCCGCCCTTGAAGCATGCCCAGGATCACAATGGCCAGGGGGGTTTGGAAGCTCTCTACAGAAGACAACTCCACAACCTCTCTGGGCAGCCTGCTGCAAAGCTCTGCCCCCTCACACCAAAGGAATTTCTCCTCCTGTTCACATGGAACCTCCTGGGCTCCAGTTTGTGCCCTCTGCCCCTCGTCCTGTCACTGTGCCCCACTGACAAGAGTCTGACCCCGTCCTCTTGCCCCCCACCCTTTAGCTACTGATCAGCACTGAGAAGATCACACCAGTCCAACCCAGCCTTCAGGGGTGAGTTTGAGTTCACGCACCAAAAATCCTGGGGCTGCTGGAACCCAGAGCCACAGCTTTGTGTGCCCACCAGTCCCCGCTGCTGGGCACGGTGGGACCCAGCAGCAGGCCAGCAGGCGTCACGGGGGAGGAGGGGATGTTGATGACTTGGCCTCCACTGCTCCATTTGCTTTCTGCAGGCAGGAGCTGGAGAGGCTGTGGCCCAGTCCCTGCTCGCTCTGCAAGGGGTGAGGGACTTTTAGTGGACATCAGAGGGAGACCATCCCCAGCCCCCCAGCAAACACTTTGTGTGCAAGGGGGCACAGGGAGGCTTTATAGACTCAGCTGTTCCAGCTCCTACCCTGCATCATTTATCTTCCACAAAGTTCTGAACCACTCAGCTGCTGTGATTTCCAGAGAGGATTCCATGAAACCCAGTTGAGGCCAGAGCAGGGCACTGTTGCTTTGGGGAGTGCTACTTATTGCTTGGTACCAACTATTCTAAACCCTGTGGGCAGCTGCAGAGTGGCTTTGGGAGGTGGGGGTTGGATGTTCCTCTGCCCCTGCACTGCCGTGGTCCTGCTGCTTTCCCAGGATGAGGAGGTTTGTGTGCAGCTCCTCTGGGAACTGGGATGGGATGGGATGGGAGCTCTCAGCTCAACATCACAGCATGTCTATGCTGATGAAGCCACAGCTTTCAGCAGCAAGCATGAATCACAGAATCATCAAGGCTGGAAAGGTCCTTTAAGATCATCATGTCCAACCTTCTACCCAACAGCTCCATGACCAAAAGACCAGGTCCCAAAGTCACAGGATCACAGGATGTTAAGGGTTGGAAGAGACCTCTGAGGGTCATTGAGTCCAAGTCCCACATCTACTAATTTTTTGAACACCTCCAGGGATGGTGACTCCACAGCCTCCCTGGGCAACCTGTGCCAGGGTCTCCTCACCCTCTCTCTAAAGAATTTCTTCCTCATCTCCAGTCTCAATCTCCCCTCTCCCAGCTCAAAGCCATTGTCCCTTGTCCTGACATTTCCAGCCCTCGTCAAAAGTCTCTTCTCTAGGCCCCCATTCAGGTACTGGAAGGCTGCCCTAAGGGCTCCCTGGAGCCTTCTCTTCTCCAGGCTGAACAGCCCCAAGTCGCCCAGCCTGTCCCCATAGGGGAGGCTCTCCATCCCTCTGATCATCTTTGTGACCTCCTCTGGACCCTCTCCAGCAGCTCCAGGTCCTTCTTGTGCTGGGGGCACCAGAACTGGAGACAATTCTGAAGGTGAGGTCTCAGCAGATCAGGGCAGAGGGACAGAATCCCTCCCTTGACTTGCTGCTCTTCCTGCTTTGGATGCAGCCCAGGACACAGTTGGCTTTTTGGGTGCCGGCGGCCGCTGCTGGCTGATGTCAAGTACCTCTGATGGTGAAGGGCAGTTTGGCAAAGCAGGTTTAGAACCCTCCAAACTCTTTCTTCACTTAGCTTCCTAATATCAGAGGACAATTACATGTTGGTTGAGAGGGGAAGAAGAGCTACTTGGCATGGGGAGGAGGGGATGAGTGTCCTGGAGGAGCTCCAGGAGGAAGAGAAACCACATCAAGGCTGTCTGCCTTCCTCATCCTAAATTACAGCACCCGGAGGGGAATGTGCCAGGGTTGGGTAAGAGCAGTGCAGGAGGATGTCTTCTGTGGGGATATTTTCCTTTGCCTTGGGTGAGTGAAAAACAATCTGTTTTGGAAAAAAGGGTCTGGAGCAGAGGCTGTGGGAGGGCAGCTGAGCATGTTTGTCAGGATGGACAGACGGACACAGAGCTCAGCTTCGCACAGTCAAACAATGGCAGGGGTTGGAAGGGACCTCTGGAGATCACCCAGTCCAACCTCCCTGCCAAAGCAACATCACCCAGGAGCACATCCAGGTGGGGTTTGAATGTCTCCACAGAAGAAGACTCCACAAGCTTTCTGGGCAGCCTGCTCCAGGCCTCCAGCACCCTCAAGGCAAAGAATTTCCTCTTCATGCTGAGGTGGAACCTCAGCTCCAGCTTATACTTGTGGTTCCTTGTCCCATCACTGGGCACCACCAAAAAGAGCCTGGCCCCTTCATCCTGCCCCACAGCCCTCAGATATTGATAGACATTGATCAGATCCCCTCTCAGCCTTCTCCTCTCCAGACTAAACAGCCCCAGGGCTCTCAGCCTCTCCTCACCAGGCAGTGCTCCAGTCCCTTAATTATCCTTGTAGTTCCCCCTGGACTCTCCTTGGGTCCCTGTTTCTCTGCCTTGGCTACAGGTAGGGTCTGAACATGAAGCCCCTAAGGGGTGTGGGAATGGGGGGAAGGAGGAGTTGCATTTGTTTTCTTTCTCACCCTGCAAAACCTCACCCAAGAAGACAATTCTGCAGCCACAGTCCAGCTGATGTTTGAACGTGGACAGGCTGGGAGCACATCAGCGTCTGAGCATGTGGCTGGGGCTTGTGAGACTTCAAAGGACAAGAGGCACAGACCACCCTCCTTCCAGCAAAGCAGCTGTGGAGGCCAAGCTGGAAACCCTGCCAGCCCCTGACACTCCATGATCTATGGGCAGCTTGGTGTTGCATGGCTGATGTCAAAAGGGAAGGGAGCTGAAGGCAGGGAGGGAACCAGAAGGAAAAGCAGGGCAGCGGCGCAGGAGCCAGGGCTGTGAGTAATGCTGCCTCCTGAGCACAGCCCCAACCCAAACACAAATAACAATAAATCCAGCTCCACTCCATCCACAGGACACAGCAGAGCCCACATTGCTGGGCCAAAACAGGCCTCAGTGTTTAACCACACGAAAATCCTGCTGGAGGTTTATTACTCCCTGCAAAGCCCCGGTTAGGAAATGGAGCTTCTGGGGGGATTTACAACAGCAGCACTTGGAGGGATCCTGTCCTGTTCAGCTGTGTTCTGGGAGGTGAGGCAAGCTGGTTGGTGCTGGGGGATGCTGGACAGGTTGGAGAGCCAAGCAAAGGCTCAAAAAGAGACAGACTGGAGAGATGGGCAAAGGAGAACCTCAGGAAGATCAGCGAGAATAAGAGGAGGGTCCTGCACCTGGGGAGGAACAAACTCCTGCAGCGGTGCAGGGGAGAGGTGACCTGCTGGGAAGCAGCTCCCTGGAGAAGGACCTGGGAGTGCTGGCGGACAATGAGTTATGCATGAGCCAGAAATGTGCCCTGGTGGCCAAGAAGGTCAACGGTGTCCTGGGGTGCATGAAGAAGAGTGTGGCCAGCAGGTGAAGGGAGGCCCTCCTGCCCCTCTACTCTGCCCTGGTGAGGCCACATCTGAAGTATTGTGTCCAGTTTCGGGCTCCCCAGTTCAAGAGGGACAGGGAACTACTGAACAGAGTCTAGTGGAGGCTGTGAGGATGATGAAGGGACCGGAATGTTTGTTTTATCAGGACAGGCTGAGAGCCCTGGGGCTGGTGAGCCTGGAGAAGAGCAGCCCCAGAGGGGATCTGAGCAATGCTCAGCAAGAGCTAAAGGCTGGGGGGCAAGAGGCTGGGGCCTGACTCTTGTCAGTGGTGCCCAATGACAGGACAAAGGACAATGGGCGCAAACTGGAACCCAGGAGGTTCCATGTGAACAGGAGGAGAAACTTCTTTGGTGTGAGGCTGCTGGAGCCCCGGAGCAGGCTGCCCAGAGAGGTTGTGGGGTCTCCTACTGGAAACTTTCCAGACCCACATTGGAAGTGTTCCTGTGTGACCTGCCCTAGGTGATCCTGCTCTGGCAGGGTGATTGGACTGGATGATCTCTGGAGGTCCCTTCCAACCCCTACCATTCTACAATCCTATGATGTGCTTCCATCTGAGCTCATGCCCAGTCCTGTCCCACTAACCTTCCTGGAAACTCCTTGGACAAATGGCAAAGCTCAATAAACACACACACACACACACACACACACACACACACACACAAAGTTCTTGTGTCATTTTAAGCTCCCAAACCAGGAGCCAAACAGCAGCTCATGCTTTTAGATACAGATCTGGGTGGGGAATGCTCTTCTCCCACCTTTGCAACAGCTCCTTGGTGAAGCCTGGACCCGCCCTGGGCTCTGAGCTCAGAGGGCACATCCCTCACTCATCAGAAAGTTGGGAGAGCTGCTGCATGGAAGCTCTCAGTGCCTCTGGCTCTCTGCTGCTGAGCCTTGTGTCCTCTGTCTTGGGCCTGTGGACACTTTTGGGACACTGATGGGGTGGTTTTTTTTGTTTGGCTCACAGATTGCTTTGTCTGTTAAAGAAAAAAGGATGAACCTTTTGCCAAAGAATGACATCTCTGATGGCTCAGGGTGGATGGAGACTCCTGGTCAGCTGAAGGCAGGCAGCAAAGTGTCCTAAGGGATGGGATTTGGCTGGAGAAAGGAGAGCAATGTCCAGAAAAGTGACTGAGACACTGTATTTGTGGAATATAAGGGGAGGGAGGGAAAGGAAGAGAACAATCCCTGATTGGTATTCAGCACAGACTTCTCAGAACTTCGACTTCTCTAGGAGGCAAAACATGAAGCTCCTCCTGATCCTCTCCCAGGGGATGGGAGTTGGATTTCTCTCTGCCTAGCTCTGCCGATTTATCATCTCTCAGCACGGTGCTGGGGCAGATCCTGAGCCTTGCAAGCACCCCAGCTGCAGGCCACATTCAGGACAGGTCAAGCCAATGGTTCCCGAGACCCCAGGATTAGGAAGAACATGCCTGGAACACCCTGGGTATTGGGAGCTTGATTTGTGAGGCAGGATCATAAATGGGTGATTAGTGGAGCTGTTGAGGAGATGTTGGCTTTCTCCCTCCCCTGGGAGGTGTAAATCCAAATGCTGTCCAGAAGAACTGCAGGATAATCCTCGTGCTGCTCCTCCGTGGCCAGAGAACCACATCCAGTGGGCAATGCCTCGAAAGAGGGATGAGGAGGAGCAGGAGACAGTCCAGAAGTGATTGGGGAACATAATCAGAGGTCCAAAAACATGACCTGTGGGGAAAGGCTGAGAGAACTGGGCTTGTTTAGTCTACAAGTGATGGTGGGGAGACATGATAGCAGCCCTCAGCTATGCGAGAAGCTGCTGCAGAGAGAAGGGAATGAACTGTTCTGCGCACTGCTGGGTGCCAGGGGAGGGGAATGCAGAGTAATTTAGGCAGAACACCCTGATGGGAGAGTAGAGATCTGGCAGTGGAGGAGCTTTGGGGCCTCAATGAGATACCTGAACCTGTCCAGAGAAGGGCAACGAGGCTGGGGAGGGGTCTGGGGCACAGCCCTGTGAGGAGAGGCTGAGGGAGCTGGGGTTGCTTAGCCCGGAGAAGAGGAGGCTCAGGGGAGGCCTTGTTGCTCTCTACAACTCCCTGAAGGGAGGCTGTAGCCAGGAGGGGGTTGGTCTCTTCTCCCAGGCAACCAGCAACAGAACAAGAGGACCCAATCTCAAGCTGTGCCGGGGGAGGTTTAATCTGGAGGTGAGGAGAAAGTTCTTCACACAAAGAGTAATTGGCCACTGGAATGTGCTGCCCAGGGAGGTGGTGGAGTCCCCGGCCCGGGAGGTGTTCAACAAAGGCTTGGATGTGGCACTTGGAGCCATGGTTTAGCTGTCAGGAGGTGTTAGGTATTAGGTAATAGGTTGGCTTTGATGATCTCTGAGGTCTCTTCCAGCCTGGCTGATGCTGTGATTTTGTGGTGGCAGAGCCTGTCCAGGCTGGTGCCCACCAGGCACATGGGGTGGTATGATGGGGCAGAGGGTGGCTGATGCCCCTCTTGGGGTCTCCCCAGTGCTGTGCTCTCTGGTGGAAACCTTGCAGCCCACACTTCCTCTTCAGGAAGGTTGGGAGGTGAACACAACCAGGTACCACTGTGATGCCCACAAACACCAGGCTGCTAACACTGATCCCTGAGCTCCTCCTTTGGATGGATTTATAGGGCTCAAGAGGAGGAGCAGGGACCAGGCACCTGCTGAGCCTCAGCCCCAGCACATGTCCCAAGAGGGAGAGGCAGCAGGAGCTGCAGAGGAAGAGCATGGCCTGGTGCATGGCCCAACAGCCCCAGCTGAATCCAAGCTGGCTCCACACAGCCTGCAGTGCACTGCACAACACCAGCAAGCAAAATGCCAGAAGAAAAAGCTTTGTAGAGAGGAGAGGCTGGCACTTCTATTCCCAGCCACAGCAGAGCACCTCCAGGGGTCAAGATTTAAGGGCCTGTGGCGACAGGACAAGGGGCAATGGTTTTAAACTAGGGCAGGGTAGGTTTAGATTGGACATTAGGAAGAAGTCCTTTACTCTGAGAGTGGTGAGACCCTGAAACAGGTTGCTCAGAGAAGTTGTGGATACCTCATCCCAGGCTGGATGTGGCTTTGAGCAACCTGGGCTGGTGAGAGGTGTCCCTGCCCATGGCAGAGGGGTTGGAATCCATAAGGTCCCTTCCAAACCAAGGCATTCTATGATTCTTGGAGTCTGTGTTCTTTCAGCCCTCACTAGAAGTGCAGCAGCTTCTAGAGCTAGCATGGAGAACCTGTGTGGAGGCCTGCATGTGATTTCAGCACAGAGGCCAAGTGCTTTGGAAGTGAAGCATTTAACTTAGTGGTCCCTCAGATGCAAAAGAAATGAGGAGGAGTGAGAAGGAAAACTGCCACTTGGATCACACAGCCTGGTCACACAACCAAAGGGTTTATTGCCCAGGCAGTCCTGCACAGGGGTTCCTCTGCCGTGGCCACCCATCGCTTTGTGGCTCTGGGTGGCAGAGTGGGTTGGGTCACCAGCAGCTTTGTGGCATCTAAGAGCTGTAATCCCAGCTGGATCAGAGTAAGCCTTGCTGGCATAGCAAAGCCCAGCAAGCCTGGCTGCAGCTGAGTCCTGGGGATTGCTCCTTCCCTGAGCTTTTGTCCTCAAAGCCATAACTCCCAGCAGCAAGCCTGAGTCCATTTCTCCCAGCCCTGCATCAGAGCTTTTCCCAGCAGCAAGCCTGAGTCCATTTCTCCCAGCCCTGCATCAGGGCTTTTCCCAGCAGCAAGTCTGAGTCCATTTCTCCCAGCCCTGCATCAGAGCTTCTCCCAGCAGCAAGCCTGAGTCCATTTCTCCCAGCCCTGTATCAGAGCTTCTCCCAGCAGCAAGCCTGAGTCCATTTCTCCCAGCCCTGCATCAGAGCTTTTCCCAGCAGCAAGTCTGAGTCCATTTCTCCCAGCCCTGCATCAGAGCTTCTCCCAGCAGCAAGCCTGAGTCCATTTCTCCCAGCCCTGTATCAGAGCTTCTCCCAGCAGCAAGCCTGAGTCCATTTCTCCCAGCCCTGCTCCAGGGCTTAGCCTGAGTCCATTTCTCCCAGCCCTGCATCAGAGCTTTTCCCAGCAGCAAGTCTGAGTCCATTTCTCCCAGCCCTGCATCAGAGCTTCTCCCAGCAGCAAGCCTGAGTCCATTTCTCCCAGCCCTGCATCAGGGCTTAGCCTGAGTCCATTTCTCCCAGCCCTGCATCAGAGCTTTTCCCAGCAGCAAGTCTGAGTCCATTTCTCCCAGCCCTGCATCAGAGCTTCTCCCAGCAGCAAGCCTGAGTCCATTTCTCCCAGCCCTGCTCCAGGGCTTAGCCTGAGTCCATTTCTCCCAGCCCTGCTTCCCAGCAGCTTGGCAGGCAGCAGAAACATCCATCTGCACTTGTCACTGGTAGCAGCAGACATCATCTGGAGAGAAAGTGGCTGCTCACAGACACCCAGTCACACAAGGAGCAAACAGTTGCTCTATTTCTGAGTGGGGCTACACAAACCATTAGGCACCTCATTAATCTCCTGGTTAATTTGCTGCAGGAGGCTGCCTGGAAGAAGGAATAAATTCTACATTTTAGTTATTGGGGCAATAACCGAAGGAGCTTCCTCAGCTCCTTTTCAAACCTTGCTGCTGCACTGTGGCAGAGGCATGGAACTGGTTTGGTTGGAAAAGGCCTCCAGGATCATCAGCCTAAGACCACTGTGGCCATTAAACCATGACCTGAAGTGCCATGAAAGACAGAGAAGGTGGCAACCTGTTGTCAAAGTTGTCCCTGCTGTCCCTTGGGGTTTCCCCCACCTCTGGGCACTACACAGCCTGTGTGTGGCAGGGAGCAAAGACCAGCACTGGCACCACCAAGTCACTCCAGCACCATCAAAGAGACTCAGCTGGACGTGAAGTCCTCTGCCTCCACCTGCTCACCACCACCATGGGGCTGCAAGTGCACCAAACCCCATCTGCCCCCTCTGCCCATCGTGGAGGGCTGGGAACCAGTCTGAGGAGCTCAGACCGGGGTGAACTGCTGGCTTCTGACAAATGCCTTCAGGCTGTCGCAGCTCTTAGTGCTGGAAAGGACAGCGGCAGGGGATCGGTGAAGGTCACAACTTCGGCTTTCCTGGCTTCAGCTTCTGTCCCTTCCCGGACCCACAGACACGTTGGAAGTTGGTTCTAGGCAGAGTCAAACTGCCCCAGCACAGGGTTGGACTTGCCACATTGTGCCCAGCATCTCTGGTGCCAGGCAGGGCTGCAAAGCATCCCAGACCTTCTGGGACCACAAGCTGCCAGGGCAGCATCAGGAGCCTGCCTGGGCAGAGGTCACATCTCAGCTCCAGCAGCAAGGATTGTGCCCTTCAAGGCCCTTCTTTCCCTTCCTCTCCTCATCTCTTTTTGCTGCTCTGCTTTAATAGCTGATTTTTAAGAGGGAAAAATAAAGTGCAGCCACTTGCTGGAGTGGAGCTGAGCACGCCACAGCCTGTCATAGACTTGTGGCATGGATTGGGTGGGAAGGGACCCTTCAGCTCATGCAGTCCAACCCCTTCAGTCAGCACAAACTCATAGAATTGTCAGGGTTGGAAGGGACCTCAAGGATCATCCCAGTTCCAACCCCCCTGCCATGGCTAGGGACTCCTCACACTGCAGCAGGTTGCTCACAGCCACATCCAGCCTGGCTGCAAACACCTCCAGGCAGGAGGCTTCCACCACCTCCCTGGGCAACCTGTACCAGTCTCTCACCACCCTCATGGGGAAGAACTTCTTCCTAACATCCAATCTGAATATCCCTGTTTCTAGTTTTGCTCCATCCCCCAGTCCTATCACTCCCTGACACCCTCAGAAGTCCCTCCCCAGCTTTCCTGTGGGAGGGACATTTGCCACCTGTAGCAGGGCTATCTGCTACCAGAGCAGCTTGCTTAGAGCCCCAAACAACCTGACCTGCAATGGTGCCAGGCATGGGGAACCTCCCACCTCCCTGGGCAGCCTGGGCCAGGATCTCACCACCCTCAGTGTCAAACATTTCTCCCTTCTCTTCACTCTGAATCTCTCCTCAACCTGTCCAGCCTTCTCCTGGAGAAGGAGAGCAGCCTGCAGCCCATACACCATGACCCTGCCTCCCACAGTTCACAGGCTGCTGTGTGGTGGCAGGGGACACTGGCACAGGCTGCCAGGCTCTGCTTCACAGGGCACAGCAGGTCTGCAGAGCCCTGGCTGCTGGCACTGCCTGCAGCAGTTGTTCCTTCTGCAGGAGCACAAAGCCTTGGCTTTGTCAGGCCACGCTCGGCCCAGCGGGCACCCAGGAGCCCCAGCCCACAGCCACCTCCCTGGTCAGCACATGGCACTGTTCATGAGGGTACAGCCAGGTGCCCTGTGCCCTCCCAGCACCCCCAGCAAGCAGTTCAGCAGTGGGAGCCCTCATGCCCAGCGCTGGGCTCAGGCAATGGGTCCCCCGAGGAGGTCTCTGTTAATTACGCTCAGGCTGCCTCTGGCAGAGACACCTTGGGGGAACATCAGCCCTGAGCTTTGTGCTGCTAACCACAGCCATGGGGCCACCCAATAGTGCTGCAATGTGGCTTTGTGGTGCTTTGGCTGGCAATGAGGACCAGGAGGGCTGTGACAGGGCAAGGGGCAATGGCTTTGAGCTGGAAGAGGGGAGATGGAAGATGGTGTTCATAACTTCTCTCCTGGTGTGAATTTACTGAGGGGTTAAATACTTAGGATTCGGCCCAGGAACACTGAAGACCTGCCTAGGAGGCTGAACACTGATGTGTGAATGTCAGGAAAATCACCTTTCTGGGCATGCTCCAGCTGCCTGCCTCCCTGCAGGGTGTTTACAGCTGCAAGCATGGGTTAAAAGCAACTCTGGGCAGAGAGCTTGAGGGATGCAGGCAGGCAGCATCTCCCCTGCTACTGAGCAGGATGGGACCTGCCAAGACAGAGACACAGAATTAACACCTCCCTGAGAGCCTCCTCCACCGCCACAGGAACAGGCTGCTGGAGACAGGAACTGTGATGCTGGAAAGGACAGGAACAAAAAAGCCACTCTGGCCCTCCTGCTGCTGCTGCAGGGCCTGCAGAGCATGGCCTGAGCTCTCCACCCCCTGGGCTGTTGCCATCTGTCCTCCCACCACAATGCTGCTCAGGCTAAAGAGGTCCCACCTGGCTCACTCACTGCCAAACTCCCCATCCTCTCCCTTCTCCAGAACAGCTGAGGTCTCTCAGCAGCCCTGTGTCCATCTGATTGCCTCTCTGACCTCTGTGGGGGATCTGTTCAGCCTGGAGAAGAGAAGGCTCCAGGGAGACCTTAGAGCAGCATTTCAATATCTGAAGGAACTCCAGGCAGGCTGGGGAGGGACTGTGCAGAAGGGGCTGTGGGGATAGGATGAGAGGCAATGGTTTGGAACTGGAGCAGGGCAGAGTTAGGCTGGACCTCGGGAGGAAGTTCTGCACAGTGAGGCTGGGGAGAGACTGGAAGAGGTTGCTCAGGGATGTGGTTGAGGCTCCATCCCTGGAGACATTCAAGGTCAGATTTGATGTGGCCCTGGGCAGCCTGATCCAGTTGGAGATGTCCCTGCTGCCTTCAGGGGGTTGGACAAGACGCCCTTGGAGGGTCCCTTCCAGCCCAATGCAATCTGTGAATCTGCACACTTGGCAAAAGCTGCCTCAGGCTGCAGGTTTCTCCACCCAGACTCTTTTTCCACTGGCTGTTTGTCATGCATGCAGCCCCCATGTGAGTGTGTGCAGGGTGATCTGGTGGACTTCAGAAGGATTTATAGGGAAATGAAGCAGAGGGGTCTCCCAGCAGCTGTGACTGATAAAGGGCAGCCCCTCACCAGGCAGCAGCTCACAGAGTCATAGAATGGTTTGGGTTGGAAAGGACCTTAAAGATCATGCAGCTCCAACCCCCTGCCATGGGCAGGGACACCTCCCACCGGCCCAGGTTGCTCAAGGCTTCATCCAGCCTGGCCTGGAACACCTCCAGGGAGGGGGCAGCCACAACCTTCCTGGGCAACCTGTGCCAGTGTCTCCCCACCCTCACTCTAAATAACTTCTTCCTCCTCTCCACTCTGCATCTGCCCTCCTCAAACTTCACCCTATCCCTACAAGCCCTTGTCAAAAGTTCCTTCCTTGCTTTCTTGGAGACTCTCTGCTCCCAGCCCTGGGATGGAAGCAGAAAGCACTTGCCTTGAAGACAAAAGATGCTGCCATCTCCCAGGATGTTCCTTTCCTACCCATAAATGGAGTTGTCCTCTCTGTCCCCACGTGGCTTTCAGGCACACAGAGCCCTGGAGCAGGCTGCCCAGAGAGGCTGTGGAGTCTCCTCCTCTGGAGTCATTCAAGACCCACCTGGATGCATTCCTGGGTGACCTGCCCTGGGTGATGAAGCCCTAGCAGGGGGATTGGGCTGGATGATGTGGGGAGGTCCCATCCAACCCCTGCCATTCTGGGACTGTATGGTGTGGAGATGTCCTCAAAGACCACCAGGAGCACCCCCGCCACGGCAGGGCAGCAAAGCCCAGTGGAGTTGCCTTCCCCTCCTGCAAGTCCCTGGGAGATGCAGGAGGCAGAGGTGTTAACCCAAGGCACATGTGCTGGCAAGCAAAAGGAAAACAGATGATTAAACAGTTGATTTTTGAATGGTTTTGGGGTTTGTTTTGGGTTTTTTTAAATCCAGAGGCTTTTTATTAGTATTATTATTATTGGTCTGGATCTGCTACATTAATTATGAGGCTGCTGGCAGCTCTCCAGGCCTGCAAGTCTCAGGAGTGCAGGGAAGGGTTCCTTGGTTCTCACACACGTCTAGGACTGGGGAGGTCAGAGTTTCCCTTCTGTGTGTGTGCAGAATCACCTCATTTCTGAGCACCACTGGGCTTCTCTGGCCAGGCTGGGGACTGTGCCACTGCCTCCTGGCCTCACCTCTGGGAAGCAGGTGATGATGTGATGATTATGTGATGTGATTGTGTGATCTCAGCCTTTATTGAACGTGCCCAGAGAAGGGCAATGAGGCTGGGGAGGGGTCTGGAGCACAGCCCTGTGAGGAGAGGCTGAGGGAGCTGGAGTTGCTTAGGCAGCTCAGAGCAGACCTTATTGCTCTCTACAACTACCTGAAAGGAGGTTGTAGATAGGTGGGGGTTGGCCTCTTCTCTCAGGCAACCAGCACCAGAACAAGAGGACACAGTCTCAAGCTGTGCCAGGGGAGGTTTAGGCTGGAGGTGAGGAGAAAGTTCTTCCCAGAAAGAGAGATTTGCCACTGGAATGTGCTGCCCAGGGAGGTGATGGAGTCATCATCACTGGAGGTGTTAAGGAAGAGACTGGATGGGGTGCTTGGTGCCATGGTTTAGTTGATTAGATGGTGCTGGGTGATGGGTTGGACTTGATCTCTGAGGTCTTTTCCAACCTGCTTAATTCTGTATTCTGTGTTCTGTAAAGAGCCCTGGGGCTTTTGGGAAGACCCTCAGGCAGGAGGAAGGGAAGTGTTTGGGATCTTTGGGTGTGCTGTAAGGGCTCTGCATGCTTTGGGATGGCTTTGCCACCATGCTTTGCAGCTTCTGTAATACACCCATTGCTTTTCCATTGCAATGTGCTGCCCAGGGAGGTGGCGGAGTCCCCGGCCCTGGAGGTGTTCAACAAAGGCTTGGATGTGGCCCTTGGAGCCATGGTTTAGCTGTCAGGAGGTGTTAGGTGTTAGGCAATAGGTTGGACTTGGTGATCTCTGAGGCCTTTTCCAACCTGCTTGAATCTGTGAGTCTGTGAGGAGGGGGGAAAGGAAAAAAACCACCATAAAGCCCTAATTATTTGTTTTGGAGAAAACATGGAACACTTGAGCCCTTCACAGACTCCAAACCCCCACTGGGCAAACACACACACACACCAAAAAAGGAAGGAGAAGCTGAAGCAGATGGTTGTTTTTGCCAGATCTTTTTTTCTTTCTTTCTTTTCTTTTTTTTTTTTTTTTTTTTTTGCTTGCATAATCAACTGTTGGCTCCCAGATTGTGCTTCCAAAACTCAGGCCTATGCGGATGCTTAGGGGACTGCAGCACTGCCTTATGAGGAGAGGCTGAGGCACCTGGGGCTTTTTAGTCTGCAAAAGAGGAGACTTGGAGGGGATTTAGTAAATGTTTATCAACGTCTGAGGGCTGGGGGGCAGGAGGGAGGGAGGGAGGGAGGGGCCAGGCTCTGCTCACTTGCTCCCTGGGATAGGACAAGGAGCAATGGATGTAAGCTGCACAACAGCAGCTTCCACCTCAACGCAAGGGGGAACTTCTTCACTGTGAGGGTCACAGAGCACTGGAGCAGGCTGCCCAGAGGGGTTGTGGAGTCTCCTTCTCTGGAGACTTTCAAGACCAGTCTGGATGTGTTCCTCTGTGCCCTGAGCTGGATTGTATGGTCCTGCTCTGGCAGGGGGGTTGGACTCGATGATCTCTTTGGGTCCCTTCCTAAGCCCCGACCTCCTGCGCTCCTGTGAACTTGGTTGCTGTCATTTGTTCATGTGGCTTCCTCAGCTTCCCCAGGAGCCCAGGCTGGGCACTCAGGAGGGGCAGCCCTCACAGCAAAGGCACTCACTTCAGTTTTTAACAGCAACAATGGTCTTGACTTTTCAACTTGATCCCTCTAGATTTCAGGAAGAGGAGAGTGCCTCACTCATCCCTTCTGAATTCTTTGGCATTAAAAAATTATTTCTCCCCCTTCTTTTTTCCTGCCTCAGAAAGGGGAGAGGAGGATCATTTTCATCACTTCTCTCCTGGTGTGAATTTACTGAGGGCTTAAATACTTGGGTGCTCTGCAGAGGGCTTTAAGACAGTCAGCAGGAGAGCCCAGCACTGTTTCATGAGGGTATTATTCACTTCCCCTCTGGGGACAGGCTGGGAGAGCTGGGGCTGCTCAGCCTGGAGAAGAGAAGGCTCCAGGGAGACCTTAGAGCAGCCTTCCAGTACCTGAAGGGGCTCCAGGAGAGCTGGGGAGGGACTTGTGACAAGGCTGGGAATGCCAGGATGAGGAACAATGGCTTTGAGCTGGGAGAGGGGAGATTGAGGTTGGAGATGAGGAAGAAATTCTTTAGAGTGAGGGTGGGGAGAGACTGGCACAGGTTGCCCAGGGAGGCTGTGGATGTCTCCTCCCTGGAGGTGTTCAAGGCCAGGCTGGATGAGGCCTTGAGCACCCTGGGCTGGTGGGAGGTGTCCCTGCCCATGGCAAGGGGTTGGAACTGGATGAGCTTTGAGGTCCCTTCCCAATCCAAACCATTGTATGTTTCCATGCCTATGTGCCGTGCTGAGAGCAGAGGGTGATGCTTGGCTGTGGACATCAGCAGAGCCCAGCACTGCTGTGTCACAGCCCTGCAGCCACATTACACATCCTGAACACATGCAGAAACCCTGCAGCAGGGCAGAACCAAGCTGCCCCCCTCCAAGCTGCCTCCAGAAGATGTGGCCTCTTTCCAAACCAGGTCATTCTTCATCCTGAAAGATGTCTGTGTGAGCTGAGCTGCTTTGTTCCCATTCCTCCCTGGGGAAAGCAAACCCAGCAGGACTGGAAAACCTGAGATTCAGTCTTTTCTCTGTCTGATTCGAAGCTTGGATCATCCTTACCTCTTTCTCTCTGCAGAAGGCAGCCAGGTTTGTTGTCATCCTTGCTCCATCCCATGAAAGCCATCCCTGTGTGCAGCCAGTCTCTGTGCTGGGGGCTGTGAAAAGCTCACCTCAGCTTAGATTGAATCATTTGCACAACGAGGACACAAAACCCAAGGAGCTGGCCCCCCTCTCTGGCATTTCCCTCCAGCTGTGCATCAAATGAGGCTCTGGGCAGCCAGCTCACAGGAGGGAAGTGGCACCAGCAGCAGGACCGCTGTGTGGCTGGAGGTGGTGGTCAGTGCCCCTGTGCTGCTGCAGCCATCTGTAATTTAGTCCCAGCAAGTCCAGCTGGATCCACCAGCTGCAGGGCTCTGCTCCAAATCTTGTGCTCACTTTCCTGGTCCCAGCAGCAGTCTGCAGCTAGGACTGGCCAAGCTGAGCTTGCATGAGGAGAGGACAAGCACAGAGCTTGGACACTCTGAGGTTGTGGCTTTGTGGGGTGACAGTGGCACCATCTCCACCAGAGCCAGGGATGGATCTGGAGAGTGTCTCTTACTGCCTTTCCCTCTCTGATGGTGCTGAAAAGGATTTCCTCCCTCCCCTGCTGATTTGTCAAGATGTTTTCAGGAGCTCAGAACCCTTGTCCTTGTCCTGTCTCCCTGGGCTCCCACACTGCAGAGATGTTAGCAGATGACCAGAGAGCAAGAGCCTCTTGTCCTTAGGTGATGGGTTACAAAGGAGCTATTTTCACTGCCCCCAAAGCAGAGAGGAGGCAGGCCCCTGGGCAAGAAACAGCCTTTTACTCAGCAGGCCTGCAAGCTGTCTTGCTGCTTGGCACCAGTGAATATCCCAGGTGGTGGTGACACCAGAGCGTGCCTATCCTGCTACTCCATGGCTCTGCTTTCCCCCAGCCCCATCCCTGGGAGCACCACTGGCTCCTGGTGTCTCCCCACCCTGCCAGCCTGGGGGTGGAGGCAGGGGATTAGTTTGGTCTGGGGCCTCAAGCCAGAGGATGGAGATCATTGAATCACAGAATCACAGAATCATTCCTATTGGAAGAGACCTCCAAGATCATCAAGTTCCACTGCTGACCAAACACCACCGTGGCCAATAAGCCATGGGCCAACATGCCATGGGCCAACATGCCATGGCCACACAGCTCTTGAACACCTCCAGGGATGGGGACTCCACCACCTCCCTGGGCAGCCTGTGCCAACCCCTGACCACTCCTGCAGCAACGAACTGTTTCCTCATCTCTAACCTAAGCCTCCCCTGGCACAGTTTCAGGCCATTTCCTCTCCTTCTGTCGCCTGAGACTAGGGAGAAGAGACCAACCCAACCTGGTTCCATCCTCACCTCAGGAAGCTGCAAAGAGCAATGAGGTCTCCCCTCAGCCTCCTCTTCTCCAGACTGAACAACCCCAGCTCCCTCAGATGCTCCTCACAAACCCTGTTCTGCAGACCCTTCCCCAGCAGGGGTTGCCTGAAGAAGAGGAGCCTCAGGGGAGACCTTATTGCTCTCTACAACTGGCTGAAAGGAGGGTGTAGCCAGGTGGGGGTTGGTCTCTTCGTCCAGGCAACAGTGACAGAACAAGAGGACACAGTCTCAGGCTGTGCCAGGAGAAGTTTAGGCTGGAGGTGAGGAGAAAGTTCTTCCCAGAAAGAGTAATTGGCCATTGGAATGTGCTGTCCAGGGAGGTGGTGGAGTCCCCACCCCTGGAGGTGTTCAACAAAGGCTTGGATGTGGCCCTTGGAGCCATGGTTTAGTTGTCAGGAGGTGTTAGGTGTTAGGTAATAGGTTGGACTTGATGACCTCTGAGGTCTTTTCCAGCCTGGCTGATTCTATGATTCTGTGATAACCAGACAAGCTCCTGGAGGATGGAATTGTAACTCTTGCAATCATTGAAAGAACCACCACCATTTCAGTAAAAGACATCAAGCTGGAAGCAGTCAGCAATGAATTATCCAAGGCCTGCCTTAGCTTTCCTCTTCTTTGGGTTCCCTTGTCTCTGTGCTTAGGGTTAAAGTAATTCAGTCCTTGGAAAAGACAAAAGGCAAAAGGAGGGTGGCAGGAATTCCTCCAAGCACTCTTGGAATGGTGTAAATCTGCTTGGGGCTGGTGCTTTGTGTGTGCTGGCTGAGGAGCTGGCCCATAGTTTAGACCCTTTCTGATTTTAGCTTTAATTCCTGTTTCTGGGTATAATTGTGCAGGGGGAACCACATAAAACAAACCAACCAGCCCAGCCCTATCAATATTCCCCAGGAGCAAGGTGTGATCCCCTAGCCCCATCTATAGCATCACTGCCTGCTAGGCCTGCCTGAAAAATCCTCCCTTCAAGCTCTGCTTGGAGTTATCCTCTGAATTTCAATCATTTGGGCTGAAATTTGCTGTAGCAGAGCCTCTGCCACAGGCTGAGTTCCTTTTTATGGGCAAAAAAGGAGGAGGGAGGCTTCAGCCAAACAGTTTATAGACTCACTGAATCATAGACTCATGGAATTGTTAGGGTTGGAAGGGACCTCAAAGATCAGCCAGTTCCAACCCCCTGCCATGGCCAGGGACACCTCACACTACAGCAGGTTGCTCACAGCCACATCCAGCCTGGCTGCAAACACCTCCAGGCAGGAGGCTTCCACCACCTCCCTGGGCAACCTGTGCCAGGCTCTCACCACCCTCATGGGGAAGAACTTCCTAACATCCAATCTAGATCTCCCCATTTCTAGTTTTGCTCCATCCCCCCCAGTCCTATCACTCCCTGACACCCTCAAAACTCCCTCCCCAGCTTCCTTGGAGCCCCCCTCAGATACTGGATGGCCACAATTAGGTCTCCTCAGAGTCTTCTCCTCTCCAGACTGAACAGCCCCAACTCTCTCAGTCTCCTTCTCTGGAGAGCTCCCACCCCCCCCCCCCCCCGGGCACTGTGCTCCTGGGCAAGCTGCTGTGGGTGCCCTGCTGGAGCAGTGGTGTTGGACTGGATGATCTCCAGAGGTCCCCTCCAACCCCTATTGTGCTGGGATCCTGTCAAGCAGGATGCCATCAGTCCACACTGCCCTTGGCTTGTGTTTGACCTCAAAACTCAGCTGCACATTATCAGAACACAGCCCCACAGCTCCAGCTGTCCTGGTCACAGATGGGCCTTGTGTGACCCAGACTCCCTCTATTTGCATCTCTCTGTTCCATCACCACCTGCTGAAGCTGCAGCTGACAGTAAAGCTGTGGCTTCCCCCTGCCCTCGGGTTTGAGGCCCTGCAGGTGAAAGTTTCTTGAGTCAGATCCAGGAGAGACAAGAACCAGAAGTTGGGGTAGGCTGGAGAATGGAAACTTGGAACAGAGCTGAGGACATAGGAGAAGCCAAAAGGATTTGAAACTGGGAAATGAGTAGAGGATGGCCAGGAACAGGTGGGGTGGAACAGGCAACTCCACCTGGAGATTCACAGGATGGATGGGAACAGCTCTGCAAAGGGATGGGAACAGAGGAGGCTTGGAGCAGCTCCAGGAGTGGAAACTATAGTGCAGGGTGGAAGTGTCTGCAGAAATCCCACCTCCCTGGAGGGAGTGAATGGTGCTGTGGTCCTAGGGACTGCTCCAGCGTGAGGAGGAGAGGGCAGTGCAGGTATCACATGGTAGAGACTGGCTGTAGCCTCATGGGATCATTTAAGGGGAGACTGAGTGGGCTTCCCCAAGTGAAACAAGCCAGGACAAGGAAAGACACAAGCCCTATCCTTTATCTGAGGGCAGTGGAGGTTGTCCACATGCAGCAGTTGCACTCTCCTTCGGGGCAGCACTACTCAAGCATCAGGTTGGGAGAGAGGCTAGAGGACACTTCTGTGCTTGCTGTGGCTGTGCATGCTGCCACCCTGCCTTTAGCAGAATACAGAGCAAAGCAAGTTGAAAAAGACCTTTGAGATCATCAAGTCCAACCTATCACCCAACACCATCTAATCAACTGAACCATGGCACCAAGTGCCCCATCCAGGCTCCTCTAAAACACTTCCAGTGATGGTGACTCCACCACCTCCCTGGGCAGCACATTCCAGTGGCCAATCTCTCTGTCTGTGAAGAATTTCTTCCTAACATGCAGCCTAAACCTCCCCTGGCACCTTTGAGACTGTGTCCTCTTGTTCTGGTGCTGCTTGCCTGGGAGAAGAGACCAACCCTCACCTGGCTACAACCTCCCTTTAAGGAGCTGTAGAGAGCAACAAGGTCTCCCCTGAGCCTCCTCTTCTCCAGCCACAGGGGAGTGGTAAATCATTTTATTAACAGTTGGAGCAGATTAGGGGAAAAAAAAAAAAAAAAAACCAAAACAACTCTTAAAAGTCATAAAAATAGCTGTGAGGGGGAAAAAAAAAAATCCTCATAAAATATGAAGCAATATCTGAAGCCTCCACAGTCAGATATTAATGTTTCCCAACAACAAATACGCTCTAAAAGGATTTTTTTTTCCCACCAAATGTTGCAATTCACATCTTGGCATGCAGGAAAGTGTTCCAGCAGCAAAGTCCTGGTGAGCCCTGGCCAATGTTGTCCTCATCTTATAAATGGGAAACTGAGGCCCAGAGATGGGGAGTTTGATTGAAGGGTCCAGGGCAAGAGAGGCCTCCAAAGCTGATCCAGTGCAACCCCCTCTGCAGTCAGCAGGGGCATCCCCAACTGGACCAGGCTGCCCAGGGCCCTGTCCAGCCTCACCTTGAATATCTCCAGGGATGGGGCCTCAAACACCTCCCTGGGCAACCTGTTGCAGTGCTCCACCACCCTCATGGGGAAGGACTTTCTCCTCACATCCAATCTAAATCTGCTTTTCTCTGGTTTGAAGCTGTTGCCCCCGGTCCTGCCCCTGCAGGCCTTCACAGTCTCTCTCCATTCTTCTTCTACCTCTCTTCATGTACTGGAAGCTGCTCTAACGTCTCCCCAGAGCCTTCTCTTCTCCAGGCTGAACACCCCCAGCTCCCTCAGCCTGTCCTTGGAGCAGAGCTGCTCCAACCCCCTGATCACTGTCATGGCCTCCTCTGGACCCTCTCCATCAGGTCCAGGTCCTTCCTGCGCTGGGGGCTCAAGACCTGCTAACAGCACTGCAGGTGAGGTCTCAGCAGAGCAAAGTGGCAGAATCACCTCTCTGGCTCTGCTGGCAACGCTGCTTTGGATGCAGCCCAGGCTGTGATTTGCCTTCTGTGCTGCAAGCTCACACTACCTGCTCCTGTCCAGCTTCTCATCCATCAGCACCCCCAAATCCTTTTCCTCAGGGCTGCCTTCTAACACCTCCCCCAGCCTGTACTGGTCACAAGGATTGTTCTGGCCCAGGTGCAGTTTCCCCCACTGTCCAGGTAGGGATCATAGAACCACAGAACTGTCAGGGCTGGAAGGGGCCTCAAGGATCAGCCAGTGCCAACCCCCGGCCATGGGCAGGGACACCTCACACTGCAGCAGGTTGCTCACAGCCACATCCAGCCTGCCTGCAAAAACCTCCAGGCAGGAGGCTTCCACCACCTCCCTGGGCAGCCTGTGCCAGGCTCTCACCACCCTCATGGGGAACAACTTCTTCCTAACATCCAATCTGAATCTCCCCATTTCTAGTTTTGCTCCATCCCCCCCAGTCCTATCCCTCCCTGACACCCTCAAAAGTCCCTCCCCAGCTTCCTTGGAGCCCCCTTCAGAGACTGGAAGGCCACAAGAAGGTCTCCTCAGAGCCCTAAGGGTCTCAGAAACCCTTCCAGTTAACCCAGTGTGCCTGGGTGAGACTATCCATGGAGATGAGTCTTCCTCTCTTCTTCCATCAGTTGCTAAATGTCCTCTTTTGGCTTCTATTTCTACCTCCCCCAATTCATTAGATGCTCTTATTTGGCTCGAGGAGTTGGGGGAATTCTCCCTGATGCTGGAGAAAACTGCTTTCCCTTTTGCTAGGAATAATTAGGGAGGCTGAGCTCAGGGGGAGAGATTTGCCTGGTTAAATATTTATTATTCAAAAATCAGGCAGCAAGAAGCAAAGCCCTGGAAAGACAGCCTGGGAAATGCAGAGAATCATAGAACCCGAGGTAGTGATGGGACTACCACAGGGGGATGGGGAGGAACGGAGCAAAGCTAGAAATGGGGAGATTCAGATTGGATGTTAGGAAGAAGTTGTTCCCCATGAGGGTGGTGAGAGCCTGGCACAGGTTGCCCAGGGAGGTGGTGGAAGCCTCATCCCTTCAGGTTTATGCAACCAGGCTGGATGTGGCTGTGAGCAGCCTGCTGCAGTGTGTGGTGTCCCTGCCCATGGCAGGGGGGTTGGAACTGGCTGATCCTTGAGGTCCCTTCCAGCCCTGACAGTTGTATGGTTCTACCGACATCCCAGCCTCTCTGTACCTTACTCTGCCCTGTGCTTTCTGTCTCTGCTTGGTTGTTGTCCCTCCTGCTGCCCCTTCTCCAGGTATGGAAGGTACCAGCCCTTGCACCTGGTTTGTGACTGGTTTGTGCAGCTTTCCCTGAAACCCTCAGCTCCATGCTGTGTGGCTGTGGGGAACATCAGCCCACGGCAGGGGGGTTGGAACTGGATGATCCTTGAGGTCCCTTCCAGCCCTGACAGTTCTGTGATTCTAACCATGGAATGGTGGAGGTTGGGAGGGACCTCTGGAGTTCATTTAGTCAAACCCTCCTGCCAGAGCAAGATCACCCAGGGCAGGTCACAGGAACTCACCCAGGTGGGTTTGGAATCTCACCACAGAAGGAGACTCCACAACCTCTCTGGGCAGCCTGCTCCAGGGCTCCAGCACATTCACACCAAAGAAGTTTCTCCTTCTGTTCAGATGGAGCCTCCTGGGTTCCAGTTTGTGCCTGTTGCATCTTGCCCTATCACAGGACACCAGTGATAAGAGCCTGGCCCCTTCTTCTTGCCCCCCATCCTTCAGATATTTGTAGCCATCGATCAGTTTCCCTCCCAGGCTGCCCTTCTCCAGGCTCACCAGTCCCAGGGCTCTCTGCCTTCCCCCTTCAGGCAGGTGTTCCAGTCCCTCCATCACCCTCCCAGCCCCTTCTTTCCAGTGTAACCATTTCCTCTGGGCTTTGTCTCCTCATCTCCTCAGATCACTTTTGCTACTCAACATGCAGCACCGATGCCCCGGGGACAAGTTGAACTTTTACTGCTACTGACTTTGGGGTTCCAGGAACCTGGAGTTGCAGTGCCTTGGCTTGGGCAGCGGTGCCAGAGCTGAAGGGGCAAACATCCCCATACAAGGCCAGGATTTATCTTCTGTGGCTGCCCATAAATCAGTGACAAGAGAATGTCCACGCCGCTCATGCCTGCCTGCAGTTTATGGTGAGTAGCCATCCAGAATTTGACTAATATGTGAAACTATTTCTGTCCATCTGGTCCAACAGACCAGGCAGACATGTCAGAGAGGAGCAACTCTTCCAAGAGCTGCTTTTGTTCATCATAAATCTCCCCTTAAAACCAAACAGATGTGGAGGGTGGATGCTCCACGCAGCCCTTCGGCCGCGCTCGGCGTTGTTAAGCCCAGGACCAAGATGTCGAACCCAGCCCTGCAGAAGATTCCCAGCATTCTTGGATGGCTTCAAATCAAGGCCTACTGAGAAAACATCTCTGTACTTTCAGGCTGCTTGACCCATCAGGTCATGAAAATAAACATCTGAGGGAAAGGCAGAGTTCTGTTACATTCCTGTTCACAAAATCCAGGGGGTTGTATCTTGCTCTCGATCATGAGGTGGCAAGAGCCCGTGGCATGGTCCTCCCTATGGGCCTGGCATGGTCCTTCCCATAGTCCTGGTATGGTCCTTCATATGGTCCTGGCATGATCCTTCTCATGGTCCTGGTATGGTCCTTCATGTGGTCCTGGCATGGTCCTTCATATGGTCCTGGCATGGTCCTTCCTATGGGCCTGGCATGGTCCTTCCTATGGCAGTATCAAGGACCTGGGGACAGGACCACTTGTGACTGTTTGGCCCGTCCCTGCTCCTCCAACAAAGTTGCTCCAGTGGAGAGAGGTGCCAGCAGCCTTACACCTGGGAGGTTATTTGGAGTAAGGAGGAGGTGCAGAGGTAAAACTTTGATTTCTGCTGATGCAGGATGTGACCTGTTCTTACTTCACAGAGATGTGAATGCACAAACACAACCATTCCCGTGGGGCTGACTTGGGTTTACAGAAACAGATCCTGTTGGCAGGGTCTGGAGAGCAGAGAGGCTCTTCATGGCCACCCCAAGGGCACAGTGCTGCTGGCAGGGGCTGGAGAGCAGAGGGGCTCTGCGTGGCCATCCCACAGGCTCAGTCCTGCCCACTCAAGGGCTCTCTGTTTTCATGGTTAAACACAAAGTGCAAAAGGACCTTCTCTGAAGATCATTCCCAATTTCCTCTCATCCTCATCTCTGGCAATTAATTGTCAGTAAACTTTGAAGTATCAGGGAATGATTCTGCACACAGCATGGAGCCAGCATTTGGTTTTCATCGTCAGAAGAAAGCAGGGACAGATACTGCTGCCTGAGGAGGGGCTAGCCAAGATGATGAGCAGGGTTGTTCCCTCGGGTGCCACAGGCAGGGGAAGGCAGCTTTACCTCCAGATGCACAACATGGGATGGTCCTGTCCAAAGAGGCTCTCTCTGGACACAGCACTGCACAGCTGCTGTCTGGATCGCCATCCACTGCAGTGCTCAAGGCTGAAGGCTGTGCATGATACCACCCTGGAGGTGTGAACCCCAGGGCCAGAGAGGACCATTAGCTCATCTCAGCTGGCCTCAGGCAGAAAACAGAGGATATAAAATTACATCCTGTTACCTCTGTTTGACTGCAGCATCTTGACCAGAAAAAAGCATCCAGGCTTGACCTGGAGACTGTGAAGAGCAAGGACCTGGCACCACATGGTCACTGGCTCCAGTGTTGAGCAGTCTCAGTGTCAGAGGCAGGAGCTCTGTGTCCAAGGGATCAGTGTCTGGCCCTGAATCCACCTTCTGGCTATGAGGGTTCAGGAGACATCCCAGAATGGTGACAGACTGAGAGAGTTTGGGCTGTATAGTCTGGAGAAGAGATTGCTCCAAGGAGACCTAATTGTGGCCTTCCAGTATCTGAAGGGGGCTACAAGAGAGCTGGGGAGGGACTTTTGAGGGTGTCAGGGAGGGATAGGACTGGGGGGGATGGAACAAAACTAGAAATGGGGAGATTGAGATTGGATGTTAGGAAGAAGTTGTTCCCCATGAGGGTGGTGAGAGCCTGGCACAGGTTGCCCAGGGAGGTGGTGGAAGCCTCCTGCCTGGAGGTTTTTGCAGGCAGGCTGGATGTGGCTGTGAGCAACCTGCTGCAGTGTGAGGTGTCCCTGCCCATGGCAGGGGGATTGGGACTGGCTGATCCTTGAGGTCCCTTCCAGCCCTGACAATTCTGTGATTCTGTGACTTCTCTCTCATCAGTCCCAGTCACACCAAGGCATCAACACACATCTAGAGGCCTCAGCAGGGCTGGGAGCTTTGTCCTGATGGGTACTAAGTGCTGGGAGTGCTCCATCCTGATAGACTTACAGGCTCTGTGGATGAAAAGCTCAAAGGGTGGGAGCAGGACAAGAGGGAGGGAAGGCAACTCTTCCCTGATGATGACTCCCTGGAGCAAAGCATAGACTGAGGTCATCTGATCAGCTGAAGCAGGCAAATGGAACTGGAAAACGGGAACTGGCCAGAGGATGCTCAGAAACACAAGAGTGTGGGAAGCTCTGGTTGTCTGCTTTTGGCATGAAGCACAGGAGACAGGACAAGCAGGACCTGTTTACAAACCTTCCATCCCCCAGGGCTGCCTCTCAGAGCACCCATCCAGCCTGAGAGTCCCTTTGGTTACTGCTCCAACAGAGCCAGAGGTGCAACGTGCCACACGTTTCACACGGCTGCAAGCAGAAGCCCTCTCCTTGCTCTGCTTCCTCTGGCAGCAAGTGGAGAACCCTCACAAAACTGAAAGTCTTTTTTCTTTCCATGAGTGAATGCAGGATATTCTCCTGGGGCTGCCTTTGGTCTTTGGCAGGTGTGATGGATAGAAAAAGGGAAAGGAAACCGCTTCTCTCTTGACAGCCTTGGCCTCAGCTTTTCCAAGATTTCCTTTCCAGTTCTGCACTCTGCAAACAACACTCAACCTTTATCCCATCAATCTCCCAACACTCAGGCAAGCTGAGGCTGGACATCCCAAGCTGGGACACCATGGGCCTCCACCTCTTTAGCTACAGCAGAATTTCCAGTTCCAGTTCAGACCAGCATCATGTTGCTGGTGAGACCCTGGTTATCACAGAATCATAGAATCAACCAGGTTGGAAAAGACCTCAGAGGTCATCAAGTCCAACCTATCACCTAACACCTCCTGACAATTAAACCATGGCTCCAAGTGCCACATCCATGCCTCTTTTGAACACCTCCAGTGATGGTGACTCCACCACCTCCCTGGGCAGCACATTCCAATGGCAAATTACTCTTTCTGGGAAGAACTTTCTCCTCACCTCCAGCCTAAACCTTCCCTGGCACAGCTTGAGACTGTGTCCTCTTGTTCTGGTGCTGGTTGCCTGGGAGAAGAGGCCAACCCCCACCTGGCTACAACGTCCTTTCAGGTAGTTGTAGATAGTAATAAGGTGTCCCCTGAGCCTCCTCTTCTCCAGGCTGGATGGTCAGGATCACACACACTGCTCACCTTCATTCACTCACTTTCTATGGTGGAAGCTCTCTGCTGTGAGGCCAGGCTGAGAGAGTTGGGGTTGTTCAGCCTGGAGAAGAGAAGGCTCCACAGAGACCTTCTGGTGGCCTTTCAGTGCTTAAAGGAGCTGAGCAGAAAGCTGGGGGCAGAGTTTTGAGCAAGGCCTGTTGTGACAGGACAAGGGGCGAAGGTTTGAACTAAAGGCCTTGAGCAACCATGTCTGGTTGAGAGGTTTCCCCGCCCATGGCAGGGAGGTTGGAGGAGATGATCTGTATAGTCCCTTCCATCCTGAGCCATTTGGTGATTCTAGAATAAAAGAGGGAGATTCAGACTGGAGAGAAGGGAGAAATATTTGACACTGAGGTTGGTGAGAGCCTGTCCCAGGCTGCCCAGAGAGGTGGGAGCTGCCCCATCCCTGGAACCTGCACCATTCCAGGTCAGGTTGTTTGGGGCTCTGAGCAACCTGCTGTAGCTGCAGACGTCTCTGCTGACTGCAGGGATTTGGCCTCAAGGACCCTCAAGGATTCCTTCCCACCCGAACCGTTCCATGATTCAATGTTCCAGCTGGAAGCAGTCACCTGGAGGAGGAACATCTCTTGGAGTTTTGTGCTCTGAAGACTTTTGCCAGTTGGCAGAACTGTGCCATATCTGTGAGTCACATCAGGACAGCAGGGAGGGTGATGGGTGCAGCTTTATTTGCAGGACTAGCAGGGAACTTTCACTTTGCTAACCCTGATTCCTCTGCCGCTCACCAGCACCCAGGGGATGTGATGTGTGGAGCTGGAGGTTTGCAGATGAGAGATAACAGCTGCTGACAAATTAAATTAAGGGTCCTTAGAAAGCAGCAGTGGAGGTGCTGAAGCACATCAGCTGTGAGAGCAACACCTGGGAAGCAGAGCGTGAGCATGGGGAATGCAGCAGGGTGATAACATCTTACTGCTTCACCCAGCAACAGGTCCTGGAGGTAAACTGTCACCCAGCCAGGGAGAAGGAAGCAGCCCTTGGAGACTTCAGAAAGCACGTGGGCAGGCTTCAGGAGGCACACAAGGGCTTGCCAGTCCTTTCATCTCCGTTTCCAATGCCTGTGCTAACAGCCACCTTCCAGGGCCAGGCACACCTTCATTTAACCCTTTCCACAGAACCACAGAACTGCTGAGGTTGGAAGAGACCTCTGAGATCGTCCAGTCCAACCTCTCACCCAGAGCTCCCAATCCCACCACTGCTGCTAAGCCACCACCACCACTAAACCACCTCCCTCAGCACCGCATCCACGTGGCTTCGAAACACCCCCAGGGCTGGTGACTGCACCACCTCCCTGGGCAGCCTGGGGCAGTGCCTGAGAACCCTTGCTGGGAAGGAATTTCTGCTAATCTCCCACCTGAACCTCCCTGGTCACAGCTTGAGGCTGTTTCCTATTGTCCTGGCACTTGCTGTGTGTGAGAACAACTCCCACCTGGCTCCAGCCTCCTCTCAGGGAGCTGTAGAGAGCAATGAGCTCTCCCTCAGCCTCCTCTCCTCCAGGCTGAACACCCCCAGCTCCCTCAGCTGCTCCTCCCCAGCCCTGTTCCCCAGACCCTTCCCCGGCTAATTTTGTTTCACATTACTTGTTTGATTTTACTTCATTTTTATTTCATTTAATGTATTTTATTTTCATTTTCATTATTTTCTCTTTATTTTTTTTTAATTTTAGTCTATTTTTAATATTTTTTTTTATTTTAAAATTTTGTTTCACTTAATTTACTTTTTCATTTTGCTTCGTTTTATGTCATTTGGTTTCTCTCCATTTTTATCTATTTCAGCGTTATTTTATCTTTATTTATTTCATTTTTATTTATTTTCGAGTTTATTTCATTCTTGGTTTTTTTTTTTTTATTTTTTATATTGTCCTTTATTTTTAATTTTTAAACCTTACTCTATTCACTTGTTTTACTTTATTCACTTGTTTATTCACTTTTTATACTTGTTTACTCACTTTTTATACTTGCTTACTTTATTCACTTTTTTATTGTACTGCATTTTCTTCATTTCTTTTATTTTCATTTTTATTTTGTCGTGATTTTATCTTTATTTTGATTTTATCTTTATTTTGATTTTATCTTTATTTTGATTTTATCTTTATTTTGATTTTATCTTTATTTTGATTTTCCCTTTTTTATTTATTTTATTCTATTTTTAAATGTATTTATCTTATTTAATTTGTAATTTTTTTGATTGTGTTTTACTTCATTTACTTGTTTTATTATCACAGCATCACCAAGGCTGGAAGAGACCTCAAAGATCATCATTTTACTTCACTTTATTTCATTTCATTCATTATATTTTAATTTTTATTTTATCTTAATTTTTATTTATATTATTTTTATTTTATTTTTCATTTATTTTATTCTATTTTTTTAATTGATTTATTTTATTTTTAACTTTTTTAATTCTATTTTACTTTATTCACTTCTTTTATTTTGCTTCATTTTCTTTAATTTCATTTCTTTTATTTTCATTTCTTTTATTTTCATTTCTTTTATTTTCATTTTTATTTTATTTGTATTTTATTTTTTCATTTATTTTATTCTAATTTTTTTAATTAATTTATTTTATTTTATTTTTACTTTTTAAAATTCTGTTTTACTGTATTCACTTCTTTTATTTTGCTTCATTTTCTTTCATTTCATTTCTTTTATTTTCATTTCTTTTATTTTCATTTTTATTTTATTTGTATTTTATTTTTTCATTTATTTTATTCTAATTTTTTAAATTAATTTATTTTATTTTTACTTATTAAAATTCTATTTTACTTTATTCACTTCTATTATTTACTTTATTCTATTATTCTATTATTTACTTTATTCACCTCATTTTCTTTCATTTCATTTATTTTATTTTCATTTTTATTTTATCTTTATTTTTATTTTATTTATTTTCCTTTTATTTTCTTTTTCATTTATTTTATTCTATTTTTTTAAAATTAATTTATTTTATTTTTAATTTTTAAAAATCTGTTTTACTTTATTCACTTCTTTTGTTTTGCTTCATTTCATTTATTTTATTTTCATTTTTATTCTATCTTTATTTTTATTTTATTTTTTAATTTATTTTATTCCAATTTTAAAATTATTTTATTTTAGTTTTAATTTTTAAAATTCTGTTTTACTTTATTCACTTCTTTTAGTTTACTTCATTTTCTTTCATTTATTTTATGTTCATTTTTATTTTATCTTTATTTTTATTTTATCTTTATTTTTATTTTATCTTTATTTTTATTTCATCTTTATTTTTATCTTTATTTTTATTTCATTTTTATTTTTATTTCATTTTTATTTTTATTTCATCTTTATTTTTATTTTATCTTTATTTTTATTTTATTTTTAATTAATTTTATTCTGATTTCTTTATTTTATTTATTTCATTTCATTTTTAACATGCAACATTTTGGTTTACTTTATTCACTTCTTTCATTTTACTTCACCTTCTTTCATTTCAATTTTTTTCATTCCATCTTTTAATCTATTTTATTTCTTCTCCTTTATTTCCTTTAGTTCATTTTTTAAACCTTATTTTACCTCATTTACTTCTTTCTTTAATTTCACTTTACTACCATCTTATTTAGATTCTGTCTTGCTTCATTTACTTTTTTTGGTTTGTTTTGCCTTGTTTATTTTACTTCACTGTATTTCACTTCATTTCATTTTTCCTGGGCCCCCAGTAGCCACCACAAACAGTTCCTGTTTCAAATTATCAAGTCATAAAAGGGCAACCTCACCACACTGATGTTTGTTCCTAATTATGTCACTTAAGGGTGTTTTTTTTTTTTTGGGGGGGGGTGTCTTAGTTTTTTGAGGGTATATTTATTGTATCAGCAGCTCCAAGCTTGCAGCAATAATCCAAAAGCAATTTGGGGTCAGGTTTTACAAGCCTTTAAACACATTATCTCTGTGCTTCCAACCCAGCCATCGGCCCTGCGTTAGAGCTCTGCCAGGCATGGGCAGCGTGCTCTCCAGATGCTCCTCAGCGTGGGCAAAAAGCTGGGGTCTCGGCTGATCTACAGGCTGCTGTGCTCAGGTGCTTGCTGCAATGCCACAGCTGGGGCTGCAACTTGAGATGGGGATGCCCGGGAGCATAGAATCACAGAAGGGGCTGGACTGGAAGAGCCCTTAAAGATCATCCAGTTCCAAACCCCCTGCCATGGGCAGGGACACCTCCCACCAGCCCAGGGTGCTCAAAGCCTCATCCAGCCTGGCTTTGAACACCTCCAGAGAGGAGGCAGCCACAGCCTCCATGGGCAACCTGTTCCAGTCTCTCCCCACCCTCACTGCAAAGAATTTAGTCCTCATCTCCAGCCTCAATCTCCTCTCTCTCAGCTCAAAGCCATTGTCCCTCATTCTGGCACTCCTAGCCCTTGTCAGAAGTCCCTCCTCAGCTCCCTTGGAGCCCCTTCAGGTACTGAAAGGCTGCTCTAAGGTCTCTTTGGAGCCTGGTTTCAACCCTGATTGATCCAAGGAGTTCCCAGGCTGTGGCAGGCAGGTCAGACAGTTCCGCTTTGGCAAGCCCAGAAGTCTACATCTCCTGCTGCTATCCTGCCTGGAGGTGTTCCAGGCCAGGCTGGATGAAGACTTGAGCAACCTGGGCTGGTGGAAGGGGTCCCTGCCCACGGCAGGGGGCTGGAACTGGGTGATCTTTAACGTTCCTTCCAACCCAAACCATTCCATGATGATTCCCATGCCTCTGATGTGTTCAAGCAAATCTTTGCTGTCCCAGGGGTCTGTGAGTGCTCAGAGAGGACAGGGCAGCTGAGCGAGACCCTTCTCAAGAGCCTTTATCTCAGGAGAGAAACATCACTTTGAAACACCCATTCCTCCTTCTCTCCAAAGCCTTATTGCTTCTGTGGTTTGTGCATGACAGGGGAGACCACCAAGGCAAAGGGAAGCCACCAAGGCAAAGGGAAGCCACCAAGGTTTCATGCTCTGGGGAAGCCTCTTGTTTCCATGTGGGTCCCAGTCCAATCCCTGCTGTCTGGAGCCCATCTCTCCCCAGCCATGGTTGGGCATCCCTCTCACCTCCCACACATGCATCATTTTCCCTTGCTATAGAACTGCTGGCCCTGCAAAAGTGGAGCTGTCTGACCTGCCTGTCACAGCCTGGGAGTTTCCAATCCTCCCTTGGATCATCCAGGAGTGAAGCCAGGATCTCCCTGCCTTTGACCAAGCCTAAGCTGTTTTGCACTGTCCCTCACTTCCAACCTTGGCTCTCTGCCCCTACCAAGTGCTACCTGGGGAGAAGGGATAACTCAGGAATCTGGATGTTGTGAGGCCATGGAAACAAAGTGCAATTCCTACAGAAGCAGGATGGCTGAGAGGAATCCTTTTTCCAAATGGATGCCTGCCTTGGAAAATCCTCTGCCAGGTCCTCATCCAGCACACCCCAGTGCTAAGGTGCAAGGAGCAACTGTTCCACAGCAGCTCAGAGCCTGGCTGGAAGCACCATGATCTGCACACCCTGATCCACTACAGCTCCCAGCTGAGGTCAGGGCCAGGCCTGCTTTTTGCATCTGCTGCTTTCAAAGTGGAAAAATAACCTGGAAAAGCCCCAGTCCCACCCCAGAGACCCAGCAGGATGAGAGCAGCTCCTGGTCTCCATGCCTGAGCTCACCCCAGTGTGGATTAAGCAAGGACAGACAGACATGTCCACCTCAGTGTGCTGCCACACTGCACAGAGATGCTTTTCCTTCTATTTTTCCTGGAGTCTGTAAAGAAGAGTGTGGCCAGCAGGTCAAAGCAGGTTCTCCTCCCCTCTACTCTGACCTAGAGAGGCTGTACATGGAGTACTGGGTCCAGTTCTGAGCTGCCCAGCTCAAGAGAGATAGAGAACTACTGCAGAGAGTCCAACAAAGTCCAACAAAGATCCTGAGGGGCCTGGAGCATCTCTGTGAGAACCAAAGGCTGAGAGCCCTGAGGCTGAGAGCCTGGAGAAGAGAGCCCCAGAGGGGACCTGAGCAATGCTCATCAAGAGATAAAGGCTGTGGGGTGCAAGGGGCTGGGACCTGACTCCTGTCAGTGGTGCCCAGTGACAGGACAAGGGGCAATGGGCACAAACTGGAACCCAGGAGGTTCCATCTGAACAGGAGGAGAAACTTGTTTGGTGTGAGGCTGCTGGAGCCCTGGAGCAGGCTGCCCAGAGAGGTTGTGGAGTCTCTTTCTGTGGAGAGCTTCCAACTCCCCCTGGCCATTGTGCTCCCGGGCAAGCTGCTGTGGGTGCCCTGCTGGAGCAGTGGGGTTGGACTGGATGCTCTCCAGAGGTGCCTTCCAATCCCTACCATTCCATGAATTAGGGGCAGACACAACTCAGGAAGCAGACATTTTTTTCCTTTATTTCTCCCAGAAGAGGAGTAGGAAAGGGAATTGCTCCTTCTTTTCCCCCATGCTGGGATCCTGGCATTGTGTTTACCCATCTGTGGGGTGCCCTCATCTATCCCATTCTTGCAGGCAGATTCCTTGCAAATCCATCTCTGAAGCCCATTCACAGCTTCTCTCCTTCAAGCACTGTCAGGCAATGCACCCACCCTGTGCATCCTAGGTGGTGTGTAAGGAAAAGACTTCACCTAGCTCTAGTTTAGAGGGAAATGAGCAGAGACTTGTGCACTCCAGACAACCAGAAACCTCTGTGTTGTCCATGGTGTTTGTGGCTGGTCCCAGGTCTGCTGCCAAGAGGATTTGGGTCTGCAGGACAAGGCATCTGACACACAGCAGCCTTGGCACTGGTGGGAATCACCACTTGAGCAGAGGGAGGCTGGGGACAGCCAGACTGGGGAAAGGAGTGGGCAAAATGCCTTAGGAATGGACTTTGTCATCGTGCCACACTGGGAAGGTTTGGCAGTGTGAACTTCCCTGATGCAGCCACAGAAGACAACCTGTGAATGCTGCCAGGGCTTGTGCTGTGAAAGCCATAGGCAGGTGTCATACTTTGGTCACCCCTCTTCGGATGGCCCCAGTTGCTGCACAAGCCCCACAGGAGCTCCTTAAGGAGGAGTTTCAAGGAACTTGTTGAGATAGGAACAGGCTTCCTGGCAATCCTCCAGTCCTGGTGTCTGTGGGCAAAACCAAGGTGATGCAGCAGGCACTGAAGCAGATCCACCTGCAAGGGAAATCCCTCCAGCTGCTCCTAGCCCCAGCTCCATGACCAGAACAGAAGAGGCATCTGAAGGTGAGCAGAGCAGGGGAGCAACTGCAGAGGGAAGGGTCTCAAGGCTTCCTCCTCCAGGTTTATCTCCCAAGCAGTGCAATGAGACAAAGACTTCCCTTTCATCTGGCCTGAAAGGGGCTCCTTTGCCCTCAGCTTAACTCTGAAGCCAGGCTGGGACTTGCTGCCAAGCCCTGTGCAAGAGCAGTTGGTCCTGCCTGCTCCAGCAGAGGAGAGACATGAAGCATCACTGCCCTCTACCCACTCTTCACCCCAATGCTGGAAGGGGAAGGGGTTGGGATGCCCACATGGTTGTCATTAAGCAGCAGCAGTGTTTCCAGGGATGGGTCAGCAAAGCCCAGGGAAGCAGAGCTGCCAACAGCCTCATCAGAACTGTGTTCAGCATTCAACCACCCCTGGCAGCCAAGTCTTGCTGACTGGCTCTGATGGGTTCCTTGGCTTCCTTCTTAGTGTTGGTGGTTTGAAGAAGTTGAGCAGCTCTGCAGGAAGCTGATGTGCTCCTGGCTTCCAGCCTTCATCTGGGAGGGGGTTGGAAACTCTGGGGATAGGCCCTGCAGGAGAGATAATGGGAAAGGGAAAGGGAAAGGGAAAGGGAAAAAGGAAAGGGAAAGGGAAAGGGAAAGGGAAAGGGAAAGGGAAAGGGAAAGGGAAAGGGAAAAAGGGAAAGGGAAAGGGAAAGGGAAAGGGAAAGGGAAAGGGAAAGGGAAAGGGAAAGGGAAAGGAAAGGGAAAGGGAAAGGGAAAGGGAAAGGGAAAGGGAAAGGGAAAGGGAAAGGAAAGGGAAAGAAAGAGGGAAGGGGAAGGGGAAGGGAAGGGAAGGTTTGGGAAGGGAAGGTTTGGGAAGGAAGGAAGGGAAGGGAAGGTTTGGAAGGGAAGGGAAGGTTTGGGAAGGGAAGGGAAGGGAAGGTTTGGGAAGGGAAGGTTTGGGGAAGGGAAGGGAAGGGAAGGGAAGGAAGGAAGGGGGAAGGGAAGGTTTGGGAAGGTTTGGGGGAAGGTTTGGGAAGGTTTGGGAAGGTTTGGGAAGGTTTGGGAAGGGAAGGGAAGGGAAGGGAAGAAGGGAAGAAGGGAAGGGAAGGGAAAGGGAAGGGAAGGGGGAAGGAAGAAAGGGAAGGAAGAAAGGGAAGGAAGGAAGAAGGTTTGGGAAGGGAGAAGGGAAGAGAAGGGAAGAGAAGGGAAGAGAAGGAAGAGAAGAGAAGAAGAGAAGAGAAGAGAAGAGAAGAAGAGAGAAGAGAAGAGAAGAGAAGAGAAGAGAAGAGAAGAGAAGAGAAGAGAAGAGAAGAGAAGAGAAGAGAAGAGAAGAGAAGAGAAGAGAAGAGAAGAGAAGAGAAGAGAAGAGAAGAGAAGAGAAGAGAAGAGAAGAGAAGAGAAGAGAAGAGAAGAGAAGAGAAGAGAAGAGAAGAGAAGAGAAGAAGAAGAATAAGAATGCTTTTGATGACAAAATACTGCTTGGTGCTCAGGGAGCAGGATAAAGCCCCTGGAAGCTGAGCTCAAGGGTTTGGTTGTAGAGGGAGCAGCCTTTTTGCATCGAAATTGTGTTTTCTGCTGGAAAGATAAGAGGTGATTTTAGGTCAGAAAAGTGTTTAGGTGGAAAATTCCTCCCTGGTTGGAAGGGTTCCCCCCAGTGCCCCTGCAGGAGGTGGGGAACTGGGGAGAGAACAGGAGCAGCAGCAGAGATTTTTTAACTCAGCTCTAAGAGAGGCTCAGGAACTAGAACAGCTCCCTCACCATCACCCCAGGGACTTCATGGAAACCTAGATAGCTGGTGGAGCAGCAGATTGCATGTGGGTAGATCAGGATGGGGAGAGAGAGATAAATATGGAGCCCAAGAGCCCAGAGAGACGTCAAGCTTTCGGTTCAGCTCTTGGCTAAACAGCTTCTTCCTTGCCCCTTGCAGAGGGACTGAAAGGAGGCTGCCTGTGGCACGTGCTGCAGCAAAATCAGGTCCCCTCCTGCTCCATGCATCTCCAGGATGTTTTCTGTCACATGGAAATCTTCTGTTCTAGGGCCACTAACAGGGGATGTGGAGGTCAAGCAAGTTCCTCAGATGAAGGATTTCTCTTCATTTACTGGGCAGGAGCCATAGAATCACAGAACTATATCAGGGTTGGAAGGGACCTCAAGGCTCAGCCAGTTCCAATCCCTCTGCCATGGCCAGGGACACCTCACACTGCAGCAGGTTGCTCACAGCCTGGCTGCAAACACCTCCAGGCAGGAGGCTTCCACCACCTCCCTGGGCAACCTGTGCCAGGCTCTAATCACCCTCCTGGGGAACAACTTCTTCCTAACATCCAATCTCAATCTCCCCATTTCTAGTTTTGCTCCATCCCCCCCAGTCCTATCCCTCCCTGACACCCCCAAAAGTCCCTCCCCAGCTTTCTTGGAGTCCCCTTCAGATACTGGAAGGCCACAAGAAGGTCTCCTGGGAGCCTTCTCTTCTCCAGACTGAACAACCTCAACTCTCTCAGTCTGTCCTCACAGCAGAGCAGCTCCAGCCCTCTGCTCATCCTCGTGGCCCTTCTCTGGACACCTTCCAGCACCTCCAGATCCTTCCTGGCACAGAGGCTCCAGAACTGGACCCAGAGCTCCAGCTGTGGTCCCAGAAGAGTGGAGCAGAGGTTGAGAATCCCCTCCCTGGCCCTGCTGGCCACACTTCTCTTGCTGCAGCCCAGGCTCTGCTTGGCTCTCTGGGCTGCAAGTGCTCACTGCTGGCTCCTGTTGAGCTTCTCCTCCCCCAGCACCCCCAAGGCCTTTTCTCCAGGGCTGCTCTCAAGCCAGTCCCTGCCCAGCCTGTATCAGTGCTTGGGAGTCCTGTTTGCGGCAGAGCTCTGAGCCCTGAGCCACGGGAAGGAGGAACCATTCCCACCCTCCCACTCAGCCCTGCTGACCTGGGCAGAAAGATACTGATTTGGAAAGATTTGTCCTACTTTGGGCCATGAAGAGAAAGTGTTTGTAAGGTGCCAGGTGGCCCTGTGACCTTCAGTGTGCTGCAGTGTGACACCTCAAGGCAGAGGACCAAGGACTCCACAATCTCCTTGCACTATGAGTGGTGAGGAGAAGATCCACCACAGGTCACTTGGAGAGGGCTTGCAGGAGGGCAGAGAAATACTCCCCCCAAAAAAAAACCATTTTTTTTCTCCCAGAAAAAGGATATTGCTGGGAGAGATTTTTCTCCTCCCTGTCTGGCCAGGGAATTAAAGGACTTGGGCTGTCCACAGCTCTGCAGCTGTCTTCTCCAAGTGGGTGGCTGCCCTGCAGCAGGGCAGCAGAGCCTTTCACAGGGCAGGAAAAGCAGGAAGAAGACAGAGTGTCATGGGGCAAGGCAACTGCTTCCCAAAGAACTGATGAGAAGCAGCGGGCTCTGCTCCATTTCCTCTCTGGCAATGGTGTGCTGGGGTTGACACTGCTGCCTCTCGGCCCTGGCTGCTCTCTGACAGCCCAGCTCCCACCACAAGAGCCAGGAACAGCCCCAAATGGGAGCCATTGAGAGGTGGAAAACGTGCCAGGGCCAACCCCCAGTGTGGACTGGAGGGAAATTAGGAAGCCCTTTGTATGGGCTGATGAGGTGTGGCCGGGGGCAGGGCTGCATCCCGAGGGGGGATGGGGGGACACAACTGTGTCATGCTGTGATGGAGGTCATGGATGGCAGGACTGAGGAGGAGGAAGGATACAGGGGAAGGGTCAGGGGATGGGGCAGAGGTAGAGGCAGGGGCAGGGAATGGGACAGGAGTGAGGGCAGGGGAAGGGACAGGGGATGGAATAGGGGAAGGGGAAAGGGTAGGGAACAGGGCAGGGATGAAGCAGAGGTGAGGGCAGGGGAAGGGACAGGGGAAGGGACATGGGATGGGTTAGGGAATGGGGCAAGGGATGGGACAGGGGAAGGGGCAGCAGAAGAGGCAAGGCTCACTCTGGCTGAGCTGCCTGCAGGCAGGAAAATAGGCAGCAAGGAAGGATGATTCCTCACAGGACTTCTCCTTCCTCCAGCCACCTTTCCTCCTATCACTGCTTCAAGGGGGGCAGCTGCTCTTTGCATGGTGGCAGGAGCAAAAACATCAACTTGGACATGCTGGACTGGGCAGAGTACTTTACAAAGGGTGCTGGGAGCTCTGGATGGGCCCAAATCTGACCTATTTCCCAAGCTATGAACAGAGGGATGCCAGGCAGGGAGGAGGAAACCCCTCCATTTGGATGCAGACATCATCCAGTCATGGATTTCCCATCTTCTCCAAGACTCCAAAGCCTTTCCCCACCACAGAGCAGCAGTGGAGACTCCAGAATCATTTCCCAGAATTGTCTGAGAAACAATGGCCTCATTTTTGCTGGTTTAGGGACAAGCATTGGGCTTGCTCATCCTCCCCTCAGCCCCAGCTGTGCTATGGCAGGGACAGCTCAGGCAGCATCCTCATCTGCAGCCTTCTTATATCCCCTTCAGGTAGTGGAAGGTCATTATTAAGTCTCCCTGGAGCCACCTCCTCTCCAGGCTGAGAGTGGAGATCTCAAGCACCTCCTGCCATGGTTTGTGTCCTCACCTCACAGCAGGAAATCCAAGAAAGTGTTGTCCCTCCAGCACTGCCACTGAGTGAGGTTCTTGTCCCTGGGTTTCCTCTTGGTAGAACCACAGAAGCTGTGGCTGGGAGGGATGCTGGAGCTCTTCAGTCCATCCTCTCTCTTGGAACAGGACTATCACCATCCTTAGAGCAGATCAACCATGGCTTTGGCTGGCCAAGCCCTGAAAACCTGCAGGGATGGAGATGTCCCCACCAGCAGAGACTGCAGGGCCCTCCCAGTGAAGGACACCTTGTACCTCCCAAGTCATGAGTATGACCACTGCTCCATACTTTACCATCTGCCAGCACCCACAAGAATTTGGCTTCATCATCCACCATTTCTCTCTGCCCTTCATCATCCACCATTTCTCTCTGCCCTTCATCATCCACCATTTCTCTCTGCCCTTCATCATCCACCATTTCTCTCTGCCCTTCATCATCCACCATTTCTCTCTGCCCTTCATCATCCACCATTTCTCTCTGTCCTTCATCATCCACCATTTCTCTCTGTCCTTCATCATCCACCATTTCTCTCTGCCCTTCATCATCCACCATTTCTCTCTGCCCTTCATCATCCACCATTTCTCTCTGCCCTTCATCATCCACCATTTCTCTCTGCCCTTCATCATCCACCATTTCTCTCTGCCCTTCATCATCCACCATTTCTCTCTGCCCTTCATCATCCACCATTTCTCTCTGTCCTTCATCATCCACCATTTCTCTCTGTCCTTCATCATCCACCATTTCTCTCTGCCCTTCATCATCCACCATTTCTCTCTGCCCTTCATCATCCACCATTTCTCTCTGCCCTTCACGGACTGTAGGCTGCTGTCAGGTCCCATCTATGCAAACAGGAGGAAAGTTTTTTTCCCTGTGAGGGTGACAGAGCCCTGGAACAGGCTGCCCAAGGTGGGGGTGTGGTGTGTGGAGTCTTCCTCTCTGGAGATATTCAAGACTTGTCTGGATGTGTTCCTGTGTGATCTGCTCTAGGTGACCCTGCTCTGGCAGGAGGGTTGGACTGGATGAGCTTTTGAGGTCCTTTCCAGCCCCTCACAGTCTGTGATTCTGTGATCTTGGCCTCCTCTTCATTCATCTAAATAAGCTCCAGAGCCTTCCCTCAGCAGTCAGAGTGGGAAGCTGCCAAGACCTCAGCAGCCTCCCAAATGTCTGCTGTCACCCTCCTCAGGAGGGATCTCAGCTCTCTCCAGAGGGTCCCCATCACCTCTTGTTCCAAGGAATACAGCACAGGCTTGCCCAGATTCTGTCTGCCACCCCCTGCCCCCAGGGAGCTCAGACATTGTTTGCTCCTCCAGATGTTTCCAATGCAAACCTTCTGTTCCCTCAGTCTGCAGGCACAGATTCCTTCGGGCTTGTTTTCAACGTGGTCCAAGCAACAGCCATGAAATGAGGTCTGGTCCATGCAGCTGGCCCCAACATGCCAGCAGAGCATCTCCATCTGTCCATAGGAGACACCAGGAGGGCTCCAGGCTGCTCTTTCCCTGCTCCCCATCAGGTGGCCATGGGAAATCCCTGTTCTGTCAGGTGTGGTGGCCACCAGGCTTACAGCTAACAAGGTGCTGCCCGTTTCAGTTCACGCTGCAGGATGTTTGCAAGGACGATTCAGTCGTTGCCTTGGCTCTGTTGAGCATCCGTGGCTGTGTATCCTCCACCCTTGATGTCCAAGGGAGGGCTACAAGGATGCTGAAGGGACTGCAGCACTGCCCTGTGAGGAGAGACTGAGAGCCCTGGGGCTGTTTCAGTCTGGAGAGAAGGCAGCTGAGAAGGGATTTAATAAATGTCTATCAATATCTGAGGGCTGGGGGCAGGAGGGAGGGCACAGCCTCTGCTCAGTTGCATCCTGGGATAGGAAAAGGAGCAATGGATGGAAACTCCAGCGCAGGAGGTTCCACCTCAACACGAGGAGGAACTTCTTCACTGTGAGGGTCACAGAGCCCTGGAACAGGCTGTCCAGGGAGGTTGTGGAGTCTCCTTCTCTGAAGCCTTTGCAGCCCTGTCTGGATGCGTTCCTGTGTGACCTGTGCTGGATTCTGTGCTCCTGCTCTGGCAGGGGGTTGGACTGGAAGATCTCTGGAGGTCAGAAAAGAAAGCATGGGTCAGAAAAGGAAGTATGCAGCATGAAATGGGAAGGGGAATGAAGCACCAGCTTGTGCCCCTCAGAGCAAGATGCAGAAGGGTTTGGCACTGAACAAGTCCAAGTGCCAGGTTCTGCACTTTGGCCACAACAACCCCACAGAGTGCTGCAGGCTGGGGACATAGTGGCTGGAGAGCAGCCAGGCAGAAAGGGAGCTGGAGGGACTGGTTGACAGCAGCTGAACATGAGCCAGCAGAGTGCCCAGGTGGCCAAGAAGGCCAATGGCATCCTGGCCTGCATCAGGAACAGTGTGGCCAGCAGGAGCCGGGAAGTCATTCTGCCCTGTGCTCAGCACTGGTGAGGCCACACCTTGAGTCCTGTGTCCAGTTCTGGGCCACTCAGTTTAAGAAGGACATTGAGACACTTGAATGTGTCCAGAGAAGGGCAACAAGGCTGGGGAGGGGTCTGGAGCACAGCCCTGTGAGGAGAGGCTGAGGGAGCTGGGCTTGCTTAGCCTGGAGAAGAGGAGGCTCAGGGGAGATCTTCTTGCTCTTTACAACTCCCTGAAGGGAGGCTGTAGCCAGGTGGGGGTTGGTCTCTTCTCCCAGACAACCAGCACCAGAACAAGAGGACACAGCCTCAAGCTGTGCCAGGGGAAGTTTAGGCTCGAGGTGAGGAGAAAGTTCTTCCCAGAAAGAGAGATTTGCCATTGGAAAGTGCTGCCCAGGGAGGTGGTGGAGTCCCTGTCCCTGGAGGTGTTCAAGAAAGGCTTGGATGTGGCACTTGGAGCCATGGTTTCGTTGTCAGGAGGTGTAGCTATTAGGTAATAGGTTGGACTTGATGATCTCTGAGGTCTCTTCCAGCCTGGCTGATGCTGTGATTCTGGGGTGGCAGAGCCTGTCCAGGCTGGTGCCCACCAGGCACATGGGGTGGCATGATGGGGCAGAGGGTGGCTGATGCCCCTCCTGGGGTCTCCCCAGTGCTGTGCTCTCCGGTGGAAATCTGGCATTGATTCTAAGGGTCTCCTGCAGATATAATCCCCAGCACCCAGCTCCTAGTGGCTGCCTCTCACATCCTGGACCTGGTAGTGCAAATCCCTGCCTCCAGCAGGCAAGAACTGCAGGCAGATTCCTGACTTCTAAGGCCAGCTGCCCAAACAGCTTTTTATTGCCTACAAAAAATACCCCAAACCAATATTGTGGCATTCAGTGGAGAAAAGACCACCAAGGTGCAGCTTGTGTGAGACTCCAGCAGAGCCCCACTCACCACCTGACGCTTTCCTGGTCTCCTGGAGCAGTATCCTGAGGAGTGAGCAGGGAAAAAAGAGCAGCTGCAGGTGGGATGTAGAGCGAGGCAATGGAACTTCTTTCATTCTCCCCCCTGTGCCTGCTCCACAATCCATTTCACAGACTCAGCCACCTGGCAGAGGAGAAGATGACTTTTATTGTCCTGCTGTAATGGTGCTGTGACAGCTCTGCCTGAGTGAGCATGGGCTGGAAGGCAGGGCTGCAGGGGTGAGTCATGACCAGCTCTGGATTAAATAGCACAGGGAGGGGGAAGTGGACACGTTTGCTGCCGGCCATGGGCATACCCTGGACTGTGGTTAAAAGCTGCTCCTGGTTTTCTACCTGTATCATTCGATGAAAAAGGACCTGGAGCTGCTGGAGAGGGTCCAGAGGAGGCCACAAAGGTGATCAGATGGATGGAAAACCTCTGCTACCAGGACGAGCTCCAACAGGAGGTGGAGTTGTTCAGCCTGGAGAAGAGAAGGCTCCAGGGAGACCTTAGAGCAGCCTTCCAGTACCTGAAGGGGCTCCAGGAGAGCTGGGGAGGGACTTGTGACAAGGGCTGGGAGTGGCAGGGTGAGGGAGAATGGCTTTGAGCTGGGAGAGGAGAGATTGAGGCTGTAGAGAGGAGGAAGAAATTCTGTATATAGAGAGTGAGAGGGGAGACACTGGCACAGGTTGCCCGGGAGGCTGTGGATGACCCCTCCCTGGAGGTGTTCAGGGCCAGGCTGGATGAGGCCTTGAGCACCCTGGGCTGGTGGGAGGTGTCCCTGCCCATGGCAGGGGAGGTTGGAACTGGATGAGCTTCGAGGTCCTTTCCAATCCAAACCTTCCTGTGACACCAGCCCCAGACCTTGCCTGGCACACACCTCGCAGGACCAAATCAGGTTTGCAACTGGAGCTGGGGAGCTTTAGGCTGGACCTTTAGGAGGAAGTTCTTTACTGTTAGGGCAGTGAGATACTGGAACAGGTTGTCCAGGGATGTGGTGGAGGCCCCTGGAGATATTCAAAGTCGAACTCGATGTGGCACTGAGCAGCCTGATCTAGCTGGAGCTGTCCCTGCTCGTTGCAGTAAGGTCGAACAAGGTGACCTCTGAGAGTCTTTTCCAACCTGCTGCAATCTGTGGATCTGTGATTTAACACAAACCCTTCTTTCTTCCCTCCAGCCTTGCCTCTCCCATTGTGTCTTCCCCCTGCAGCACTCCTTGGGTGGAATTTGAGGATAATTATCAGCTGTCTCATTTCTTCTGAGCACTTCTCAATCACAGGAGTCACACAGGAGATGACAAACACGTTCTGAAGTAGGGAGGGAGATTTATTTAAAGCAGAAATGTGATTCACCCTCCAATTTTCCATTCAAAGTACTTGGGAGGAGCAGAAGATGTGGGGAACAAAGGAGATCTTGCAGCCACGTGCCCCAGGAGGCTGCGAAAGCCGCAACACTGAGATGAGTTTGATTGCATCCTGAGACAGACCTGGCAGCTGCCATGAGACAGTCTGGCAGCTTCAGCGGCAGCCCAGCTCTCATCAGCTCACCCCAGCAGCAGGTGGGATGCTCACCTTAGAGGAGAGCGCTGCCTCACCCATCATAGGCTCACAGGAGGTTAGGGGTTGGAAGGGACCTCCAGAGGTCTTCCAGTCCAGCCCCGCTGCCAGAGCAGGAGCACAGAATCCAGCACAGGTCACACAGGAACGCATCCAGACAGGGCTGCAAAGGCTCCAGAGAAGGAGACTCCACAACCTCTCTGGGCAGCCTGCTCCAGGGCTCTGGGACCCTCACAGTGAAGAAGTTCCTCCTCATCTTGAGGTGGAACTTCCTGTGCTGCGGTTTCCATCCATTGCTCCTTTTCCTATCCCAGGGTGCAACTGAGCAGAGCCTGCGCCCTCCCTTCTGCCCCCCAGCCCTCAGATATTGATAGACATTGATCAGATCTCCTCTCAGCCTTCTCTCCAGACTGAACAGCCCCAGGGCTCTCAGCCTCTCCTCACCAGGCAGTGCTGCAGTCCCTGTAGCCCTCCCTTGGACTCTCTCCAGCAGATCCCTGCCCCTTTTGAACTGGGGAGCCCAGAACTGGGTGCAATATTCCAGGTGAGGTCTCACCAGGGCAGAGTAGAGGAGGAGGAGAACAATACAGCAGGATCCAGCCTGCTGCTTCTCTCAACAGTGCACACAAAACCCCTTTAGTAGTCTAAGAAGGGGCAAATTCTCTCCTGCTTCAGCTCATTTAACAACACTTGGCCTTTATGAAGCTTTTCTGAGGGATGCTGGTCTGGTTTGAGCTGGAACAGAACCAGTTCTGGTCAGTGTTGTCATTTCTCTGCTTCACTGAGACACTGCCTGCAGTTTAGGGCAGGATGGCACAGCCAGGGGCTGCTGCTAGCAGGGAGAAGCTGATGGGGACAGATCCTGCCATGGGCTGGGGGGCAGAAAGCCTCTGGCTGAGATTTGGTCCTCTGTAGATCAAGGGCACTGCCATAGCTTGTGCCACACCTGGGGGGGCAGAGGAAAAGGCAACACCTGCAGGGAGGAGTGGACAGCACAGGTGACCCTCAACTGCCCAGCAAGGGACTGCA
The DNA here is from genome assembly GCA_033816785.1 of Picus viridis. Taxonomy (NCBI): domain Eukaryota; kingdom Metazoa; phylum Chordata; class Aves; order Piciformes; family Picidae; genus Picus; species Picus viridis. Next base: position 6,815,708 of record CM066597.1, on the reverse strand, counting down.
GCCCAGGGAGGGCATCTCCAGGAGCAAGCTGAGGGATCCCCAGGGCCAAGACTCTTCTTCCCTGGCTGGTGTCCCAGGAGGACTCTGTCCCTTCTGCCTTTGATCCTTTTCCATGTGATCCTGAATCCAGCTCCAGAATCCACCTCCTGAATTCTGTTTCCAGCTGCTGCTGAGTCCAGTCTGGGACTTGCCCAGTGCCTGCCCCAGTGGTGCCAGTGGTGCCCTCACTGCCATCAGGGGTTGGGTTCCATGCTGGTTTGTGTCTCTGTGTCTCTGTTCCATGGCATTGTTCTTCTTTCCATCCCAGCTGGGTTAGCTTCTTTCCCACCCCATCAGCCTCTCTCCCTCCTTCCCTTTCTCTTCCCAACGGGAAGCAGAGGAGTTCAGAGGAGCATCTGCCACTCCTCCAGCCACCAGCCCAGCCATGACCCCTCCCAGGTGTCTTTTCCAGTGTTTTCCTTAACAAAGCCCTTTCTTTGATGAGCCCAACTGCTGACTCTGTGAATCCTCCAGGATTTCTTCCCACGTATCTCCCAGTCCCTGCTGCATCTCATTTTCCACTCAGCCTCCTTTGCTCCCAGCCCTTGTTTGCCTTTCTCCCTTCAGGCTGGACAGGGATTTCTGCTGAGGGATGGATGGTGACCCTGGAGTGCAGACCAGCTCTGCTCTGGCCACCTTCATGCTCCTTTCACACAGTCCCAGGGCTCAGCACAGTCACCAGTGAGGTGCAGTGATGCCACCTGCCAGCTCACATCGTGTTTCAGAGCCATCTCAAGGATCACCTCATCCTCTCCCAGAAACCACACACAGCTGGAATGCTGCAGCTGGGGAACTGGCAGGCTGAGGCTGAGCTGAAGCCCCAGAGGCTTGCTCCAAGGGCCAGATCTCTGGGATTCACTTCATGGAGACCACAGCTCAGCCCTGCTTAGGAGAGCAGAGAGCTGCAGCTCAGCAGAGATCAGGCTGCTCAGTGCATAAAGACCAAGGAAAAAGTGGCAAGGACTTGCCCCCACTCCCCCCTCTGAAACTGGGGGCAGAGCATAGAAGACATCCTGCAAAACAAGCAGGCATCAAACCACCTTCACCTGGAACCTGTTTTGCTCAGTGCTGCTGGGAGCTTCTCCTCTGCAAGCTCTGGAGATGAATCTGCACAGCTATCTGGTGGGAGGGGGGTGCCAGAAGAAGACCCCTTCGTGTCCAGGCAATGGTTGGGTATTGTTTGGTCTCTGGTCCTATTTATGGCCATGAAGAGCGATGTGGGGAGGAGAGGAGGAAGCAGAGCACCAGGCAGGAGAGGGCAGAGCAGCAGACTGGGAGCAAGACACCCAACAGCCTGCTCTGCATGGGCTCCCCTGAGAAAGCCATCAGGGCTCAGTGCCTCTGCCTGCCAGCAAAGCAGTCCCAGAAGCCCAGCTTTGGTGGGGGAGCTAGAGATCATCCAGACCAGCCCCACTGCTAAAGCAGGGCTGGCTGGATGCTGAGGGAGCTGCTGCTTGAAGAAATCCACTGCTGTGGGAGCTGAGGTCCCAGGGGGTGACACAGGCAGCAGCAGCGCGTGGCCTCTGCCACAGAATCACAGATTGCAACAGGTTGGAAGTGACCCTCTGAGGGCATCTTGTCCAACCCCCTGCGGGCAGCAGGGACATCCCTAACTAGATCAGGCTGCCCAGGGCCCCAGCAAGTCTGATCTTGAATGTCTCCAGGGATGGAGCCTCCACCACCTTCCTGGGCAACCTGTTCCAGTGTCTCCCCACCCTCACTGTGCAGAACTTCCTCCTGATGTCCAACCTAACTCTGCCCTGCTCCAGCTTCAAACCATTCCTCTCATCCTATCCCCACAGCCCTTCTGAACAGTCCCTCCCCAGCCCTCCTGCAGGTCCCCTTCAGGTACTGGAAGGCTGCTCTAAGGTCTCCTTGGAGCCTTCTCTTCTCCATGCTGCGCAGCCTCATAGCCTCTGATCATCTTCACGGCCTCCTCTGGACTCTCTCCATCAGGACCAGGTCCTTCTTGTGTTGGGGACTCCACAGCTGGACACAGCCCTGCAGGGGAGGTCTCCCCAGAGCAGAGCAGAGCAGAGCAGAGGGGCAGGATCCCCTCTCTCCATCTCTGGCCACACTCTCTGCTTTCGCTGGCTGCCAGCCCTGGGCACAGAGCGGGCAGCAGTGGGGGGCTGGGGTGGGGGTGGGGGGCTGCATCCCCACCCCCAGCAAACCATCTGGGGCTGCAGTGAGTGAGGCTCAGCTGACAGCAAGCGAGGCTTCCAGCGAGCGTGGGCGCAGGGCGGGGTGAGGACGGCTCCGCTCGGCAGCCCCCGCGCCAGAGATGCTGCTGGGGGGAGCCGGGGCTAGGAAATGAGCAGCGGGGCCTCTTCCAGGAGCTAAAGGCTGAGGAGGAGGTAGAGGAAGGTGTTTTGTTAGGATGATTGCCCCAGAGGGGGACCTGAAGAGGGGAAAGGGGTCTGCCGGAAGAACCTCTGCCCCGTGCAGGGCACCTGTGGGCTTGTCCCCACATCTCCCCGGGGGCAGCAGCCGCTGGGGCTGCCTCTCCCTTGCTCACAGTCTTGCACTGTGCTTGTCATGAGGATATCAAAAATAAATGAGCAGCTCAGGCTGTCGCCTGGGGAGCTGCAGCCTCCATGGCTGCATGCAGTCACAGCCACACTGTCTCTCCAGCTACTCCTGAGGCTGGTCCAGCACAGCCAGTGCAGGATCATCCAGCAGGGCACGATGGAGCACCCTGAACACACCCCCACCCCTGGGGCAGAGGGTTCTGCATCTGGAGACAGTCCTGGGTCATCTCTTGGGTCAGGTCAGGGTTGTCAGTGGCTGCGGCAGGCATGGGAGCACCATGGGTGGGCTGAGTCTCACCCTGCTTGTGCTCAGCTCTCCTAGGACACTACCTTGTGCTTGCTGCAGGAGCTCAGGGGAGCGTCTTTCAATCCACATGAGCCCAAGACCAAGTGCAAGGTCCTGCAGCTGGGTCAGGGCAATCCCAAGCACTGATATAGGCTGGGCAGGGACTGGCTTGAGAGCAGCCCTCAAGAAAAGGCCTTGGGGGTGCTGGGGGAGGAGAAGCACAACAGGAGCCAGCAGTGAGCACTTGCAGCCCAGAGAGCCAAGCAGAGCCTGGGCTGCAGCAAGAGAAGTGTGGCCAGCAGGGCCAGGGAGGGGATTCTCCCCCTCTGCTCCACTCTGCTGAGACCACAGCTGGAGCTCTGTGTCCAGTTCTGGAGCCTCTGTGCCAGGAAGGATCTGGAAGGTGTCCAGAGAAGTGCCACGAGGATGAGCAGAGGGCTGGAGCTGCTCTGCTGTGAGGACAGACTGAGACAGTTGGGGTTGTTCAGCCTGGAGAAGAGAAGGCTCCCAGGAGACCTTCTTGTGGCCTTCCAGTATCTGCAGGGGCTCCAAGAAAGCTGGGGAGGGAGTTTTGAGGGTGTCAGGGAGTGACAGGACTGGGGGGGATGGAGCAAAACTAGAAATGGGTAGATTGAGATTGGATGTTAGGAAGAAGTTGTTCCCCATGAGGAAGTTGTTCCCCATGAGGGTGGTGAGAGCCTGGCACAGGTTGCCCAGGGAGGTGGTGGAAGCCTCCTGCCTGGAGGTGTTTGCAGCCAGGCTGGATGTGGCTGTGAGCAACCTGCTGTAGTGTGAGGTGTCCCTGGCCATGGCAGCGGGGCTGGAATGGGATGATCCTTGAGGTCCCTTCCAGCCCTGACAATTCCATGATTCTATGATCAACCCTAAACATATCATTCCTGACAGGTTCCTGAGATCCATGACAGACCTTTCTGGGCCTTCAGTCTCCTGGAGAAAAGTTAGATTCCTGGCTGCAGCAGCCGCTCCTGTGCTCCCTGCGCACTGCTGCAGGCAGTGTCCATGTCCCACTCACAGCCACCACTGAGCAGCCCAGCACCTTCCTGTGCCTTACTGCTGGGCTCCTGTCACACATCCCCAAGTGCTGTTCATCCCTTGCAGCAGCCTGACTCATGCTCAGCTTGTGATCAGCTCTAACCTCCAGCACTTCTCCTCCCTCAGCTCCCACCAGCCCCTCAGGCTGTGTTGGTCCCAGCAAGCAGCTCAGCCTGAGCTTGGGGCTTGGGCTTGTTCCTGTGTGGGGCTGCTGGTTCTTCACAACCACCTCTCCAAATGTGCCAGGGTGTTGCAAGCCCAGCCCTGTCCTGCAGCACGCTGCTGGGACTGCTTTGGAGCAGCCTGGAAAACGAATGGGCTCCTTCCCTGCTCAGAGCTTGTGGTCATGGACAGGGGTGTCTGAGAGGTGGCACTTAAAGAAGAGCATTAGTGAGCATCATTTAATGACAATATTGCACTTTTATTGTCTCTCCTGTGGAGAAGAACCTGGGAGTGCTGATGAACAAGTTCCCCACCAGCCAGCAATGTGCCCTCACAGCCAAGAAGGCAAGTGGTCTCCTAGGGTGCAAGAAGTGTGGCCAGCAGGTGAAGGGAGGTTCTCCTGCCCTCTACTCTGACCTAGAGAGGCTGTACATGGAGTACTGGGTCAAATTCTGGGCTGCCCAGCTCAAGAGAGACAGGGAACTACTGGAGAGAGTCCAGCAGAGGTTAGGAAGATGCTGAGGGGCCTGAAACATCTCTGTGAAGAGGAAAGGCTGAAAGCCCTGGGGCTGTTGAGCATGGAGAAGAGCAGTCCCAGAGGGGATCTGAGCAATGCTCAGCAAGAGATAAAGGATGAGGAGCAAGAGGTTGGGGCCAGGTTCCTAAGGACAGCACAAGGAGCAATGGGCACAAACTGGAAGCCAGGAGGTTCCCTCTGAACAGGAGAAGAAAGTTCTTTTGTGTGAGGGTGCTGGAGGCCTGGAGCAGGCTGCCCAGAGAGATTGTGGAGTCTCCTTCTCTGGAGAGCTTGCAACCCCCCTGGCCATTGTGCTCCTGGGCAAGCTGCTGTGGGTGCCTTGCTGGAGCAGAGGGGTTGGACTGGATGCTCTCCAGAGATCCCTTCCACCGCCTGCATCCTGGGATTCCGGGATTCCTGCCTATGAACATCTTTGAGGTGACCCAGGCTTTGTTTCTTGCATTGGAATTCACCAGGGAGCGTTAGTACAAAAGGGAAGAAAAGGTTCACTTGGTTCCATTAAGTCTCTCAGTGTCCCTCAGCCAGGGGTTGCCCCTCTAGGGCTGCATGGCTGCTGTCAGCACCCTGCACACCCCGGCTGGAGGGCCAGCGCTGGGGTGGGACGTGGGGAGCCGCACATCCCCGGCTGCGAGGGCAGCAGGGAATGAGTCAGAGAGGAAAAGGGGGAGGAGGGAGGCAGCCGATGAAAAGCCCTCCTTGTTAGAGGGACACGGGGGTGAGAAACAAAAAAAGATCTAAGAAAAAGGAAACAGCAACCCAGAAGTGCCCTGGAGCTCCTGAGGAGACCCCATGGAGGAGGGTGACGTCAGGACAGGCTGTGCTTCCCACACTGCTGCCTGCAGCACCGGCACAGGCGCCGGCTCCGAGGCTCCCCAGCGTCCCCAGCACATCTGTGCCAGCCCTACGTGACAGACAGCAATGGCTGGCTGGGAGGAGGCTGTGGCCAGGTCTGAGCCCGTGGCCAGTTCTGGGGCCCTCAGTTTCAGAAGGACATTGAGGCTCTTGAACGTATCCAGAGAAGGGCAATGAGGCTGGGGAGGGGTCTGGAGCACAGCCCTGTGAGGAGAGGCTGAGGGAGCTGGGGGTGTTCAGCCTGGAGAAGAGGAGGCTCAGGGGAGACCTCATTGCTCTCTACAACTCCCTGAAAGGAGGTTGTAGCCAGGTGGGGGTTGGTCTCTTCTCCCAGGCACCCAGCACCAGAACAAGAGGACACAGTCTCAAGCTGTGCCAGGGGAAGTTTAGGCTGGAGGTGAGGAGAAAGTTCTTCCCAGAGAGAGTCGTTAGCCACTGGAATGTGCTGCCCAGGGAGGTGGTGGAGTCCCCATCCCTGGAGGTGTTCAAGAGGGGATTGGACGTGGCACTTGGGGACAGGGTTTGGTGGCTGTCAGAGGAGCACTTCTGATAGGAAATCTCACCCAACGGTGATGGCAGAGGTGGTAGCCTCAAAAAACCCTTCTTTTCTTCATGGCTGGGTAGTGAGGAATATCTCCCTGGTGGGAGCATCCCAGAGTGATGATGTTCAGCAGATCAACCCCCATTGAGAAAGTTCTTCAGCACTGGCAAGCCCATGCACTATCTCCAGGCCACAGAGATCTGTGTTCCCACAGCCACTCCTCCATCCTGCCTGCCCCAAGGCTGGTGCTAGGGCCCTGCAGAGAGTCAGAGCAGGGATGGATCCATCCAGGAGCTCAGCACCTGGGTAAGCATCTCCCTGCACCAGAGCCACCAGGACTGGAGGAGGGTTTGTGCGTGGTGAAGAGTTGAGTCTGGACTGATACCAAGTTATCTGAGCACATGTGAGCAGGGACAGTGGAATGGAGGTCACCAAAAGCAGTGACAGTGGCGTGGAGACCAGCAGCAGGACATCATGTCCCAGTGAGGACCATCAGGACAGCCTGCACTGCACCCCAGAGAGGTCACATCCCTAGGGCCTCATCTCACCAAGCTGCAAACAAGGAGACAACACTCACAGAATCACAGAATGGGTTGGGTTGGAAGGGACCCCAAAGCTCATCCAGTTCCAACGCCCTGCCATGGGCAGGGACACCTCCCACCAGCCCAGGTGGCTCAAGGCTTCATCGAGCCTGGCCTTGAACACCTCCAGGGAGGGGACATCCACAACCTCTCTGGGTAACCTGTTCCAGTGTCTCCCCACCCTCACTCTAAACAATTTCTTCCTCATCTCCAGTCTCAGTCTCTCCTCTCCCAGCTCAAAGCCATTGTCTCTCATCCTGCCACTGCCAGCCCTTGTCCAAAGTCCCTCCCCAGCTCTCCTGGAGCCCTCTTCAGGTTCTGGAAGGCTGCTCACTTAGACAAAATAAACTTAAGGCCAATTAGGGGTGGGGGTTTATCCCTCAAAAAGCTCCTGCAGAGCTGCAGTGAGTGGTGTGTGTGTGTGTGTGTGTGTGTGTTAGAGGAGCCTGTGCTGGAATGAGGTTAGCTGGGGCTGTGCTGCCTGAGGGAGCTGCTGAGATACAGCCTGTTCCTGCTCCCATCAGTGGCTATTTATAGACACAGATGTTCCTCTAGCAGCAGGGTTCAAGCTGCACTGCTTCTTCTTCTCCTTCTTTTTCATTATTATACTATTTTCCCTTATTTCCCCCACTCCCTCTCTTCCTTCTCATCCCTCCTTTGCTCTTCATAGCAGTGCTGAAGGTGGAGAAAGCAGCTCCGGGAGGCAGTGGTGGAGGCAGAGCAGTCGCTCCCCACCCGCGGCGTTGAGCAGTTGGAGATGTCCCCAGGAAAGGCCATGGGCACCTGCTCAGAACCCACAAACCACCCTCCCCACCCCCCCAGACCAGGGGAGGCAGCCAGGCTGGGTCAGAGTAGCCAGGTGGGGGTTGGTCTCTTCTCAAAGGCAACCAGCACCAGAACAAGAGGACACAGTCTCAAGCTGCGCCAGGGGAGGTTTAAGCTGGATGTTAGGAAGAAGTTCTTCCCAGGAAGAGTGATTGGCCATTGGGATGTGCTGCCCAGGGAGGTGGTGGAGTCACCCTCCCTGGAGGTGTTTAGAAAGAGACTGGATGAGGCACTCAGAGTGGGATTTGGGCACTGCAGTTTGAGAGCACCCAAGGGAGCGATGTCATCCCAGTGTCACGTAATGGGAACCATGGAGAGAGATTCTCCAGGGTAGGAATGGGGCTGAGTGCTGAGCCAGGTCCCCAAGAGCACCTCAGTGCCTCCCCCAGCACAAATTCTGCCCCAAATCAGACTGGGGGACGCCTTTGCAAAGCAAACTGGGGAGATCTGGGGCTGACTGGAGCTGAGCCATTTGTTGCCCACTGCAGTGCGTTAGCTCCTCTCCAAGAGATTCCTCTCACTCCATCCTCAGGGCAGGGTTCAGCTCTGCCACCTGCACACCACCACCACAGGGCTCAAACACACACCAAGGGGTCCTCACAGATTCACAGAATGGTTTGGTTTGGAAAGATGATCCAGTTCCAACTCCCTGCCCTGGGCAGGGACACCTCCCTCCAGCCCAGGTTGCTCGGGGCCTCATCCAGCCTGGTCTTCAACACCTCCAGGGAGGGAGAATCCACAACCTCCATGGACAACCTGTTCCAGTATCTCCCCATCCTCACTCTCAAGAATTTCTTCCTCATCTCCAATCTGAATCAACCAGGTGATGCTTCCCCCAAGCCCAGCCAAGCAGCCATGGTTTCACAGCTTGTTTCTGCTCCTGCTTTTACCCCCCTGCTCCCCAGCATTGCCCTACCCCGTGGAAGGTTGGCTAAACCTCTTGGGTAATAGGAAAAGACCAACTGGAATGAATCCATGCTGGAGGAAGGGGATGGGATAGCACTGCTAATGAGAGCAGGCTTGAGGAGAAAGCCTTGGGGATATCAGTTGATGACAAACTCCCCAGGAGCCAGCAGTAGTCGCTGGCAGCCCAGCAGGCAGCTGTGTGCTGAGCTGCAGCCAGAGCAGGGAGAGCAGCAGCACAGGGAGGGGATTCTGCCCCTCTGCTCTGCTCACACCCCACCTGCAGCACTGCCTCCAGTTCTGGGGCCCCCAGCACAAGAAGGACCTGGAGCTGCTGGAGAGGGTCCAGAGGAGGTCATGAAGATGATCAGAAGGTGGAGAACCTCTGCTATGGGGACAGGTTGAGAGAGTTGGGGCTGTTCAGCCTGGAGAGAAGGAGACCTTAGAGCAGCCTTCCAGTACCTGAAGGGGCTCCAGGAGAGCTGGGGATGGACCTGTGACAAGGGCTGGGAATGCCAGCATGAGGGACAATGGCTTTGAGCTGGGAGAGGGGAGATTGAGACTGGAGATGAGGAAGCAATTGTTGAGACTGAGGGTGGGGGGGCACTGGAACAGGTTGCTCAGGGAGACTGTGGCTGCCTCCTCCCTGAAGGTGCTCAGGGCCAGGCTGGATGAGGCCTTGAGCAACCTGGGCTGGTGGGAGGGGGCTTGGAAGTGGATGATCTTCGGGGGCCCTTCCACCCCAGGCCGCTCTGCGCATCTGTGGCTGCCCCTGAGCGCTGTCTTTGGGGGCTGGGCACCGCTTTGCTGCCCAATCCATTATTCATGCTCTGCAGCCTGGCTGGGAGGCATTAAGGGCTCCAGATGCGGATCACAGGGCCCTGCGTGGCAGCACCGTAAAGAGCCTGCAAGTCCAATTTGGATTTCCCTGGGTGCCTCATTTCCATGAATTATGTAAAAACCACCTTCCCCTCCTCTTCTGAGCCAGAGCCAGGCTGGCTGCTGCCCGCAGGGTGAAGCCCATGAATAAAATCAGGAACGAGGAGACCGAGGGTTCTAGAGAGAATAAAATGGTGCTGTGGAGAGCAGGGGAGGGGTTTGGGGTCCATCAGCCTGGACCTGAAGGACAGTGAGGGGCTGGAGAAGGTCCAGAGAAGGGCAACCGAGCTGGGGAAGGGTCTGGAGGACAGGGCTGGGGAAGAGCAGCTGACAGGGGTGGTTCAGCCTGGAGAAGAAGAGGCTGAGGGGAGACCTCATTGCCCTCTGCAAGCCCCTGGGGGGGGCTGGAGTGAGGTGGCGGCTGGGCTCTTCACCCATGGAATAAGTGATAGGACAAGAGGAAATGGCCTCAAGTTGCTCCAGGGGAGGTTCAGGTTGGCCATGAGCAACAATTTCTTCCCCCTGAGGGTTGAAGGCCTGGCCCAGGCTGCCCAGGACAGCGGTGGAGTCCCCATCCCTGGAGGGGTTTCAAAGACGTTTGGATGAGGAGCTTAGGGCTGTGGTCTAACAGCTGCGAGCAGATGTTAGGTTATGATTGGGCTGGATGACCTTATGGTCTTTTCCCAGCAGGTGATTCTGTGATTCCATGACCTGGGTGTTGCTGGGGGAGGGTCCTGAACCTCTTGATGAGACAAGCAGCTCCAGCAGGGACATCTGCAGGCTGCTCAGAGCCCCAAACAACTTCACCTCAAATGGGTCCAGGTATGGAGCACCTCCCACCTCCCTGTCTAACAAGGGCCAGGCTCTCACCACCCTCAGTGTCAAACATTTCTCCCTTCTCTCCAGCCTGAATCTCCCTCTTTTAGTCCAAATCCCCGCCACAAGGCCCTGCTCAAAGCTCTGTCCCCAGCTCTCTGCACTTTAAGCACTGACAGGCCACCAGCAGGTCTCACCAGAGCAGCTAAATCCCTGTCAGTAGATTGTGCACGGGGATTTCCCAGCATGTCCCCGGTCCGATCCTGCTCCCGGGGCTGCCACTCTGGTGCATGAGGGGGGAGGGACAGGCAGGGAAGGGACCCAGCCCAGGGCTGTGTTTTCTGCTGAGCACAAGTGGCAGATGTTTGCTGATGAATTATTCACCCAGAAAATCAGAAGCAGCAGGGTCCCTCCACTTCTGAGCCAAGGTGGCTGCAAGTGGCACCGGCTGGCCCAGACCCACCCCTTGCTGAAGCCACCAGGCTCTGGAGGCCAGAGCTGCCACATGAACTGGGCACACTTTGGAGAGACCCTGGAGCAGAGCTGGAGCGACCAGACCCTGCCATTTGTTTCCCAAATAGCAACCAAGCCTCCCAAAAAGTAGAGCTGCTGCTTCAGGGAGGCTGTGCAGAGTCCTGGAGTCACAGAATCACCTAGGGTGGAAGATCACCAAGTCCAGCTGCTCACCCAGCACTGCCAGCTCACCACTAAACCATGGCCCTCAGGACTACATCTGCACAGCTTTGAAACCCCTCCAGGCATGGAGACCCCACCACTGCCCTGGGCAGCCTGGGCCAGGCCTTGACAATCCTCAAGGGGAAGAAATTGTTCCACTTGTCCAACCTGAACCTCCCCTGGTGCAATTTCAGGCTATTTCCTCTTGTCCTATCACTTGCTACGAGGGAGAAGAGGCTGCCCCCACCTCACTGCAACCTCTTTTCAGGGAGCTGTAGAGAGCAAGAAAGTCTCCCCTCAGCCTCCTCTTCTCCAGGCTGAACACCCCCAGCTGCTCCTCACAGGAGTTGTGTGGCAGACCCCTCCCAGCCTTGCTGAGGTTCTATTTATTTCAGTAAACACTGGAGAGGCAGCACATCATGGAAACAAACCTCATGGTGGCCCCTGGGGCAGTGCAGCCCTTCCCAAGCCGAGCACCTTACCTTGCACTCTTGGGTTCTTCCAGCAGCACCACCCAGGGGCTGGGAGCCAAAAGGAAGCCCCAGGATTGCTTCTTCCAGAGAAATCCCCAGGGATGAGGTGCTGTGGTGGCAGCTGCTGGCTCAGCTGGGCACTTGTCCTGAGTGGGACATCCAGGTGCTGTGTCACCTCCAGCTGTTGGTGCATCACTGCTGGAGCCCGGGTGGGTGCTGCCAGCTTTGTGCAGTCAGCCCCATCCTCACAGAGCCAGCCCAGGGGGACAGGGATGGCATTCAGGAGCCAGAGGCAGGTTTCATGCAGTGCAGTGCCTTAAGGTTTGGCTCCCTTGGCTTGCCCTTGTTGGGCATTTCATCAGGGGAAAGGTCTGAGCCTGTCCCCACAGGCCCTGGGGACTGTGTTGCACTGACAAGTGTCAGTTGCCTGAGGTGTCTCTGGGGATGGAGGAGTTTCCCAGGTGCCAGTCAGCACCCCAGGCTGCTGCTGCTGGGCTGCAATGGGGCATCCTGCAGCTCCCCTGCCTACATGGCATGGCACAGCATGGGGGGGGAGGGGGAGGTGGATGGCATTGGCCAACACACCGCTGAGAATGCATCCCCTCACCCCCTCCCCAGTTGCTGCCCAGGCCACATACCCCAGCACTGCCCAACACCCCAGTGCAGGCTGCCTGCAGGATGCATGATGAGGGATCCAGGGTGCAGGAGGCTGGGTGCAGAACACAGGATGAAGGGTGCAGGGTGAAGGATGCAGAGTGCAGTGTGCAGGCTGATGGATGGAGAGGTAGAATGCAGTATTCAAGCTGAGGGATGCAGGATGAAATGTGCTGGGTGCAGGCTGAGGGATGCAGGATGAAGTGTGCCGGGTGCGGGATGCAGGGTGCTGGATGAAGGACGCCGGGTGCTGGGGGATGCAGGACAGGCTGGTGCCGGTGCCAGGCTGGTGGCGCTGCGCGTGCCTTTGGCGCCCTCTTGTGGCCGAGACTCAGAACCGCCAGAGCCGCCCGGCCCCGCCCTGCCGCCTCTTGCCCGTTCCTACCCAGCTCTGCCTCCGCCTGCCCCACTCCTGCCCACTTCATGCTGCCCTCCCTGTCCCAGTGCCCCTTCCCCGTTCCCTTCCTCCCATACAACGCGACCCTGGCCCTGCTGATTGCTTGAGCTGGGGCTTCAACACCTGGCTGAGCTGGGAGGCCCTTCCCCAGGGATCCCCAACTGTGGTGGGCAAGGGGCTGCTGCAGACAGGGACCCTCTGCCAAAGCATGCCCCAGTGTGGGGTCACCCCCCTGGGAAGATGCACCCCAGCATGTGATGAGTGCATCCCAGCACAGCATGGACCCCACTGTGCTGCTCACCCCACTCCCATCTGCTCCAGGGCATGCCGAGTATCCCCATGCTGCAAGCACCCCTCTGCTGTGTGGACCCACCACCATGCTGTGCACCATCACCACCTTTCCCCCAAGAGCAACTCTTGAGGTGCCACAGGCTGACAGCAGGGTCCAGAGTTCCAAGGTGCTGTGCCCCAAGGTGATGCCAGCCCTTGTGCACCCCCAGAGCAGCCACTGTGTCCTCACGCCAGTGTTCGGTCTGCTCAACATATGCCCCATCCTCCACCACCTGCACCCCCAGCACAGCTCAGGACAGACCCCAGAGGGCAAATCCCAGACTGGTTTGGGTTGGAAAGGACTTTAAGCTCATCCAATAGAACCCTGCAGTCAGCAGGGACATCCCCAACTAGAGAAGGTTGCTCAGAGCCCCAAACAACCTCATCTCAAATGGATCCAGGGATGGGGCAGCTCCCACCTCTCTGAGCAACCTGGGACAGGGTCTCAACACCCTCAGAGTCAAACATTTCTCCCTTCTCTCCATACTCAATCTCCCTCTTTCAGGTTCAAACCATCCCCCCTTGTCCTGTCACAACAGGCCCTGCTCAAAACTGTCCCCAGCTTTCTGCTCAGCTCCTTGAAGCACTGAAAGGCCACCAGAAGGTCTCCCTGGAGCCTTCTCTTCTCCAGGCTGAACAACCCCAACTCCCTCAGCCTGGCCTCACAGCAGAGCTGCTCCAAAGGTAACTTTACTCACATTTATCCCAAACAAGACTTTATTACTGATGCAAAGTGCTGGGGCCAGGCCAGCACAGCCAGTGGAAACCTGACCTGTGCTCCTCCAAGGACCAGGACCCCGTCCTACTGTAAGGACAGATGGGCAGGAGAGCCCCTGAGGAGCTGGGGCCACCACTAAGCCTGGGGGAGGCAGAGGGACATCTGACTCCAGCCACAAACTCATGAGTTTTGTTTCCATCCAGGCTCTTTAGGGAGGCAACACCAGGCAGGTCCTGGGTCCTGGTCCATGGCTGGTCCCCAGAGCCCCTCCAAAAGGCACCATGGTCCAAGGGCACCAAGCGAGACAAGAGCAGCTGGTGAAAACCAAGCCCTCCCAAGGCTAGGTGGTGGTCTCTGCTAGAAGAAGAGGGTATGGAGGTACCAGCCAAGGCACTAGACAAACATGGAGAGGATCAGAGCTTGACAAACAGCCTGCAGCCTTTCTCAGCCCCTGCTGAGTCTCCCTGCTTGGCACTTCAGCCCTCCCCAGTTAAAGAGAAGGTCTGCAAGCAGGCACAACCCAGCACAGCTGCTCCTGCGTGCAGACCTAAGGCTAAGGCAGGGTTGGGGCTGTCCCCAACCTCTAGAGACAAGGCCACGATGGCTCCAGCTCGGCAGCAGGACACCTGAGGCCACCTTAGCTGAAGTCCCGGTCTGGCAGCACCAGCGGAGCCACCAAGGTCCAGAGGTAGAGCAGGAGCCCGGCCCAGCTGGAGCAGATCTTCACCCACACGGCTGTCCAGGGGCTACTCAGCACCTGCAGGCTCTCATCAGGCCTGAAAAGAGCAAACAAGCAGCTGGCACCTGTCACTGTGCTGTGCCAGCAGGGTGCCATCCCCTGGGCACCCTAAGCGTGACAGGCAGCAGCCGCCCTGGGGAGGGATGGAGGCTGTGGGCACCAAGCCATGGGTGTAAAGCAAAGAGCATGGAGGAGAGAGCAGAGCAACCATGGAGTCACAGAGTGGTTTTGATTGGAGAAACCTTTCAGATCACCCAGTCCAACCCTGAACCCAGCACTGCCAGCTCACCACTAAACCCCTGCACCACATCTCCACGGCTCCGAAACCCCTCCAGGGACAGGGACTCCACCACTGCCCTGGGCAGCCTGGGCCAGGCCTTGACAACCCTCAAGGGGAAGAAATTGTCCAACATAAGCCTCCTCTGGGGCAACTTGAGGCCATTTCATCTTGTCCTACCACTTGGTTCCTTGGGAGAAGAGCCCAGCCCCAACCTCACCGCAGCCTCCTCTCAGGGAGCTGTAGAGAGCAATGAGGTCTCCCCTCAGCCTTCTCTTCTCCAGACTGAACAGCCCCAGTTCCCTCAGCTGCTCCTCCCCAGCCCTGTTCTCCAGACCCTTCCCCAGCTTCATTGCCCTTCTCTGGATCTGCTCCAGCCCCTCAATGTCCTTGGAGTCAGGGACCCAAAACTGAACCCAGAACTCAAGGTGCTCACCAGTGGGCACAATGCCTGTCCTGCTCCTGCTGCCCACACCATTGGTGATCCAGGCCAGGATGCTGGTAGCCGCCTTGGCCACCGGGGCAAACCCTGGCTCATCTTCAGCTGCCGGCACCCAGCACCCCCAGCTCCTTTTGCACCCAAAGCCACACAACTCCCCATGGCTTGCCACAGAGATGCCACCCCAGTGCCACCCTGACTAGGTCCCTGCTCCCCTCCATCTCCCAAGGATGCTGCAGTGAGGAGCTGCTGAGCTTGGGCACAACCTGCCATGTACAGCCCCACGCTCCCTAGAAACTATTTGCACCTGAAGTGGACTTGAAGAGATGGACCTCAGCAAACAGCTCTGCCCAGTGCAGGAGCAGGGAGGGCAGCAGGAGCCGGGGAGGGCAGCAGGAGCCGGGGACACAGAGCCGACACAGAGGATGTGGCACAGTCCCCACAGGAGCTCTGCTCACCTGTACCAGTTGGTGAGGGTCATCATGATGTAGAGGGCGGCGAGGAGGAGGCAGAGGTGGAAGAAGGTGTAGTTGTAGGTGACCCCATCCTGCTCGTCGTCGTAGGCACGGTGTGGGCCACCCTCCGCGGCCCCCTCCTCGGCCGCGGCCGCGGCGCCGGCCCCGCCCCCCTCGGTCAGCAGCAGTTTGTTCACCTGCCGGTGGTCCGAGCGGCGCAGGCTGCACAGCGCGGGCACAGCGAGGGCATGGCGGGGCTGCTTCCCACCGCTTCCCGGACTGCTGCCCAGCCCCAGCGCAGCCCCGTCGTGCCCAGCCTCCTCAGCCCCACCCTGCCCAGCCCCAGCCGCCCATAAGCCCAACCTCAGCCCCACCATGCCCACCGTCAGCTGCCCAGTAGTTCACCCCCACCATGCCCACCCTCAGCTGCCCACCAGCCCAACCTCAGCTGCCCCCAGCCCG
Source organism: Picus viridis (assembly GCA_033816785.1). Taxonomy (NCBI): domain Eukaryota; kingdom Metazoa; phylum Chordata; class Aves; order Piciformes; family Picidae; genus Picus; species Picus viridis. The sequence continues at coordinate 6,800,083 of CM066597.1, read as the reverse complement.
AGTTCCACCCCACCATGCCCACCCGCCTTGGGATGCCCTGTGAGCTTGGTGTAGAGCAGTGCTATGGCCACAATGGAGGTGGCATGGAAGATGAAGATGAGGATGGAAAAGGTTGGGGGAGAAAGCAGAAAGAGGCTGGACCACATTCCCGGGTCCCCAGCAGCTCAGTGCCACCCCCAGGAAGGGCATCTTGGTGGGGATACAGCTTGTGTGGATACCCTAAATGCTGAGCCCATGAACCCCTCGGGACAGCCTCCCTGTGTCCCTGGGGATGGCTTTGGAAGAGGCACTTGGTGACAAAACCCCCAGCCCGAGCTGTGACCTCCCCCTCCAGCACCACCTTCCCCAGGCAGAGGGACAGCACAGGCCCCAGGCACGCAAGCCAAGCCCTCACCTGATGAAGAGGGTGCAGAGGAGGAAGATGACCAACCCCACGATGCTGGGGGCATCCCACCAGGTTGTCACTGGCTGGGTGGCTGTGGCTGAGCTGTTGCTGCTCCTTACCAGCAGCGTGGGGTTACACGTCCGGGCTGCAGAGGACACGCAGAGGGTCCACCACCTTTGCCCAGCACCCAGGTGGGGCAAAGCACCTACCCCAGAGTGTGGCCCTGCCTCATGCACCCCCTCCTGAACCCAAGGCCACATCCTCCTTACTTGGGACGTTGGCCAGGGCGGCCCAGGTGATGTAGGTAGTGTAGAGGGTGATGAGGGAAGCCTGCAGCAGTCCCGAGTGTGGCTGAGCTTCCTGCAAACCCAAGGGCAGGGGCTCAGGGCCAGGCATGGCCCCCGTGCTGGCACAGCCACCAGGCTCCCAGCTGCACCCCAACACCTCACCTGCACCTTGGGCAGGATGGACACGGCAGAGACGATGAGGCAGAGGATGAGGTTGATGCTGATGAGGACCTTGCCCTCCGTGCAGCCCTGGGGCTTGGTGTAGTAGATGTAGAGCAGCACTATGGCTGCGATGGAGGCGGCGTAGAAGACGAAGGTGATGATGCAGAGGGCTGGGAGAGGAAGCAAAACAGAGGCTGGAGCAGAGCCCTTGGTGCCCAGCAGCAAGGTGCCAGCCAGCCCCAGGATGAGCATCCCCAAAGCCTCTGAGGCACCAGCTGTACCCACCTGCGTACCAGCCCTTGGCGTTGCTCTCGTTGGCGTTGCGCAGCCACAGCTGGCTCCAGGAGTGAGCAAAGTCAATGAGGAGCACGAGCTGCACAAGGATGAAGAGGAAGGAACCGACCACACCGAAGTAAAACCACACTTGAGGGGAAGAGAAGACCCAGTTAAGAGCAGGGATAACGGGAACTTGGCACTGCCAGGGACACAGGGCAGTGGAGATGCCGGCTCCAGCTGAAGGCTTGATCCTGTGCTGAGGGCGAACCCAAAGATGCAGAGGACAGCATGGGCAGGTCCTCACCTGAGGTGAAGGTACCATCAGGGATGTAGAAGGCTCCCACTGTGATCCCCACCAGCACCAGGAACTTGAAGAACCAGAATCTGCAGGAGGAGAATCATAGAACCATCAAATGGTTTGGGTGGGAAGGGACCTTAAAGGTCATGCAGTCCAAGCCCCTGCAGTCAGCAGGGACACCCCCAACTACAGCAGGTTGCTCAGAGCCCCAAACAACCTCATCTCAAATGAGGGTCCAGGGATGGGCATCTCCCCCTCTCTAGGCAACCTGGGACAAGGTCTCAGCACCCTCATTATCAAACATTTCTCCCTTCTCTCCACTCTGACTCTCCCTCTTTTAGTTCAAACCATCACCTCTTGTCCTGTCACAACAGACCCTGCTCACAATTCCATCCCCAGCTTTCTGCTCAGCTCCTTGAAGCACTGAAAGGCCACCAGAAGGTCTCCCTGGAGCCTTCTCTTCTCCAGGTTGAACAACCCCAACTCCCTCAGCCTGGCCTCACAGCAGAGGGTTTCCAGCCCTGCCAGCATTGCTGCGGCCTCCTCTGACCCTGTTCCACCAGGATCATTTCTGCTGAGGACTCCAAGAGAAGAGGGAGAGTCTGCAGGTGGGAGTCCAGCAGGGAAGGAGGCTCTATGCCCCCCAGGGTGGAGCACTCACCCATTCTGCACAGCCGCTCGCGGGTCCCTGCTGCTGCGCACGCAGAGCATGATGGCAGCGAAGAGGAAGAAGAAGGCAGCCATGGCGAAGCCCATGCGGTACACAGCCTTGTGGCCCAGGAAGCTCTCGCAGTTGACGTTGGTCTGGATGCCCACCACTGAGCCACTGCCCTCACAGAAGCCTGGCAGCTGCAGAGGAGACGGCAGGGTGAGCACAGCTGCAGTGCTGGGGCCAGTTCTGGGCTCCCCACTTCAACGGCAGGGACTCGCTGGAGAGGGGACAGCAAAGGGCTGCAAAGGTGCTGAGGGCACTGGAACACCTCTGGTGAGGAGAGGCTGAGGGACTTGGGGCTTCTGTGTGGGGAAGAGCAGCCTGAGGGGGAATCTCATCAATGCTGATCAGTACTTCAAGGGTGGGTGCCAGGAGGATGGGGCCAGGCTTTGTTCAGTGGTGCCCAGGACAAGAGGTCACAGGCACAAACCTGAACACAGGAAGCCCCACCTAAACATGAGGAGGAACTTCTTCAATGTAAGGGTGACAGTGCACTGGAGCAGGCTGCCCAGAGAGATGGTGGAGTCTTCATCCCACCCGAGATTCCAAACCCACCTGGACATGTTCCTGTGTGACCCTCTCTAAGTGAGCCTGCCTTGGCAGGGAGGTTGGACTCGGTGATCTCCAGAGGTGCCTTCCAACCCCTCCCATTCTGTGATCCTACACTCACCACAAGCCCTGGCGCCACCAAAGATGGGGCAGCCCAGAACTGCTCCAATTCCAGCCCTGCTTAGGGACAGTGGTGGGGTGTGACAGCTAAAGGCTGAGCAGGCCACTGGAAAGCTGGGATGAACCCACTCAAAGAGCCTGGCCCAGCCCTCACATCAGCTCAACTGGCAGGCCTCAGTTCCCTGCATCTCAATCCCATCTCCATGACTTGCAAAAAACCCAGGATGCAGGAAACTTTTCTGGGAGACATCTGGGGAAACTGGATAATGCCTGACATTATCCCTCTGCCTTCCCCCTCCATGGAAACCCAAAGTTAAGAACATCCCCTCCCAGCAAGATGCTCCTCAAGAAAGGACCAGGAGCAACATCATGCCCCAAAACCTCTGTGGTGGAGTGACAGCCTAAACCTGTCACAACCTCACTTTCTGCTTCAGCCTCACCATGAGCTAAACCCCTTCCCAGTGACAGCCAAGCCCAGCAACCTCCAGGAGTTGCTAACCTTGTGTAGCTCCTTCTCCACACCAGGGGTTATCATAATGATGGACACCAGGGTGCCAAGGAAGAGGAAGAAGGTGAAGAGGAGGCGGGAGACAGTGGAGTTCTTGGTTGAGGGGCAGCAGCCACACAGCAGGCATGGTGCAGAGCCACAGAGACAGGACACCTGCAAGGAGAGAACCCCTCCCAGGTCAGAGGGGGCCAAACATGTGCCCAGGTTGAACCATAAGCTCTGCCCAGGAATCCACCCCGCTGTGCTGAGGGCTTTGCTCAGAGCCTCTCAGCAGCCAGCATCACAACTCACATCCTGTGGGACCTCGTGGAAATGGTCCCAAATCTCCCCCACCAAGAGCTGCTGAAAACCAAAAGAGCCACAGGAAGGAGTTTGGTGCAATAACCACACAGCAGGGAAGCCAAAACCATAGAAAGGTTTTGGGTTGGAAGAGACCTTCAAGATCATCCAGTCCAAACCTTAACCTAGCACTGCCAGGTCACCACTAAACCAAGGCTGAGAGCCCTGATGCTGGTGAGCCCGGAGAAGAGCAGCCCCAGAGGGGATCTGAGCAATGCTCAGCAAGAGCTGAAGGGTGGGGGGCAAGAGGATGGGGCCAGGCTCTTGTCAGTGGTGCCCAGTGACAGGACAAGGGGCAGCAGGCACAAACTGGGAGTCGAGGTGGGCGAGATCCCTGCATCCCCTCAGGGACCATCATCCCACCTCTCCAGGAGCTGCTCAAGAGGCATCACTTGATGTGTTCAGCTTGAAAGCAGGGGGAAAATGGCCTTTAATTAGAGATTGCTTCCTTTCAGGCTCGTTAACTGTACCATTTGCATTTAAAATGTGCCAGGGCTACCGACTGCAGCTCCCCTCCAGATCATCAACACCACAGAAAACAACACAAATCCCTTTTAATGCAGAATTCTGCATCATTTGACCTGGCAAAGCAGCTCAGTGCAGCCTCACCACCAAGCACATCAATACCTCCAGCTCCTCTCCTTTCAGAGCCACCAGAACCAAAAACCACCAGTCCCCAAAATGTCTGAAACAGGCCTGGAAAAGGGAGAGGTTTGTGGTGGTTTAGGAGGTTGTGGATCTGGGGGTTCAGTCCTGTGGTGAAGCGTCACCAAAGGCTTGCAGGAAGTACAGCCCAGGGCATCATGAGCTCCCCGGGGGGTTGAAGGGGTACCATAAATCATCATATCACAGAATCATTTGGGTTGGAAGAGTCTTTCAAGATCACCCAGCCCAACCCTGAACCCAGCACTGCCAGCTCACCACTAAACCATGGTCCTCAGCACCACAGCGACAGAGCTCTGAAACCCCTCCAGGGATGGAGACCCCACCGCTGTCCTGGGCAGCCTGGACCAGGCCTTGACAACCCTCAAGGGGAAGAACTTGTTCCTCATGCCCAACCTAAACCTCCACTGGAGCAACTTGAGGCCATTTCCTCTTGTCCTACCACTAGGTTCCTTGGGAGAAGAGCCCAAGCCCCACCTCACTGCAACCTCCTCTCAGGGAGCTGTAGAGAGCAATGAGCTCTCCTCTCAGCCTCCTCTTCTCCAGGCTGAACACCCCCAGCTCCCTCAGCTGCTCCTCCCCAGCCCTGTTCTCCAGACCCTTCCCCAGCTTTATTGCCCTTCTCTGGACCTGCTCCAGCCCTCAATGTCCTTCTTGGAGTGAGTGGCCCAAAACTGAACCCAGGACTCAAGGTTCAGTCTCTGCAGTGCCCAGTACAGGAGGACAATGCCTGTCCTGCTCCTGCTGGCCACACCATTGCTGATCCAGGCCAGGATGCTGTTGGCCTTCTTGGCCACCTGGGCACTCCCTGGCTCATGTTCAGCTGCTGTAACCCAGCACCCCTAGCTCCTTTTCCACCTGCAGCCACACATCTGCCCTCAGCTTGCCATGGGGACCCTTTGCCAGCTCCCTCTTGTTCTATCATTTGTTCCATGGGAGAAGTGTCCACAGGGCCAGGATGAAGCTGGGCTGAAGGGCAATCTTGCTCCAGACATGCAATTTCCAAACCCTGTGGGTGACCTCTGGGAAGGCTGCATGCTGAGGTACTTTCTAGTCCAAGTGTGGTTGGAAGCCCCCAGCACCCCCAGAGCCTGCCAGAGGTTTATTCTCCAGGACAGCTCTCACAGAGGCAAGGTCCACGGCCATATTTCAGGGTTTGCAGCTCCTTCCAAGCACAGAAAGGCAACCACCAAGGTGATGAGGTACAGCAGCCCCATCCCACTGACCTGCTTGGTGCAGCAGTAGCACGAGAGTCCTGCCTGACCAGAGCCTTTCCTCACGGCTCTTGGTGACCTTCTGGGGTACCCCACTCTGAGTGCTTTGGAAACACAGAATCACATAATTGTCAGGGTTGGAAGGGATCTCAAGGAGCAGCCAGTGCCAACCCCCCTGCCATGGGCAGGGACACCTCACACTGCAGCAGGTTGCTCACAGCCACATCCAGCCTGCCTGCAAACACCTCCAGGCAGGAGGCTTCCACCACCTCCCTGGGCAACCTGTGCCAGGCTCTCACCACCCTCATGGGGAACAACTTCTTCCTAACATCCTTCTAGTTTTGCTCCATCACCCCCAGTCCTATCACTCCCTGACACCCTCAAAAGTCCCTCCCCAGCTTTCTTGGAGCCCCCTTCAGACACTGGAAAGCAGATCCCTTGTGCCATGTCCTAACCCATCCTGCTGGCCAAGCAGCTCCTAAATTCCATCTTTCTCTTTAAAAAGCAAATCATTCCAAATCAAATCCCACCACCTTCCAACACTGCTGGACATGCTCTGATGCATCTCCTCTGAAAGATGTCCCTAAGTATGAAGCTGGCCAACAGCCAAGCAGCAGGATGGAAAAAGACAGCCCAGGGAAGTGGCTGCAGCATGGGAGTGGTGGACTCATGAGGAAGCTTGGGGTTTCAGCTGCTGCAGGCCTCTCCAGGTCCTCTGCTTGGTTAGATACAGCTCACCTCCAGCACCACTGCCATGCAAGGGCTGCTGTGCCCTCCTCTGCCTGGTGACTGTGGATGGAGCTGGACAAGCAGTATCCACCCAGCACAGGGAAATGCAACACCACAAACCCAAGTACACTACATTCACAGAATGGGTTGGGTTGGAAGGGACCTCAAAGGTCATCCAGTTCCAACCCCCTGCCATGGGCAGGGACACCTCCCACCAGCCCAGGTTGCTCAAGGCCTTATCCAGCCTGGCCTTGAACACCTCCAGGCAGGGGGCATCCACAACCTCCCTGGGCAACCTGTGCCAGTGTCTCCCCACCCTCACTCTAGGGAATTTCTTCCTCATCTCCAGTCTAAATCTGCCGTCCAAAACCACCCCAACACCACCAGCTCAACCACATTAACCCAACTACATCAGTCCAACTGCACCAATCCAACTGCACCAAATCAATACCACAAACCCAACATCAACCCAGCTACCCCAGCTGAGCTACCCCAGTCCAACACCACCAACCCAGCTCCATCAGTCCCAATCCACCACCTCAACATCAAACTACACCAACCCAACAACCCCCATCCAACTACACCAACCCAACTACATCAACTCAACTACACCAGCCTCACACCAGCCCAAACACCACCAGCCTAACTCCACCAACCCCACTCCATCCATCCAACCCCACTCCATCCAACTCCACCAACCCCACTCCAACTCCACCAACCCCACTCCACCCAACTCCACCAACCCCACTCCAACTCCACCAACCCCACTCCATCCAACCCCAGCAACCCAACTGCATCAAATCCAACACTACCAACCCCACTCCATGCACCCAATTCTGCAAGCTGCCCCTGTCCAGTACACCCAGGCCTGAAGAAACTGAGTCAAGCAGGAGCAATGCTGAGCAGCTGGTTTTTATCTCCTGTTTAATTAACAACCCAGCAGGTTAATCAGTACCAAACCCACAGCTAGAGGCTTGGGAAGCTGGGAACTCTCAGGTCTGGGACGTGGCTTGGCACTGGTGCAACCAGACCAACACTCCCCAGGAGGTGCCCAAACTACGCTGGAGGGCTGCTCACACCCCTGGGGTTTGCTTTGACTTGGGCAGGCTACTGCTGGCAGCACCAACCCTGACCCCGAGGAAGGCAGCTCGAAGTGACCGTATCACTTGTGGCAGTGATGGACAGAGAAAGGGACATTTTGTGTGTGTGATGCCAAGTTTCACTTGGCTTGCAGACTATTCATGGGACAGTGCTGAAGGGAAGTCTTGGCAGCCTCCTGTGGCTCTGAGTCAAATGATACAGGGTGAGCAGAAGGAGGTAGTTCAGGTTTTTATGGGGGTGCTGGATGACAGCAGCTGAAGATGAGCCAACAGTGTGCCCAAGTAAGCCACCAGCAAGGGTGTGGGCAGCAGGAGTGGGGCAGTGATGGTGCTCCTGGACTGGGCACTGGTGAGGCCAAACCTTGAGTACTGGGCTCAGTTTTGGGTCCCTGACTCCAAGAAGGACATTGAGAGGCTGGAGCAGGTCCAGAGAAGGGCAACAAAGCTGGGGAAGGGTCTGGAGAACAGGGCTGGGGAGGAGCAGCTGAGGAAGCCGGGGGTGTTCAGCCTGGAGTTCCCTGAGAGGAGGCCAGAGCCAGGGTGGGGTTGGGCTCTTTTCTCCAGTCTCAGGTGACAGAAGGAAAGAAAATGGCCTGGGAAAATTGTGCCAGGGAAGGCTCAGGTTGGAGATGAGGAAATATTTCTTTGCTGCAAGAGTGGTCAGGGATTGGCACAGGCTGTCCAGGGAGGTGGTGGAGTCCTCATCCCCAGAGGTGTTTCAGAAACCTGTGGCCATGGCACCTGTGGCCATGGTTTGATGGCCATGGTGGTGTTGGGATGATGGTTGGACTGGATGACCTCAGAGGGATTTTCCAACCCAAACCATTCTATTGTTCTGTGACTGTTATTAAGAAGTGGGAGGGGTGTGTGTGTGTGGTGTGTGTCTTCCTTTGTAGTTTTTCAGTTCAGAATTGAGCTCAAACACCTCTTTAGTCAACCAGCTCCACTGGAAGAAACTGGAGAGCTACATTTACATACATTTAACTCTAGCTCATTACCATGGCTGGGGCCAGCAGGGTGTTCCAGGGGAAAACAGAGTTAGGCCAGACAGCTCCCAGGCTCCTCCCTCTGACTTCACGTTTCTGCAGCTTCCTATGGTTAAGCCACTGAAGCTCGGAGGTCAAGTTGCAAAACCAGCCCCGGGTCCAGGTTTCCAGGCCAGCAGCTCCCAGGTTGGTTTCACAGCCCTGCCGTGGCACCGTGCCCGCAGGTGTGGCAACACCCGGAAAGGCAACACCGGCTGTGGGCAGCTGCCTGCGTCACCAGGAGTGGCAGCCTGAGCCATGAACCCTGTGGCACCAGGCTTGGCACCCCAAAATCATGCGCCCTGTGTCACCAAGCGTGGGCACAGCACCCCAAACCATGCACACTGCATCACTGGGCACGGCAGCCTGAACCATCCACCCTGTAACCACCAGGCACGGCACACTGAACCACAGGTACCCTGTATCATACTGACCCTGCCACCCCAACCACACACCTCGAGACACTGACCCTGGCACCCCAACCACACCAGACCCTGGCACCCTAACCACACACCCTGAGACTGACCCTGCCACCCCAACCACACCTGACCCTGGCACCCCAACCACACACCCTGAGGTGCTGCCCATGGCACCCCACCCAGAGCCCCCCAACTTGTGGACTTGCCCCCTACAACCGAGCTGTTTCTATTCCATCCTCTGCCTCCTGGTTTGGGGCTCAGCAGTGAGAACCAGGACCCCAACCCCTCAGCACTGGACGGGTACAGCAGGATTCAACACACACACCCCTCCTCACAGTGTCTCAGGGCAGGATCCCCCTGCTCTCCCAGGTCTAGCAGGGCATCACTCCTTGGTGTGCCCAAATTCCTCAAGTGCAGTGGGGTGCAGCAGCCCAGGCGCCCCCAGACTCCTTAACCACAAATGTTCCTGAGCTCCCGAGTGGGGCAAACGCTCTGCGTCTGCCCTGGACACCCCAGGGCGTGGGGGGACGCCCAGCTCTGTGTGTTCCCTGCATCCCTCCAGGCACAGAGGGGTGCATCCCCCCAGGGTCCCGGCAGCCCCCGGGAGCAGCACTGCGCATCCTCGGCGGCCCTCTTGGACGCCCCTCGCATCTCCTCCGTCCCCTCCCGGCTGTACCGAGGCACACCTCCAGGGTGTCCCTCGAACCCCTCCCCGGGCCTCCCCTGAACCGGACCCGCAGCGGCGACTGCCCCCCGCCCCCGGAGCCGTGCCCGCCGCTGCGGGGCTCGGAGCCGACGCAGCGCCCGTGCCTTCCCGTTCCCCCCCGGTGCCCTCCCGCTCCCTCCCGGTGCCCGGGCCGGGGGCACTTACGCAGCTGAGCAGGGAGCAGACACCGAGACAGGCCCCCATGGTTCGGCCGCGGCTGCCGCCGGTTCCCCGCTCGCCGGCGCTCCCTCCCCGCCGCGCTGGCTCCGCCCGGGCCGGCCCCCGGGCTCCCAGCTCCGGCCGCACCTCCCCCGGGGCGGCCCTTGCGGCGGCGGCGGCGGGGCGGGTCCCGGCAGGTCCCACCCGAGGGCGGGGAGTCCCTGCATCCCCTCCCAGCCTCTCCATCACCTCACCCTGAGCCACTCCGCCCGCTTCCGAGCCTCCTCATCCCCACCTCCAGCCCCTCCGTCCTTCCCCGGGCGCCTCCAGCCCTTCTCCATCGCCCCTGAGCTCCTCCAATCCCCATTCCCGAGCCCCTTCAGAACCCACCAGCACGTCCATCATTCCCTGAGCCCCTCCATCCCCAACCTCGAGCTCCTTCATCCCTTTCCCCAAGAACCTCCATTCCCCCACCCTGAGCCCCTCTGTTTCCTGCCCCAAGCCCCTCTATCTCCCCCAGCCCCTCCATCATCACTTCCAAGCCCTTCCATACCCTTCCCCTTGATGGTCATTTCCAGGCCAGCTCAGTCCCTTGGCTGGGTCCATCCTCCAGCTTCCCTGGTCCAAGGCTGAGAGAAGGATGACAAGGAGGAGGAGGAAGAGGAGGCTGGGTGTCCTCAGTCTAAATCTACCCTGCTGCAGCTTGAGGCCATTCCCTCTTGTTCCATCACTGTGAGAAGAGACCAGCACCAGCCTCTCCACAACCTCCTTTCAGGTAGCTGTAGAGAGCAATGAGGTCTCCCTTCAGTCTCCTCTTCTCCAAACTAACCATCCCCAGCTCCTTCAGTCACTCTTCATCAGGTTTATTCTCTAGGCCCTTCCCCAGCTTCTTGCCCTCCTCTGCTCTGGCTCCAGCACCTCCACATCTCTCTCACATTGAGGTGCCCCAAACTGAACACAGCACTCAAGGTGTGCCCTCAGCAGAGCTGAGCACCAGGGGACGATCCGCTCCCTGCTCCTGCTGGACACAGCATTGCTGATCCCAGCCAGGAGGCCTTTGGCTTTCTTGGCCACCTGGGCACACTGCTGGCTCCTGTTCATCTGCTTGTCCATCAGCACCCCCAGGTCCCTTTCTGCCAGCAGCTTTCCAGCCACACTGCCCCAAGCCTGTATCACTGCTTGGGGTTATTTTGACACCCTGGGTAGGGGGACCTAGGGGGCATCTGCCCACAGAGACCCAAGGGTGGGAGCCAGGGCTGACAGGCAGTTGGTTTTCCTGCTCTTCCTGCCCAGCCAGAGCCTGGCACACCCGCCCGGAGGCATGAGCAGGGCTCTGCTGCTGGCATGCATAATTCAGGGGCTGGGATAAGCTGGGAACTGTTAGCCCATTTCCAGAGCCTAAATTTAGACAGCAGGGAAAGTACAGGAGCATGTGGCAGCAGGCAGGCTTGGGGGCACAGGGCTGGGACAGCAAGGGACCAACACGTCCCCTGTGTCCTTGAGGCACAGGAGAGTGCCACACTTCTTGCTCTGGAAGTAAAGCTGTAGGGTTTGCCCTCTGAGCAGCAGCTGGCACAGGTGGCAGGAAGATCTTCTTAGCCTCCCTGGGCTCCCAAAATCTGCCAGCTGCTTGCAGCCTTGTAAGAGAAGAGGCCAGCACCCAAAAACTGCTCGCTGACCTCAGCTCATCTCAGGTTGCTTCTCCCGTGGGACTTGGCCGGGGTTATGTGTTGGGGACTTGCCCAGCCTGGCACTGTGGGCACGGGTCTGGCAGCAGCCTCCATGGGCTGGCTCCAGACACAGCCCCCGGGTAGGAGGTGGGGGCTTGGCAGCAATCAGCTCTTCCCAGCCGGGTGACGTCCGCAGCATGAGTGTCCTTCAAGCCCTATCCTCCTAGGAAGGGCAAGCCGATTCTAGGGGTCCCCTTGGTCCTGCTGTCCCCCTGGGTCTTGCGGGGACAGGAGCCGGCTGGCGCGCTGCCCTTGGCTCCCACCGGCAGGGACCAGCCCTGCCCACACTGTCCCCTCGTCCCCTTTGATGACGCCAGCAGATGGCAGTGCCGGGATGAGACCAGTGCAGGACCGTGGGGACGCAGGGGACAGCGGCTAGACCCCGTCCCTGCCTGCTCCTGCATGGCCAAGCAGGGACCCAGCTGCCAGGAGGGAGAGGAGACCCCACCCGTGTCACAGGGGTGTCCCCACGCCTGGCTTTGGCTGGTGAGCAGAGGCCACCCCACTGCCACCCCCCAGCATCAGCCTCTCATTGTCCACTCAGCAGGTGCCTTGTGGCCCGTGAGAGCTGCCCTGGGCCAGACTGGGAACCAGTAAGGCAGGCAGCGAGGTCACCAGTGACAGCTGTGACAGTCCCCACGCACCAAAGGGCACGCTGGGGTTACATCATCCTGCACACAGGGAAGATGAGGAATGGGAGATGAGAGACACAGGCCAGAGCCCAGGGACGTGAGGCCACCTCCAGCCTGCACTGCCACTGAAGTCCCCAGCCCACATCCCACAGCTCAGCAGGGCAGGGACCACCCTGGCCCACGTACCCTTCATCAAACACCTTTGTTCTGCCCTTCCTCCCCCTCCACTCCTTCTCCTGCATCCCTCAGCATCCTCAAGGCACCAGGGGACATCTTCCCCCTGCCGCCAGCGCCTGGGCCAGGGGTCAGGCTGTCATTTGCTGGCATCCTAGGGCTGGAGGTGGCACTAGCCTGGCAGCCAGCAAGGCCAAGGGCAGCTTGCCAGGGCTGTCCTCCCATCCAGGGACCTGGGGGAAAACAAATGATCTCATGCGACAGTAAGTGGGACAATACCAGCTTAGCCGTGGGCGCAGCCAGAAGGGTTCCTGCTGCGCCTGAGCGCTGCTGCTGCTGCTGCTGCTCATGGCTAAACCTCCATCACCATCATTAATAGTCATTAATAATCGAGGCTGTGCTTGGGAAACCAGCTCAACCCACCCAGCACCTCTCCCCCACAGCATCCTCTGGCCGTGGCAGGCACAGGCATGGCGCCAACGTGCGTTTCAGAGGCGGGGAGTTGGGATTTGACCAAGCCCTGCTTCAGGGAGTTGTCCTACCCTGGGGGTTGGCCCTGCTCCTGGCTGGGGCTTTTGGGGCAGCCAGGACCCTTCCCTTCAACCACCAGCTGCCAGCAAGCGCTCAGAGCTCCCCAAAACACCCAAAGCACAAAGCCACCCCAGCTGGGGTGGCTTTGTGCTTTGGGTGTTTTGGGGAGCTCTGAGGTTGGGGTGAGGTGGGGGTTGAGCTCTTCTCCCAAGGAACAAGTGACAGGATGAGAGGAAGTAGCCCCCAGGTGCAGCAGGGGAGGTTTAGGCTGGACATTAGAAGAAACTTCTTCCCTGGAAGGGTTCTCAAAGCCTGGCCCAGGCTGCCCTGGGAGGTGGTTGAATCCCCATCCCTGGAGGTGTTTCAAAGAGGCAGAGATGTGCTGCTGAGGGCCATGGTTTAGGACCAGCCTTGGTGGAGTTAGAGGCTGGTTGACATGGACGAGCTGAAAGGCCTTTTCCACCCAACAGAATCCTGCGATTCCAAGATGTAGTTAAACCTGCTCCAGCTGCAGATGTCCTTGCTCACTGCAGGGGGTGGGAGCAGATGTCCTTGGAAACCCCACCCAAACCATTCCAGGATTTAATGATCTCAGGGTGTTGGTCATCCATGCTGGGAGGTGGGGAGGGAGTGGTCCTCCTGCCCTTCCTGTGCTGCAAGGGGAGGCCAAGCAAGGAGGCCAGGAATGAAGCTGCCCCTGTTTGCTGCCAGCAGCGCATTTTGTCAGCCATGCTGCTTCTCTTGGGGCTTCCAGACAAGAAGGGGGACAGGCACAGAGCCAGGCTGGGATGGGAAGGACCAATGTGAAAGTCCTGAGATTGCTACAGCTCCCTCCCCACCGTGTCTCGGGATGCCTTTGAGGCAGGGAATTAGTTTTCCACTAAGCTCCTCTGTAATGAGAACACAGGAGGACAGCAAGGGACGACTGCTGGGCCTTTAATTACAGAGGCTTGGAGGCTGGGGTCATGGGAGCCAAGATTCAAACCCAGGGGACATGGAGGAGATGATTTTCAGGAGGACCACCAAAGGCACCTCCAGAACCTCCAGTGCTTGAACTCCTGATTCCTTTTGTTTATCAGCATCTTCTCGTCCTGCCACACCACAGGCTCAGCTCAGCAGCCAAACATCTCAAATGCATCAGCTCTTGGGACCAGGCTGAGAGAAACCTCATGGAGACTGAGAAAATCATCCTCCACTGTTGCCCTATGAGGACTGCAAAGCTGGGGAAGGGTCTGGAGAACAGGGCTGGGGAGGAGCAGCTGAAGAGCTGGGGGTGTTCAACCTGGAGAAGAGGAGGCTCAGGGGAGACCTCATTGCTCTCTACAGCTCCCTGAAAGGAGGCTGCAGTGAGGTGGGGGTTGGACTCTTCTTTCTAGTCTCAGGTGATAGAAGGAAAAAAAATGGCCTGAAATTGTGCCAGGAGAAGGTTAGGCTGGAGATGAGGAAAACTTTCTTTGCTGGAAGAGTGGTCAGGGATTGGCACAGGCTGCCCAGGGAGGTGGTGGAGTCCCCATCCCTGGCGGTGTTCAAGCAACCTGTGGCCAGGGCACTTTGGAACATGGTTTAAGGGCCATGGTGGTGCTGGGTGGAGGGCTGGACTGGGTGATCTCAGAAGGCTTTTCCAACCAAAATCATTCTATGACTCTACAACTGTCTGAATCTAGTTGTGGGCATCCCACCTGCTGACACTGCTTCTGGGAAACCCACTGAGGATCAGGATTTGCATTTGGGACCCTCTCCATGGGCCTTTTGTCAGTTTGAGATGTCTTCAAGACCAGTGGGGTGATGCAGAGCTGCCATGGATGGTGGTCTCCATAATGGACTATCACCAAACCTATCACTTGATATTCCACAAGCTGGAGTCTTCTCCCCAAAGTCTCTCCCAGCCAGAAGAGTGAAGGGCCAGAACCACTGCCACCCTCTGTCCTTGAAGGGTGATTTAACCTGGGCTCACAGACACAGCAACTGTCTGGGAAAGCTTCAGCATCTCCCTGCTGGCTTTGGACAGACACTGTTTGTCTTTCTCGTGGCAGTGGCCAGATGCCTGGATGGTGATGGATGGAAGTGTCACACAGGAGCTTCTGCACTGTCACAGCTGCTGGGTCTCTCATGGGGTGGAAAATTTAGGGAGGAGGTGATTCCACTTTGGGCTGAACATTCTCCCCAAGGTACCAGGATATGAGTCAATAGAGGTGATGGAGTAGAGAAGTTGGGGGAAAAGAAGCAGAGAAGCAACTGGACCTGAAGGTGTCCTTGGTCCCCTTGGCAGGAGGACCTGGTTCTTCTTTCATTCCCAGCTTCCACCCTCCATGATGTTTGTGCCTCTGCCTTGCCCTTAGCCCCAGCTCTGTGTTTGAGCCTCCCAGTCATCTTTCCTAGCACCCAAAGTCTCCAAGCTTCCTCCACAGAGTCACAGAATCCTAGAATGGGTTGGGTTGGAAGTGACCTCACAGTCATCCAGCTCCAATCCCCCTGCCATGGGCAGGGACACCTCCCACCAGCCCAGGTTGCTCAAGGCCTCATCCAGCCTGGCCTTCAACACCTCCAGGGAGGGGGAATCCACAACCCCCCTGGGCAACCTGTGCCAGTGTCTCCCCATCCTCACTGGAAAGAATTTCTTCCTCATCTCCAGTCTTGATCTGCCCTCCTCAAGCTGCAATCCCTTCCCTCTCCTCTTATCACTAAAAAGTCATCCCCCCAGCTTTCCTGTAGACCCCTTTCAGGTACTGGAAGGCTCCAAACTCCATTGTGAATATCCTCAAGCCCCTCACTTGTGTTTCCCAACATCCCCACGGTGATAGAGTGTCCCCAGTGCCACCTGGGCATTCCAGCCCGGGGGGACTACAGTTTTGGGATGCCCATGGAAGCTGGGTATGGCATAGGAGGGTTTGGATCTTGTTCATTTTCAGCCTTAATAATTCCTTCTCTTGGAGCAATGACTAATGAGCCATGGGGATCCAATTAGGGTTCTCCAGGCAGCCTTCCTCCTCATTCCTTGGCATTTAAAGCAAAAAAAGAGAAAATAAAACCCCACAAGTGCTGGCACAGAGACAATTAGATCAGTGTCTCCTTAATGAGTTCATGGCTCCAGCAGAAATATCTGTCTTTGGTAGGAGAGGCAAAAACCAAGCTGGAGTGGCTTGAGAGAAGTCTGGAAGAGAAGGATTTGGGGTGTCAGTTTGTGACAAACTCCCCAGGAGCCAGCAATGGTCACTGGCAGCCCAGCAGGCAGCTGTGTGCTGAGCTGCAGCCAGAGCAGGGAGAGCAGCAGCACAGGGAGGGGGATTCTGCCCCTCTGCACTGCTTTGCTCAGACCCCACCTGCAGCACTGGCTCCAGTTCCGGGGCCCCCAGGACATGAAGCTGTTGGAGAGGGCCCAGGGCAGGTCACCAAGATGATCAGAGGGCTGGAGAACCTCCCAGATGGGGACAGGCTGGGAGAGTTGGGGCCGTTCAGCCTGGTGAAGAGAAGGCTCCAGGGAGACCTCAGAGCAGCCTTCCAGTACCTGAAGGGGCTGCAGGAGAGCTGGGGAGGGACTCGTGACAAGGGCTGGGAATGACAATGGCTTTGAGCTGGGAAAGGGGAGACTGAGACTGGAAATGAGGAAGAAATGGTTTAGAGTGAGGGTGGGGAGACACTGGAACAGGTTGCCCAGGGAGACTGCAGATGCCCCTTCCCAGTGCCAGGCTGGATGAGGACTTGAGCAGCCTGGGCTGCTGGGAGGTGTCCCTGCCCGTGGCAGGGGTTGGAACTGGATGATCTTCAATATCCCTTCCAACCCAATCCAACCTGTGATTCTATGACCCATGGGTGAGTCTGCTGTGGGGTGGGAGCCATGTCCCCCACTTTTCAGAGCTTTGTGGGGTGCAGGGGAGCTCACAGGCTGCCTCCTTAGGTTTGGGGCTTGATCCCTTTCCTGTATGCTTCACAGAAGTGGATGCCTGGAGCTGCCTGGCTCTTTTCATTAAGCACAACATTGAGCTGGAAGTTTCCACCACAGTTCCTTAGGATGAGGGATGCTAATGAAATCCAGATGCTCTCCAGCAGAAAAATCCCTCAACATGGTTGGAAAGACCCCAGAAAATCCCAGGATGGGGTCACCAGGAAGCGATGAGCTGCTGTTCATGAGGCTCAACAAGACCAAGTGCAAGGTCCTGCAGCTGGGTCAGGGCAATCCCAAACACCAATATAGGCCGGGCAGGGACTGGCTTGAGAGCAGCCCTGAAGAATAGGCCTTGGGGGTGCTGAAGGATGAGAAGCTCAACAGGAGCCAGCAGTGAGCACTTGCAGCCCAGAGAGGGCTGCAGCAAGAGAAGTGTGGCCAGCAGGGCCAGGGAAGGGATTCTCAACCTCTGCTCCACTCTTCTGGGACCACAGCTGGAGCTCTGTGTCCAGTTCTGGAGCCTCTGTGCCAGGAAGGATCTGGAGGTGCTGGAAGGTGTCCAGAGAAGGGCCACGAGGATGAGCAGAGGGCTGGAGCTGCTCTGCTGTGAGGACAGACTGAGAGAGTTGGGGTTGTTCAGTCTGCAGAAGAGAAGGCTCCCAGGAGACCTTCTTGTGGCCATCCAGTATCAGACGGTGGCTCCAAGAAAGCTGGGGAGGGACTTTTGAGGGTGTCAGGGAGGGATAGGACTGGGGGGATGGAGCAAAACTAGAAATGGGTAGATTGAGATTGGATGTGAGGAAGAAGTTGTTCCCCATGAGGGTGGTGAGAGCCTGGCACAGGTTGCCCAGGGAGGTGGTGGAAGCCTCCTGCCTGGAGGTGTTTGCAGCCAGGCTGGATGTGGCTGTGAGCAACCTGCTGTAGTGTGAGGTGTCCCTGGCCATGGCAGTGGGTTGGAACTGGCTGATCCTTGAGGTCCCTTCCAGCCCTGACTGTTCTGTGATTCCATGACTCTGTGCTGGCAGTGGTGCTCACCTGGCTGGGCTGCGACACGGCAGGCTGCAAGATACCAGCGGTGACGATCTCGTTGTGCGTCCATGCGTCCGTCCCTCCCTCCTTCCCCCTCCCCCAGCGGTGGCAGACCCCGGTCCCAGCCGCGGCTGCGGCAGCGCTGCCGAGCCCCACGTGGCCCAGGCGAGCAGATTTCGCTTAGCTGCCTGCGCTATATTTAGCTGCCTGTAAGGGGGTTAGCGAGCAGCGCCGGAGCCAGCGGCACAGCTAAGAATGTCAACGTAAAAGCAGCCAGGGATAAAAAAGCCCAGCCTGGGCGCTGGGAGCTTTGCACAAATCCCTCACGCTGCTGGAGGCTGCAGGCAGGAGGTCAGGGCTGTGGGCACCGCCCCGGCTGGTGGCACTGGCTGATGGTTCTTTGCCCTCCACACAGTTGGAGTTTTGCCCTGGGGGGTGGGATTTGAGGCTGGTTTCAATTGGATCAGAAATTCTGGCCAGTGGGAGCAGAGCAGGGATTGTCCTCCTGTGCTGGGCATTGGTGAAGTCAGACCTCAAATCCTGGATTCAGTTTTGGGCTCCTCAGTCTAAGATGGACATTGAGGAGCTGCAGCAGGCCAGAGAAGGGCAACAAAGCTGGGGAAGGGTCTGGAGAACAGGGCTGGGGAAGAGCAGCTGAGGGAGCTGAGAAGGGCAGCTGGACAGATGGGCAGAGTCCAACAGGATGACATTCAACAGCTCCAAGTGCTGGTGCTGCACTTTGGCCACAATAACCCCAGGCAGTGCTACAGGCTGGGGTCAGAGTGGCAGGAGAGCAGCCAGGCAGAAAGGGACCCGGGGGCACTGGTTGACAGCAGCTGAACATGAGCCAGCAGTGTGCCCAGGTAGCCAAGAAGGCCAATGGCATCCTGGCCTGCATCAGGAACAGTGTGGCCAGCAGGAGCAGGGAGGTCATTCTGCCCTGTACTCAGCACTGGCGAGGCCACACCTTGAGTCCTGTGTCCAGTTCTGGGCTCCTCAGTTTAAGAAGGACATTGAGATTCTTGAATGTGTCCAGAGAAGGACAACAAGGCTGAGGAGGGGTCTGGAGCACAGCCCTGGGAGGAGAGGCTGAGGGAGCTGGGGGTGTTTAGCCTGGAGAAGAGGAGGCTCAGGCGAGACCTTCTTGCTCTCTACAACTCCCTGAAGGGAGGTTGTAGCCAGGTGGGGGTTGGTCTCTTCTGCCAGGCACCCAGCACCAGAACAAGAGGACACAGTCTCAAGCTGTGCCAGGGGAAGTTTAGGCTGGAGGTGAGGAGAAAGTTCTTCCCAGAGAGAGTTGTTAGCCATTGGAATGTGGTACCTAGGGAGGTGGTGGAGTCACAGTCCCTGGAGGTGTTCAAGAGGGGATTGGATGTGGCACTTGGTGCCATGGTTTAGTCATGAGGTCTGTGGTGAAAGGTTGGACTTGATGATCTTTGAGGTCTCTTCCAACCTTATTGATTCTATGATTCTATGCCTTGGAGAAAAGGAGGCTGAGGGGAGACCTTCTGGCTCTCTACACCTCCCTGGAAAGAGGCTGCAGTGAGGTGGGGATTGGTCTCTTATTGCAAGGAACAAGTGATAGGGTGAGAGGAAATGGCCTCAAATTGCCCCAGGGCAGGTTTAGGTTGGACATGAGGAACAATTTCTTTCCCTTGAGGATTGTCAAGGCCTGGCCCAGGCTGCCCAGGGCAGTGGTGGAGTCTCCATGCCTGGAAGGGCTTCAAAGCCATGGAGATGTGGTGCTGAGGGTCATGGTTTAGTGGTGACCTGGCAGTGCTGGGTTCAGGGTTGGACTCTCGAAGGTTTCCTCCTACCCCAATGATTCTATGGTTTTATGATGCTATGGCCCTGGCACTCAGGCAGATAATGAGGGTCTGACATGGGGAGAACAGAGCCTGGTATCAATCTCAGGGCTTTTGGGGCAGACATCTCCCTTCACGGGCAGGGGACAGTGGCAGGCGGGGGGGACAGCCTGCTCCCCAAAGCCAGGAGGTGTTCATGGGGCTCCCTGCAGCCCCATCCAGACACCTGGAAGCTACTGGAGCATGAAGAACAGATCTGAGCACTTTTTTCTTTTGCCCATGAAGACCTCTGTTTGGAATGCTTCCCTTCTGCTCAGTTGCCTCCAACACACCTTTTGGTTTTCCCCAAGTGCTCGCCTCACTGCTCTGATCTTGTCTCTTAAAGTAAGAACTGGGCACATCCCACCACATCCCAGCTCTCCCCAAACCCTCCTGGTGCTGCTCTGAGCTGTTCTGTGCTGCTGTGACCTTGCCTGCACTCACCTCTTGCCTGTGCAAACCCAGCTGCTGCCCCCAAACTGTTGGATTTAAGCCAATAAAGGTCTCAACAACACTCAGGAAAGGTGATGTCCAGAGCTGCAGCTACTTTGTCCCAGAAATGATTTCTATGTTCTGCTTATCCTTTGGGGCAGGCAATCAATATTTTGATGGCTGGGCCCCAAGAGAGACGCTTCAAAGCCATTCCAAGTTTCACTGGTGGGGTCACAGCTTCTGTGATGAACTGGCAGCAGGAAGTGCCCCAAGCTGGGGCTGCATCTGGCTGCACCACCCACCACACTTTTGGGTCAGGAAAGAGCTTTTACTGCTGCAAACAAACAAATCAATCATTCTTTTGGTTGGAGTCTCCTGTTCTTCTAGCAGCAGCAAAGTTGCAGGCGAGTTGCAAAGCCCTGTGGGGCTTATGGCAGGTGTTGGAGCTGCTGGACCTCCAGAATAGGCAGAGCAGCTCATGTATTGTCCCCCAACGTGGAAGGGATGCTCTGGGCTCTGTGTGCCCAGCGTGGTGAGGGAAGATCTCCACCACCTCCACCACATAGCACCTGGAGGAGCTGGTGCTGCATCATCAAGGTGCCCTGCAAAGGACGGTGCAGCAAGCTCAGATCCAGATGGCTGAGTACCCAGAGCACAGAGGACACCAGGAAGGACATTTCTGCCTGCTGTGACTTTAACATCTCCTGTGGAGGCAGTACAGAGATGCCCAGACTCTGGTCCACCCTGCCTGGTGACAAATTGCCTCCCCGGCAGGTGTCTGCTGGTGTTTTCCCTCTTGTTCAAAATCCTCCAGGCAACGAGATGCTCTTCCTGCCTTTGGCCTCCAGCATCTCGTGGGCAGGATGGTTTTCCTCAGGGGCTGAGCATGATCCATCCCACAGGAACCACCTCCATCACTCAGGGGCTGGTCTCCCCTCTGCAGGCATGGCCCTGATGCCATATCGTGCCCAGGCTCATGGAAAGTGCCTGTCCCCAGCCAGGAAACAACCTGCAGGTCCCCGAACCCTGTGACCCGTGTCCCAGAATAGCACTTAAGGCAGGGACTGACGCAGCCTGGGGTGAGCTGAGCTCAGGAATAGCCTTTCCTCCACGTCACCTCCGTACCCAGCCAGGAATCAGGGGCTAAATGGGACTGGAAATTAGGGAGATGCATCTAAAAGAGGAACGGCGAAGTGCTGCCGGCCCTCGGGGGTGACCTTTCACCCAGATCAGAGCCTGCAGCTGGGTGGAAACGAGCCCTGCTCCTCCCTTGCCTGCACCACTGGGCTGGGGGACAGTTCCCCAGGCTTGTGACAGCTCCAGGATCAGTGGCTTTTGATGACCTTCCTGCACAAGCGGGACAAAGCATCTCAGCAGCAGCAGCAGGACAATAGACTCCCTCCAGCCCTTTTCCTCCCTGTTCTGGATTCTTTTTGAGGAGAAAATGGGATTTAGAGCAGGGGCAGAGCAAGGATCGGTCTGACCCCATCCTCGATGGCCTCGCCTCCCTGATGGATAAAGCAGGGGCTCTCCTCACGCTCAGGAGGGCACAGGCAGAATATTTTAGGTCCTCCATCAGCTCACCCTTCCAGGAAGAGGATCCCAATGTCTGCAAGGCCCAAGATCAGGCATGGACAGAGCAGAAGAAGAGCAGAACAACCTTTGCTCCTGTGTCAGTACAGCACCAAGCACCACAGTACAGCCCAGTACAAACACTCAGCTGGTGCTGCCTGATAAGGGAAGGATTTTTCCCTCCCAGCTGCCATGCTGCTGTGGTTTTGCATCACTGGGGATTGTACCAAGAGCTCTGTGAGCCTCGAGTGGGAGTTTGAACTCCTGATGCTCACCATGTCCTGGATGCTGGCAGGTTTGGAGAGGTTATTCAGTGCCAGTAATGTGCTGGCTTAGAGATGCCAGCAGTGAACTGGTTGAGCATGGAAAACCTCACAGCCATCTTGGTGCCTCACTGTACCCAGGTCCTCCAGCCCAGCCTTCCCCAAAGCACCGTCCTGGCAGAGGGGAGAAACAGGGACAACACGTAGCTCTCCCCAGGGCTCTCCCTTGCAGGCACCCAGGAGCTGGAGGAAGGGAGCAGCCTCACCCCAGGCTGTTCCATCAGGACCCTCTCCAACCACCCTGAACTTCCCCTTCCTCCATCCTGCCTCCCCAGCCTCTCCTGCCCTGCTCCCACAGGTCTGCTGGCGCGGAGGGCTGGCAGCCGCCTCCCTCGCCAGGGTCACATCCGATCAGGTGCCAGGCAGGATAAACATCTCGGGTGCTCGGCCCGAGACTGCTCCGGAGAGGAGAGGAGAGGAGAGACAGTCAAGGAGAAAAGGGAGCGTGGGGAGCTAAAAATAGCAGCTGGCAGAGGCTCCCCTCCCCGCCGGCCGTGCGGGAGCTGCCAGTCGCCGTCACCACGCCTGAGCGAGCAGGCGGCAGAGATGTCCCTCCCGCTGCCTGCCGGGGCTGCTGCTGGGCTGCTGGGGGCAAGCCCCGGGCTGAGGCCAGCCAAGGCTTGGAGAGCGATGGATCCTCAGCCCCTTTGCTGGATCCTGGCCTTCTACAGCCTCATGCAGGTTACAGAATCACAGAACCAACCAGGCTGGAAGAGACCTCCAAGATCATCACAGAATCACAGAGAAGAGCCATGAGGATGAGCAGAGGGCTGGAGAACCTCTCCTATGAGGACAGGCTGAGAGAGTTGGGGCTGTTCAGTCTGGGGAAGAGAAGTCTCCCAGGAGACCTAATTGTGGTCTTCCAGTATCTGAAGGGGGCTACAGGAAAGCTGGGGAGGGACTTTTGAGGGTGTCAGGGAGTGATAGGACTGGGGGGGGGTGGAGCACAACTAGAAATGGGGAGATTGAGATTGGATGTTAGGAAGAAGTTGTTCCCCATGATGGTAGTGAGAGCCTGGCACAGGTTGCCCAGGGAGGTGGTGGAAGCCTCCTGCCTGGAGGTGTTTGCAGCCAGGCTGGATGTGGCTGTGAGCAACCTGCTGCAGTGTGAGGTGTCCCTGGCCATGGCAGGGGGTTGGCACTGGCTGCTCCTTGAGGTCCCTTCCAACCCTGACAATGCTATGATTCTATGATTCTATCTGGTTGGGAGAGACCTCCAAGCTCATCCAGTCCAACCCTTGATACAGCACCGAAGAGTCAACACTAAACCATGTCCCCAGGCACCATGTCCACAGGGGCTGCTTGAACACCCCAGGGACAGTGACCCCCACCCCTGGCCCGGGCAGACCATTCCCACGCCTGAGAACCCCTGCAGCCAAGCAATATTTCATAACATCCAGCCTGAATCTCCCGTGGTGCATCCTGGAGCCATTTCCTCTGGCCCTGTCACCTGACGTCAAGGAGAAGACCCTGGACCCCTCCTAGCTCCAACCTCCCTTCAGGGAGTTGTAGAGGTTGGTCTCTTCTCCCTAGTATCAGGTGAAGGAACAAGAGGAAACGGCCTGAAATTGTGCCAGAGGAGGTTCAGTTTAAGGATTAGGAACAGTCTCCCCACCAAGAGACTCCAACCAATCACCCAGCCCTAAACTAATCAACTAGACCATGGCACTAAGTGTCTCATCCTAGGTGCCTCAGGTTGTGGAAGGTGAAGCCTTCATCTGTATCCAGCCTTGGGGACATTCACCTTGAGAGCCAGAAGGGGACATTTTGGAGCCTCTCACCCATACCAGGGTGTTTGCCAGCTGCAGGTGCAGGCAGGAGCACCAGTGGCAGCCCATGGAGGGGGATATGGATCCTGTAGGCAGATTTGAGTTGCTTTCCATTCATGCTCAAGGAGACTTTTTGCATCATGGCTTCTGCCCTTCCTCCTCCTCATGGAGGCTGTAGAAGGCCAAGACCCTCACCAACCTCTTACAGCAGGCATCACGATGAGGCACATCCAAGTTTGCCTTGCAAGGGTCAGGAGAGCATCTCCCTTCCAGGGCCAGCAGCTTCTGCTGAGCACATCTCATCCACTGGCTTCTCCCCGTGGCCCCCAAACCCTGGATAGTGCTGAGCTCCCCCAGGGAAGGGACAGGATGGGTACCTTGCTCTGGATGCTCCCTGGACATCTGCAGGGAGGGTGGCCAGAGGCAGCAGTTTGGGAATGTGCCCCCAGTTCCACTCCTACTGGGAAGAGCATCCCAGTACAGGGCCATGGGAGCAGGGATCCCATTGTCTGGGTGCAACCTGCTCTGCCAGCTCTGGGGACATCCATCTGGAGGACCAAAAGGTGACATTTCAGGGCCTGTCCCCAACACCAGGGTGCTCCCCAGTTGCAGATGCAGGTGGGAGCACCACTGGCAGCCCAGGGAGGGGAGCTTGGATCCTCTGGGCAGATTTGAGTTGCTTTTCACTCATGCTCAAGGAGACTTCATTCATCATGGCCACTGCTCTCCCTCCTCCTTCTGACCCAGCTCAGGGTACAGGTGGGGGAGCCCCCTCTCACACACTCAATGCTAGCCATATCCCACGCTTCAGGGTGATGCTGGTGCCCAGCAAAGAGCAGCCTGAGACAACAGCCTCTGCTCAGTGCCCAGGCTGTGCCCAGCATCCTTCTGCAGCAAGGACAGTCCTTGTGGGGGGCAAAACTTGGGGTGACAGGGTCAGGTGGGCGTCCCAGCTGGATCCAGGGTGTCCCAGCCCAGCCACCCACCTGCCCCCACCCCCACAGAGCACCACATGCCTCGGGGTGATGCCACAATTGTTTTAATCATATTCTCCCAAGGATTTTGAGCCTGGTGATTATCTGGAGCTGAAATCTTGGTGTAGGGCTGGGGACAAGCTGCCCCCTCCTGGGGTCGTGGAGGAGGGACCCCAGGATGGGGGGATGCAGGGACCCAAATTCAGATGAAAGGGGCGAGGGGGCTGCAGTGCATCCTGAGCAGCCTGGCAGCGCTGCTGGGGCTACTGGGCACACTGGGTGCTGGGGCCTCCCGGTACAACTCCGGGTAGGGTCGTATGGAGGGAGATGGGAACCCCGCGGGTAATGTCACAGCTCCCCCCAGCTGTCGGGGGGACACAGGGGACACCGAGTGCGGGGGACAGCCCCGGGGAGAGGGACGGCTGCGGGGTGAGAGGGGTTGATGCTCGGTGGGAATGGGAGGGAGGCGGCCCCGGGAACCCCCAGCAGCCCCTGGCAGGGCCCGGAGGGGTTGGAGGAGCGGGTGGGGGGGGATAAAGGGGGGACAGCGGGCGGGGCGGGGCGGTGGCGGCGGCGGGCGGGAGGGCGCCGGGCGGGGGAGCGGCGGCGGCGGCGGCAGGCGGGCGGCTGCGGGCGGTTCGGCCCCGGGTGCCCCAAGGGCTGCTGAGAGCCGGAGGCTTCCCGGGGCTGCTGCCGAGCGCAGAGCATCCTCCAGCGGCCCGGCCGGCTCCGGCACCGGGAGAGGCACCGGGAGCATCAGCGACATCGGGAGCGGCAGCGGCACCAGGAGCAGCACCGGGAGCGGCACCGGGAGCGGCACCGAGATCAGCATTGGCACCGGGAGCGGCACCGGGAGCGGCACCGAGATCAGCAGCGACACTGGAATCAGCACCGACAGCGGCTCAAGGATCATCATCGGCACCGGGATCGGCACCGGGGGCAGCACCGGGATCAGCATCGACACCAGCATCGCACCGGCACCGACAGCGGCACCGGCAGCGGCACACGGATCAACACCAGTAGCAACATCAGCAGCGACACCAACATCAGCACCGGCATCGACCCCAGCAGCGGTGTCAGCGCCAGCACCGGGACCGGCACCGGTGCCACCGAGGAGGGCGCCGGCTCCAGCAGAGCCCAGGTGAGCAGAGAACGGGGGTGGGTGCAGGTGACGTGGTCACATCGAGGCCCTGGGCCACCGAGGTAGGTGTCCTTTGGATCCTGGGGTCCGGGTGCCCACCGTGGGGGCTGGGTGCCCACCTTGGGAAGCAGGTACCCCCATAGGGACTGGGTGCCCACCCCTGGGCACCTCCATGGCAGTGCTTTGGAGCAAAGGGAGGGTGGAAAGGCAAAAGGCTCGGGAGGTGGTGGTGGCCTTGGGGCACAGATGGGTTTGGGGGGGTGTGAAACTTTGCAGTGGGTCGTGGTGCTGAGCAGGTGCTGGGGTGTCTCTAGAAGGCTTGGGAGTCCATATTCATCCCACCAGGGGCAGGTGGCTCCAAGGGGGATCAGGATAAGTAGTAGTCAGGTGTTGGGTGAGGCTCATCCATCTCAGGACGGGCACTTCAGTGCCCATGGTGGCACCTCCGTCCCATCCTGGCACCCATTCCTGGCCCCTCACCCTTGTGCCCTGCTCCCCAGCAGGTTCTGGGGTAACCACTGCCCCTCCACCTTCCACCATGCCCCATCCTCACGTTGCTACTGCCATCCCCCAACTTCCCCCCAGTGCCAGCCCTCAGCTTCCCACATTAGAGCTTCCAGATGGTTTGGGGGCCAGGGAGCAGTAGGGGTCCCAGGCAGCCAAGAGCCCAGGACAGCCAGCATGGGGCTGAGCCACATTCCATGCAGGGGACACCCTCTGCTTGTGCCTCCTCCTGGGTGGCATCCTCTGGGGAGGAAGGGCTTCCCCCGGGGACAACCCCTCCCTGCTGCCTTCAGGGCTTTATTTTGGCAGCTCGCCCCTGCAGATGCTTGGAGCAGGTCCCTTCGGTCCCCGGAGCTGGCTCCTGTCCCTTGGCTGGGTGGCAGTGCCACCGAGGAGGTGGCAGAGGCAGGATGTCCTGTGCTCACCCTGAATACCCACAGCCCATGACCTTGGGGCTGTCCACCCAGGGACACCTCAGCTCTTGCTCACACAGAGAGCTGCCCAGGGTGTCCTCTCTCGTCATGGCCAGGCAGGAGAGGTGGGAGATACAACAGGGGGGTGGTCCTACCGCTGCCTCCACCCTTTACATCCCTCCCAAAAGCAGGAGGGTTTGGAGGGGGAAAGGTGGTGACAGAGCCAGGATCTCCTCATTTCTTTAAGCTAGGGGTTGGGAGGTTGTCACAGAATTTCTTCCTGGACTGGGATGCTGGGAGGCAGAAGGGGAGGTAGAAGTAGTGCTGAGAGCTGGGGGATGCTGCATGGGAGGCTGTGGGGTCAGCTCCTGGCTCAGTCAGTGAAGCTCTGGCACCCATTCCCAAGCCATCCCTGTGCTCCTTAGCAGGATGGGCTTCTGCAGTCCCCTGTGGGGACAGGGCACCATGAAGGGTGGGGACAGGGACCACAGCCCTGCTCTGACCTTGGCTGCTCAGGTGGGGGTGCCAGAGCCCGGCTCAGCCCAGGGCTGGTGGATCCACCTCTGCTCCATCAGGGCTGGGATTTCAAGCCTTGCTCTGATCCCAGGCTGTCTGCACAAATTTCTTCCTCCTTGGCTTTCAGTCCCTTCCCTGCCAGCTCCCCAGGGGATGGGTGGGTGTCACTGGGTGGTATGAAGGTGTTGTGACAGCATCAGGCAATCCCAGTGATGGTCCCGTGCAGGGATAGGGGAAACATCTGGATCAGCTCCACACCAGGCCTCACCACGGGGGTGGCCCATTGGACCCTCCTGAGGGCATGCTGCCGGGGAGCAGGACACCCTGGGAGATTTCCACCTCCCTTCTTGGATGAGTTGCAGCAGGAAGGAGAAGCTCTGTCAGCTGCCAGGGCCCTGGGAGGGAAGCTCATGCCAGGGGCTCCCCAGGGAGCTGGAGGTACCAGCTGCAGCACGTGGCCTGGGAGCCAGGAGCTGGCTCCCTCCCCAAAATTAATTACCCAGGTGCCTGAACACATCCTGCTGCTTCCAGAGAGCCCCAGGAGCCTCTTCCAGGCTCAGTGCTGCTTCCCCAGAGCACCCTGTGTCCTCTCCAGCCTACCCGTGGGCTGAGCTGTGCTCCCCTTGGTGTGAGCTGTCCAGCCTTTGTGGCGGGACCGGTACCCCCAGCATCTCCCTGTGGATTCACCGGGCAGGTTGGGCCTCGGAGGAAGGAGATCTGGAGGCGATGAGCAAGGAGGGGTCCTTGCACGGCCCCTGGACGTGGTGGCAGCTGCGTGCGGTGTCCCCTGGCTGTGGTAGCCCTGCCGAGGTGGTGCTCAGGGGTGGAGCATCGCTGCCCCTGTCCTGACTGCAGCAGGACAGAGCTGTAGGGAGGTG
Organism: Picus viridis; assembly: GCA_033816785.1. Taxonomy (NCBI): domain Eukaryota; kingdom Metazoa; phylum Chordata; class Aves; order Piciformes; family Picidae; genus Picus; species Picus viridis. Next base: position 6,772,087 of record CM066597.1, on the reverse strand, counting down.
GCAAACTCCCTCCCACGCTGGGAGCTGGACCACCATCCCCTCCTGGTGCCAGCCAGTGGCAGATGGAGGTAAGGGACCTTGCGCTGGGAGAAGCTGGGAGGAGACTCCCGGGGTGCACAGCCCGGCCTGGCACCAGCCACCCGGCTGCGGTTTGGCAATGCCTGCTACCTTGTGGCACCCATGCTTGGTGGCACCCAGTTGGCACCCTGCAGCTCTCCCAGCCCCTGCTCCAGGCAGCCCATGTCCTGCGTCACAGCATCCCCCTTGGGTTTCCCCTGGCACCAGTCCCAGGGCCACCCACGCGCTCCACACACAGCAGAATCGAGGACATCCCTGTCCCCGGCCCTGGGGCCTCAGAGCAGCTCCTGTGACTCCCACTCGGGATGCTCAGGGTGGAGCAGCTGCTCAGGAGCCTTTTGGGGAGGAGGGAGCCTGAAGCTGGGGGGATGGGACCAGTTCAGCTGTGGCTGACACCTTCCTCATGCAAAGTTAGAGCTGGTGGCTCTGGTGGAGCAGTGACCTGAGGCTTAGGCTGGGAGCTTTGTTACCCAGAGCTTAATCATGGTGATCACCACCCATTAGCTCACCTGCTCCACAACCCAGAGCAGTGGAAGGGCAAGGGCAAGCTCCTGTTTACCTCTCCTTGATCTACCCGTGGTGCCAGGTCACTCTCCCTGGGGCTGGGGGTGGGTTTCCATCACACCTCTCCAAAAGGGGCTCTTGCGTTGTCTCCCTTGGACTCCAGAAGGACCCAAATGCAGATGATGGGATTGAGAGCAGGCCCACAGGGGAGAGGGGCTTGGCCCTTCCACACAGCACCCAGTGACCTTTTGGGTCCCCAGAGGACACCCAAACCCCTCCCCCAGGGAAAATCCATCTCCTGCTGCCACCACACCAGCAATTAAGGTAATTAACTGATGGGAGTGTAGGATGCATTGGAAGAGATCACAGACTGGCAAACAGCCAGCTGGCCTGAGAGCCCCTGGGATGTGGTGGGATCCTTCCCTGTATCCCTCCCTGGGATACAGTAGGATCCTTCCTGGGATGTCTCCATCCCTTCCTGGGATGCAGAGAATCACAGAACCATTAAGGTTGAAAGACACCTCTGAGATCAGCAAGGCCAACCTTCTACCCAACACCACTGTAGCCACTAAACCATGGCCTGAAGTTTCCACAGGTTTTCTTAACACCTCTGGGATGCAGTAGGATCTCTCTCTGGGATGCTTCCATCCCTCCCTGGGATGCAGTAGGATCCCTCCCATCTCTCTCTCTGGGATGCCTCCATCTCTCCATGGAATAGAGCAGGGTCTTTCCCTGGGATGCTTCCATTCCTTCCTGGGGTGCAGCAAATTCCCTCCCTAAGATACAGTAGGATCCCTCCCTGGGATGCTTCCATCCCAGCCTGGGGTGTGGGACAATCTCTCCACCCTGGGAGGTCTGGGCCCATGCTCCTGGTACTTCATGCCTGGGGAGGGGATGGACATGAGCCAAGGGAGCTGCTGTGGGTGACCCTATCTGCACCCAAAGCAAGGTGTGGGTGGGAGTCTTGTTCACTGCTGTGCTCGTGCTGGATGTGTCCTCCTGGGTGGTGGTGCTCAGCTGGGGTCATCACTGTGAAACCAGGGAGCTGCCAGCCCCCAGGCTTTGCCACATCCCCACAGGAATCAGCCAGGGCTGGGACAGCACTGCTGATGTTTGGGGCTGCTTTTCCTTTTCCTAGTGCCAATGAGTGGGCAGGGGGGCAGGGGGGCAGTGCTGGCAGGGCTGGCAGTGGCTGTGACACAAGGAGGAGACCTTTCTGCTGTCCCAGAGCTGCTCCCACTCCCGTGCTTTGGCCAGCCCCTGAGCTGCCAGCTCCTTCCTGCAGGATGCCACACTGCAAAGCAGCTCCAGCCCTGCCGGCTGTGGCTTCCCCCCACTCCTGCCTGCACCTCTGCCCAGGGACCTAGCAGCTCCCAGCTGCTGGGGGAGCAGAATGGGGAACAGGAGCCCTGCTGTGTGTGACAGGCATGGAAACAGAAGTGTTTGCCCTTAGCACAGAGAGAAATCATCCTCCCTACATTTCCCAGGGAAGAACTGGGAACCCAGGGGAGCTTGGGTAGGTTGGGAGCAGTGATGTGCACTGGGATGGAAGCATCAGGCTCCAAGAGGATGGAGAAGAGGACCTGAAGTATACTCAGCACTGGTGACAACACACCTTGAATGTTTGGCTCAGTTTTAGGCCTCTCACACCCAGAAGGACATTGAGGGCTTGGAGAAGGGCAGCAGAGCTGGGGAAGGGTCTGGAGAACAGGGCTGGGGAGGAGCAGCTGAGGGAGCTGGGGGGGGTTCAGCCTGGAGAAGAGGAGGCTGAGGGGAGACCTCATTGCTCTCTGCAGGTCTCTGAAAGAGCAGTGAGCTGGGGGTTGGGCTCTTCTCCCTAGTCTCAGGTGAAAGAAGGAGAGGAACTGACCTGAAATTGTGCCAGGGAGGCTTAGGTTGGAGAAGAGGAAAAATGTCTTTGCTGCAAGAGTGGTCAGGGACTGGCACAGGCTGCCCAGGGAGGTGGTGGAGTCCCCATCCCTGGAGGTGTTCCACAAACCTGTGGCCATGGCTCCTGGGGACAGGGTTGGTCTTGGGTGGATGGTTGGACTGAATGGTTTCAGAGGCCTTTTCCAGCCCAAACAACTCTCTGATCCTGAGATTCTATTCCCACTCTAGATGAGCAGGGCCTGATGCACACCTCCTGGCCTCTGCAGCTGAGGTCATCCATCCCCACCCTCCTGAGCCAGGGTCTGGGGAGCTTTGGGAAGGAGGGTGAGTCCCTGGCAAAGCCTGGCAGCAGCACTCTGCTGTCAGCCCTCATCCTCATGCCTCTGTCCAATGAGCTTCCAGCACTTTGCTCTTTAAAAAGACCAACCCAGGCTGGTGCAGGAGGGAAATCAAGAATGGTCCAGAGGCCATCACACATTCAGGTTTCCCCAGTGCTTCCAGCATCTGCTTGGGATGCCCCATGTGCTGCTCCCAAGGGAGAGGCTGCTTCAGTTTTATCAGTGCCAGGATGTAGGAGATGCTGTGCTCAGCGGGGCCGTGTTGGGATTACACTGCCAGGTCCTCCAGAGTGCTTTCCCTGGCCCAATGCAGGCCTGCAGGATCACAAAGGAGGTTTCTCCACAGTCACTGCCCTCTGGGGAAGCCAAGCCATGGTGTGGGACATGGTGAGGAGCACCTGGAGGTCTGGAGGCACCCAGATTCCGGGGGGGCAGCACTGGGGTTTGCCCTGCAGATGGCAGAGGGAAACTTCGGGCTGGGATGTCAGCAAGCAGAGCAGTTGGGTTTGCTCTTCCCCTAGAGCAGGACTTGCTCTGATTTGTCTCTGCAGCATTCTAACCCAAAGTGACAGCTGATACAAGCAGCCTGAAATCCTGTCTGGAGAGGCTCAGGTTGGGTTTGATGGTTTCTCCTGGGATTCCTGAGGGTATTAAACAGAGCTGAGCTCTGCCATCATCACCAAGCACGATGAGAGCAGGACTGCTGGAGCAACAGCCACCTTTCTTTTCTCCCAGACACTCCATCCTATGGGTGGCAGCAGCCAAAGCCCCCCTGGTGCTCATCTCCCCCTTGGCATCCAGGAAGGGCAGGGAATTGTGGTCATCAGTGTCCCACTCCAGAGCCCTTCACTGCCACTCTTTACCTTGAACTGGAATTCAGATACCAACCTCCTCAGGTCTGCTGAGGAGCAGCTGAGGGACCTGGGGTCGTTCAGCTTGGAGAAAAGGAGGCTGAGAGGAGACCTTCTGGCTCTCTACAGCTCCTTGAAAGGAGGTTGGAGTGAGGTAGGAGATGGTTTCTTCCCCCAAAGACAAGAGGAAGCCTCAAGTTGCACCAGGACAGGTTTAGATTGGACATGAGGCAAAATTTCTTCCCCTTGAGGGTTATCAGGGCCTGGCCCAGGCTGCCCAGGGCAGTGGTGGAGTCCCCATCCCTGGAGGGGTTTCAAAGCTGTGTAGGTGTGGTGCTGAGGGCCATGGTTTAGTGGTGGATTAAGGGTTGGACTTGATGATCTGAAAGGTCTCTTCCGAACAAAACAATTCCATGATCCCATAATATCCAACGAGCCTGGATGAGCCCTGCAGAGACCCAGTGACAAGAAACCTTTGTGCTCAGCCCAGGCTGCTTGTAACTAGGACCAGGCTCAGGCTTTAGCATGAGAAAGAAAATTCCAAGTCCTACAACTGGACAAAAAAGTCAACTGAAAAACAAAAGTCAGCCCTGAAGCCTGGGAAATGAAGCAGAGGCAGCTGGAGGATGACCTTTGAAGGCATCTTTGTAAGCCAGGGAGGCTTTGGGGTGGAATAATCCAGGAATGGGATATGAGCTGGGATGGAACTGAGCCTAGACCTAGTCCTGCCCAACTGTGGGACAGTGAGAGGGACCAGAGAGGGAGCAGGGCAAAGGGAGAAGAGGGATGTGAGGCTGAGGAGAGGGATGTGAGGCTGAGGAGAGGAATGTGAGGCTGAGAAGAGGGCTGTGAGGCTGAGGAGAGGAATGTGAGGTTGAGAAGATGGATGTGAGGCTGAGGAGAGGGATGTGAGGTTGAGGAGAGGGATGTGAGGCTGAGGAGAGGGATGTGAGGTTGAGAAGAGGGATGTGAGGCTGAGGAGAGGAATGTGAGGTTGAGAAGAGGGATGTGAGGCTGAGGAGAGGGATGTGAGGTTGAGAAGAGGGATGTGAGGCTGAGGAGAGGGATGTGAGGTTGAGAAGAGGGATGTGAGGCTGAGGAGAGGGATGTGAGGTTGAGAAGAGGGATGTGAGGCTGAGGAGAGGGATGTGAGGTTGAGAAGAGGGATGTGAGGCTGAGGAGAGGGATGTGAGGTTGAGGAGAGGGATGTGAGGCTGAGAAGTGGCATGCAAGGCTGAGGAGAGGGATGCGAGGCTGAGGAGAGCCATGCGAGGCTGAGGAGAGGGATGTGAGGATGATGGAGAGGAGGAAGAGACACTTCCCCATGCCCCAGACTGATGGATGAGGAGATCCAAGCAGGAGCAGGAACTGTGGAGAAGGGGGGAAGCTGTCTAGGCTGTGAGGATGAGTGTGCAAGAGCAGGAAGGCCGCAGCACAGGCAGGACACAGCAGCCAGGGGCTCAGAGGGCAGCAGGGCTCAGGGCTGGGAGTGCCTTAGCCTGGGGAGGAGGATCTGCTGCTCAGCACCGAGGGCAGGTGCTGGGAGCCCACCTGTGGGACACCTTCCAGGTGATGGAGTTTGCTGCAGGGGGCAACCCCATGGCTTCTGGGGTGTGCTGGACCTTCTCAGGCTGGGCCAGAGACTGGGGGAGCTGCCAGGGTAACCTCATCTCTGCAAACCCACTGGAACTGTTCCTCAAAGCTCTGGCCAGGATCTGAGGCCATGAAGAGTAAGGAGACCTTGGTGATGCTCAATGATGTTCTGAGCAGGCAGGTGCAAGCACTCTGTGCTGTGTCGCCATCACACCAAAGGTGCCAGGCGGGACCCAAGCTGCCCCAGGCACCTTCCCAGCCTGCCTGGAAGCCTGGAGATTTAGGGATGAAAGATCCAGTCCATGACCAGAGAGGTTTCACTGCTGAGGGCAGGCAGTGAGATGCCAGCATCCCCCAGGGCAGGTGCTGGCAGCTGCATCCCACCCAGCACTGCTTCCAGGAGAGATCATCAGCTCCAGGCACGTGGGCTGGGACTTTCCCAGGCTCTGCTCTTGAGGCAACCCTGTTCTCCACCTCACTCTGCATCTCACCTTGAGCATTCCTGCACCAGGCAACACCCCAGAAGCCTTTTCCCTTCTCATTCTCTCCCCTTGCCTTGGAGATGATGATGTTGGGACAGTATCTGTTGCCATGCTCCCTTCTTTGGAGGGTGTCAGGGAGTGATAGGACTGGGGGGGATGGAGCAAAACTAGAAATGGGGAGATTGAGATTGGATGTTAGGAAGAAGTTGTTCCCCATGAGGGTGGTGAGAGACTGGCACAGGTTGCCCAGGGAGGTGGTGGAAGCCTCCTGCCTGGAGGTGTTTGCAGCCAGGCTGGATGTGGCTGTGAGCAACCTGCTGCAGTGTGAGGTGTCCCTGCCCATGGCAGGGGGCTGGAACTGGCTGAGCCTTGAGGTCCCTTCTAGCCCTGACAATTCTGTGATTCTGTGATTCTCTACCTAGATCCTGGCAGATCTTTATGTGCTGCTGGCAGCTGATGAAGTTCATCTCTGCATGGCACCAGCTGCCTGCTCAGCATCTGCTGTGTTCTCACAAAGTACATTGGGCAGAGCCACTGCTGCCTGCAGCCACACTGCTGAACATAGAATCACAGAATGGGTTGGATTGGAAGGGACCCCAAAGATCATCCAGTTCCAACCAGGCAGGGACACCTCCCACCAGCACAGGTTGCTCAAGGCCTCATCCAGCCTGGCTTTGAACACCTCCAGGAAAGGACAGCCACAGCCTCCCTGGGCAACCTGTGCCAGTCTCTCCCCACCCTCACTCTAAAGAATTTCTTCCTCATCTCCAGTCTCAGTCTCTCCTCTCCCAGCTCAAAGCCATTGTCCCTCATCCTGTCACTCCCAGCCCTTGTCACAAGTCCCTCCCCAGCTCTCCCGGAGCCCCTTCAGGTACTGGAAGGCTGCTCTGAGGTCTCCCTGGAGCCTTCTCTTCTCCAGGCTGAACAGCCCCAACTCTCCCAGCCTGTCCCCCCAAGAGAGGTTCTCCAGCACTCAGATCATCTTTGTGGCCTCCTCTGGACGTGCCCAGGCCTGGCACAGGTTGGCTATAGCATGTCCCTGCCCATCACTGCCTGTGGGTGGCCATTTCCACCCCTTGGTGCTGTTTCCCAGTCTGGTCAGTCCCTTGGTTGGGTCCATCCTGCCGCTTCCCTGGCCCAGGGCTGGGAGAGGATGATCACAGAATCCCAGGATGGAAGAGACCTCAAGGATCATTTGGTCCAACATTTCTTGGCCAAATCATGGTCTAGCACAAGCTGGCCCAGCACCTCCTTGACAAGCCAAGGATTTGGGCTTTGGGGGCTTGGATGAGGAAGTTTGGAGCAGAGAGCAGATGAGCCCTGGAGCAGGCTGCCCAGAGGGGTTGTGGAGTCTCCTTCTCTGGAGACTTTCCAGCCCCATCTGGATGTGTTCCTGTGTGACCTGTGCTGGATTCCATGCTCCTGCTCTGGCAGGGGGTTGGACTTGATGATCTTCAGAGGTCCCTTGCAACCCCTGACATCCTGTGAGCCTGGGAGCAGGGAGCAGGGGCAGGAACCCTTCCTCTCCCTGCCTGCAGGTACAGGAGCAACCTGAGCTGCTCCAGGCTGGTGGTTCATAGCCAAATGTCAAAGGCCAATGGTGGGGAGCACCCAAAAGAGGGCTCAGGAGGTGTTTCCTGCTGCAGATCGTCCTGCAAGGAGCTTGGATGCCAAAGGCAAGGTCCAGTTCTGTCCATCTTGAGTGGGCAGCCTGGACCCTGGGCATGGGATGGGGATCTGCAGCAGCACTTGATGGGGAACAGCACATCCTGGCCATGGTGAGATGGCAAAGTGTCTCCTCTTTAGCATCTTGTGATCACTTTGCATCCCAGCCACTGGCCTTCAGCCAGCCATCACCTTCCTCTCTTGTGCCAAGTTATGGCACTCTGCATGCCCAGCAGCCCAGCCTGTGCCCTCAGCTCTCGCCTACCGGGCACAAGAGGGCTCAGCAGCAGCACAGGGATGGAGCCCTCGTGCTGGGCTGCATGAAGGTGCTCGAGGTTTGGGCACATCCCAGCCTGAATATGGCCTGGAAGGGAACCTTCTGCTCTCCTGGTGGCCTCTGTGCAAGAAGCAGCTTGTGCTGGGCTGGGGTTGCCAAGATTCCCAAGGCACATCCCAGTGCCACGTCCTCCCTCCACCTCTTGCTAGGATCTTCCACCACAGCCCATCTCCAGGGGGATTAAGATCTATTTCTGCCCTGCTCTCCTATATCCCATTAGGGGCATTAGAGCAAGAACCACTGGCCCTGAGGGCCTCCCATGTGACCCCAGGAGCTTCTTTAAGTTGAGATCACGTTAAGCCTCCCACCAACAGCCCCTGCCTGTGCCAGGTTTGCACAATATGGTTTGGCCAGCACCCCGATGGGTGGCAGTGATCAGCACAGGATGGGCATTGGCACCTTGCACCTTGCACCCCTGTCCCTGCAAGGTCCCGTGTCACCCTTGTGCCACCTCCTACCTGCAACTCCAAAACCCTCCTGCAAATATTTACCAGCACTGAGCAAACCTCCTGGTGAGGCCCCATCAGTGGTGTGCACTGGGTGGGATCCACACTGGTGGGATCCAGTGCCAGGGGAGAGCCACCCCCACACACCCACCAGGGCACCCCAGCACAGCACTGCCTGCTCTGGCTCAGTGAGAGCCACTGCCCAAGGGACACAGTGGGGTCCTCAGACTGGGGACGATGTGCCCTTGTCCCCTAGCACTGCAGCCAGTCCCTCTGTGCCCTCTCAGCCTCCCGGCTGGGGGTCACCTCCGTGTCCCCATCCCTGCTCTCCATCCGTCCCTCCCTGCCCTCCACAGCCCAGCTTGGTGCAGCCACCCTGGGAGGGGGAGGCTGGGTGCTCTGTGTGCCCCACGTGGGGACCTGGCCTCTCCCCTCCCCAGGCTTGCTCCTTCTTCACCCCAGCCCCACCACTGACTCCCTGCTCTGCCTCCCCCCAGGTCAGAGCCGGAGGGGACCCAGTCAGGGCTCCTCACCTCCAGTGAGGTCCCTTCCCGGCTGGGAGACATCAGGAGGAGGAATCAGCAGGCCAGGAGCAGGACCCTGGGCTCAGGGGACACACAGTGCCAGGCCAGGCTGGAGGGTGCCCGGTAAGGCTGCTCAGGGGGAGGGTGCTGGTGGGACACAGGAGGAAGAATGATTTCACCGTGAGGGTGACAGAGCACCGGAAGAGGCTGCCCAGGGGGGCTGTGGAGTCTCCCTCTCTGGAGATACTCAAGACCCACCTGGGTGTGCTCCTGTGTGACCTGGTAGAGGTGATCCTGCCCTGGCAGGGGGTTGGTCTGGATGATCTCTTGAGGTCCTTTCCAGCCCCTAACATTCTGTGAGTCTGTGACCCCTGAGGAAGCTCCTTCCTCCATCATACTGCGACCAGAGCTCAGCACCCAGAGGTGCCATCCCTGGGGATGGGGCATGCAGCTGTGCACCCCTGCAGCTGTGTGGGCAGGCTCTCCAGGACCGGACAGGCTCTCCAGGACCGAGCTCTCCCGGGCAGCTGCGGGCAGGGGACGCTGCGTGCTTTCAGCGGGGGCATCCTGCTGGGGTCCCTTTGCCCCCGCGCTCAAAGAGGTGACAAGCCAGGGGACTGTGTCTCCGCAGGGTTAGCATGACCGAGGTGGAACCCGTGCTGGACTTCGCCTCCTCCAGCAGGACTGGGCGGCGCAATGCCCTGCCCGACATCCTGGGCTCCCCCGCCGGCGTCAGCCCCTCCGACCTGCCCCTCAAGCTGGCAGAGATGTCCCTGAACGCAGGTAGGCGACGGCAAGATGGAGGAGGAGGAAGATGGAAAAGAGCGTGGGGTGGGCAGGAGCTGAGGTCGCTCACCCTCTTTGTCTCTCCCCACAGGCAGCGCCCAGGACATGCAGTCGCCCTCGGCGGAGGTGCCCCCTCCGCAGCCCCCAGCCCCGAGCTGAAGGACACCTCCTAACCCTGCTCCCGGGGGGCGTTGCTGACCAGCGGAGGAAAGAGGAGGCTGTGGAGCTCCAGCCCAGGCTTTCCTGGCTTGACCGCAGTCCGCTGGGTTTTCCTCGGTGCTACCGCGGCGAGACCCCGGGCAGCAGCCCCCACCCGCCCTCGGGGGGAGTATCGCCTGGCGGGGACCTGCCGTGACCAAGGGGCCATCGCCACCCGTGACCTGGGCAAGGACCCCGGGGGGTGGATTGATTTATTATTTGGGGGTTTTTGCCTCCCCAGGAGGGAGCAGCATTTTCTTGTGGGGCACCTGGCAGAGCCGAGCGCAGGGGGCGGCGGGGGAGGGGGCTCTCTCTGCCGGCCGCCGGAGCTGCCCGCGGGTGTTCCCAGCTGAGTGTGGTGTTCACTGCGATGGTTTGGGTACCACCAGCGTCTCCTGGCCGTTCTTCTGGGTGACGAAGGAGCTTTCCTCCAGAAGGAAGGGCGGGGGAAACCACTGCGCAACCCGGTCCTTAAGAAAAGCCCCACCCCCACCCCATCAGTCAGAACCTCGATAAGGGAGTGGAGCACCCCAGGGTGGACCCTGCCCCCTGGGTGAAGGGGTTTCAGCTCCCGGGTCAGGTCGTCCGGGTCGCTGAGCAGCCTGCTCTAGCTGCAGGTGACCCTGCTGACTGCACGGGGTTGGACTGGGTGAGCTTTAAAGGTCCCTTCCAAACCACTCCAGGGTTCTCCGATTCCAGGGGACAGGGGTTGGGAGGGGCTGAGCAGGGTGATGCTGGCTCGGGCATCCCCAGCCCTGTGCATCACCCCAGCCCTCCCATGCCATGGGTCCCCGTGCCTGCTGCCCTCCTGCAGCCCCGGCATCCCTCCGTGTCCCTGGGGAAAGCCCAGGGGGAGGAAAGCAGCAGCGACCAGGACGAGATGTGTCCCGTGGGGCTTCAGGCGTGTGCACAACACGGGGTTGAGCTTTGGAAGCCTCAGGATGTGCTCCCCAAACCTCCGGGGGCTGGGATGAGGACACTCCTGCCCGGGCACCGAGAGGGTGGGGGAAGCACAGGACTGGGGAGGGTTGGGGTTGCCCGGATTCTGCCCCGGTCGGGAGCCGGTTTCCCACTCTGGGCTCTGGGGCCGGGAACTGGGCGCTGGCTGCAGGCGGTGCTGGCCCCAGCCCCACCACGGATGGGCACCCAGAGGGTGCTGGCCCCAGCCCCACCACGGTGGTCACCCAGAGCTGCCGCTGTGGCACGGCCAAAGCAGCCTCGCAGCCCAGGTCCGCTCCGGCCACCGCCCGGCTGGGGGTGGGCTCCGGGACAGCTGGGAGGGAGACATCCATCTGTGTGCGGGCATCTGTGTGCGTGGGCATCGTGTGTGGGCATCATGTGCATAGGCATGGTGTGTGTGGGCATCTGTGTGTGTGGGCATCGTGTGTGGGTGGGCACCAGGTGCTGTGTGTGTGCTTGGCTGCTCACACACGTGGGCATCTGCTGTGCGTGTTGTCTGGGTGTGGGGGGTGTCTGTGCATGGGGGTGTCTGTGCATGGGTGCTGCTCTGGGTGGGTACCAAGCACATGGGCACCCATCTGCAAGCCTGCTTACACGTGTGGGTGCTGTGTGCATGGGCACCATGTGTGCCTGGGTGTCCATGAGCCTGGGTGTCCCTGCGGGTGGGTGTCATGTGAGTGGGTGCCCATGTGCTTGGATGCCCCTGAGTGTGGGTGCCCACCCGTGTGAGTGGGTGCTCATGCATTGCTGCCCACGTGTGGGTCTCTGAGCATGGGGGCCCCATGGGAGCCTCTCTAGGTGGTGCTGCGTCCCTGTGGGTGGTGCTGTGTGCCTGTGGGTGGTGCTGTGTGCCTGTGGGTGGTGCTGTGTCTCTGTGGGTGGTGCTGCTGTGTGCAGGATGGGTGTCTGTCAGCGTGGACGTCCCCGTGGGTGGGTGTCCCCCTGCGTGGGCAGCCACACCTGTGACCACCCCCATCCCATGGCCCTGATGTCTCGGGGGGCGGCTGGGAGCACGAGTGTGGACCAGGACCCTGAGAGCCAGCAGGATGAGGAGGGGACAGGGGTGGGGGTGAGTGGGGACCCTGGAGCCCTGCCTGTCCCTAGGACCCCTGCGGCCTGGGGTGTCGCAGGCGAGGAGGGGAGGCGGGACACGGGGCGGGGGTCCCTCGGGCTGGCAGTGCCGGGGAGGGAGGCCGAGCGCCAGCTCCCGGCTGGGCGTCTGTGGTGACACCTGGGGAGCAGGCGGAGGGAGACGCTGACGCCGTGTCCCTCCCGGACCTGCTCACTGCCACCTCCATGTCCCCAGGACGGGGAAATGCTGCAGCCAGGTGGCCTGGGGACAACTGAGAGTCACAGCTGGGGCCTGCCACTGCCCCACATGGGATACCGAACGCCACGGGGTGCACCGCAGGGGACCCTGCTGCCACCGGAGCCCCACGCAAGGGGAGGTGTTGGCAGGGGACGCACTGTGGGTCCCATGGCCTCAGTCCTTGTCCTCAGTGTCCCCTGACACACAGAGCATCACTGGGGGCACAGCGTGGGTCCTCACACACACAGAGCAGGGACAGGGTCGCACATGTGTCCCCACACACACACAGAGAGGACAGGGTGACACATGTCCCCACACACACGTGTTGCAGACACAGGGTCACACATGTGTGTGCGTCCCCAGGACATGTCCCCACACACACGTGTTGCAGACAGAGGGTCACACATGTGTGTGCGTCCCCAGGACATGTCCCCACACACACGTGTTGCAGACAGAGGGTCACACATGTGTGTCCCCCTGCACTTGCTGGTCCCCATGCCTGAGTTTCCCCAGCTCAGCTGCCCTGTCCCCAGGACTCATCACCCTGCAGCACAAGGCTACCGCTGCTGTCCCCATGGCCTGACCAGGGCCCACAGCCCCTGGGCAGCACCTCCCCTGGAGCCCCTTGCCTTGGGGCTGCCATGGGGCAGCCACACCTCTGCCCTGCCTCAGTGTCCCCACGGGCACGGGGGCAGAGCCTGGGCACAGCTCATGGCAAGGTTGAGCCTCCTCATTTGCCAATTGACCCACTTGACCCTGTGCCACCAGCTGCTGTGGGCAGAGGTTGGTGGCAACTGGTGGGCTAGCAGTGTGGCAGGGGGCAGGGGGCAGTGTGGCAGGGGGCAGAATATGGCAGGCTGGCAGTGTGGCAGGGGGGCAGGCTGGCAGGGTGACAGGCTGGCAGTGTGGCAGTGTGGCAGAGGGGCAGGCTGGCAGGGCAGAAGTGTGGCAGAGAGTCAGGCTGGCAGTGAGGCAGGGTGGCAGTGTGGCAGGGTGGAAGTGTGGCAGTGTGGCAGGCTGGCAGGGGGCAGGCTGGCAATGTGGCAGGGGGGCAGTGTGGCAGTGTGGCAGGGGTCAGGCTGGCAGGGTGACAGGGTGGCAGTGTGGCAGGGGAGCAGTGTGGCAGGCTGGCAGGGGGCAGGGCAGCAGTGTGGCAGGCTGGCAGAGGAGCAGGGGCTGGGGGTCAGGCTGTGGCAGGCTGGCAGAGGAGCAGTGTGGCAGTGGGTCAGGCTGGCAGTGTGGCAGGCTGGCAGTGTGGCAGGGGCTGGCAGGGTGACAGGGTGGCAGTGTGGCAGTGTGGCAGGGGGGCAGGCTGGCAGGGTGACAGGGTGGCAGTGTGGCAGGCTGGCAGGGGGTCAGGCTGGCAGTGTGGCAGGGGACAGTGTGGCAGTGTGGCAGGCAGGCTGGCAGGGTGGCAGTGTGGCAGTGTGGCAGCAGGCTGTCAGGTGGCAGTGTGGCAGTGTGGCAGTGTGGCAGGGGGCAGGCTGGCAGGGTGACAGGGTGGCAGTGTGGCAGGCTGGCAGGGGGCAGGCTGGCAGTGTGGCAGGGGAGCAGTGTGGCAGTGTGGCAGGGGGGCAGGCTGGCAGTGTGGTAGGGGCAGCAGTGTGGCAGTGTGGCAGTGTGGCAGGGGGTCAGGCTGGCAGGGTGACAGGGTGGCAGTGTGGCAGTGTGGCAGGGGGCAGGCTGTCAGTGTGGCAGGGGAGCAGTGTGGCAGTGTGGCAGGGGGTCTGGCTGGCAGGGTGACAGGGTGGCAGTGTGGCAGGCTGGCAGGGGGCAGGCTGTCAGTGTGGCAGGGGAGCAGTGTGGCAGTGTGGCAGGGGGCAGGCTGTCAGTGTGGCAGGGGAGCAGTGTGGCAGTGTGGCAGGGGGGCAGGCTGGCAGGGTGGCAGTGTGGCAGTGTGGCAGGGGGCAGGCTGGCAGGGTGACAGGGTGGCAGTGTGGCAGCGTGGCAGCGGGGCAGGCTGGCAGCGTGGCAGGGGAGCAGTGTGGCAGTGTGGCAGGGGGGCAGGCTGGCAGGGTGACAGGGTGGCAGTGTGGCAGGGGGCAGCGGGGCAGGCTGGCAGCGTGGCAGGGGAGCAGTGTGGCAGTGTGGCAGGGGGTCAGGCTGGCAGGGTGGCAGTGTGGCAGTGTGGCAGGGGGCAGGCTGGCAGGGTGGCAGTGTGGCAGTGTGGCAGGGGGCAGGCTGGCAGGGTGACAGGGTGGCAGTGTGGCAGCGTGGCAGCGGGGCAGGCTGGCAGCGTGGCAGGGGAGCAGTGTGGCAGGGGGGCAGGCTGGCAGGGTGACAGGGTGGCAGTGTGGCAGGGGGGCAGCGGGGCAGGCTGGCAGCGTGGCAGGGGAGCAGTGTGGCAGTGTGGCAGGGGGTCAGGCTGGCAGGGTGGGGTGTGTGGCAGTGTGGCAGGGGGCAGGCTGTCAGTGTGGCAGGGGAGCAGTGTGGCAGTGTGGCAGGGGAGCAGTGTGGCAGTGTGGCAGGGGGGCAGGCTGGCAGGGTGGCAGTGTGGCAGTGTGGCAGGGGGCAGGCTGTCAGTGTGGCAGGGGAGCAGTGTGGCAGTGTGGCAGGGGGGCAGGCTGTCAGTGTGGCAGGGGAGCAGTGTGGCAGTGTGGCAGGGGGTCAGGCTGGCAGGGTGGCAGTGTGGCAGTGTGGCAGGGGGCAGGCTGGCAGCGTGGCAGGGGAGCAGTGTGGCAGTGTGGCAGGGGGGCAGGCTGGCAGGGTGACAGGGTGGCAGTGTGGCAGGGGGCAGGCTGGCAGTGCGGCAGGCCGGCAGCGCGGCGGGCTGGCAGGGTGTGCGGGCAGGGCCGGGGGGTGCGGGCAGGGCCGGGGTGGCCGCTGGCAGCGCTGCCGAGGAGTATTTCTGGTTCCCAATCATGTGATGGGGACATTATTTAAGGCGGCCGCGGGGCGGGCAGGCAGCTGCGAGCCGGGGCTGCGGTGCCACGCTCAGAGCCGGCCGGACCCCGGGACCTCCCCGCGCCGCCTGCGCCTCTCTGCCCGTGTCCCCCGCCCCGAAATAAATCCCCTCCGCCATGGTGGACGCCTTCGTGGGCACCTGGAAGCTGGTGGACTCGGCCAATTTCGATGAGTACATGAAGGCGTTGGGTGAGCGTCGGGTGCCGGGGGGTGGGGGAGATCGCCCCTTTTTTTCCCTGCCCTCGCCCAATTTCTCTACGCCCCCGGCCCCCTCAGTGTGCCCGGCCGAGCCCCTCCGCACGCGGGGGTCCGCCTGGGGAAGCCGCTGCCGCCTGGGCGCGGTGGTTTAGTGGGGGAGGGGGCTCTGGGGCTTTGTTCTTGGGCTGAGGCTGGGGGCTTCGTCCTTCCGCTGTCCCCCCGGCCCGAGCAGACCTTGGTGGAGAAGGGAGACGATCGGGGGGTGCTGGGAGCTTCCCGGGACCCCTCCAGCCTCCGTCCCTCCACCACTCCCCCAGCCCCAGCCCGGCTCCCCGGCAGGGTGTGTCCCCCACCCCAAATCAGTTCTGACCGGTGTGTGTCCCCCACCCCACCCAGCCCGAAGCTGGTGGGTGCTGGCGGTGCGGGATCCATCCCCGAGCGATAGCCGCGTTCCCAGCCCCCTCCCCTCTCCGCTCCTGCCCCGGAGCCCCCTCCCCCAGACGCGGTGGGCACACAAAGAATCCCCTGGGGCCGGGGTCGAGGAGCACTTTGGGGTTCACCCACCACCACCAAGGGGAGGAATAGCTCCGGGGTGACCGAGGACCGGAGGCTGCTGGCCACATGCTGTCCCTCCGCACACCCTGAGTGCCTCCACCGCTGCCTCCCCCAGGGGTGGGCTTCGCCACGCGGCAGGTGGCAGGGCTCACCAAGCCCACCACCATCATCGAGCTGGACGGCGACAAGATCGTCATCAAGACCCAGAGCACCTTCAAGAACACCGAGATCAGCTTCAAGCTGGGCGAGGAGTTCGACGAGACCACGGCAGACGACAGACACGTGAAGGTGAGCCCCGGGCGCCCCCGCCACCATTGGCCCACCCCCGACAGGCTTTGTGCGCTCTGGGGCTCCATCGTTTTGCCTTCAGGAGCGTTAAAACCTCTTTGCCCAGCGGGGTTGGTGCTCAAGCTCGGTCCCACCCAGCCCACCCGCCTCTCCTTGCCCCGTTGGCCAGCAGGGTTGCCCCCAGGAGCAGCTTTCCTCCCCCGGGGCTGCCGGGAAGGTTGTGCAAGAAGCTTGCAAACAGCAGCTCCCGCCCAGGCCTTGCTCAAGAGGAGGAAAGGGCTGCGGTGGGCGATGTGGGGCCAGGGCTGTCCCCGCTCTGGGAGGGAGGGTGGCACAGGAGCTCTTTGTTGAGGCCCCTCTTTGCCTGCCCTACAAAGCAGCCAGGGACGGGAGCGACTCAGCCTGGCCAATGCCTGCCCAGGGGCCGATGCCTCTCTGCAAGTTCCCTGTGAGGCCAACACCTGCTGGGCTGGGCTGGGCTGGGCTGGGCTGGGCTGGGCTGTTCCTCTCCATCAGAGCAAGGAGAAAAAGCTTTGACAGGTGTCAGAACTTCCTTCGTGGCCTCTCCCACCCTGCAGAGATTTTTCCCTCCCAGGACTTCCCTAGCCCCTGTTTTCCCCTAGTTTCTCAGTGCTGGTCCCACACCCCCGCACGCAGCAGCTGGCAGCACCCTGGGCACCACACTGGGCACCACCCAGCCCGAGGGGGACCTCGGGTGGGACCTTAGGGGCGACCTTGGGGCTCACTGGACACAAAACCTCTTCTCAGGACCAAATCAGCAAGGCCAAGGGCTGGGCACTGGGCTCACCAGGCTCCCAAGGTGGTGGAAACTATGCCCAAGGCAGCAGAGCCCTGTGACCTGCTGCCAGCTCCTGCCCTCAGCACAGGACATGCCCTTCAGGTGCCCCTCGGCTGCTGGCCAGAGGGCAGAGCAGGGCAGGCCAGGGTGGCTGCCTGAGCCATGGAGCTGCAGAGCATGGGGCAGGGGAGGGTCTGCCACGCTGTGGGGCACCCAGGATAGGTGGGATCCAGGGTTGTGGGGCACCCAAGTGCAAGGAAGATGAGTTGTGGGGAGACCCAAGGTGTGTGCAGCCCCTGGCTGTGGGGCACTCAACTCACTGAGCACCTGAGCAGTGGGGACAGCCCAGCCCTGGGGACAGCTGAGCTCTGGGGGAGGGTCCTGAATCATGGAGGGCACCTGAGCCCTGTGGGGACTTGAGCTATGGGGGAGACCCAGACCATGAGGACATCTAAGCCTTGTAGGGTCCTGCTTAATGGGGGACCTCAAGCCCAGGGGGCAACCCAAACTTTGTGGGCACCTGAACCACGAGGAGACCCAATCCCTGGGGGCAACCCAAACCTTGTGGGCACCTGAACCATGTGGAGACCCAATCCCTGGGGGCAACCCAAACCTTGTGGGCACCTGAACCACGAGGAGACCCAAGCCCTGGGGGCATTCAACCCCTGTGGGCACCCTACCCAAGCCCTGGGACCCCCAGGAGGCAGCAGCTGGTAGTGGAGGAGCTGGGTGGGTGGCAGGGGGCAGTGGTGCTGCCTGTCCTGGCACAACCCCGCAGCGCCGTGCTGTCACTCCAACCTTGGCACCGGGCAGGCTTTCGAGGCTGAGTCAACAGCGGCGGCTGTGCAAACAGCAGCCTGGCGAGCAGGGGCCTGCTTGCTGCTGCAGCCCCTCCAAAACCCCTTGGGTGTGGGCAGAGGCCCCAGATCAAAGCACCAATGCCTGCCCCAGACCTGCAGGGCCTCTTTGTTCCCCTCTGGCACGCTTGGGAGTGGCCCTGGCTGTGGCCCTGGGCAGGGCTCCCTGTGCTGGCCCCAGGTGAAGGTCACCGATATGGTATCCACAGGGAGGGTACTGGGGGCAGCCAAGGCTGTGACCTAGCTGGTGGCCAGAGCAGGACGTGGCCAAGGCTGAGCCGGGCAAGTCAGGTGAGGTGTGCCAGATGGGTGTCCCTGGGGTGGCATCCGCAGCACACACCTGCGCCACGTGGGGCTGTGGGGTGAACACGAGGACACCCAGAGCCGTCCCCTCCCAGGGACGAAGCCACCTGGGGCTGAGGAATGCCAGGGGGAGGGTAACAGGGGTCCCGCTCTCTGCCCGCAGTCCCTGGTCAAGCTGGATGGAGGCAAACTCGTCCACGTGCAGAAGTGGGACGGGAAGGAGACGTCGCTGGTGCGGGAGCTGAAGGATGGGAAGTTGATTCTGGTAAGGAGTGGAGATGGTCTGATACTGGGGGGTCAGCCTGGGACAGGGTCAGCTGGCAGCTGCACCAGCTGGGCACGGCTAACCCTCCCCCTCCTCTGCTTCTGCCACCAGACCCTCACCTTGGGCAACGTGGTCTCCACCCGCACCTACGAGAAGGCGACCTAGAGGCCGTGCCCGGCTGCCCTCCCGTCCCCGCTGCCGCCCTCCCCCCGCAGCGCCCCCGCCCCGGGCACGGCTCCTCCTGGCCTCTCAGCCTGCCGGGGCCAGCTGCTGCCCCCTGCCCCCGCCGCCTGGAGGGGCTGCCTGGGGCTGGGGTGGTGCTTTCATGGCTTGGGTTGGGGTGTTTTTTTATTAAGAATGGGAAAATTCCACATGGAAAAGCAATAAAGGCCATGTCGGTACAGCTCTGGCATCAGCTCACTGGGAACAGCCTTCCTGCAACAAGTTCTTCCCCATCGGGCTGCTGAGAGACTGGCACAGGTTGCCCAGGGAGGTGGTGGAAGCCTCAGCCCTGGAGGCTTTTGCAGCCAGGCTGGATGTGGCTGTGAGCAACCTGCTGCAGTGTGAGGTGTCCCTGGCCACGGCAGGGGGGTTGGAACTGGCTGAGCCTTGAGGTCACTTCCAGCCCTGACAGTTTGTGATTCTGGGCACCTTCCTACCCTTGAGCCATGCTGGGAGATAAACCCAGCCTGGACACTCTGGCAGGGATGGGGTTAAGCGACCATGATGCCAGTCTGCCCAGCTCTCTGAGGCAATGAGAGGTGCTTCTGGTCAGAAATGGGCTTTTCCAGGGGGAATGGCAGTGTACCGCCCTGCAGCTCTGCTGCCAGCTGTCCAGGATCCAGCCATGCCCCCAGCCCAGCCCGACCAGCTCTGCACCAGTCTGGGCAGCGCTGGGGCCAAAGCATCAGCTGATGGTGCCCGCCTGGCAGTGCCCGAGCCAGCAGCCAAGGGCACGGTCACTTTGTGTCTGCTTTGGGGAGGGAACTGGCCCAGAAGGGGGACTCAGCCAAGGGGAACTGAGGTGAGAGGCACTGAGGAGGGCAAAGCACAGGGAGAAGAGGTAGGGTTCACCCAGCAACCACCAGCTGTCTTCCTGCTCTGCCAACAGGGCACTTGTTGGCCCCACTCTTCCTCCCCAGCCCCACTCTTCCCCTCCCCAGCCCCACTCTTCCTCCCCAGCCCCACTCTTCCTCCCCAGCCCCACTCCCCCCCAGCCCCACTCTCCAGCCCCAGCCCCACTCTTCCTCCCCAGCCCCACTGTCCAGCCCCAGCCCCACTCTTCCTCCCCAGCCCCTCTCCAGCCCCACTGTCCAGCCCCAGCCCCACTCTCCAGCCCCAAGCCCAATGCCCAAGCCCTACTCTGCCTTCCCATCCCCAGTCCCTCCCTCCCTCCCCAGCCCCACTCCCACTTGCCCCCAGAGCCAGAGGCACCAGGAGTGGCTCCACTCCCCCCACTCATCACATCTGCCCTGGCAGGGCTGAGCTGCTCCCAGCCTCCCTCTGTGATCACCGCAGCCTGGAGCCCAGCCCCTCTGCCACCCCTTCCCTCGTGACCTTCAGCTCCAGTTACAAGATTTATGGTCCAGTCACCCTTTATAGCAGGCAGCAGGCTCCTCACATGGGTCAGCTCATCACACACCCCTTCCCACCCCCAGCAACCTCTGGAAGCAGCCAGGACTTAAAAACAAGCCCCAAACCCAACCCTTCTAGTGCAGGGTTTGCTCCCCCCTCACCCACCCAGCCCTATGTGGTTTTGCTGCCCAAGATGAAGGGTGGAGAATACAGAAGGAAAGACCCAGTCCAAAGTGCAGCTGGGGCCTGGGGAGCTTTATTTCCCATCCCTTCCCCAGGCAGCAAACACACCACAGTTAATGTTTACTTCAAATACCTCTGCTCCCCAGGTTGCTGCTTCTCCCCTCCCCAGGCTGGCAGACAGGATGAGGGAGGGGCTGGGGGATGTTTTGCAGCCCCACACTGGCACCGTCTGGGGACACACAGCCCCACGGCAGGGCTCAGCAACAGCCACCCCTGTCCCCGTGCCGGGCAAGGGAGAGCACAGCTGTGCAGCTCCACCTTCTGCAGGCAGCTGGTCGGGGGCTGGAGCCGTGCCGGTGGCACCGGTTGCAGGTGCTGGCTGCGGCCCCAGAGGCTACGGGATGGGAGAGGTGCTGAGGGAGGGGTGTACAGAGCCAGCCTGGGGACCCAACAGCAGCCTGCACGGGGCAGCTGGTCTCCAAGTCGGCGCCACTGAGGCCACACCGCCAGGGACACGGCTGGGAAAGTCCTGCTCCCTTCCCCGGAGCGAGGGCTGCGCGGATCCGCTTCTGCTCTCCCCTTGCGCCGCGCGCCAGGAGGGGCTCAGGGCTGCCGAAGCTCCAGCTGCCAGCTCCTCACTCCCGGGACTGCTTCTTGTGCTTCTTCTTCTTCTTCTTCTGAGCCTTGCTGGCCTTGCCTGAGTGCTTGCTCCGCTTGCTGGCCGGCTGAGTCCTGTCGCTGGCCGAGTCCGAGCTGGCCGAGTCCGACTCGGAGGAGTCTTTATTCTTCTGCTTCTTCTTCTTCTTCTTCTTCTCCTAGAGAAGGGAAAATGGCACTGTGCTGGGTGCTGAGCGTCCCCCAGGCTGTGAGAGGTAGGCAGCTCTGACACGGCAAACACACACGGCTCCTGCCCCAGCCAGCCGGCATTTAACTTGGTCCCAGTGGCACCAGGCAGGGGACAGAGGCTGCCAGGCTGGAGGGCACTGAAATGCAAACCCCAGCCTGGAAACTGTCAACTCACTGAGGGAGGCAGAGAATCCCAGCAGGGCAGGGGCTGGAAGGGACCTCTGGAGAGCATCCAGTGCAACCCCCGCTCCAGCAGGGCACCCACAGCAGCTTGCCCAGGAGCACAATGGCCAGGGGGGGTTGGAAGCTCTCCACAGGATCCTCCACAACCTCTCTGGGCAGCCTGCTCCAGGCCTCCTGCACCCTCACAACAAACAAGTTTCTCTTCCTGTTCAGCTGAAACTTCCTGGCTTGCAGTTTGTGCCCCTTGCCCCTTGTCCTGTCCCTGGGCACCACTGACAAGAGCCTGGCCCCAGCCTCTTGCCCTTCACCCTTTGTCTCTTGCTGAGCGTTGCTCAGATCCCCTCTGGGGCTGCTCTCCTCCAGGCTCAACAGCCCCGGGGCCCTCAGCCTTTCCTCACCACCAATGGCATTTAAGGCCATTCTTCACTGCAGAGGTTGGCAGGGTGAACCCTTCCTGGCCACCAAAACAGGTTTCTAAAGCCATCCAACTGAGCCTGGGGGCCATCCCTCTATCCCTAACACCATCAGCAGCCCACAGAGCCGAGCACTGGAGCCCTCCTCACTACACAGATCCCGTGAATGGTTTGGGTTGGAACGGACCTCCAAGATCAGCTCCAACCCCTGCCATGGGCAGGGACACCTCCCACCAGCCCAGGTTGCTCAAGGCCTCATCCAGCCTGGCCTTCAGCACCTCCATGGAGGGGGCATCCACAGCCTGCTCCAGCTCCTCACTGGAAAGCCCAAGCCCCAGCAGTCAGAGCTTCCTGCAGCCCTCCCCAGGGGCAGCCAGATGAGCAGAAAGGCCTTTCACAAGCAGCAGCAGCACCATGCACAATCCCCAGGCTGGCTGCACACCCTCCTGTGATCCCAGCTTACACACACACACAGAGGCAGAGCCTGGGAGGGGGCAGCCCCCAGGCTGTGCTTCTGCAAAGCTCTGAAACAAAGGCAACATTAAGCTCCAGAGCTGACATTTAGGTGCAGCCTAAGAACAGCTGGTGCTGGAATAAAGCTCATGAGGAACCTCAGAATGGATCTGAACCCTCAGTTGTGAGGCATCTGACTAACTACCAAGCAGAGATTACTCTGAGGTCAGCACCAGGTACAGCTTCCACCGGAGCTGCACCAGGCAGAGCACCCCAGAGCCATGGAGACTCTTCAGTGATGCAGCTGAAGACTCTCTAATGATGCTGTAGAGCAATTTGGACACATTTAATGAGAAAATGGTGCTGGGAGAGGATCTGCTCTGCCCAGCACACACAGCCCAGCTGCCAGCCCAGCTCTGCACGTTGCTTCACCCCCTTCCAGCAAGGAGCAGGAGGAAAAAATGCTGACAGCAGCTCTTGAGAGCTGGTTGTGCCCTCCAGGCACTCAGGAGTTTCACAGATCAGTTAATCACCACCTTGCAGCCAGCACAGGAGGCAGAAGGGGCAGCCGGTGCCAAGCACAGGGATCCCAGTGCCAGGGACACGAGGGACTGGCAAGCGGTCACCCTCTGTGTGTCAATAACCAACACCTGCCCCTGACCCCAGCACAACCTGCCTGTCTGGTTCTCTGAGCAGCTGCAGAACCCCCTGGGACAAGGTGGAAGCCACTGTTTCTCTCAGGTGTATTTCAGGAAGATGCTCTGCAGAAGACCTGAGTGTCCTGCTGAAATGAGGGCCCTGCTCTAAAGCTCCCACTGGTGCTGGGAAGGAGCTCAGTGAGCAGGGAGAGGGGCAGAGAGGGAGGGCTGGGGGCTGTAGGGGCTTCACATAAAGCACTTCAGAGAGTCACAGCCTGGTTTGGGCTGGAAGGGACATTTAAAGCTCATCCAGTCCAACCCCTCTGCAGTCAGCAGGAACAGCTTGCAACTATAGCAGGTTGCTCAGAGCCCCAAACAACCTGACCTAGGGACAAAGTGAGCTCCTGAAGGGCAACAAAGATGAGCAGAGGGCTGGAGCACCTCTGCTATGAAAACAGGCTGGGAGAGTTGGGGCTGTGCAGCCTGGAGAGAGAATGCTCCAGGGAGATCCTGGAGTTTCATTTCAGCACCTGAAGGGGACTTGCAGGAGGGCTGGGGAGGGACTGTTCAGAAGGGCCTGTGGGGAGAGGGTGAGTGGCAATGGTTTGAACCTGGAGCAGAGGAGATTTAGGGACCTCAGAAGGAAGTTCTGCACAGTGAGGGTGGGGAGACACTGGCACAGGCTGCCCAAGGAAGTGGTTCAGGCTCCATCCCTGGAGACATTCAAGATCAGATTTGATGTGGCCCTGAGCAGCCTGATCCAGATGGAGGTATCCCTCCTGCCTGCAGAGGGGTTGGGCAAGATGACCTTTGAGGGTCCCTTCCAGCCCAATGCAATCTGTGAAGCAGAGCATGAGCAAGGAGCCACGGCCATGGCCCCACCTCCAGAGGGCTGAGCTCTCCCCTAGCAGTGGGAAAGAGTCTCCTAGGCCTGAGCCAATGAGTCAGGGAAGCCCAGGCAGCTACTTCCAGGCATCCCTGGAGCAGAAGGTCTTGGTAAGCCAGATAAAAAGCCACATCTGCCCCTAGCTCTGGCTCTGGCGGGTTCTGAGCGTGGCTGTGCCCAGGCTCTGGGCAGCAGCACAATGGGAGAGGGGCAGTGGGCAAGTGCCTGTCCCAGACATTCCACACCAAGGCAGCCACATTCCAAAGCAGTGTAACAGGAGCAGCCTGCAGTGCCCCAACCAACAGCTCTGCCTGCTTCCTTTGCCAGGACCATCCCCAGGGACCTCAAGGCCACCCTTGGGATGCAGAGTGCTGACTGGGAGAGCTTTGCTGTAGGTCACCCCTGCCTTGGCAGGGCTCTTGGTGCCAGGTCCTTGTCTCATGGGGAAGCAGAAGCAGCAAGGCCAAGGGCACAGCGATGCCAGTCACAGGAGTGCAGGCAGGATGAGTCCTTGAGGAGGCCAAGCTCCTCAGCCAGCTGCTGTGGACATCTACAACCACTGCAGGAGCTGAGCCAAGGGACAGAAAACAAATGTGTGCCCAGGGAGCAGCGGCAATCACGAGGTGCAGCAAGGCCAAGTGCCAGGTCCTGCACTTGGGTCACAACAACCCCATGAATGCTCCAGGCTGGGGCCAGAGTGGCTGGAAACTGCCTGGTGGAAGAAGCCCTGGGGGTGGTGCTTGACAGCAGCTGAAGGTGAGCCAGGGGGTGCCCAGGTGGCCAAGAAGGCTACCAGCAGCCTGGCCTGGATCAGCAATGGTGTGGCCAGCAGCAGCAGGGCAGGGAGTGTCCTCCTGCACTGGGCACTGGGGAGGTCACAGCTCAAATCCTGGGTTCAGTTCTGGGCTCCTCACTCCAGGAAGGACACTGAGGGGCAGGAGCAGGTCCAGAGCAGGGCAACAGAGCTGGGGAAGGGTCTGGAGAACAGGGCTGGGGAGGAGCAGCTGAGGGAGCTGGGGGTGTTCAGCCTGGAGAAGAGGAGGCTGAGGGAGACCTTATTGCTCTCTACAGCTCCCTGAGAGGAGGCTGCAGTGAGCTGGGGGTTGGGCTCTGCTCCTAGGAACAAGCAATAGGACAAGAGGAAAGGGCCACCAGTTGCCCCAGGGCAGCTTTAGGTTGGACATCAATTTCTTCTCCAGTAGGGTTGCCAAGCCCTGGCCTAGGCAAGTGGTGGAGCCCTCATCCCTGGAGGGGTTTGAGAGCTGTGTAGATGTGGTGCCGAGGGCCATGGCTTAGTGGTGAGCTGGCACTGCTGGGTTCAGGGCTGGACTTGATCTTAAAAGGTCTCTTCTAACCCAAAGCATTCCATGAGTCTATGAGAGCTAAAGCCCTGAGCTCATCCCTGGCACAGTTTGGTTAGGACCTGTGTGAGAGATTTTCTCCTCCCTTGGGCAGCTGCTGCCTCAGGCCTGGCACACACCCACCCCACCCAGCACAGCCCTGCCTGCAACTGCACTGCAAAGCAGCTGCTAAATGAAGCCTGGCTTCTCAGGAGAACACCCAAGACACAGCAGCCTGTCCAGGGGCACCTGGAGGACCCCAACCTGTGAACCCAGCATTTATCTGTTCAAAACAAAGCCCAGCAGCAGCAGCAAAGCACAGCATGGAAAATGAGGCAAAGAGGGAGAAATAACCCCCTGCAGTAACTGCTTTGTACATCCTGACTGCCCATCCTCTGCTGGTGGCTTGGAAGTGCCCCGGGCAGCTCCCCAGGGCAGGAGAGCACCTTGAGGTCAAGCCCAGGCTGCATTTAGGTCTGTGTCAACAGCAGCAGCCCTCCAGTGCCTCCCCCAACGGGCAAATCGTCTTAGTATTGCTTGGGGGAAAGGAAGGGGCTTGGGGCAGAGAGCACAGGGGAGGCTGAGCCCACTCCTCCTCTCCCTGAGACATTTCCTCCCCCAGCTTCAGCCACCTCCAGACAAGTGCAGGTTCAGCTGAAGATTCATGGCCTGGCTTAGGAGAGGAGCAGGAGAGTCTCTGCCTTCAGAAACAGCAAATTCTCCTGCAGGAGACACAGAAGGCCAAGCTACAGCCAGCACCTTGGGGTGGGCTGTGTGCTGCTGCACCAGACAGAGCCTGCCAGAGACAGTGGTGAGACTCTGGCACAGGCTGCCCAGGGAGGCTGTGGCTGCCCCCTCCCTGGAGGTGTTCCCAGGTGAGCAAGCTGGGCTGGTGGGAGGTGTCCCTGCCCACGGCAGGGGGTTAGAACTGGATGATCTTGAAGGCCCCTTCCAACCCAACCCCTTCTGTGATGCTGTAAGATGAGAGCTGCTCACTTCATGAGTAACAGAACAACTCTGGCAGGGAGGTGGAAGAGCAAAGACCACAGCCTGGAGCTGAGCATCATGCAAAGAGTCCAGGGAAGAGAGCAGAGGACTAAGCTCCCTCCGCACCTAGAGGACCCTTGGCCTGGATCAGGTTTTGGTAGCACCTCCCCAGCCCTGGGATCACTGAGGTCACCCAAAACCTGAGTGTCTACATTTTCCTGTGGGAATCACTCCCAAGTCCCTCAGCCACAGAGGAAGAGCAGAAGCAAAGCTGAGAGGGCTTTGGGAGAGGGTGGGAAAGAGTTAACCCTTCTGGAGAAAGAGGAATGTTTCTCAAGCTTTTGCAGCCTCTGCACATGGTGAGAAAGTTTGCCCAGACCTTCACAACTCCCAGAGCTTCCTTCCCAGAGCTTGGGAAAGTGCCTGAGCAGGCAGGGGCTGGAGGGAGGACAGGATGTCACAGGACTACAGGGGAGATAAAAGCACACACGTGGCCATTGTGCTGGCTGAGAAAACCCTCAGGCTCCTCTTGGGGCGGGGGCGGGGTTCTGCCAGCCAAACTGCTCCCACCACCCCAGGCAAAGTCCTGCCAGGGCAGCGACACAAACACCAGAGGGGAGAAAACAAGGCAACACTGCAGGGAGAAGGGCAGGAGCAGGAAAGCTGAACAGCTCCTGTGGCAGGAGGCTGTGCTGCTGAGAGATCCTGCGCAGGCAGCATCCTCTGCTAGAGCACAGAGCTCTGAACACCCCAGCAGCACTGCACTGCTCACCAGGCAGCTCTGTCCTGGGCACTGGGGAGGCCTCACCTTGAATCCTGGGCTCAGCTTTGGGCTCCTCACCCCAAGAAGGACATTGAGGGGCTGGAGGAGGCCAGAGAAGGGCAACAAAGCTGCTGAAGGGTCTGGAGAACAGGGCTGGGGAGGAGCAGCTGAGGGAGCTGGGGGTGTTGAGCCTGGAGAAGAGGAGGCTGAGAGGAGACCTCATTGCTCTCTACAGCTCCCTGAGAGGAGGCTGCAGGGAGGTGGGGGTTGGGCTCTTCTCCCTAGTCTCAGGTGATAGAAGGAGAGGAAATGGCCTCGAGGTGCACCAGGAGAGGTTTAGGTTAGACAGAAGGAACAATTTCTTCCCCCAAAGGGTTGTCAAGGCCTGGCCCAGGCTGCCCAGGGCAGTGGTGGAGTCTCCATCCCTGGAGAGGTTTCAAAGCCCTGGAGATGTGGTGCTGAGGGTCATGGCTCGGTGGTGAGCTGGCAGTGCTGGGTCAAGGCTTGGACTGGGTGAGCTGAAAGGTCTCTCCCAACCCAAAGCACTCTGTGATTCCATGAGTCATGGCTGCACAAGCAGCTCCCATGGCCAGAGGGCAGCGAGGAAGCAGAGGCCTCCAGCAGGAGCAGCAAAGCTCAGTCACACCCTGGGCTGCAAACTGCTCTGCAGAACTGGTGGCTGAGACTCAGCTCGGCTCTCAGGCACACAGCTCTCAGGCACACTCCCCCAAAGCACACTCCCTGGCTAAACCCTTGGAGTGGATTTGGCCTCTTGGTGTGAAGATGCAGAGGGTCAACAACACAAAGGCCCTGCAGGCCCTGGGCAGTTTATGGAACAGCTGCAGACAGTTTCACCAAGTGAAGAGAAGCTGGCTCAAAACGAACCTCCCCTCTGCAGAGCCTGAGCTGGGCTGCAGAAGGTTGGGCTAGAGGCTGGCAAGTGCTGGTCACCCTCCTGCACTTGGTCATTCTGAAGAGCTGGCACTAAGAGGGGAACACATTTCACAGAACCCCAGCACAGTGGGGTCTGAAAGGGACCTCTGGAGAGCATCCAGTGCAGCCCCCTGCTCCAGCAGGGCACCCACAGCAGCTTGCCCGGGAGCACAATGGCCAGGGGGGTTGGATCTCTCCTGGGAAGGAGACTCCACAACCTCTCTGGGCAGCCTGCTCCAGGCCTCCAGCACCCTCACACCAAAGAAGTTTCTCCTCCTGCTCAGATGGAACCTCCTGGCTTCCAGTTTGTGCTCTCTGCCCCTTTGTCCTGTCCCTGGGCACCACTGACAAGAGCCTGGCCCCAGCCTCTTGCCCCCCACAGCTCCTTTATCTCTCGATAAGCATTGCTCAGATCCCCTCTGGGGCTGCTCTTCTCCAGGATCTCAGCCTTTCCCCCTCACAGAGATGCTTCAGACCCCTCAGCATCTTAGCAGCCTCTGCTGGACTCTCTCCAGTGGGTCTCTGCCTCTCTTGAACTGGGGAGCCCAGAACTCAACCCAGCACTCCAGCTGTGGCCTCACCAGGGCAGAGTGGGAGAACACCAGGCCCCCTCCTGCCCCTTGTGAGGAAAGTTGCTCCAGGCTGTGCTTTAAGAATGTTTCAACAGCTCACTCCAAGTATTTGATCTGCAGATAAGAAGGGAGGGTCCAGAACTCTCCAGGCAGTTGAAACATTTTCCCCTCAGACCCTTTTGTGCAGTTATGGTCTCATTTGGAGGCTTCTGATGTGTGTCCTGAAAAATCAGAGTGGATTTCCAAGTACACATCTTACAGCACCCTCAGGGAGGTGCAAGGAACCAGCCCAAGGGTTTGGCTTTTACTCTGAAAAAGGGTGGGGGAGGGGGAAAGGAAGGAGCCCGGCAGGGCCAGGAGTTGGGGGGGAGGGGGAAAGGGAAGGAGCCCGGCAGGGCCAGGAGTTGGGGGGGAGGGGGAAAGGGAAGGAGCCCGGCAGGGCCAGGAGTTGGGGGGGGGGGGGAAAGGGAAGGAGCCCGGCAGGGCCAGGAGTTGGGGGGAGGGGGAAAGGGAAGGAGCCCGGCAGGGCCAGGAGTTGGGGGGAGGGGGAAAGGGAAGGAGCCCGGCAGGGCCAGGAGTTGGAAGGGGAGGAGGGGAAGGAAGGAGCCCGGCAGGGCCAGGAGAAGGAAGGGGGGGAAAGGAAGGAGCCCGGCAGGGCCAGGAGAAGGAAGGGGGGGGGGGAAGGAAGGAGCCCGGCAGGGCCAGGAGGAGGAAGGGGGGGGAGGAAGGAGCCCGGCAGGGCCAGGAGGAGGAAGGGGGGGGAGGAAGGAGCCCGGCAGGGCCAGGAGTTGGGGGGAGGGGGAAAGGGAAGGAGCCCGGCAGGGCCAGGAGTTGGAAGGGGAGGAGGGAAGGAAGGAGCCCGGCAGGGCCAGGAGTTGGAAGGGGAGGGGGGAAGGAAGGAGCCCGGCAGGGCCAGGAGGAGGAAGGGGGGGGGAAGGAAGGAGCCCGGCAGGGCCAGGAGTTGGGGGGAGGGGGAAAGGGAAGGAGCCCGGCAGGGCCAGGAGTTGGAAGGGGAGGGGGAAGGAAGGAGCCCGGCAGGGCCAGGAGTTGGAAGGGGGGGGAAGGAAGGAGCCCGGCAGGGCCAGGAGGAGGAAGGGGGGGAAGGAAGGAGCCCAGCAGGGCCAGGAGGAGGAAGGGGGGAAGGAAGGAGCCCAGCAGGGCCAGGAGGAGGAAGGGGGGGGAAGGGAAGGAGCCCAGCAGGGCCAGGAGGAGGAAGGGGGGGGGAAGGAAGGAGCCCAGCAGGGCCAGGAGGAGGCAAGGGGGGAAGGAAGGAGCCCAGCAGGGCCAGGAGGAGGAAGGGGGGGAGGAGGAAGGAGCCCGGCAGGGCCAGGAGGAGGAAGGGGGGAAGGAAGGAGCCCAGCAGGGCCAGGAGGAGGAAGGGGGGAAGGAAGGAGCCCAGCAGGGCCAGGAGGAGGCAAAGGGGGGGAAGGAAGGAGCCCAGCAGGGCCAGGAGGAGGCAAGGGGGGGGAAGGAAGGAGCCCAGCAGGGCCAGGAGGAGGAAGGGGGGGGAAGGAAGGAGCCCGGCAGGGCCAGGAGGAGGCAGGGGGGGGGGAGGAAGGAGCCCGGCAGGGCCAGGAGGAGGCAGGGGGGGGAAGGAAGGAGCCCGGCAGGGCCAGGAGGAGGCAAGGGGGGGGAAGGAAGGAGCCCGGCAGGGCCAGGAGGAGGAAGGGGGGAAGGAAGGAGCCCGGCAGGGCCAGGAGGAGGAAGGGGGGGGGAAGGAAGGAGCCCGGCAGGGCCAGGAGGAGGAAGGGGGGAAGGAAGGAGCCCGGCAGGGCCAGGAGGAGGAAGGGGGGGGGAAGGAAGGAGCCCGGCAGGGCCAGGAGGAGGAAGGGGGGGGAAGGAAGGAGCCCGGCAGGGCCAGGAGGAGGCAAGGGGGGGGAAGGAAGGAGCCCGGCAGGGCCAGGAGGAGGAAGGGGGGGGGAAGGAAGGAGCCCGGCAGGGCCAGGAGGAGGCAAGGGGGGGAAGGAAGGAGCCCGGCAGGGCCAGGAGGAGGAAGGGGAGGGGGAAGGAAGGAGCCCAGCAGGGCCAGGAGGAGGCGGGGGGGAAGGAAGGAGCCCAGCAGGGCCAGGAGGAGGCAAGGGGGGGAAGGAAGGAGCCCGGCAGGGCCAGGAGGAGGAAGGGGGGAAGGAAGGAGCCCAGCAGGGCCAGGAGGAGGAAGGGGGGGAAGGAAGGAGCCCAGCAGGGCCAGGAGGAGGCAAGGGGGAAGGAAGGAGCCCAGCAGGGCCAGGAGGAGGAAGGGGAGGGGGAAGGAAGGAGCCCGGCAGGGCCAGGAGGAGGAAGGGGGGGGGGAAGGAAGGAGCCCGGCAGGG
The DNA here is from genome assembly GCA_033816785.1 of Picus viridis. Classification (NCBI taxonomy): domain Eukaryota; kingdom Metazoa; phylum Chordata; class Aves; order Piciformes; family Picidae; genus Picus; species Picus viridis. The sequence goes on along the minus strand of CM066597.1, from coordinate 6,741,876 downwards.
CCAGGAGGAGGAAGGGGGGAAGGAAGGAGCCCGGCAGGGCCAGGAGGAGGAAGGGGGGGGAAGGAAGGAGCCCAGCAGGGCCAGGAGGAGGCAAGGGGGGGGAAGGAAGGAGCCCAGCAGGGCCAGGAGGAGGCAAGGGGGGAAGGAAGGAGCCCAGCAGGGCCAGGAGGAGGCAAGGGGGGGAAGGAAGGAGCCCAGCAGGGCCAGGAGGAGGAAGGGGAGGGGGGAAGGAAGGAGCCCGGCAGGGCCAGGAGGAGGCAGGGGGGGAAGGAAGGAGCCCGGCAGGGCCAGGAGGAGGCAGGGGGGGGGGAAGGAAGGAGCCCGGCAGGGCCAGGAGGAGGCAAGGGGGGAAGGAAGGAGCCCGGCAGGGCCAGGAGGAGGAAGGGGGGGGAAGGAAGGAGCCCGGCAGGGCCAGGAGGAGGAAGGGGGGGGGGGAAGGAAGGAGCCCGGCAGGGCCAGGAGGAGGAAGGGGGGGGAAGGAAGGGCCCGGCAGGGCCAGGAGGAGGAAGGGGGGAAGGAAGGAGCCCGGCAGGGCCAGGAGGAGGAAGGGGGGGGGGAAGGAAGGAGCCCAGCAGGGCCAGGAGGAGGCAAGGGGGGAAGGAAGGAGCCCGGCAGGGCCAGGAGGAGGAAAGGGGAGGGGGAAGGAAGGAGCCCGGCAGGGCCAGGAGGAGGCAAGGGGGGAGCGGGGGGGGAAGGAAGGAGCCCAGCAGGGCCAGGAGGAGGCAAGGGGGGGAAGGAAGGAGCCCAGCAGGGCCAGGAGGAGGCAAGGGGGGAAGGAAGGCCCGGCAGGGCCAGGAGGGGCCAGGGGAAGGCCCAGCAGGGCCAGGAGGAGGCAGGGGGGGAAGGAAGGAGCCCAGCAGGGCCAGGAGGAGGCAAGGGGGGGAAGGAAGGAGCCCGGCAGGGCCAGGAGGAGGAAGGGGGGGGGGGAAGGAAGGAGCCCAGCAGGGCCAGGAGGAGGCAGGGGGGGGAAGGGAAGGAGCCCGGCAGGGCCAGGACAGGGGTAAAAAGGAGCCCAGCAGGGGCTAGAGAAAAGCCATCAGAGGTCACATTTACTACACAGCTCCAAGAGCCATCACCAAAGCAGTCCAGGACCAAGTGAATCACAGCAGCTGAGCAGAAGAGGGGATGCTGCAGCAGCATCTCAGCTCAAGCTGTCCAAGCTGCCGAGCCTTTCTTGAGAGGGAGAGGAGCAAAGCAGCAGAAGGTTCACTTCCTCCCTGCACACCTCCTCCCACACACACTGCCACGTTCCCACAGGAGCTGCATCACCCTCTGACCCCCAGAGCAGCAGCCAGAGGGACACTCACATGCCCACATGTGGAAGCCAGCAGCTCCTTGGATGCTCCCTGTGACCTCTGCACAGCACAGTGACAGCAGCATCTCTGCTTCTCCCTCTAGTCATTTCTTCCTCAGGATGTCAAGGCCAGGTTGGATGAGGCCTTGAGCAGCCTGCTCTAGTCCCTGCCCATGGCAGAGGGTTGGAACTGGATAATCCTTAAGGTCCCTCCCAACCCAAACCACTCAGTGAGTGTCTGGGGTGTGGGAGGCAGGACAGGGCTCCCACACAGAGGAGAAGCAGAGAGCTCTGCAGTGATGGGTGCACTGCTCAGTGGGTAAGGCTGGATGGTCTCATCCAGACAGCAGTGGGCAAGGACTCGAGGTCCAGGTGGAGACCAGTGACAAGCAGTGCCCCTCAAGGGTCTGTTTGATACCTTCATCAATTCCACAGACACTGGGATCAAGGCACTCTCAGCATCTATGGAGACCACACCAAACAGAGGGCTGCAGCTGGCATTCCAGAGGGACAAGATCCACCCAGAGGGACAAGATCAGGCTGGAGAAGTGGCCTGAGTGATCCCCATGAGGCTCAAGAAAGACAAGTGCAAAGACCTGCACATGGGACAGGACAACCCCAGGATCAACACAGGCTGGGGGTGAAGGGTGGAGAGCAGGCCTGGGGAGGACTTGGGGTGCAAAGCCAGACAGGAGCCAGCACTGAGCACTGCCAGCCCAGCTCCAGCCTGTCCTGGGCTGATCCCCAGCAGTGTGGGCAAGAGGGGCAGGGAGGGGATTCTGCCCCTCTGCTGAGAGACCCCCCCTGCAGTGCTGGGGCAGCTCTGGAGTCCTCAGCACAGCCAGGGAGCTGATGGAGCAGGGACAAAGGAGACCACAGCAATGCTGGGAGGGCTGGAAGCTCTCTGCTGTGAGGCTGGGCTGAGAGAGTTGGCCTTGGGCAGCCTGGAGAGGAGAAGGCTCCAGAGAGACCTTCTGGTGACCTTTCAGTGCTTCAAGGGGACAATAAGAAAGCTGGGGACAGAGTTTTGAGCAGGGCCTGTTGTGGCAGGACATGGGGAGATGGTTTGAACTCGAGAGGGAGATTCAGAGTGGAGAGAAGGGAGAAATGTTTGACACTGAGGGTGCTGAGAGCCTGGCCCAGAGAGGTGGGAGATGTCCCACCCCTGGAACCATTCTAGGTCAGGTTGTCTGTGAGCAGCCTGCTCTGGGTGGGGATGTCCCTGCTGGCTGCAGGGGGTGGGACTGGATGAGCTTTAAAGATCCTTTCCAAACCAAACCATTCTGTGAGTCCATGATCAGTCCACTAGACAGATGTGTGCCCATGGTCACAGCAGAAGCCTGTGACGGTGCAGGGACCTGAAGTCAATCCTGGGAATGCTGCAGGGCTCAGGCAGGAGAAAAAGTGAGGAACTGAGGAAGCACTGGGGAGACAAGGCATGAACAACTGGAGTGAGCACCCTAGGGTGCTGCTGTAAGGAGAAGAACCTCTAGGGAGAGGAAAGAGCACCCAGAAACTGCCAGGAAGCATCAGGGAACAGAAAGTGTTGCTGATGAAGAACCAAAGCTCACACTCCCCACTCACCCCCAAACTTGATCTGTGCATTCCTGGTAGCATGGGAGGGGATGGGGGCAGCAAGGCAATTGTTCTGAGGCTGACTGAGCTGTTCCTGCTTTGGGTTAACCCCCTGGGGCTCCAGCCAACAGGGAAGCATATGGTGGCTCCCAGAGCAGATCACAGCAGGCACTTGAGATAACAAGAGAGCCATTAATCTCCAGGAGCTCACATCCTGCCTCCAGAAAGCTCCAAGTTTTATTTTCCAGCACTGGGAAACATCTGAGAACTTTTGATCTCCTCCTTGAGAAGGGAGGAAGATGAAACAAGACCAAGTGCAAGGTCCTGCAGCTGGGTCAGGGCAATCCCAAGCACTGATATAGGCTGGGCAGGGACTGGCTTGAGAGCAGCCCTCAAGAAAAGGCCTTGGGGGTGCTGGGGGTGAGAAGCTCAACAGGAGCCAGCAGTGAGCCCTTGCAGCCCAGAGAGCCAAGCAGAGCCTGGGCTGCAGCAAGAGAAGTGTGGCCAGCAGGGCCAGGGAGGGGATTCTGCCCCTCTGCTCCACTCTGCTGAGACCACAGCTGGAGCTCTGTGTCCAGTTCTGGAGCCTCTGTGCCAGGAAGGATCTGGAGGTGCTGGAAGGTGTCCAGAGAAGGGCCACGAGGATGAGCAGAGGGCTGGAGCTGCTCTGCTGTGAGGACAGACTGAGAGAGTTGGGGTTGTGCAGTCTGGAGAGGAGAAGGCTCCCAGGAGACCTCCTTGTGGCCTTCCAGTATCTGAAGGGGGCTCCAAGAAAGCTGGGGAGGGACTTTTGAGGGTGTCAGGAAGTGATAGGACTGGGGGGATGGAGCAAAACTAGAAATGGGTAGATTGAGATTGGATGTTAGGAGGAAGTTGTTCCCCATGAGGGTGGTGAGAGCCTGGCACAGGTTGCCCAGGGAGGTGGTGGAAGCCTCCTGCCTGGAGGTGTTTGCAGCCAGGCTGGATGTGGCTGTGAGCAACCTGCTGCAGTGTGAGGTGTCCCTGCCCATGGCAGGGGGGTTGGAACTGGAGGTCCCTTCCAGCCCTGACAGTTCTGCGATTGTATACAAAGAAGGAGGCAGATGGAAGGGCAGCTGTTCATCCTGCCCTCTTCCTCTCCTTTCTTACTGCTCTTGCCCCAACACCTTTCCCTAATCTGACCTGAAGGCCCTGCTGCCACGGGTGGCCTGACCCAGGCAGCACCCTGTGAACTCCTCTTATCAGCTGTGTTTGCACAGGCACAGCCCCACTGCCGGCCACGCTGCTCCGGCTGGGAACGGCACACACCACAGATTGCACTGGCCTGGAAGAGACCCTCAAAAGGGCCTCTCGTCCAACCCCCTGCTGGGGTCAGCAGGCTCTCCATGGGACACCAATGTGCCCCTGTGGCCAAGAAGGCCAAGGGTGTCTTGGGAGCCATGAAGAAGAGGGATGTACCAGAGAGTGCCTGAGGGAAGCTCTGAAGATGCTGAGGGGCCTGGAGCATCTCTGTGAGAAGCAAAGGCCGAGAGAGCCCTGGGGGTGTTTGAGCCTGGAGAAGAGCAGCCCCAGAGGGGATCTGAGCAATGCTCAGCAAGAGCTGAAGGCTGGGGGCAAGAGGCTGGGGCCAGACTCTTGTCAGTGGTGCCCAGGGACAGGACAATGGGCAATGGGCACAAACTGGAACCCAGGAGGTTCCATCTGAACAGGAGGAGAAACTTCTTTGGTTGAGGGTGCTGGAGGCCTGGAGCAGGCTGCCCAGAGAGGTTGTGGAGTCTCCTTCCCTGGAGAGAATCCACCCCCCCAGCCATTGTGCTCCTGGGCAAGCTGCTGTGGGTGCCCTGCTGGAGCAGGGGGTTGCACTGGATGATCTCCAGAGGCTCCAAGCCTGGAAGTGTTCAAAGCCAAGTTGAATGAGGCCTTGAGCAAGCTGGGCTAGTGGGAGGGATCCCTGCCCATGGCAAAGGGGGTTGGAACATGGTCTTTAAGGTCACTCCCTACCCACTCCATGGTTCTATAAAGCCACACAAAGAGGAAGACAAAAGAAAAGAAATCCTTTTCTTACTGCATGAAATCCTCCTGAGGGCTCTGCATCCCAGCACAAAGCAGTTTAAGAAGAGCAAAGGCAGAAAGCACAACAACTGCTGAAATGTCTGCAGAGAAACTGCACCAAACAGAGCTACCTGCTCAGCCCAGAGCTGGCTGCTCATGGCCATGCTCACAGGATGCCAGGGGTTGGAAGGGACCCAAAGAGATGGTGCTGCAGGAAATCACTGAACCACAGAACAGCTTGGGTTGGAAGGGACCTCAAGGCTTACTCAGTTCCAACCCCCTGCCATGGGCAGGGACACCTCCCACCAGCACAGGCTGCTCAAGGCCTCATCCAGCCTGGCCTTGAACACCTCCAGGGAGGGGACAGCCACAGCCTCCCTGGGCAACCTGTGCCAGTGTCTCCCCAGCCTCACTCTGAGACTGGAGATGAGGAAGAAATTCTTTCCTCTCCCCTCTTGCAGCTCAAAGCCACTGTCTCTCATCCTGCCTCCACAAGCCCCCATGGCTGCAAGTACCCAGAGCAAATTCTCTGGCTCACTTTTCCAAGCCAGCCCTCAGGCACCTTTTACCTTCTTCCTTTTCCTGGAAGGATCCTCAGCTATGCTGCCTTTTTCTCCCTTTCACATCCTGCTGCTGCCACCTCCTCTTGCTCCTCCTCCTCCTCTGGAATGAGGCTGTATTTGGTGCCTCCAGGCTGCACAAAACACTCCTTGGCAAAGTGACCTGTAGGACAGTGTTTGAAGCAGAACTTCAGCCCCCAGTTTCTTTGCAACAAGTGCATCTCAGCCCCCTGAGGCGCTGCCAGTGAGCTTCTCTTTATTAGCCACAAGAAGGGAGCCCACACTGATGAGGAAAGACAGAGAACTGGGGCTTTTTAGACTGGAAAAGAGCAGACTGAGGTGGGGGGGGGGGATGTCATCAATGCTGATCAATAGTTGAAGAGTGGGTGTGAGGAGGAGGGGGCCAGGCTTTTTTTGAGTGGTGCTCAGTGACAGGACAAGTGGTGACAGGCACAAAACTGAACACAGGAAGTTTCACCTAAACATGAGGAGGAACTTGTTTAGTTGAAGGGTGGTGGAGCCCTGGAGTAGGTTGCCCAGAGAGGGGGTGGAGTCCCCCCAGCTCTGCTTGAACATACCTTTGCAGCCACATTTCTTGCACACAGTGTTCAAGACAGCTTCAAGGGTGATCTTCTGGCTGGTGTAGTCCCTGAAGCTGCGTTTCCTCCTCTCATCCTGGCTGGGAAGAGAAGGACAAATCCAGTCTCAGTCCACTCTCACCTTCCACCCGCTACACTGGTATGAACAAAAGCTCAGCACAACCTTTCATGGACTCATAGAATGGGCTTTGGGTTGGAAAGGAGCCTAAAGAGCATCCAAAATCTAACCTCTTGCCCCAGGCAGGGACACCTCCCACCAGCCCAGGTTACTCAAGGCCTCATCCAGCCTGGCCTTCAATACCTCCAGGGAGGGGACATCCACAGCCTCCCTGGGCAGCCTGTGCCAGTGGCTCCCTACCCTCACTCTAAAGAATTGCTTCCTCATCTCCAGTCTCCTCTTGCTCTGGTGCTGGTTGCCTGGGAGAACAGACCAACCCCCTCCTGGCTACAACCTCCCTTCAGGTAGTTGTAGGGAGCAAGAAGGTCTCCCCTGAGCCTCCTCTTCTCCAGGCTAAGCAACCCCAGCTCCCTCAGCCTCTCCTCACAGGGCTGTGCTCCAGACCCCTCACCAGCAACTCAACATCTTTCCTAAACTGAGGGGCCCAGAACTGGACACAGGACTCATGGTGTGCCCTAACCAATGCTGAGCAGAGGGCAGAATAACTTCCCTGCTCCTGCTGCCCACACTGTTCCTGATCCAGGCCAGGATGCCATTTGCCTTCTTGGCCACCTGGGCACACTGCTGGCTCATGTTCAGCCTACTGTCAACAAGTACCCCCAGGGCCCTTTCTGCCCTCTCCAGCCACTCTGACCCCAGCCTCCAAAGGAGGGAGGGCCTAGAGAACAAAAGCAGGGCAGCAGAGGCAGGAAGCTGAGGCAGGGAACAGCCAGCAGCAGCAAGCTCAGCAGATTTACCTACTCAAGGGAAACGTTGTTGGGATCCAGGTCCTTTCCTGTGCCTTGGTTAACAACCTTCATGGAGAGGGAAAGCTTCACTTTGTCATCCTTCAGCTGCAAGAGGAAGACAGGCAATGAGAAGAGTAAATGAGAGCTGTGTTAATTACCACACTGTGCCTGGAGGCCTAGAGAGGAGGAAGAGAAGTGCTGGATAGCAGGCAGCAGCACAAAGGACACTACAGAAAGTGCTTTTGTGCTGGTACTTTGCAGCTGCATTCAGAGCACTCCAACTGATAGCACAGCTGCTGTTCTCCTGCTCCCTCAGCAGTAAGGCAGCAGATTAAGAACCTGCTGTCAATAAGGCCAAGGCTTCATCACCAGGCTAAGTGTCTTCTTGGCTTCCTTGCTCCCCTTCACTCCTGCAGCACTGGGATCACTGTGCCCAGAGCCATGTGAGCAGCAGGTCAGGGAAGGAGATTCTGCCCCTCTGCTCTGCTCACTCCCCATCTGCAGCACTGCCTCCAGCTCTGGTGCCCCCAACACAAGGAGGACCTGGAGCTGCTGGAGAGGGCCCAGAGGATGCCACAAAGATGATCAGAGGCTGGAGAACCTCCCAGATGGAGACAGGGTGGGAGAGTTGGAACTGTTCAGCTTGGAGAGAAGAAGGCTGCAGGGAGACCTCAGAGCAGCCTTCCAGTACCTGAAGGGCTCCAGGAGAGCTGGGGAGGGACTTGTGACAAGGGCTGGGAGTGCCAGGATGAGGGACAATGGCTCTGAGCTGGGAGAGGGGAGATTGAAAGTGGAGATGAGGAAGAAATTCTTTGCAATGAGGGTGGGGAGAGACTGGAACATGTTGCCCAGGGAAGCTGTGGATGTCCCCTCCATGGAGGTGTTCAAGGCCAGGCTGGATGAGGCCTTGAGCAACCTGGGCTGGTGGGAGGTGTCCCTGCTCATGGCAGGGGAGTTGGAACTGGATGAGCTTTGAGGTCCCTTCCAACCCAACCCAACCCATTCTCTGACTGTATCTGGAAGTGAAGAGAAGCCAGGTGTCTGCAAATCAACACATCAAACCCCAACTTGGAGCTCACAGCCTGTGTGCACAGCAGCTCTGAAGGCTTTTGCAGCCCAGGTCACCCACACAGCACTGCAGGAACAGGAACCAACCATACCTCCTTGCCAATCAGCTTCACCCACACCTTGTCTCCAACATCCACAATCTCTGAGGGCTTCTCCACACGGCAGGAGGACATCTGAGTCCTGTGCACAAGGCCTGGGGGCAATGTTGGAAGAGGGGAGGGGGAAAAAGGGGAAAAAGAATCAAGACAAAGTCTCCACTGAATCCCAGATTGGCCCTCCAAGAAATTCTACCCCACAGCTCGACCAACATCTTAAGGTTATCATCAAAAACACCCTGAGGTTAGCAAAAATCACCTCCAGGGAGGGGATTCTCCCCCCTCTGCTCCACTCTGCTGAGATAACACCAGGAGCACTGTGGCCAGTTCTGGAGCCTCTGTGCCAGGAAGGATCTGGAGGTGCTGGAAGGTGTCCAGAGAAGGGCCACAAGGATGAGCAGAGGGCTGGAGCTGCTCTGCTATGAGGACAGACTGAGGGAGTTGGGGTTGTGCAGTCTGGAGAGGAGAAGGCTCCCAGGAGACCTTCTTGTGGCCTTCCAGTATCTGCAGGGGGCTCCAAGAAAGCTGGGGAGGGACTTTTGAGGGTGTCAGGGAGGGATAGGACTGGGGGGGGATGGAGCAAAACTAGAAGTGGGGATATTCAGATTGGATGTTAGGAAGAAGTTGTTCCCCATGAGGGTGGTGAGAGCCTGGCACAGGTTGCCCAGGGAGGTGGTGGAAGCCTCCTGCCTGGGAGATTTTAAGGCCAGGCTGGATGTGGCTCTGGGCAACTAGTGTGAGGTGTCCCTGCCCATGGCAGGGGGTTGGAGCTGGCTGATCCTTGAGGTCCCTTCCAACCCCAGCAATTCTATGAAAAGCCACACAAAACCATCCTGAAGCTACTGAAAAGCCCTCTGAGTCTTTCTGGTATTCACACAAACACACCATCACATTCCAGGATGAGAGGAAATGGCCACAAGTTGCACCAGGGGAGGTTTAGGTTGGACATGAGGAACAATTTCTTCCCTTTGAGGGTTCCCAAGGCCTGGCCCAGGCTGCCCAGGGCAGTGGTGGAGTCCCCATCCCTGGTGAGGTTTCAAAGGAGATGTGGTGCTGAGGGACATTTGGTGGTGACCTGGCAGTGCTGGGTCAAGGGTTGGACTGGGTGTCATGAAAAGCCTTTTGCAGCCCAAACAAGTCCAAGTACTTTCTGAAAACCAGAACTGTTTCCCAATTTAGAGAGAAAGCCTTTTCTGAGCTCTTTCAAACAGCTTGGAAGCCTTTAGCTACAAGGACAACTGCTTGGCTCAAACCACCACACCAAGACAAAAACCACATCTGACCAAAAAAGAGAGACACAAACCTTGCCTCCTGCAGCCAGGGATTTTGATGAAGGCTCCATATTCTGTCACTGTAGCCACCTGTGAAGAAAACCAGCACCCTTCAAGGAAAGGCCTTCACAAAGCAAGCTGTTCTCAAACCACTGCTCAGAAATGCACCCAGAGTCCTCCTGCTTGCCTGCAGGCTTCCATTTCAGAGCTGGTTAGACACAGCAGAGTTGGGTAGTTCTGGAGCAGCTGTGGCCAGCCAATCACTCCTACAGGGTTCAAGACAGCAGCTTGTATGGATCTGCCTCTCCCCTAGATCCATGAAGACTTTGGTTCACAGGATGTCAAGGGTTGGAAAGGACCCAAAGAGATCATCGAGTCCAACACCCCTGCCAGAGCAGGGCCATACAATCTAGCTCAGGGCACACAGGAACACATCCTGACAGGCCTTGAAAGTCTCCAGAGAAGGAGTTCATAGAGGACCAGGCTGGAAGGGACCTCAAGGATCACCTAGTCCAACCTTTCAGGGTAAGAATATAGTTTAAATTAGATGGCCCAGCACCCTGTCAAGATAGGCCTTGAAAGAGAGTGGGTTTCTGAATGATTTTCAGAGTGATTCTGAGACTCCACAACCTCTCTGGGGATCCTGTTCCAGTGGTCTGTGACCCTTACAGTAAAGAAGTTCCCTCTTGTGTCGAGGTGGAAGCTCCTGTGCTGCAGCTTACATCCACTGCATCCTGATTTGCCCCTATACGCACTGAAAGGCCACCAGAAGGCCTCCTAGAGGGACATCTGCGCAAAAACACATAGATGCAGAGAGACGTGTGCATACGGCCAGTTACTCAAAGTGCCACCGAACTAAGCAGCCTCTAGAGCAAGGTAAAAAGCCACATGCCACAGGCTGTGACACCTCCCAGAGCCACACACACCTCTCCCCACACACCTCTCCCTGGAAGATAGCATAGAGCTCGGGCAGGGCCTCCATCGCCGCAGAGCTGAAGGAGTCCAGGCCAGAGAAGCCCCAGACGTCCCTCCAACGCCGATTTCAGCCCGGGCTGCGGCGCGTTCACTGCCCGAGCACAGAAAGAGGCCTTGCGACGAAATACGCAATTAATGCATGAAACTGCGAGGGACCAGGACCATTATAAGACAACAGTCATTAGTTTGCCTTGATGTTGATGACGACGGAGCTCCCGCAGGGGCGGTCACACTGCTCCCGCCGCTCTCTACCTTCACCGACAGGTTCTTGCTGCTCGCACCGGCCCCAGCGGCCGAGGGTACGGAGAAGCGGGGTGCGCTGGGCCCAAGTTGCGGCCGGAGAGACAGGCCCTGCCTGGAAGCCCTCAGCACGGCATCACTCCCCAGCTTCTCCCACCACTAGCCGTGTCCGGCGGCTGCCATTTTGCTGCCCCCTCACCTTAAGGCACCTCCTTAATGAGCCAATCGCCGCCGGCAATGATTACTGCCGCCGGGCTTTCACCAATCGGCTTTACTCGTGTTAGGTAGTGCCCACCCTCGGTGCTATCAACCAGTCAGCGCGGGGAGCGCTGGCCGGCACGAGGCACCTCTCTTGCGTCACGGCTCATAGGAAATACGACGGAGGAAGGCGGGATATCCGCCTGCGCTCCACCAATCGGCGGGGCAGGAGCGCGCGGGGCCGGCCAATGGGGAAGCGCTCGGGCGGCGCGGGGCGGGCGGGCGCGAGCGGCCGGCGGAGATGATCGAGCAGCAGAAGCGAAAGGTCCCGGGCGGCGGCCCTGGCCCGGGCCCCGCTCCCGGGCCCCCTCCCGCCCCCGGCGCCGCCCCTGCTCCCGACCTCCCGCTTGTTCCTGTGGCGGCCAAGCGGCCCCGCCATGAGCTGCCGGGAGCGCCGGGCACCGGTGGGGCACAGCCCGCCCCCGGGGCCCTGTTACAGGCGGTACGGTGGGGAACTGGGGGAGGGCAAATGCGGAGATGGCGGGGTTTGGGGAGGGGGCAAGGACTGTGGGGGAAGAGGTCGCGGTGGGAGATGGTGTGCAGGATACGGCCCCAGGGGGAGGGAGCTTAAAGAAAATTAAATGGGCTCACGGCAACCCCATGAATGCTCCAGGATCGGGCAGAGTGTGGAAGCAGCTCGAAGGGCCTGGGAGGGTTGGTCGACAGCCAGGTGGCCCACAAGGCCAGCAGCATCCTGGCCTGGACCAGCAAGAATGTGGCCAGCAGGAGTAGGGCAGCGATGGTGTCCCTGGACTGGGCACTGCTGAGGCAGCTCGAATCCTGGATTCGGTTTGGGCCCTTCCAAGAAAGACATTGAGGGGATGGAGCAGGTCCAGAGAAGGGTCTGGAGAACGGGGCTGGGGAGGAGCAGCTGAGGGACTTGGGGTTTAGTGTGGAGAAGAGGAGGCTGAGGGCAGACCTGGCTCTCTGCAGCTGCCTGAAAGGAGGTTGCAGTGAGGTGGGGGCTGGTCTCTTCTCGCAGGTAAGAAGCGGTAGGACCAGAGGAAATGGCCTCAGTGTATGCCAGGGTAGATTTAGGTTGGACATGGGTAAAAATTTCTTCCCCCAAAGGGTTGTCAAGACCTGGCCCAGGCTGCCCAGGGCAGTGGTAGAGTCTCTGTCTCTGGAGGCGCTTCAAAGCCTTAGAGACGTGGTGCTGAGGGCCATGGTTTGGTGGTGACCTGGCAGTGCTGGGTGCATTGGTTGGATTTAATTATCTTAAAGGTCTCTTCTGACAAAATGATTCTGAGAAAGGGTGAGGGGAAAGGGTCCCTGAGAGGACGGTGGGGTGAGGGGATGGTGGGGCTGGGCAGTCCTGCTGTGCTGGCCATGTCTCAGTGTTGCCCCTCCTTCCTCTCATGCCGTGCCCTAACCCAGCTCTCCTGCTGTCTCCCCCAGGGCCCACCCCGCTGCTCCTCCCTGCAGGCCCCCATCATGCTGCTCTCAGGGCACGAAGGAGAGGTTTACTGCTGCAAGTTCCACCCCAATGGCAACACCCTGGCCTCTGCTGGCTTTGACAGGCTCATCTGTGAGTAGGGGCCCTGCGTGGGGCTGGGCTCACTCCATTGCAGGCTGCTGTGCTGGCATGGGAGTTTTATCTCAGCTGTCAGCTTGCTGAGCTCTGAGAGTGAAGAGCATCACCAGGAGGGGAGTGAGAAACTTCTTCCACCTCCTCTGGCAGGTCCATGTCCTGCTGTTGCTCAGATGGGGCTGGGAATGAGCTCTGCTGGTCACAGCCCTGTGTCCCCAGGGTCCTTGTTGTTGTGGTTTAAGCCCAGCTAGAAGCTCGTCCTCACTTTGCAGCTCGCTCACTGCCCACCAGTGGGACTGGGGAGAGAATCTGGAGGGTGTGAAGAACTCTGGGCTGAGATGAGGAGAGTTTCCCAGGCCAAGCAAAACAAGAATTCATTCAGCACTGCCCATTGCAGGCAGGTTCAGCCATCCCCAGGGCAGCTGCTGGGAAGTCCATTGACTGTCCCAGCCCAAAGCAGCACACACACAGCTCACCATCCATCCATGTTTGACTGCAGCAGGCTGCAGGAGCATAGTTTGGCTTGCTGAGAGGAAGATTATTGTTTTCACTTGACTGATGCAACTTGATCTAAACCCAAAAACCAGCTCACACCAGTTTCTGTCCTCCTGGAGCTTGCACAATGCTGCTTTATGGCTACATTTCCCACCTGGAGTCCTGTGTCCAGCTCTGGAGCCCCCAGCACAAGAATGATGTGGACCTGTTAGAGCGAGTCCAGAGGAGGCCACAAAGATGATCTGAGGGCTGGAGCAGCTCTGCTGGGAGGACAGGCTGAGAGAGTTGGATCTCTTCAGCCTGGAGAGTCTGAAAAGGCTCTGAGGAGACCTCAGAGCAGCCTTCCAGTATCTCAGTGGGGCTACGGGAGAGCTGGGGAGGGACTTTTGCCAAAGGCTTGGAGAGACAGGATGAGGGGCAGGGGCTTCAAACTGGAAGAAGCTGGATTTAGATGAGACATTGGGAGGAAACTCTTCCCCATGAGCATGGTGAGGCACTGGTAAAGTTGTCCAGAGAAGCTGTAGAGGCTTCAAGGCCATGCTGGCTGGGGCCTTGAGCAGCCTGGTCTAGTAGGTGTCCCTGCCCATGGCAGGGAGTTGGAACTGGATGATCTTTAAGGTCCTTTCCAACCCAAACTGGTTTGTGACTCTGTGTCAGCCCAGACTGGGGAGCACAGGGCTGACAGCCTGGGGTGGTGACACAGCCCACAGGTCATTTTGCTGAGTTTGTGGAGAGCTCCTCCACCTGGGGCAGGTTTCCTCTGCCTGTGTCCTGTTCTCACCTGCCCCTCCCGTCCCCCAGTGCTGTGGAACGTCTATGGGGACTGCGATAACTTCGCCACGCTGAAGGGGCACAGTGGAGCTGTCATGGAGCTGCACTACAACACTGATGGCAGGTGAGTGACACCCAGGTGCCATTCAGCCCTGGGCCTGCCTCTTGCTCAGGGCAGATGCTCTCTGCTGGCCTGAGTCCCTCAGCACCTCGTTCGTAGCATCCCGGGATGTTAGAGGTTGGAAGGGACCCAAAGAGATCTTCAAGTCCAGCCCCCTGCCAGAGCAGGACCACAGAATCCAGCACAGGAATGCATCCAGATGGGGCTGGAAGGTCTCCAGAGAAGGAGACTCCACAACCTCTCTTGTCCCTGCTCAGACCACCTGCAGCAGGCACTTGGAGTGTGGCTTTGCTAGCAAAGGAGCGATGCCTGCTTGGGGTTGGGAAAGTGGGTCTGGGGTCACCCATGACCCGCTGGTGCCCTTGATTTGAGTCTTGAGGAGCAGGGAGGGTTGGTGTCAGTCATCTGGGAGGCACTGGGGAGGAAAAGTAAAGAGGTGAGATGTTTACTGACCAAAAAGTCCATTTCCTTGTTGCATCTGAGCTGTTGCCACTGAGCTTTCCTTCCTGTGCTCATCCAAAGAGTGTTTGAGGAGGTGGAAAACCAGTCAATATGTATCTGGAAATGGAGGTAGTGGGAAAGTCTCCCCTCAGCCCACCCTGAAACACCACCTTTGGCCTGGTGTAGGGGGGAGATTCTACTCCAGGCCTTGTTCCCACTGGATACTTCCAGTTTTGATGACAGAACTTGGCAGTGGAAATGGTGGGAAGGGAGAAATGTTCCTGCACTGTAGCCCCTGACTGTGATTCCTCCCTGCAGCATGCTCTTCTCAGCATCCACAGACAAAACTGTGGCTGTGTGGGACAGTGAGACTGGGGAGAGAGTGAAGAGGCTGAAGGGCCACACCTCCTTTGTGAACTCCTGCTACCCAGCCAGGAGAGGACCCCAGCTGGTCTGCACAGGCAGCGATGATGGCACTGTGAAGGTCAGTGTGTTGTGTGAGCAGATGGCCTGCAGTAAGAGGAAGATGGGAGGTGGGGGAGAAGCCTTAGAGTCCTCCCATTTCAGTGGCTAAATTCAGCCACTCTTAGAATTCCATTAGGTCACAGAACCACAGAATGGGTTGGGTGGGAAGGGACCTCAAAGATCATCTAGTTCCAACCCCCTGCCATGGACGGGGACACCTCCCCCCAGCCCAGGTTGCTCATGCAACCTGCCCTTGAACACCTCCAGGCTTGGAGCCTCCACAGTTTCTCTGGGCAACCTGTTCCAGTGCCTCACCACCCTCATGGGGAGCAATTTTTTCCCTCCCTAAATCCAGCTTCTTGAAGCCATTACCCCTTGTCCTGTCACTCCCAGCCCTTGCCACAAGTCCCTCCCCAGCTCTCCTGGAGCCCCTTGAGGTACTGGAAGGCTGCTCTGTGGTTTCCCCAGAGCCTTCTCTTCTCCAGCCCCGACTTTGCCAGCCTGTCTTTATAGCAGAGGTTCTCCAGCCCTCTGATCAGCTTTGTGGCCTCCTCTGGCCCTGCTCCAACAGCTCCCTGTCTGTGCAGCACTGAGGACTCCAGAGCTGCCCCAGCACTGCAGGGGGGGTCTCAGCAAAGCACAGCAGAGGGGCAGAATCCCCTCCCTGCCCCTGCTGCCCACACTGCTGGGGATCAGCCCAGGACAAGTTTCCTTTAATAATATATTTGACTCCAGAAGTAGAACTTGGCAATAAAATGGGCTTTCTCCTTTTTTTGTTTGCTGTTCTCTCCTGTAACCCTTTGGAGCAGATGAGGGAAATTCCTTTGCTCAGTTGCACTTTTGCCCTGCAGTAGGAGGAGGAGGATGAGCTGCTGCTGCCATCTTTCAACCCAGCCTCTCTTCCCTCCTCTGCACTCCTCAGTTCCTACCACACCAAACTCTAGGGGTTTGTTTTGTAGAGGTCTCCTGAGATGTAAAAGAGGGCTTCAGGAGTGGTTTAAGCCTCTGCCGAGGATCTCTGCAGCTCCCTGATACTCTCTTGCTCAGTGTCTCTGTGTGACTTCTCCACCTGCTGTCTTGCAGCTCTGGGACATCAGGAAGAAAGCTGCTGTCCAGACCTTTCAGAACACCTACCAGGTGCTGGCTGTGACTTTCAATGACACCAGTGACCAGATCATATCTGGAGGCATTGACAATGACATTAAGGTAGGGCAGTGGTGGTGTCCTCGTGTCCCTTTCTCACCCCGCAGGACTGCTCCCTCCCCTCACATCCTGCCTCGCTCAAGGACAAGCCTGTAGGTCCAATTTCCAGTCCCAGGAGCCATGCAGACCTGCCCTGGCTGCTAATGCAGGGCCAGTGAGCTCAGAGGGAGCTGCTGCAGGGCTCTGTGCCACGTGACAGCCTGGGCAGCCCTGGCATTCCTGGCATTGCTGTCACCCTTTGAGCCGCTCCAGTCTGCTGGCTCCTCTGGCAGCCTCTGCCCGTCCCAGAGCCATATATGAGGTAAACCAAAGAAAATCTGATGACACCCACACCCCCTGCCCTCTGCTCCAGTTTGCAGCTTGATTTGTCACCTGCTGGTGTGGAAAGTTCTTATTTGAGAGCCAGCTCAGTGTTTCATTCAGCTGGTGACAGAGTCTCCTGATAGCTGCAGGCTCAGGCTGCCTCACTCTCCCTGGCTGCGGGGGCACGTGCTTGTCACAGAGCCACCCAAGTGTGGCTCTGACACTAGAGCTGTCCCCACTGCCCCTCTGTGGGAAGGAACAACATGAAATGTTTGGGGACAGGACAACTGCTGCCCTGTGCCATCAGTCAGTGGCATTTGGGAGCTGGGGGTTTAGAGCCAAGTAGAGAGGGACTCCTGCATGCATGGGCTGCTGACGTTTAACTCCCAGGTCACAGACTGCAGTGGGTTGGAAGGGACCTTCCAAGGTCATCTCATCCAATTGCCCTGCAGGCAGCAGGGACACCTCCAACTAGAGCAGGCTGCCCAGGGCCTCGTCAAGTCTGACCTTAAATGTCTCCAGGGATGGGGCCTCAACCACCTCTCAGGGCAACCTGTTCAGAACTGCCCTCACTGTGCAGAACTTCCTCCTGGTGTCCAACCTAACTCTGCCCTGCTCCAGTGTCAGACCATTGTCCCTCCTCCTATCACTCCAAGCTCTTCTGAGCAGTCCCTCCCCAGCCTTCCTGTAGGACCCTTTCAGCTACTGAAATGCAGCTCTGAGGTCTCCCCAGGGCCTTCTCCTCTGCAGGCTGAGCAGCCCTGGGTGTTTGATAACTCTTCAGGTGGGAGTTGCACTTTTGCCTGCAACACACAAACCTTAGCCTCGTATTTCAGCCACTCAGACTCCACCAGCTGGGACTGAAGGCTGATGTCATCAGCTGATTGATCAGTCCCAGTGTGGAATGCTCTGGCAGCAGCAGCAGCAGCTCTTGGCTGTCCTCCTGTCAGCCCCTGGTGTTGTGCCTGGCAGGTGTGGGACCTGCGCCAGAACAAGCTGACGTACAGCATGCGGGGACACGCCGACTCGGTCACCGGCCTCAGCCTCAGCTCAGAGGGCTCCTACCTGCTCTCCAACGCCATGGACAACACAGGTAACCACAGAACCCACCACTCAGCTTGGCACAGGCCCTCAGGATCACCAAGTCCAACCATTAACCCTACTCTGCAAGGGTCACCCCTAAACCGTAGCCCCAAGCACCACATCCAAACCACCTTGAAGCACAGCCAGGCTTGGGGACTCCACCACCTCCCTGGGCAGCTCAGTCCAATCCCTGACCACTCTTGCAGGGAATTTTCTTTCCTACTGTCCAGTCTAAACCTCCCCAGCTGCAGCTTGAGGGCATTCCCTCTTGTTCCATCACTAATTACCTGTGAGAAGAGACCAGCACCAACCTCTCTACAACCTCCTCTCAGGCTGTAGAGAGCAATGAGGTCTCCCCTCAGCCTCCTCTTCTCCAAAGTAACCATCCCCAGCTCCCTCAGCTGCTCCTCCCCAGCCCTGTTCTCCAGGCCCTTCCCCAGCTCCTTGCCCTCCTCTGCCCTGGCTCCAGCACCTCCACATCTCTCCTGTATTGAGGTGCTCCAAACTGAACACAGCACTTGAGGTGTGTGTGGGACAATGCCCTCCCTGCTCCTGCTGGACACAGCATTTCTGATCCCAGCCAGGATGCCTTTGGCTTTCTTGGCCACCTGGGCACACTTCTGGCTCATGTTCAGCTGCCCCTCAAATGTAATGTCCTGCCTGAGGGCACAGCAATATCCTGCCTGAGGGCACAGCACAGCTCCTGGGTGCTGCTGCCTTCCACCAGCTCTGTGTGACATTGAGGAAGGAACAGCTCAGACTGTTTGATGTAGCAAAACCAAACTAAGGAGCCCCAGGTCTCTCAGCCTTGAAAAGGGAAGACTGAGAGGGGACTGATCAATGTCTATAAATATCTGAGGGGTGTTGGGGAGGAAGGGGCCAGGCTCTTATCAGTGATGCCCAGGGACAGGAGAAGGGGCAATGGGCACAAACTGGAAGCCAGGAGGTTCCATCTGAACAGGAGGAGAAACTTCTTTGTTGTGAGGGTGCTGGAGGCCTGGAGCAGGCTGCCCAGAGAGGTTGTGGAGTCTCCTCTGGAGAGAATGCAACCCCCAGTGGGCATTGTGCTCCTGGGCAAGCTGCTGTGGGTGCCCTGCTGGAGCAGGGGCTTGGACTGGATGATCTCCAGAGGTCCCTTCTACCCCTCACTGTGCTGGGATCCTGTGAAGTCCAACCCTGAACCCAGCACTGCCAGGTCACCACCACACCATGGCCCTCAGCACCACATCTGCCCAGCTTTGAATCCCCTCCAGGGATGGAGACTCCACCACTGCCCTGGGCAGCCTGGGCCAGGCCTTGACAACACTCAGAGGGAAGAAACTCTTCCTCATGTCCAACCTAAAGCTGCCCTGGAGCCACTTGAGGCCATTTCCTCTTGTCCTATCACTCGTTCCTTGGGAGAAGAGACCAAGCCCCACCTTGCCCCAGCCTCCTTTCAGGGAGCTTGCCCAGCTGAGTGCTCCTCAGCAGCCTGTCTCAGGAGGAGGAGCAGTGCCAGGAGCTGCCCTCTGCAGCTGACGGCCCTGAGCTCTGTGTTGCAGTTCGCATCTGGGACGTGAGGCCCTTCGCCCCAAGGAGAGATGTGTGAAGATCTTCCAAGGGAATGTGCACAACTTTGAGAAGGTGAGAGCCCTGCAGCCCATATCCTTGGTCCTCAAACACTGCTGCCTCTTGACTCCTCTGGCAGCTGCTCTTTCAATTCCAAGTTTCAGCCAGCAGGGCTTTCACAGGAACCCAAAGGGAGCTGAGATGCACCCAGAGGGCTTCCAATCACAACTGCAACAAAGAAGAGATCTGGGCTGGCTTCAGCTGTAATCAGCTGGACATTGGCTGTATTTACTCTCCACCCTGTGTGGAATAAGAAGCCTCTGAGTGCTTGCCAGCCAGAAAATCAAATCTCTTAATTTCCATCTCCTCCTCCAAAGGGAGGTCATTGAAGCAGCACTCAGGAGATCTATTAAAGTCTTGGGGTGAGTTTTGATTCAAGGAGAAGAGGAAAACTAAACCTTCCCTTGGAAATAGATCTGGCCATGAACTTTTGGGTTGGTTTGTTGTTTTTTTTTTTTCCCCCTTTGTAGAATCTTCTGAGGTGCTCCTGGTCCCCAGATGGCAGTAAAATTGCTGGAGGCTCAGCTGACAGGTGAGTGGCTGCTGCAGTCCTGTTACCATGAATCCCATGCAGGCACTCCTGGAAGGAAGTGGATCTGAAGACTCAGATAAGCTAAAGGCTCAAGAGTTGTGAAGGTCCCTGTGAGGTTGTGGGGGTGTGTTCCCTGCCCTGATGGCAGCAGAGGGGTGTTTGTGTGTTGCCTTTGTGTTGGTGGAGGAGGAGCCACCACAGAGCTGTAAAACCTTCTCATTGCTCTCAGGAGCTGGCAGAGCTCATGGGCTCCACCAAAAGGATCAGGGGGTGACAGAGTGGTGACTTTAGGTCCCTTGTGGTCCCACCAGGGGATGTTTGTGAGACACAGGGAGGCTGGGGAAAGGTGTGTAGTGAATGGCTTGCACTGGTAAGCACCACAGCTCCCACTTCCATTGCTGAGTGGTGGCTTGCAGGAGGCACCACTGGTGTTCTGAGGATCATTGTTGAGCCTTACTTTAATTAATGAGTGAGGAGAAACAAAGAGCTGACTAAATGAGCACAGAGTGGGTTTGTAAGTGAGAGATTCTGTCAACCCAGGCAGCTGAGGAGTGAGCTGGGGAGAGGGAGGAAGCCAGGAGAGGGAAGAAGCCAGACACTGAAGGTCACTGTGAAGGATACCAACCTCAGCTGGAGCAAATCCAGACATAACCCCTGGTGACATGGAGAGTGGAATTCCTGCAGGCTGGAGTCCAGGGCCTGGGGCAGGAGTAATCAGCAAATTAACAAGCCTCTGAGAGAGGAGAGGGAGAAGTTTAGCCCTGCCTGTGCAGATACAGCAGGGCCAGCTGTCACAGCAAGGGCCTGAGAGGTGTCTCTCCTCCTTCCCAGCCCAGCAAGGGCAGTGGTGGAGGCATGGGGGTGCTGGCTGATCGGCTTGGTGGCAAGGCCTTGGGCCACTGGGTTAGCTGTGCAGGTGCTGCCGTAGGTCTGTGGTCTGACAGCAGCTTTCTGGTGCCACTGGTGACAGAGGCCAGTGCTGGGACCAGTTCTCTTCGTTACCTTTCTCAGTGGTGTGGGTGAGGGGGTGGAGGCAGCCTCAGGCAGTTTGCAGGTGACACCGAGCTGGGGGTGAGTTGATCTGCTGGAGGGTAGGGAGGGTCTGCAGGGGAACCTGGCCAGGCTGAGGCCAATGGGATGGGGTTCAACAAGGCCAAGTGCCAGCTCCTACACTTGGGTCACAACCACCCCATGAATGCTCCAGGCTAGGGCCAGAGTGGCTGGAAACTGCCTGATGGCAGAGGATTTGGGGGTGCTGGTTGACAGCAGCTGAAGGTGAGCCAGGGGGTGCCCAGGTGGCCAGGAAGGCTACCAGCAGCTTGGCCTGGATCAGCAATGGTGTGGCCAGCAGCAGCAGGGAAGTGAGCTGTGCTGGCTCTGGTGAGGCCACAGCTCAAATCCTGGGCTCACTTTTGGGCCCCTCACTCCAAGAAGGACATTGAGAAGTTGGAGCAAGTCCAGAGAAGGGCAACAGAGCTGGGGAAGGGTCTGGAGAACAGGGCTGGGGAGGAGCAGCTGAGGGAGCTGGGGGTGTTGAGCCTGGAGAAGAGGAGGCTGAGGGGAGAGCTCATTGCCCTCTACAGCTCCCTGAGAGGAAGTTTAAGGCAGGTGGGGGTTGGGCTCCTTTTCCTAGTAAGAAGTGATAGGATGAGAGGAAATGGCCTCCAGTTGCAGCAGGGGAGGGTTAGGTTGGACATGAGAAGAAACTTCCTCACTCAAAGGGTTCTCAAAGCCTGGCACAGGCTGCCCAGGGAGGTGGCTGAATCCCCATGCCTGGAGGTGTTTCAGAGAGGCAGAGGTGTGGTGCTGAGGGCCATGGCTTAGCCCCAGCCTTGGCAGAGCTAGAGACTGGCTGGAGTGGATGATCTTGAAGGGCTTTTCCTACCCAAACACTTCTGTGACTGTGCCACCGGTGGGGGAGAACAGGCAGCCAGCTCCCGGGGCAGGTTGGACAAAGCCTCTCCAATCTTTCTGCTATCTCTGAGCTTCTAAATTGTTTTGGAGAAGCAAAATCAGCTGGGAAGGCCAAGGAAGATTGAACAAAGCTTTGCTCAGTCTGTGTACAAAACGGTTCCCTGATGGCTCCCTCCTCCTGCAGCACCTGGAGGGGGCTGGGTGTGTTGGAGGGACAATTAGCTGCCTGGCTTTCTGCTGCTGAGCCCTGCAGAAGGGCTGCAGTGAAACCAGCTCCTGAGTTAGATGCAACAGCAGAGAGCTCTGGGAGGGCTCCTGGTGCAGTTCCTGCCTGCTGGGTGAAAGAGCTGGGCTGGAATGGCCTTCATGAGCTGAGCTGCAGGCTTGAATTTCAAGAGCAGGAAAGGACTTGGGGGTGCTGGTGGGTGAGACAGGAGCCAGCAGCGGGCACTGCCAGCCCAGAAGGCCAAGGGCAGCCTGGGCTGCAGCCAAAGCAGTGTGGCCAGCAGAGCAAGAGCTGGCTCTGCCCCTCTTGGCCTTGTGGAACCTCAGCCTGGCCACATCTCTTTGCAGAGCCTCCCTGCCCTCCAGCATATCAAGACTGCCACCCAATGCAGCGTCACCTGCAGGCTGGCTGAGTCCAGCTCACTGAGAGACACCTTAAAGGGGTCTGGTGCCAGGTGTGAGCCCTGGGAGCAGCACTGGTGGCAGGAGCAGAGGTGCAGTGAGGCAGCACTTCCACCACTCCCTGGGATGCTTTGTAAGAGTGAGCTGAAGGCTGAGCCCTGAGCCCTGCCTGCAGCCAGCAGACTCTTCCTCACCTCCTGTCTGGAAGGGCCTCGGTGCCCAGGCAGGACCCAGCAGTGGTGGGAGCCCACAGTGAGGCTGCAGGAGCTTCCCCAAGGGCTGGCACGACCTGGGGTGCCCCTGCTACAAGCTGGGCAGTGGAGCTTGGCTGCAGTGGCACAGCAGGAAGCAAGCCACCTGCAAAGCCGTCGGCTGTGAGGGAGTAGGCTGCAGCAGGGGCTGGGGGAGCACTGGGCTCGCCGCTTGCCCGGGCCGAGGCTGCCCAGCAGCCCTGCAGGGAGCTGCGTGCCAGGGTGAGCAGCCCTCTCCACTCCCAGCCTGCTTCAGTCCCTTAGCCCACCCTGCTGCTGCCATGTGAGGCTCTGGAGGGCCTCACACTTCCCTCTGTGCCACAAGGGGGGCAGGAGGCTGCCGTGGGGTGACAGCCTGCTGCCACCAGGCTGACCTTCGGCTCCTGCCTGCTTGGAGCTCTGCCCGCCTGGACCTGGCAGGGCAGCATTGTCTGAGCTGTGCCTGCATCAGCACTGGCTGAAGGTACTGCTGCAGGACAAGGGGCTGTGGAGGGGGCAGGAGGGCAGCTGCTTTCCCTCCTCAGGCCCTGTCACTGCTGCCTCCTCTCCTGCAGGTTTGTCTACGTGTGGGACACCACTTCCAGGAGGATCCTGTACAAGCTGCCAGGC
The DNA here is from genome assembly GCA_033816785.1 of Picus viridis. Classification (NCBI taxonomy): domain Eukaryota; kingdom Metazoa; phylum Chordata; class Aves; order Piciformes; family Picidae; genus Picus; species Picus viridis. Next base: position 6,719,050 of record CM066597.1, on the reverse strand, counting down.
CATGCTGGCTCAGTGAACGAGTTGGCTTTCCACCCGGAGGAGCCCATTAGTAAGTGCCTGCCCCACCCCCACCCCCAGGCAGCTGGGGAAAGAGCTTCAGTGCTGCTGAGCTGCTCAGCCCCTGGCAAACAGCCCCAAAACTGCCCTGCCCCGGGTGCCAGGCAAGTGTGGGGGTGGCAGGCTCCTGCCTGCTCCTCTCCTGGAGAAAGGACTGGGGCTGGGAGTGCCCTGGGATGGGCACTGGGGCTCTGCTGCTGTGCCCTGCCCTGGGATGGGCACTGGGGCTCTGCAGCTGTGCCCTGCCCTGGGATGAGAGCTGCAGATCCCAGGTCTCTCCTGGACTTGCATGCAGCTCTGCTCAGTGTCAGGAGCTGTGCTTCTGGGGTGTTCTTTGGACTGCTGGGTCTTGAATCCCCCAGAAAGCCTTTCCTGGTGGCTCAGGGGTGTTGTAGTTGGGTGCCAGTGGTTTGCCTGTTGTGATGAGTTCAGGTGGTGCTGGTGCAGCTTTCCTGGCCAGGCTGTGCCCTCTAGTGGCACCCAGCCCCCAGGCACTGCCCACTCTGCATCCCAATGCTCCTCACCGTGGAAACAGCTCCTCAGGATGCAGCAGCAGCAAGGGACTTGGGGTGCTGAGGGGAGGAAGCTGGGCAGGAGCCAGCAATGGGCACTGGCAGCACAGAAGGCCAAGGGCAGCCTGGGCTGCATCCAAAGCAGTGTGGCCAGGGATGGAGAGAGGGATCCTGCCCCTCTGCTCTGCTCTGGGGAGACCTCACCTGCAGGGTTGTGTCCAGATATGAGACCCCCAACACAAGAGAGGCCTGGACCTGATGGAGAGGGTCCAGAGGAGGCTGCAAAGATGATCAGAGGCTGGAGGAGCTCTGCTGTGGGGCCAGGCTGGGAGAGCTGGGGCTGTGCAGCCTGGGGAAGAGAAGGCTCCAGGGAGACCTCAGAGCTCAGTATGTGCAGGGGACCTCCAGGCAGGCGGGGGAGGGACTGTGCAGAAGGGGCTGTGGGGATAGGTGAGGGGCAATGGTTTGGAACTGGAGCAGGGCAGAGTGAGGTTGGACCTCAGGAGGAAGTTCTGCACAGTGAGTCTGGGGAGACACTGGAACAGGCTGCCCAGGGAGGTGGTGGAGGCTCCATCTCTGCAGTCATTCAAGCTCAGGCTTGCTGGGGCTCTGAGCAGCCTGCTGCAGTTAGAGATGTCCCTGCTGGCTGCAGGGGCTGCACCAGATCACCTCCAGAGGTCCCTTCCAGCCCAGACACAGGACAGGTTGCTCCTGCCTGGGGATGTGGAGTGGCCTCCAGGAAGCCCAGCAGCCGCTGAGGCGTCAGAGCAGTGAGTCCATGAGGTGGTGTGGGGGAGATTTTGCCTTTGTGGAGCACTTCCAGCAGCAGGATGATCCATTTGATTCCAGTGCTGGCACTGGGGAGGCCTCAGGCTGCTGCTGCCTTTCCTCACTCCTCTCTCTGTGTCTCTCTCCCTCAGTCCTGTCTGCGTCCAGCGACAAGAGGCTGTACATGGGGGAGATCCAGTGAAGGGGAGACCCAAGGAGGAGCTGCTGGCATTCATGCCCTGATGATCCCTGGCTCACAGCAATCAGGTGGATTTGCTTCTGCCCACTGCCATCCCCTCCTGCCTGTGGCAGAGGCAGGAGGCTGGGGCAGCAGGCTGTGCCCTGGGGCGGCCTCGCTGTGCAGCTTCCTTCCGCCCTCCCCTCGGGGAGCAAGGGAAGCAATGGGATTTGGTCCTGGTGGCAGCAGCCCTGGCCCAGATCACTTGAAAGTGGTCCTGTTCTGGTTCAAGTCCCTTGGGGGCTCCAGCATTCCCTGCCTGCTTTCTCTTGGTGTTTTTATACAGTCAGAAGTGAAACAGAGACCTTTTTACAGCTGCTGTCTCCTGCCCCTTCTTCTCTTTCACCAGCACCAAGCCCCTGCCCTGGGGGCTGAAGCTCAGCTGGTCACTGTGAGACCAGCCAAGGTGGGGTCCTGCACACCATGGGGGGCATTATTTGCTCTTAATGAACTTGCTGTGAGGAGGACAAGCTGCACCTCTCTGCAGCAGCTTCCAGCCTCTTCCCCCCACCCCGTTTGCTGCCCTGGCTCAGGCATCTGTCAGCTCTCACTGCCTCCCCCCATCCCCTCTCTAGGGCTGGGTGACACAGCAGGGCCCACCCCACACTCCCCGCCCAGGCAGAGCCATGTCCTGCAGCAGGATGAATCTGCTGCAGCCAGGGAAATGCAGTGCAAGGGGAAGAGGCCCAGGGTCCCCTCGAGGGTTTCTTTTGTCCCTGCTTGCCCTGCTGTGGGCCATGGAGGATGGCTGGAGGGTGGCACACTGGGGGCAGTCCAGAGCCAGCAGCAGGAAAAGCTGGCTGCATGTTCCCCAGGAGGTGAGGTGATGGCTCCTGGGCAGGGGAGGTGTGGCAGTGTCCCCTGGATCTGTCCCCTGGAGTGGTTCCTGTCCCAGTGGCCTGCTGTCAGCAGGTGGCTGCAGGGACTCAGGACCCCACCCCCAGGAGCTCACTCACTGTGGGGTTTCTCCTGGGACAGAGTTGGTCTCTGCTCCTGCTTCCTACACTGGCACAGAGTGTCCCTGGGTGCAGGCAGGGGCAGGCTGGAGAGCATGGAGGGGTTTAACTGCCAGGAAACCATTGACCCCCAACCCCTTCACTGACCTGCAGCCAGGGACTGATGGATTGGAGCAGCAGGTTGGGAGGGGGAGACCCTGCAGAGCTCCTGGTTCCAAGCCAGGACAAGGAGGCCCCACTGGAGTGGGTCTGGTGCCCATCAGCTGCCAGCCTCTGCCTCACATCACTCCCTGGGGGGAGAGCAGCCAGGAGCCCCCAGAAAGGGCTGCTGGAGCCCTGGGCCTCTGCAGGTGTCCCTGGGCCTCTGCCCTGCACAGGGGGAGCAGGCAGGGCTGGGCCAGGCCTCGGGGCTGCTGCAGCAGGAAGGTCCAGCACCAGCTGCTGCTGAGTGAAGGGATCCAAGCAGACCCGGCCTGGGGGGAGGAGAGAGCTGGGAGGGGGCAGGATTTCTTTTAGCTGCAGAGTATGAAATGTGCCCTGAAAGGTGGAGAGGAAAGCTGGGAGTGCAGCCAGGAGCACCACAGCTCAGGGTCAACCTCAGGGAGCCACCAGAGCAGGAGCTCCATGCCCTGGGACCAACATTGTGCCCCTCTCCATGCCCTGGGACCCACACAGGAGCCAACACTGTGCCCCTGTCCATGCCCTGGGACCCACACTGTGCCCCTCTCCATGCCCTGGGACCCACACTGTGCCCCTGTCCATGCCCTGGGACCCACACTGTGCCCCTGTCCTCTCCCTGGGGGCTGGCACCTGGCTTCAGTGCTTAATTAGACCCTGATTAGTCCCCGGGGTGTTCATTGTAATTCTGCCCAAGTGCCAGAGGGAACAGGGAGCCCAGGGATGGTGCCAGTGGTGCCCAGAGGCTACCCCAGCATTTGACTGACTCTTCCTTATTTAAAAGGAAAAACAGAAGGTCTTTCTTCCTCCTCATTCCCAACCCAAGATCCCCCAGGGAAGTGAGGGATGAGCGCCCCTCACCCCCTGCCCTGAGCCCTGCAGGCCTTTGTTGGGTGCTGCCTGCTGTGCCCAGGGGTCCCACAGAGCTGTGCAGGGCGGGCAGCGGGGCTGGATGGCTCCAGACCCCAGCCAGGGGTGAGTGGGTGCCCCCAGACACCCCAGCGTGGTGCTGCCATCCATGGAGCCATGACCCAGCTGGGGGAAGTGATGCAGACTGGTGCTAAATGCCCCGGCCCAGAGCCAGGCAGAGCAGGGCAGCCAGCTGGCCAGGGGCTGGTGAGCTCTGGGGGCATCTCCCTGAGGTGTGCCCTGCTGCCGCCTGAGCACTGCCAAACTCAGCCCAGCAGCGAGTGCCCAGCCCAGCTTGCCAGGCTGCTCCCTGCACCTCTCCCAGTGCTGTGGGAGAAGCTGTGGAGCAAAGGATTTGGGTGTCAGTGGAGGAAGAGGAGGAGGCCCAGGCAGGGCTGCTCTGAGCTGCTGCCTGCAGTCAGGGCCGGAGCAGTGCCCACCTGCCTGCAGTGGCACTGGGAAGTGCCAACCTCCCAGCCCTGGGAAGCTGAGGTAAGAGAAGCAGCTCCCTGCTCCTGGTGGGACACACATCCAGGGCCTTGTGACTGCAGCTCTGTTGGGAAGGTTTCTGGGTTCATTGGAATTTGCTGCAGGGGTGGTGCCTGGAGCTCTGCACAGCCCCCTGGCACCAGTGAGACCAGCCAGCCCCATGCCACCCTCCCCTGGGCTCACTGCTGGGCTGGGGGAAGCTGTTGGGAGAGCTGGGCAACCACCATGGGGGCTGGTACCACCCTTGGGGGCTGACGTGCACCATGGGGCTGGCACCCACAAGGAGGGGTTGGCAGCCATCCTGGGGGCTGGCACCCACTGGGGAGGATTGGTACCAGCTGTGGGGGTTGGCACCCACCATGGAGGGCTGGTGGCAGGGCTGGGTGACTCGGGACCATGGCAGATCCTTGCTGAGCAGAGTACTGCATGGACTGCATGAGCAGACAGGAGCAGGTACAGAGAGGAGCAGGCACAGAGTGCTGGGGTCAGTGCTGGGGCAGCTCTGGAGCCCTCAGCACAGGCAGGGAGCTGTTGGAGCGGGGCCAGGGGAGGCCACAGCAGTGCTGGCAGGGCTGGAAGCTCTCTGCTGTGAGGCCAGGCTGAGAGAGTTGGGGTTGTGCAGCCTGGGGAAGAGAAGGCTCCAGGGAGACCTTCTGGTGGCCTTGCAGTGCTTCGAGGGCTGAGCAGAAAGCTGGGGACAGAGTTGTGAGCAGGGTCTCTTATGAGAGGGCAAGGGGGGATGGTTGGAACTCAAAGGAGATTCAGAGTGGAGAGAAGGGAGAAATGTTTGACACTGAGGGTGCTGAGAGCCTGGCCCAGGCTGCCCAGAGAGGTGGGAGCTGCCCATCCCTGCAACCATCCCAGCTCAGGTTGTTTGGGGCTCTGAGCAACCTGCTCTGGTTGCAGAAGTCTCTGATGACTGCAGGGAGATTGGACTGGGTGAGCCTGAAAGGCCCTTTCCCACCCAACCCAGGCTGTGACTCTGTCACGCCTCTGCCCACACAGACACAGCCAGGGTCAGCATCACCACTGAGCATCAGGGCCAGGATGATGCCCAGCCCTGGGCATGGAGCATCCAGGGGGATTTGGGGCTGGGTTCCTCCCGGTTCCTGGCTGCAGCCAGCTGAGTCTGGGTCCCTCTTGGCTCTGGCCCCACGTGGGAGCCATGGCAGCAGCAACCCCAACCTGTTCCCAGCATAATGTGAGCACAGGGAGAATTGTTTCCTTTAGCAGGTTCATTCCTCCAGGGAGGTGTTTGCTTGAGAGCTTTCCACCATCAATTAAATCTTTCCCAGGATCCAGATGAACAACCTCTGTGCAAGGGAGCAGCTCTGCAGGGGGGCTGCTGGCTGCTTCCTGGTTGTGGTGGGGACTGGGGAGGGCTGGCAGTGCCTCTCTGGCATGGGTCTGTGTGGCTGTCCCCATCCTCATCCCCAGCCCAGTCCTTGCCCCTTCACCTGCACCAGCAGCACCAGGCCAGGGGTGAATGTGGTACCCAGAGCCTCCCACCAGTGTGCTGGGCTGGCTCCTGCCCTGGCTGCTGATGCTCTCCACGCTGGGCACAGTGGGGACACTGGGTTGCTGGTTGGGCTCAGGGATCTTGGAGGTCTTTTCCAACCCAAACAGTTGGATGGTTCTGGGTTCTCCAGCAGTCCCAGCTCGGCTCTGGGCAGCCCTGACCCTGCCACCCCCTTCCTTGTCCTTCCTCCAGCTCTTTCCCCAGCGCTCCCCACCGCTGCTGGGAGGCTCCTGATGAATTCAGATCCTTACAATGAGCAAGTGATAATTCCTGAAAGGATGGAAAACAATTATTTGCTCTGTTGGGGGATTAGATGATATTTAGCCTCTCTTTAATGGGAAACTAATTAAATTACAGGAGCAAGTGAATAGAAGGGGTTTTTTGTCTCCTGTTCATGATGGGGCTTTTTTTTTTTTTGGTGAGCTACAAAGGCAAACTGCTGCTGGCTCCTGCACTGTGCTCCACACTGAGATAAGGTCACAGCTGAGGAAGGATGGGAAGGAGGAGGCATTGGAGCTTCTCTGTTGATTGGGTGACAGCCACCCAGTGCCAGGGAGCTGGGGGGGGACTGGCAGGCTGATGGCTGAGAAGCTCAGGATGGGGACAGGTGAGGTAAATGCAATCACAGGATCCCAGCATGGGGAGGGCTGGAAGGGAGCTCTGGAGATCATCCAGTGCAACCCCCTGCTCCAGCAGGGCACCCACAGCAGCTTGCCCAGGAGCACAATGGCCGGGGGGATGGATTCTCTCCAGGGAAGGAGACTCCACAACCTCTCTGGGCAGCCTGCTCCAGGCCTCCAGCACCCTCACACCAAACAAGTTTCTCTTCCTGTTCAGATGGAACCTCCTGCCCTCCACTTTGTGCCCACTGCCCCCTGTGCTGTCCCTGGGCACCACTGAGCAGAGTCTGGCCCCAGCCTCTTGTCCCCCTTCCTTTAGCTCTTGCTGAGCATTGCTCAGATGCCCTCTGGGGCTGCTCTTCTCCAGGCTCTCAGCCCCGGGGCTCTCAGCCTCTGCTCCTCACAGAGCTGCTCCAGGCCCCTCAGCATCTTTGTAGCCTCGCTTGGACTCTCTCCAGTAGTTCCCTATCCCTCTTGAACTGGGCCCTTCACAGCTCTTCAGCCAAAACCCGGCCACCCTCCAGCCTCTGGAGGGATTTAAGCTGAGCTGAGCACAATCCCCCAGCCCTGCTCCTCGTTAGGGGCCATTGCCCAGCTGGTTTAATCACAGGGGCATTGTGCCAGCCATTTGCTGTGTTCACCCCACACTCATTCCCACCTTGCAGCAGCAGGAGTATCTTCTCCCCACCCCCCAGACGTTGGGGCCCCTTCAGTGATTTCTGTGCCAATAAAGATGCCAAAACCTCAGCACTCTGTCTCCTCCTGCAGGTTTGCTGCCCTTTTAGTCTCCCTTGGCTTGGTCTCCAGAGCAGCTCCCCCAGGCTGGCACATCCAGGGAGCATAGAATCAGAGAATCATAGAACTGTCAGGGTTGGAAGTGACCTCAAGGCTCAGCCAGTTCCAGCCCCCCTGCCATGGCCAGGGACACCTCACACTGCAGCAGGTTGCTCACAGCCACATCCAGCCTGGCTGCAAACACCTCCAGGGATGGAGCTCATCCCTCAGCAAAGATTTGGGTGAGAGGAAATGGCCTTAAGTTGTAGCAGGTGAGGTTCAGGTTAGATATTGGGAACAGTTTCTTCGGCAAAAGGGTCATGAGGCACTGGAAGAGGCTGCCCGGGGCGGGGGGGTGGAGTCACCATCCCTGGAGGGGTTTACAGATGTTTGGCTGAGGAGATCAGGGACATGGTCTGGGAGTTGTGTCCAGGGAGATGTTGGGTCGTGGTTGGACTCAATGATCTTGGAATCACAGAATGGGTTGGGTTGGAAGGGACCTCAAAGCTCATCCACTTCCAAGAGCCCTGCCTTGCACAGGGACCCCTCCCACCAGCCCAGGTTGCTCAGGGCCCCATCCAGCCTGCCCTTGCACACTTGCAGGCTTTTGAGTGTCCACAGTTTCCCTGGGCAACCTGTCCCAGTACCTCACCACCCTCTCATCACCATCCTGAGGTCTTTTCTAACCTCCTATGAAATTTGCCCCTAAAATTCACTCTCCAAGGCTGGACAATGGTGTCAGCCCAAAAGAAGGGGTGGGGGAAAGTCAGCCTCAAGAGCTGTGAGGGAAAGGAAGGAGGGAGAAGGGTTTGTGATATCTGTGATGTCCCTACTCACCCTGCAGCAGCTTTGTGCCTCCTCCTCCTCCCAGCAGCTCTTTGCTGGTTGTCCTGGGAGTGTGGCTGAGACTCAGACTGGGAAGTTAGAGCTCATTTTTTTGGCTCCCTTTGGAATAGTGATGGATGCAATCTGGTGCTGGATACCAGTGGCCCAAGTCTTGGTGTCCCAGCAGGGTCTCGCTTCTGCCTGGCACATCCCTGCCTTCAGCTGAGGAAGAGGAGCAAAAGCTGCTAGTGCTGTGATTTCTTTCTGCTCCACAATGTTTTGAGGAGGGGGATAAAAAAATCCCAGTCCCTGTGTTGGTTTTCTTTTCATTCTGAGGTAAAAACATTTAGTGGGGGGAAAAAAAACCAAACAACACTCTTCTTGCCTGGGTTCTGTTTATAGCCCTGGCAGAGATCCCTCCAGCATAAGGATCCACGTGGGTTTGTCCTTAAGCCAACCATTGTTTGGTTTAGGGAGATGATTTTGTGCCCCCTGGCTCCTCCTGCCCCAGGGATGGAGGGCTTGGCCTGGCAGGATTCAGCCCTGCAGCTCATCCTAAGGGGCTGAGAGGTCACCTTCTGCTGGGCAACAGCTCTGTGTGAGGATGTCCCCATGGATGGTGACCTCTGTGGTGGCCCTGGGGGCCATGTCCTGTCACCCTGCCATGGGATGTGGGGTGGTTCAGCCCTGGGGAGAGACAATCCCTCTCCCATCTCCACCCCAAAGGAGTGGAATTGGTTGAAGCCATTCCCAGGATCCTGGAGGATGGGAACACAGGATTTGGGATGAGGATCCAGCAGCATCATCACAACAGGTGTGGGGGAAACTGAGGCACACCAGGGCTTGGTAGCAGCTCTGGGTGCCCATTGAAGGATGTAGCTTCACATCTCCCTCCCATGCCCAACTGTAAACGATTGATTGGACTTGAAAGAGGGAGATTCAGAGTGGAGAGAAGGGAGAAATGTTTGACACTGAGGGTGCTGAGAGCCTGGCCCAGGCTGCCCAGAGAGGTGGGAGCTGCCCATCCCTGCAACCATCCCAGCTCAGGTTGTTTGGGGCTCTGAGCAACCTGCTCTGGTTGCAGAAGTCTCTGATGACTGCAGGGAGATTGGACTGGGTGAGCCTGAAAGGCCCTTTCCCACCCAACCCAGGCTGTGACTCTGTCACGCCTCTGCCCACACAGACACAGCCAGGGTCAGCATCACCACTGAGCATCAGGGCCAGGATGATGCCCAGCCCTGGGCATGGAGCATCCAGGGGGATTTGGGGCTGGGTTCCTCCCGGTTCCTGGCTGCAGCCAGCTGAGTCTGGGTCCCTCTTGGCTCTGGCCCCACGTGGGAGCCATGGCAGCAGCAACCCCAACCTGTTCCCAGCATAATGTGAGCACAGGGAGAATTGTTTCCTTTAGCAGGTTCATTCCTCCAGGGAGGTGTTTGCTTGAGAGCTTTCCACCATCAATTAAATCTTTCCCAGGATCCAGATGAACAACCTCTGTTTATCTGGCCAGGTTGTCTGGGGTCTGAGCAACCTGCTGACTGCAGTGGGGTTGGACTAGGTGACCTTTAAAGGTCCCTTCCCACCCAACCCAGAGTGGGATTCGATGATTCTAGGACCCTAGGGTAATTTCCTCCCAATTCCCTCCATAATTTTGGTCAGCAGGGTTTGGTTTTCTCTTGAAGAAAACCCCAAAAGCCAAGGGCTGTGGGGGCTGGAGGGCAGTGGGTTAGGAGCAGAGCACAAGACAGGAGGTTGGGCTGGTTTCCCACCCGCTCACTAATGAAGTTATCTCCTTGCCTTCCAGGGAAGCTCCTTGACACTCTGTATTGACCTTTTTTAATCTAACATTGATTCCTCACTGAACTCCACCTGGTTGGGAGCCAGGCAGGATCTTGCTGCCATTGCATCACTTTCATGATTCTACATCAGGGCCTTCTGCCTTTCCCTGGTGTTTCTTTGGAGCTGCCAGGGAAGGCTGAGCTGAGTGGATTCGGGCAGCCATTGCCAAGCAGGTGTTCAGGAGTGGTTGGCTCCTCATCTGTTTAGTCCCATGGGGTAAGGCCAGTGCCTCTGCTCTGGGTTTCTGCTGTGCTTAAATCCCAGAGGAGCCCACAAGCTCAGTGCTGGAGGTGAGTCTAGTTCCCCTCCTTAGGCATCCAGACAACCTCCAAGAGCCTGGGACACATCCCCATAGGATGAGGGCAGTGGGACCTCTCCCGGTGATTTGGTGAGGATCTGGAGGTGATGGAGCCAGGAGCACTGGGGGATGGAGTCAAGCCCAGAGTGGGGCTAGGTCCATGGGTGAGATCCTTGGCAGCTTCCACAATGAGACCTGCTGGGCAGCTGCAGGGCTGGTGGAGGCTGCAGCTCACCATGTGCTCACCCCAGCTTAGAATCACAGAACTGTCAGGGCTGGAAGGGACCTCAAGGCTCAGCCAGTTCCAACCCCCTGCCATGGCCAGGGACACCTCACACTGCGGCAGGTTGCTCACAGCCACATCCAGCCTGGATGCAAACACCTCCAGGCAGGAGGCTTCCACCACCTCCCTGGGCAGCCTGTGCCAGGCTCTCACCACCCTCATGGGGAGGAACTTCTTCCTCACATCCAATCTGAATCTACCTACTTGGTTCCCTCAGGGTTCAACCACCTCTCCCAGGACCCCTGGTGAAGAGCATCACTTGGTGAAGCCATTGCACTTTTGCAGCATTGTTTTTGCATTCATGGAAGCAAAGCTTCATCCTCCAGCCACCTGTGAGCCTCCTAAGACCCTCCTGGGAGCACAGAACAGCTGGGAGGGAGAGAAATTCTCACCATGAAGGGTGATGAAAAAGCTCCAGGCGTGGTAGGTGCTGTAGGCTGGTCCCAGCTCTGGCTGGACCTTTGCAAGCTTGGCTGGGCCAGGCTACACCATGGCCAGACCAACATGTGCACACAAGTACAGAGCAATGGGCACAAACTGGAAGCCAGGAGGCTCCATCTGAACAGGAGGAGAATCTTCTTCGGTGTGAGGGTGCTGGAGGCCTGGAGCAGGCTGCCCAGAGAGGTTGTGGAGTCTCCTTCTCTGGAGAGCTTCCAAACCCCCGTGGGCATTGTGCTCCTGGGCAAGCTGCTGTGGGTGCCCTGCTTTAGCAGGGGGGTTGCACTGGATGATCTCCAGAGCTCCCTTCCAGCCCTCACCATGCTGGGATTCTGGGATTCTGAAGCACTGGGAAGCAGCATCCTGGCTGTACCTTGGCAGATGTGCACTCTCTGGTCCCCCTGAAGGTGAGCTGTGAAAGAAGAACAAAGGAGAGCAGGGGCCATACCCTGCCAGCTCTGCTGCACCTGCCTCCTTACCCAGAGCTGCTGGATGTCAGCCTGCAGGCCCCCGGGGAGCAGAGACCCAAAGCCAGATGGCTGAGAGCTGTCTTCCCTCTGGCCAGAGGAAGCTCCTGGCCGGGGAGCCGCGAGTGCTGGGCTGTGGAGCTGGGCTCTGCGGGGGACCTGGGGGCCAGGCTGTGGAGCTGGGCTCTGCGGGGGGGGACCTGGGGGCCAGGCTGTGGAGCTGGGCTCTGCGGGGGGACCTGGGGGCCAGGCTGTGGAGCTGGGCTCTGCGGGGGGGACCTGGGGGCCAGGCTGTGGAGCTGGGCTCTGCGGGGGGACCTGGGGGCCAGGCTGTGGAGCTGGGCTCTGCGGGGGGACCTGGGGGCCAGGCTGTGGAGCTGGGCTCTGCGGGGGGACCTGGGGGCCAGGCTGTGGACCTGGGCTCTGTGGGGGGACCTGGGGGCCAGGCTGTGGAGCTGAGCGCTGCGGGGGGACCTGGGGGCCAGGCTGTGGACCTGGGCTCTGCGGGGGGACCTGTGGACCAGGCTGTAGAGCAGAGCTCTGCGGGGGAACCTTAGAGATTTCCTCCCAGGGCTGGGCCATCTGTCCTCTCTGCATGCCCAGCTGCTGCCCTGGCAGGACCACCCCAGGGGACTCCCCCAGAGGCGACGGCTGCGGGGTTCCTGCGCTGCGCGTCCAAGCGGCACCCGAGGAGCGCAGGACCGAGGATATCAATCACAGAATCGCTTTGGTTAGGAGAGCTTTTAAGATCATCGAGTCCAACCATTAACCCAGCAGTGCCAGGAAGGGGGGAGGGCAGCAGCTCACCAGCGTTCGCAAATCGCCGGGATTTAACTCAGCCGCACCTGGCTCCGGGGGAAGAGAGAAAGAAGAAGAAAAAAAAGACAGAATAATACAAACGAGTGATTAAAAAGACAAACGGTGCCGATAAGGACCTGCCGGCGCTAGCAGCTGCCGCTGGCTGCGGCGCAGGGTCCGCGCTGCCCGGCGCCCCCGGACGCCGCTAAGGGCTCGGCGCGGGGCTCGGCGCGGTGCTGCGTGCCCGGCCCTGCCTGCGCCCGGTGCTCCGTGCCCGGCCCTGCCTGTGCCCGGTGCTGCGTGCCCGGCCCTGCCTCCCCCCGGCCCGGCCGCGCCACACGCCGGGCCCCGCCGGGAGTGCGTCTCGCCTTGTTCCGGCGGCCTCGGCCCGCCCTGCCCGGCGCGCCCCCGACCCCACCCGCCGCCTCCTCCCCGCCCGCCCCCGGGGCGCGGAGCGCGGCTGTGCGGGAGAGACAATAGAGGGGCCGGGCGGGCTCCGCGCAAACCTGCGCGCCCCGGGGATGGATGGCGAGCGGTGCGCGGCCCCGGGGAGCCTGCACCGGGGGCTGGGGCTGTAGCGGGCTCCGGGGGTGGGGGAAGAGGGAGCGAGGTTTGGGGTAACGGAGGGGAGGGGGGGAAGCAGAGGAGGGGGCGATGCCCCTGCCTGAGCGCTGCCCGCCTCTGTGCTAAGCCGGCAGGATGCGGGAAGCGGCGGGGCTGCTGTGAAGGAAGCGCTGGGGCTGGCCGGAGGCTGGAGGACAGGACAGGACATGTTGCTGGTGCCCCCTGATGCTGCCCGGGCGGAGGCTGTGCCCGAGGAGGGTAGGCTGCTGAGGATCTGGAGGACGGCGACGCCAAGGCCACGGTGGGGGCAATCCCGAGGCTCCGGCTGGGCAAACCATGGGGAGATGCAACGGGAGATGCACGCTGGTCGGATTCTGCTGCCTGCAGCTGGTAAGGCGAGGGGCCGCTCATCAGCATGCGGGGCCGTGCTTTGTGCGCGATGCTGCCTGGCACCGCTGCCCGCTCCGGCTCGGCGGTGACCTTGCTGTGGGACCAGCTCGGGGATGCTTCGCTACCACCCCAAAAAAACCCAACCGAAAAAAATGGAATAGCCGAGGAGGAAGGCGATGCCCCCGCCTCGTCCCCTTGCCTCAGCCCGGTTGCGGCTGTGGGGAGATAGATGGGAACCGGTTCCCAGCGCTGCCCGCGCCTGGGGATGCGTCTCCAGCAGGTGTGAGCTTTGTTCCCAACTGCAATCTCTTCCCCCCGAGTTGGCTCCCACCGCTGCTTTCCCATCCTGGAGACTCCAAGGATGTGTCTTGAGGGGGTGCTGGTCCCCCGAGTCGGGGCGATTGGGAAACTTGGAGCAGCTGCCAGCACTTTGGAAACTCTCCGGCTGCCGAGCGGGACCGCAGCCGGGAGACGCCGGGATGCTGGGGGCAGGGAGGAGGGAGAGCTTGGACGGAACGGGACCGTCGGTGTCTGTCGGAGTGGGGAGCTGAGCCTGCCCCCGCCCACGAATCAATCTTCATCAGGCCGCTGGGCGAGGGGGCGCGGGAGGGGGCCCTGGGGGGGTTTCCTCTAACACCAGCGCTGAGGAGGTTGTGATTCCTTATTCCGGGTGGGCTGTTGGTTAACGGAGAATCAGCGTCCTACAACTTGCCCGAGGCTCGTCGTGGTGAGGAAAATGAGGAGTGGGGTGCTGAAAGGTTCACATGGGGCAGCCCGTGGTGTCCCCAGGGATTGGGGGTGCTAAGTCAGATGGGTGGGTGGGTGGATGGATGGATGGACGGATGGATGGATGGATGGATGGATGGAGGCAGCGATGGCAGCAGGCTCCAGATCCGCTCGGGAGGTGGTGGTGACATCCTGCTGACCAGCAATTTCTTCCCGGTGTGGCTCGTGGTCATTCTCCATCCTTCACGAGGCAGTGAGTGGGGAGGGGTCCCCACACTTGGATAGATGAGGGGGACCTGGCTTAACCGGGGGCATGTGGGAAGCTTGGAATCCAACCCTCAACCCTGGGGAACGGAGCTGCAGTGGGCTCATCCCCGGGGAAGTCCTGCTGCTCCCAGCGGGAATGGCCTCGTGTCCCCAGCTGTCCCCTCGGCTGGGTCTGGGAGCTTTGCTTTGCCTCTCTCTCCTTGCCCTCGGTCAAGATCGGCCAGGCTGTGTTTGCTGGCTGGGCGAGTTCTCCTGGCTCCCGGTCGCTGCTTTTCCTACCACCCAGCTCCCAGGCAGGCTGTCGCTGTTCATTCCCTGAGACATCCCAGATCCGAGGGGTTTGCATCCGTTTATTTCAGGGGATGAACAGAATCGCTGTGAGCTCCTGGGCTGGCAGAGCAGCTCCTGCACCCAGACAAACTTTGTGCTGCAGGCTGGGCTCTGGCTTTCCCCTCTCCTGTGCTGTGTGTCCTGCTGCTGCTGGCATCCCCAAAGGCTTGGCTCCGAAACTGTCCCATACTGGTGGCCTTCCCACCCCATGCTCACCCCGTTCCAGCCTGCAGGATGCTCTCCCAAGGTCACTCCCAGCTCTGTGGACAGCAGCTTGCATCCTGCTGTCTGTGGGGAGATGCCCCCCTGCCCCTAGCCCCCCAGCCCACAGCGATGGCACCCACGGTGCCACTGGGTGCCCTGCCTGGGGTGGGGGCTGGCTGGGTGCTCATCCACAGCCCTGGGCTGGTGGACATGCCAGGTGCCATCAGGGTGTCCCCTGGGGTGACTGAAGCCAATATTCATCCCCAGGGTGATGTGGCTGGGGCACATGGACCAGTCGGGGCCAGGGTTTGGGAAGGGACAGTGGGTGGTGGGAAGGACACCTGACCCCATCTCTGCTCCTCTCCTCTGCTTCAGCTGCTCTGAGCCACCTGTGACATGGGGTCAGCACCACCAGGCTCGTGTCCCCCCAGCCAGGTAGTCCTGACCCCTGTCCGGGGCCCTCTGCACTGTGGGGTGTCAGCCATGCTCTGAGTACCCCCAGCTGCTGGGGCTGGGGTTGGACTGGTGTGTACTGAGGCTTCCTGGGAAGCTGTGCCCCATTGCTGTGGGGTCAGCTTGTGCCAGGAGCAGTGAGAACAAACCTCTCTGGCCAGCCTGTGCCTCAGTTTCCCTTGAACAAAGCAGCACAGGTGACATGCAGCCTGTCCTGGGATGATGCCACCACCTGGTCCTCACTGCCAGGTCACCTTCCCTCCGGCATCTTCCTGGGTGCCACCATAACCCTGCAGCACCTTCTTATATCCCACTTGGTTTCCCCAACTTGGTTCCCAGGGGCATGTGCCTCTGATCATTTGTCCTCCCTGGAATGAGGGATGTGTCCCTGGTCCCTTGTTCCCCCTAGACACAGAGGGTGTGCCTTGGGTCCCTTGTCCCCTCTGGACACGAGGGATGCGTCCCTGGTCTCTTGTTCCCCCTAGACACAGAGGATGAGCCTTGGGTCCCTTGTCCCCTTTGGACATGAGGGATGCGTCCCTGGTCTCTTGTCCACCCTGGACACAGGATGTAGCCCTGGTCCCTTGTCCCCTTTGGACATGAGGGATGCGTCCCTGGTCTCTTGTCCACCCTGGACACAGGATGTAGCCCTGGTCCCTTGTACCCCCTGGACAAGGGGAATGTGCCCTTGGTCCCTTGTCGCCTTCAGACACAGAGGATGCTCCACAGCTGCAGGGTGCCAAAGTCCCCTATGCTGGGGTGGCAGAAGGCAGGTCTGGAGGGGCCACATGCCCTGCCCAGTGCAGGCAGAGCCCTGCCTGCTCCACCTGTGCAGCCCAGACCTCAGGGCAGTGGTTGTGCCTGAACCAGTTTGGGGAACTGGTGTTCAGGCCATGGCACTGCTGTGAGCCTGGGCAGCTGCTTTGGAACACCCAAATATCCAGCATGATTCTGGGTGTCCATTCCCAGGGGAAGCAGCCCCCAGTGGATTTTGTTTCCGTTTATGGCTTTTCCGCAGTGCCTCCCACCCAGGATCCACTTGCCAGATGCCCACCAGCCCTGCCCCACCTCACGAGGGGCTGCTGGAGGCGTTGATGCTGATGAGATAGGAATGAAATCAAACCTCCTGGGCTGGTGCTGCTCCTCCCCATCATCTGGGAGACCAACCAGCCAGCTGGGGGTTCCTGGTGGCTTCCTGACCCTTTCTCAGGGGTGCCCATTGTTGTCAGGAGGGTTTGTGTGTTCTCTGCATGAAGATGAGAGCTGCAGAGGTGGTTGGATGAAAAAGGAACCCAGAGGTGATGCCACCCCACAGGCTGCCCAGCACGGGCACGAGGCTGTGAGGGCTGCAGGCAGTGACTCTCTTGACTCTGGAGCTTGGTGATGTTGGCTGCTGGAGGGGTGGACTCAGCCTCAGGGGCGGTGGTTTGGGATGTGGACTGATGGAAGCCGAGCCCTGTCTGGTGTCCTGTCCCCCTCTGTCCCCAGGGGCAGGGCAACTCACTCCTACAGGCTCCTTCTCCACCCCGAAGTGACCACCCCACTGCCTGCCCCTGCGGAGTGGAGCTCCTTGGGGGGCGGGAGGCACCTCCAGCCCTGGAGCTAGGTGGGGACAGGAGATGTTGAGCGTTCCCACCTCTGCCTGGCAGAGCTCAGCGTCGCTCCGAACCGGGCTTTCAGTTCTTTGTTTCTCTGCTTCTCCTTTAATTGGCTGGAAAAGCGAAGCTCAGTTGGCACCTCCCGCCCGGCTGAGCCTGCCGGAGCCTGCCAGGCTGGCTGCATGTGGTGCCGTGCCCTGCCACGCTCTGCACAGTGCCATGCCCTGCCACGCTGTGTGCAGTGCCGTGCCATGCTGTGCCATGCCGTGCCATGCCATGCTGCCACTGGTATCCTTCCCACTCCAGCCTCCGGAGGCTGTGGGTCCATCCCATCCTGCTGCCTGAGCTCACGCGGGGCACCAAGGGCCTCAGGGAGGTGACCCCTCCACCACCCAGCCTGGAGAGGAGCCGCCAAGGTTGGCTTAGTGAAGGATGTGCCAAGGCACAGTGTGGGCTCGTCCCTCAACCACCCCCAGCCGTGAGTGACAGCCTCTTCTCCAGCTGCATCCTCAGGGGCTTCATGCCCCTGCCACCCCCTGCCATCTCCTGCTGTTTCCTGCTGTCCCCTTCTGTCCCCCCACCCCTCCCGCCCCAGTTTAGGCCACCAACCCTCCAGCTCCAGCTCTGGTGACAGTCAGCCTCCGACCCCAGCCGGCATCTTTTGTCCTTTGCGTGGATCGCATCGTGATCCCAGCGTGGGGACAGCAGGAGGAGAGCAGGGCCAGAGCTGCCCTAGCTACCTTCCCAGGGCCAGGAAAGGGGGGGAAGGAGCCGGGGGCTGAACTCGGGATGGGGGTTTTCAATTAGACAATTAAATGCACAATTAGGTGTAATTACCAGCGCTCGGAAGGTGCGACTGCTCATAATGGGCATGTAATCTGCTGCAGTCACTGTTTGTGCTGCTGCCGGCTCCCTAATGAGGATGGAAAGCTGGCACATTTGCATGGTTGCCATGGAAATGGGGGGCTGACAGAGGCTTCGGGGATGGTGAGCCCCTCGTTTCCCCAGCCCCTCATTTCCCCTTGCCTCTCATTTCCCTGCCCCCCTTTTCCTGGGCTCCTGAGCCCTTCATATCCCCTTGTTTCCTCTCTTTCCTCATTTCCCCTTGTCCCTTCTTTCCACAACCCCTCATTTTCCCTCATCTCTCCTTTCCCCTTTTCCCTCATTTTCACAGTCCCATAGCCCCTTTCCCCCCTTCATCCCTTCTTTCCCCTTCATCCCTTCTTTCCCCTTCATCCCTTCTTTCCCCTTCATCCCTTGTTTCACTTCACCTCCTATTTTCTCTTGCCCTTTATTTCCTCAGCCCCTCGTTTCCTTGAGCCCCTTTCCCCCCAAGCCTCTCCTTTCCCCTCATTCCTCATTTCCTCTCTTCCCTTGTTTCCAAGACCCTTTGTTGTGCTGAGCTTCTGGTTTCCCCTCACCCCCCATTTCCCCTCACCCCTCATTTCTCTGGCCCCTCATTTCCCCTCACCCCATCACCACCGGCTGGGCCCCGCCGGGTGCAGGGCCGCCGGGGTGCCCGGGGATGCTGCCAGGCGCTGGCTGCTGCCATGGCAGGGTGGGGATGCTCTGGGAATGGGCAGCAGTGAGGACCTGGAGCCAGCCCCACGGTGGGACCTGCAGGTCTGAGAGGCATGAAGAAAACCCCAACCCATCTCGGTCACCCTGCGGCATGACCACCCCATAAGCCAGAGGAGGGTCTGCAGGTGTGGGTGGCCATGGAGCAGCTTCCCATGGGTGAGGCTCGTGTGGTGCCTCCACAGTATGCCCAGGCAGGGCTTTTCCTGCCAGGCTGCCACGCAGGTTGGTGGCAGGAGGCTCCAGCTCCCGATTGGAGCGGCGATTAAAGAGCACTACGTCTAAATTTGCAGGACCAGCTAATGTGCACCCCAGGGAGCCAACCAGGCTGGCTGAAGAAGCCTCTAAATCATTCATGCTGGATCCTGACAGGGCTGGGAGCCATGAGCACTGGGAAAGAAATGTCTTGGAGGGCTGTGTTGTGGAGAAGTGAAGAGGATGAGCCAGGAAAACCCTGTGCTGGGCTGCAGCCAGAGGAGTGTGGGCAGCAGGGCAAGAGAGGGGAGTCTGCCCCTTGGCTCTGCTCTGCTCAGACCTCACCTCCAGTCCTGCCTCCAGTTCTGGTGTCCCCAGCAAGAGAAGGACACAGAGCTGCTGGAGTGAGTCCAGAGGAGGCCACAAAGATGATCCAAGGGCTGTAGCAGCTCTGCTGTGAGGACAGGCTGAGGGAGCTGAGGATGTGCAGCCTGGAGAGGAGAAGACGTTGGGGAGACCTTAGAGCTGCCTGCCAATAGCTGAAGGGATCCTGCAGGAAGGCTGCAGAGAGACTTTTCCTGAGGCTGTCTGGAGACAGGACAAGAGGGAATGGTTTGAAGCTGAGGGAGAGCAGGGTTAGACTGGAGCTGAGGAAGTTCTTCAGCACAAGGGTGGTGAGACTCTGGAACAGGTTGCCCGAGGAGGTTGTGGCTGCCCCTCCAGGGAGGTGTTCAAGGCCAGGTTGGATGAGGCCTTGAGCAGCCAAGTCTGGCTGAGAGGTCTCCCATGGCAAGGAGGTTGGCATAGATGATCTCTCCTTGGATGACTTAGTCACGAGGTGTTAGGTGACAGGTTGGACTTGATGATCTCTGAGGTCTTTTCCAACCTCATTGATTCTGTGATTCTATGGTCTCAGAGGTCCCTTCCAACCTGAGCCACTCTGTGATTCTATGAGAAGAGCTGCCACTGAAGCTGTGAGCATGGGGAGTAAAGGTTGGTGCACGATGTGCTCAGCAAAGCCTAAAAGCTGGTGGCCTAAATGGAGCCTGGGAACACGTGTCTTGCCCAGCCAGACTTGATCTTGTCCCTTATTGAGCTGCTGAAGTTTGGCTGCTGAAAGAGACAGAGCTGCTCTAAGTGTTTAGATGCTGCTAAGCAATTTGATTCCATCCCAGGTGGCTTTCTGCTAGGAGAAAAAATTAATGCTATGAAAAATCAATGGTGGCCCTTGCAGTGATAGCAAGAAAGAGGAGGAGGAATAAAACCATCACTGGAGTCAGCACATGGACTGAGAGCTTGCAGAGCCCCTGAGGTGATGCTGAGCTCCATGGCCAGGCTGGCTCCCTGCTCTCACAGAATCACTGGGAGCTTGCAGAGCCCCTGAGGTGATGCTGAGCTCCATGGCCAGGCTGGCTCCCTGCTCTCACCGAGTCACTGAGAGCTTGCAGAGCCCCTGAGGTGATGCTGAGCTCCATGGCCAGGCCAGGCTGGCTCCCTGCTCTCACCGAGTCACTGAGAGCTTGCAGAGCCCCTGAGGTGATGCTGAGCTCCATGGCCAGGCTGGCTCCCTGCTCTCACCGAGTCACTGAGAGCTTGCAGAGCCCCTGAGGTGATGCTGAGCTCCATGGCCAGGCTGGCTCTCTGCTCTCACAGAATCACAGAATCAACCAGGTTGGAAAAGACTTCAGAGGTCATCAAGTCCAACCTGTTACCTAATACCTAACACTTCATTCAGGGCCATCACCGGTGAGTGGCTGGAGGTGGCTGCATGCAAATCAGTCCATCAGTGATCTGGGTGAAGGGACAGAGTGGAACTTCAGCCAGTTTGCTGGTGATTGGAAACTGTGAGGAGTGGCTGACACCTCATCACGCTGTGCTGCCATTCAGCCACAGCTGGCCAGGCTGCAGAGTTGGGTGGAGGAACCTCATGAAGTTCAACCAGGGCAAGAGTAGGGTCCTGCCCCTGGGGAGGAACAACCTCCTGCAGCAGTACAGGTGAGGACTGACCTGCTGGAGAGCAGCCCCTAGGAGAAACGCCTGGGAGTGCTGGGGGACAAGTTCCCCACGGGCCAGCAGTGTGCCCTTGTAAGCAAGAAGGCTGAGGCTGTCCTGAGGGGCAGTAGGAAGCATTTGGCCAGCAGGTCAAGGGAGGGTCTCCTTCCCCTCTATTCTGCCTGGTGAGGCCACATCTGGAGTATTGTGTCCAGTTCTGGGCTCCCCAGTTCAAGAGAGACAGGGAACTACTGGAGAGAGTCCAGGGGAGGCTGCAAAGCTGCTGAGGGGCTTGGAGCATCTCTGAGGAGGAAAGGCTGAGAGCCCTGGGGCTGTTGAGCCTGGAGAGGGGCAGCCCCAGAGGGGATCTGATCAGTGCTCAGCAAGAGTTAAAGGGTGAGGGGCAAGAGGCTGGGGGCAGGGGTGGTCAGGGATTGGCACAGGCTGCCCAGGGAGGTGCTGGAGTCCCCATCCCTGCAGGTGCTGCAGAAACCTGTGGCCATGGTTTGGTGGCCATGGTGGTGTTGGGTTGATGGTTGGACTGGATGATCTTGGAGGTCTTTTGCAACCCCAACAATTCCAGGATTCTAGGATCCCAAGGGATGGGCAGATGGGCAGAGGGGTCAGGATGGGCCCCTCAGGCTCTTCTTCCCCTTCCCCTCCCTGCTGGAGGCAGCTCCTCATTTCAATTTCCAGAAACTGTGTGCAACAGCCTGGAAAACTGGGAAGGCAAAGTTGGCAGGCAGGAGCCCCTCTCGTGTTGAAACAGGACATTAAACCCCAAGAGCTTTATTAATAAGATTAATAACAGCTCCTGTCTGCTTAGCTGGGAAATTTCACCTGGCTTCAGGTTTTGCTCTGCAGCAGAAAGAGATTTAGGGGAGGAAAAAAACCAAACCACAATTGCCCAAGTGCTGCTTTGCCTGCACCAGGATGGGAGCGGTGAGGCAGGATGTGACCCCCCCCCCCGCCAGCCCTCCCGGCCCCATGGAGTGCCACAGAATGCATCAGGTTGGAAGGGACCCTCGACTGTCATCTCATCCAACCCCTCTTGCAGTCAGCAGGGATTTCTCCAGCTAGGTCAGGTCACACCCTGACACCTTCTGCCCTAGTGCTTAATAATGAGTTTTGCAACCAGTTGCCCCTGCACTGGGGTGGGAGGCACCACAGGGACCCACACTGGGGTGATTTTCCCCCCTTGCCCATCAGGGCTCAGCTGCTGGGAGCCCCCAGGGACTGGTGGGGCTCAGCATGGTGTTGAGGGGTTCAGTATGGTGTTGAGGGGTTCAGCATGGTGTTGGGAAGCTCATCATGGTGCTGGGAGGCTCAGTGTGGTGTTGAGGGGTTCAGCATGGTGTTGGGGAGCTCAGCATGGTGCTGGGAGGCTCAGTATGGTGTTGAGGGGTTCAGCATGGTGTTGGGGAGCTCAGCATGGTGCTGGGAGGCTCAGTATGGTGTTGAGGGGTTCAGCATGGTGTTGGGGAGCTCAGCATGGTGCTGGGAGGCTCAGTATGGTGTTGAGGGGCTCAGCATGGTGTTGGGAGGCTCAGCATGGTGCTGGGAGGCTCAGTATGGTGTTGAGGGGTTCAGCATGGTGTTGGGAAGCTCAGCATGGTGCTGGGAGGCTCAGTGTGGTGTTGAGGGGTTCAGCATGGTGTTGGGGAGCTCAGCATGGTGCTGGGAGGCTCAGTATGGTGTTGAGGGTTCAGCATGGTGTTGGGGAGCTCAGCATGGTGCTGGGAGGCTCAGTATGGTGTTGAGGGGTTCAGCATGGTGTTGGGGAGCTCATCATGGTGCTGGGAGGCTCAGTATGGTGTTGAGGGATGCAGTGTGGTGTTGGGGAGCTCAGCATGGTGCTGGGAGGCTCAGTATGGTGTTGAGGGGTTCAGCATGGTGCTGGGAGGCTCAGCATAGTGTTGAGGGGCTCAGCATGGTGTTGAGGGGCTCAGCATGGTGTTGGGGAGCTCATCATGGTGCTGGGAGGCTCAGTATGGTGTTGAGGGGTTCAGCATGGTGCTGGGAGGCTCAGCATGGTGCTGGGAGGCTCAGTATGGTGTTGAGGGGCTCAGCATGGTGTTGGGAGGCTCAGCATGGTGCTGGGAGGCTCAGTATGGTGTTGAGGGGTTCAGCATAGTGTTGGGAAGCTCAGCATGGTGCTGGGAGGCTCAGTGTGGTGTTGAGGGGTTCAGCATGGTGTTGGGGAGCTCAGCATGGTGCTGGGAGGCTCAGTATGGTGTTGAGGGGTTCAGCATGGTGTTGGGGAGCTCAGCATGGTGCTGGGAGGCTCAGTATGGTGTTGAGGGGTTCAGCATGGTGTTGGGGAGCTCATCATGGTGCTGGGAGGCTCAGTATGGTGTTGAGGGATGCAGTGTGGTGTTGGGGAGCTCAGCATGGTGCTGGGAGGCTCAGTATGGTGTTGAGGGGTTCAGCATGGTGCTGGGAGGCTCAGCATAGTGTTGAGGGGCTCAGCATGGTGTTGAGGGGCTCAGCATGGTGTTGGGGAGCTCATCATGGTGCTGGGAGGCTCAGTATGGTGTTGAGGGGTTCAGCATGGTGCTGGGAGGCTCAGCAGGGTGCTGGGAGGCTCAGTATGGTGTTGAGGGGTTCAGCATGGTGTTGGGGAGCTCAGCATGGTGCTGGGAGGCTCAGTATGGTGTTGAGGGGTTCAGCATGGTGTTGGGGAGCTCAGCATGGTGCTGGGAGGCTCAGTGTGGTGTTGAGGGGTTCAGCATGGTGTTGGGGAGCTCAGCATGGTGCTGGGAGGCTCAGTATGGTGTTGAGGGGTTCAGCATGGTGTTGGGGAGCTCAGCATGGTGCTGGGAGGCTCAGTATGGTGTTGAGGGGTTCAGCATGGTGTTGGGGAGCTCAGCATGGTGCTGGGAGGCTCAGTGTGGTGTTGAGAGGTTCAGCATGGTGTTGGGGGCTCAGGCTGGACCCATCCCAGTGATCCTGGGGTGGTTAGGGAAGCAGGAGCTGCAAGGGAAGGATGCAGGAGGGCTGGGGAGAGGGTTTGGAGTGGTGCAGGATGTGGGATGGGTTAAGGGGAGTTCATTTGGGCTGCTGCAATGCCCAGGAGTGTGCACAAGTTTGGGGGGGCTGTAGGGGGACCCCACTGAAGAGGGAAACCCTTGCAGGGATACTGGTGACAGCTTCTTTTCCCATTGCTCCTGTCCCTGTGTGCTCCCTCGTGGCCTCCATCAGTTCATGCCTTGAGGCAAGAGAGGAATCAAGAACATCCTCCTGCTGCTGTTTCATGAGCCCTGGGGGGGACCACGAGGTGGAATGGGGACAGGGAGTGTCCTGCCAGTCCCCTGGGGGATCTGTGGAGCAGCTTGGTCCTGCCTTGGCTGAGGGCCACCCCACTGCCACCTCTCAAGGAGCTTTGGCTGCACAGGGGGACCCCTCCCGAGTCAAACTTCTCACCTCTGTGGTCCCCAGACACAGACTGAGCTGTGAGGGCACAGAATTCTGCAGGGCCCTTTCAACCCTCAAAGGCCACCCCAACACTTTCATCCTTCCCCATGGGGGATCAGCTACTGGGAGCCCACAGGGAGCTGGGGTCTCAGTGTGGCTGTTGGGGGCTCTGCAGGTCTGGGTGATGTTGAGGGGGGAGGGGTTTAGGAAGCAGGAGCTTCGAGGGGGGTGTGCTGCAGGAGGGTGTAACATGGGTTTGGAATCCACAAGTGTCTGGGGGTGCAGCAAATCCAGCTCCATCCCCCTGGGGCTGGTGGGACCCCAAGCTGAGCTGGGGGCTGTTTGCAGGCCCTGGTGGGGGTGGTTCAGGAGTCACCCAACCTGGGGACTCCCCACGCAGCCCTTTGCCACATGCACTTGTGCAAGCTGGTCATCAGGGCCATATCCTGCCTCTGACCCAGCCAGGGGGACCTGTCCCCTTGGGGAGGAGGTGACACTGCAGCATGGTTCATCCCTCGGGCACCCCGGGGCTGGTGGTGACCACAATGGCACTGCAAAGCCACCAGCACTGGCTGGGCTGTGGGCTCCTGGCCTGGCTGTGCCCCAGCACCCTCCTCATCCTCACTGCCCAGATCTGGGGTCACTAAGCAGGGAGCACCCAGGGTCCAGGGTCACTGCCACACAGGGACACAGACAAAGGCAGGGTAGAGAGCAAGCTCTGAGAGCTGACCTGGTGCTTGGCTCTGGGGTTAATTGTCTTGGTTAGGGCTAATTAGTGCTCTGGGTCAGTCTGGGCTCTTCTCATAACAGGATCAATAGTGAGGCCCTTCATCACCTGTGTGCTGGGGACAGGGGGAGCACTGGGAGCCAGAGAAGAGGCAGTGGGAGGGACTGGAAATGGCTTTGCCTCAGGACCTGTCCAGTCTGGGACTCGAGGAGCTGTGGGCATGGCACTGGAGTGGTGCATCTGCCTGGCACCTTGACTCCTGGTGCCACCCTGCAGGGACAGCCTGGGGCAAAAGCCAGGCTGGAAATGTCCCAGAGGAGTGGAGGATGTTTAGGGTCATGGTGGAGGATGCTCAGATGGAAGACAAGGATGCTCAGGGTGGTCATGGAGGATGCTTGAGGAGATCATGGAGGATGCTCAGGGTGGGAGGGTAGGAGAGGGTACTTGATGGGATCATGAAGGATGGTGGAGGAGTAGAGGATGCTCTGGGTGAGGGTGAAGGATGCTCTGGGTGAGGGTGGAGAATGCTCTGGGTGAGGGCGGAGGATGCTCTGGGTGAGGGTGGAGGATGCTCAGCCTGGCAGCAGAGGATGCTGGGTCAGCACAGTGAGGGATGCTGAGGCCAGTGTGAGCCCACGGGAGGAGCTGTCTGCTCTCCACTCCTGAGCAGCAATGGCTCAGATTAATGGTGGTCTCTCAGCTGCTGCCTGGAAATATCAAGCTGAGAGTCCTTGTCCCTTCCCCTCGGGGCTCTCTCCTACAGAGCATCCTCTCCTCCTCCTACTCCTCCTCTTCTTCCTCCCCCTCCTCCTCCTCTCCACCGAATGACCAGCAGCAGTGGGAGGCTGGGCAGCATGGCTGTGGCCCTGGGGTGCAGCCAAGGTCCCTGCTCCCTTGCCCCCTGCCCCCAGCCCTGGGAGGGGACCCGGGCGCGGGGTGGGCAGCTTTGCACTGATCCTTTCCAGTCCCCAGCTGATATTTTCTCTTTTCCCCCCGCTCCTGTTTTGGCTCAGCCCTGTCCCCCTTCCCCTCCCCGAAAGCCTGGCATGCCCCTGGGGCATGGCCTTCCCATCTGCACACCGGATCCCCCCACCTCCTGTCCCCTCCTCTGCCGCCACTCCCAGCCGGTCGCCGGCCGCTTGCCAATTCCCCTCGGCAGCTGCAGGGACTGGGAGGCAAAATGCTCCCTTCCGGGCCCCTTCTCGGAGCATCTGGCAGGGTTCTCCCCGGCTCAGCCCGGGGAGGACACGGCAGGAGCCCTGGGATGGGCACTGGAGTGGCACAGGGCTGGCACTGAGCCCCCACAGCAGTGCAGGGGCACGATGGGGTGGTCAAAGTGCAGCAAGGTTTGGGGGATGGGGTGGGGAGGGTCTCTGGTGTCTCTCTGCTCCCCGGGGCTGGAGATGGCGCTGGGGGGCTTGCTGGAGGGTGGCATCCCCCTGGCATGGCAGTGTGGCCATCAGGAACCCCATGGCCACAGGTACCACAGATGGGCTTCAGTGGGGACACTGTGGGGATGATGCTGTGGGGCTGGGATCAGGTGTGGAGCTCGGAGGGCCTGGGGCTCATCCCCAAGGGCTGAGGGTCCTGGTGCCCATCCTAGCCATGCCTTTGGCACCTCTGTCCTCTGGCTGTGCTACTGCAACCCATGGTCACATCACCTTGCCCTTTGCTCCGGGGGACACCCAGGCTGTCACCCCCTTTTTTCTGGGGGGAGGGGGACAACATGGGACAGAGCTGGAGGGAGGGGGAGGCACATGCAGGATGGGTGCTGGGACCTGTTTGATCACCTTCTGGGAATCATGGCACTGGGAACTACATCTCTGGGAAGTGTGTCTCTGGGGATGGTGTCTGTGGTGGCTCCAAACACAGATCTAATCTGGCAGCAGCAGGCTGCTGTGACCTGCTCGGTAATCACTCATTGATCAGCAAGGGCTTTACTTTGGGATTTGTAATTGTTTCCCCATCCCCCCCCCCCCCCCCCCCGATGCTCAACAGTTGTGTAGTGACAGTGAGCAGAGGCTGGGGCAGGTCCCTTTGGTCCCTTTGGCAGCATGGTGGGAGGACATCCCTGTCCCTTGCCCAGGGCCACCAACCTTCCTTGGGCAGCATCTCACCAGACTCAACCTGCAGCCCCTTAAGCCCAGCCTGGATTTGGCCCTGAGCTCAGCACTGGTGATGGGCAGGGTGCTGGGCACAGCTGGGTTGGCACACACAGGAGAGTGATGCCATGGTAAATTGGTGTCCAGCTGGGCTCCAGTGGGTGCCAGGGGCACCATTTTGGGTTGGTCTGTGCCCCATTGGGTGCAAGTCCTCCCCATCACCCATGAACACTCCCATCCCACCGTCCAGGACAGGGCTGCTGCCCAAACGTTGCCACCCACAGGGTGCTGCTGCCCCAAGCCATCCCTCTTTGGGGTGCACCAGCAGGAGGGATAAGGATTTCCACCTCCAAATTCCAGGGGGAAGACCCAGCCCAGGAGCACCCATGGCCTGGGCACAGGACTTGGGGGGACTCCTGGGGTCCTCCTGTGGGATCCCCTATGGCACAGACACAGGATTATTGCTCCCATCATTTCTTGGGGTCCCCACACGCAGCTCCAGAGCTCTCCCCGCGTCCACCTGCTTCATCTTCTCTCTCACTGAGGGTGATGCCAAGCCCGTTAACGACCCTGCTAACGACCCTGACCTCATCTCCTGCCTTGCAGCAGCTCCAGGCCCTAATTATTTTTCATCAAGCCCCCCTCAAGAAGGAGCTGCATGGTGGCTGGCTCGGGGAGGGGTCCCGTGGGGAGGTGACACTTGTCAGACAAAGCAAACCCAGCCCTGACAAAGGGCCTTGAATTATACATGGGGCATGGACTCGCTGCCTGCCCAGCAATTAGTGCTGTCCTCGTTAGCAGCCTTGCTGGTGGGGTTGGTGTCCCCCAGCCGGCAGAGGGGGGATAGAGCAGGGGGAGGTGGGCACGGCCCCATTTCTCATGGGGGGGGGTCCCTAGGAAGTGGTGGAAGCACTGATCCTGTGTCTAGGAGGGATCCCTGTGGGTCCCCAGGAGGCCTCCCCAGTGTTTTGAGATGGAAATCCTCATCCTTTAGACTAGATCCCAGGGAGGCATTTTGGATGCTGAGGGCGGTGAGGCCCTGACCCAGGCTGCCCAGAGAGGTGGGAGCTGCCCCGTCCCTGGCACCATTCCCGCTCAGGTCGGTTTGAGCATCCTGCTCCAGCTGCAGATGTCCCTGCTGGCTGCAGGCGGTTGGACTGGGTGAGCTTTAAAGGACCCCTCGGTGTTTCTCTGATTCATCCCTCCCGGGGTGCCCCCCAAATGCAGGGTGGCTTGGCCCAGCACCCACCACCCAGCTGGCAAAGCCATCCCGTGTGGTTTTGGGGTTAAACCTCAGGCTTTGGGGGGAAGATCCTGGGCTCCTCCACGTGGGGCTGGCCCCAGAGCCGTGGGGCTGTGCTCATGCCCTCGTTGGATGCGCGGGGGTGGGGGGATGTGCTGGCCAGGCCGGCCCCACCGCAGGGCTGGAGATGCTGGGGTGGTGCTGTGCCCCTGCTGAGCCACGGCGCTGTCCCCCGCGGTGACATCCCTGGGTCGCGCTTGTCATTAACGGAGGCAGCCGAGCGGAGCGGCCCCGGGGCGGGCGCTGGGCTGGGCCGGCCCCAGCAGCTTCCCCTCCACCAGCACCAACAAAGGGGTTAAAAGCAACCCCAAGGAACCTCTCCCGAGCGTGGTGGGGATGAAAAGAGGCCAAAGCAATTAACGGCAGCGATTGTGAGGGATGTTTAAGGAGCCTCTAATGAGCTCCCAGCCGCTGCAGCTGCTAAGCGCTGGGATGGTGCAGGATGGAACCCTCCTGGCCGTGAGTGGGGAAGTTGTTGGTGGCTTTGAGCATCCCTTTGCTATAGGGAGTGCTCCAAATGTTCAGGTCTGTGCTTTATTAGGACAGCATATCCAGTTCTGTCACTCTGCTCTGGTGCCCCCCAACCTAAGAAGGACCTGCAGGTGCTGGAGAGGGTCCAGAGGAGGTCACAGAGATGATCAGAGGGCTGGAGAACCTCTGCTGTGGACACAGGCTGGAAGAAAGGGGGCTGTTCAGCCTGGAGAAGAGAAGGCTCCAGGGAGACCTTAGAACTGCATTTTGATATCTGAAGAGGACCTCCAGGCAGGCTGGGGAGGGACCCCAGGCTGTGGGGTTAGGATGAGAGGCAATGGTTTGGAACTGGAGCAGGGCACAGTTAGGTTGGACCTCAGGAGGGGGTTCTGCACAGTGAGGCTGGGGAGACACAAGAACAGGCTGCACAGGGAGGTAGCTGAAGCCTCATCCCTGGAGAAATTCAAGATCAGACTTGATGTGGCCCTGGGCAGCCTGATCCAGTTGGAGATGTCCCTGCTGACTGCAGGGGTTGTGGACAAGATGACCTTTGAGGGTCTCTTCCAGCCTGATGCAATCTGTGAGTCTGTGAATCCTGGAGATCCCTGGAAGTGTTCAAGGCCATGTTGGATGAGGCTTTGAGCAACCTGCTCCAGCAAGAGGTGTCCCTGCCCATGGCAGGGGCTTGGAACTGGATGGTTCTGGGATCTCATCCTGTGGGGGGTGTGTGGATGGGGTGATGACGGCAGCAGCTGGATGCTCTGTGGGACTGCAGCCCTGAGCTGGACCATGGTGAAGTGGGGCTCCTTGGTCATGGTGATGGAGGTGAGAGGAAATTTAAGGCAGCCCTGTTGGATTGGTATTAAATCCCTCAGCAGATAACAAGTGGCACTAATGATGGCCTGGACAGAACTTCACTCCTTAAAGCACCCCAAATAACATTGTGGGTGCTTGGGGAATCAGCCAGGTCCCTTCTGTGCTGCTCACTGCTTCCTACCACCTGGGTGCTTTGGAATTCCACCCATGGGAGAATTTGTCCTTGCCTGGCCAGCACTCATGGATGCCTTCTCCCTTTGGAATGCTGAGCACATCCAGCCAGGAGCACACCCAGCCAGGAGCTTGGGGCTGATTTACAGTGTAGGAACAAGAACATATCCTCAGCTCTCCCAGAAACTGGCCTGTGAGGGTTTCACTCACCCAGGGATGAGCATGGCCATGACAGCAGCAGGCAGTGATGCCCCTCAGCAGATGTTGTGGCTGCTGTAGGTTGAGGAGTCACCCCAAGGAGAGAGAAACCCACAAGGTTTGTGCTACAAATCCTTCCTGTGCTGGCAGCTAGCTGCCCACGGGGTGCTGGGCAGTTCAGTCTCCTCAGCCTGCATCTCAAGGTGGTTTTATTCTGTATTTCAAGCCTAAACTGTTGGATAAGTGCTGGAAGAAACACTCCTGTTGGCAGGGCTGGGTGGCTGCACCCCTGGGTACCACCTGCAGATCCACAGAATGGTTTGGGCTGGAAGGGACATCA
Source organism: Picus viridis (assembly GCA_033816785.1). NCBI lineage: Eukaryota > Metazoa > Chordata > Aves > Piciformes > Picidae > Picus > Picus viridis. The sequence continues at coordinate 6,689,247 of CM066597.1, read as the reverse complement.
AAGATCATCCAGTTCCAACGCCCCTGCCACGGGCAGGGATGCCTCACACTAACTCGGGTTGCTCAAGGCTTCATCCAACCTGCCATTGGGAAGGGGCATCCACAGCCTCCCTGGGCAACCTGTTCTACTGTTTCCCCACCCTCACTGGAAAGAATTCCCTCCTCCTCTCCAGTCTCAACCTCCTCTCTCCCAGCTCAAAACCATTGTCCCTCATCCTGGCACTCCCAGCCCTTGCCAAAAGTCACTCCCCAGCTCCCCTGGAGCCCTCTTCAAGCACTGGAAGGCTTCTGTAAGGTCTCCCTGGAGCCTTCTCTTCTCCAGGCTGCCCCCTTTTTTTATCCCTGTGGGATGCAGGAGCATCCTCTCCTCCTCCAAACCATCCTCTCCTCCTCCAAACCATCCTTTCCCTCCCCTCACGCTCAGTGTTTTGGGAGGCGTGCGGGCTTTCGCCTCCCCACCGGCTGCCGCCGGCTGCTCCTTTGGCGGCGCCTGGGCTCCCCGGGAGAGTATTTTTGCTCCCCAGGGGATTATTTTTGCTCCTCAGCTCTTCCAAGGAAGGCGGGGGGGGGGGGGGGGAGGAAGATTGTTACCAGGCAGATTTCTCTCTCTCTCTCTCTCTCTCTCTCTCTCTTTTTTTTTTTTTTCCTCCTCTTTTTTTTTCCCCTCCTCCCCCAGTGTTCTCCTTCCCAGCCTGCAGGGTGGTGGGAGGAGGGAGGGACGGGTGGTTTCCATAGCGATGCGCTTGGCTTTAATCAGTGTTTCTTTCCTGGGAGGATTGATTAGGAAAGGTGTCACTAAATAAGTCACTAAATTGGATTCTTTTTGAATGGGTTTTTTTTGGTGTTTTTTTTTTTTTTTTTTAAAGAGAGAGAGAGATTTATTTATTTCATTTCCACCCCCCCCACTCCCCCTCCCCTTCCTCTTTTGGGTTACATTATCAACGACGCCGTCTGAGAGCCAGGAGAAATTCCCTCTTGCTCCTCGCAGCTCTCTTGGGCTGAAGAACTTCCCTGGCAGAATTAGGATGGAAATTGCCTCCAGGGTAAGCTGTGTCAGCAGAGAGCCATGGAATGGGTTGGAGTGGAAGGGGATCTCAAAGACCATACAGAGTAGAGCATGAAGCAGGTTGGAAAAGACCTCAGAGGTCGAGTCCTACCTATTGGATGAGAGGTTGGACTCAATGGTCTCAAAGATCTCTTCCAACCTGGTCTATTCTATTCTATTCTATTCTATTCTATTCTATTCTATTCTATTCTATTCTATTCTATTCTATTCTACTCTACTCTACTCTACTCTATTCTCTTCTACTCTATTCTCTTCTACTCTATTCTCTTCTACTCCACTCCACTCCACTCCACTCCACTCCACTCCATTCCACTCCACTCCATTCCACTCCACTCCACTCCACTCCACTCCACTCCACTCCACTCCACTCCATTCCACTCCATTCCATTCCATTCCATTCCATTCCATTCCATTCCATCACATCACCCAACACCATCTCATCAACTAAACCATGGCACCAAGTGCCTCATCCAGTTTCTTCTGAAACACTTCCAGGGATGGTGACTCCACCACCTCCCTGGGCAGCACATTCCAATGGCCAATCTCTCTTTCTGGGAAGAATGTCTTCCTAATATCCAGCCCAAACCTCCTCTGGTGCAGCTTGAGACTGTGTCCTCTTGTTCTGGTGCTGGTTGCCTGGGAGAAGAGACCAACCCCCACCTGGCTCCCCTGGCTACAACCTCCCTTCAGGTAGTTGTAGAGAGCAAGAAGGTCTCCTCTGAGCCTCCTCAGCTCCCTCAGCCCCTCCTCACAGGGCTGTGCTCCAAACCACAGGTGTAGGATAAATGGGATGACACTGATAGATAGGATGGATGGAATACATGGGAGGACTGGGATAGGGTGGATAAGATGGATGGGAAACATGGGAGGAATGGGATAGGATGGATAAAATGGATGGAATGCATTGGATGCACAGGATAGATGGGATGGGATTGATAGGATGGATGGGATGCATAGAAGGAATGGCTTAGGATGGATAAGATGGATGGGATACATAGGAGGAATGGGATAGGATGGAGAGGATGGATAAAATGGAAGGAATGAATGGGATGCACAGGATAGATGGGATGGGATTGATGGGATGGATGGATGGGATGCACAGGAGGAATGGGATAGGATAGCTGGGAGGCATAGGAGGAGGTGAAATGGAACAGGATGGGGTGTGATGGGATTGTTGGGTAGGATGGATGGAATGCATGGGATACATAGGCTAAATGGGATGAGATTGATGGATGGGATGCATAGGAGGCATGAGATGGATAAGATAGGATGGATAAGATGCATGGGATGCACAGGGTAGATGGGATGGGAGTGGTGGATAGGATGGATGGGGTTCATGGGAGGGATAGGACGGGATGAGATTGATGGATGGGATGGATAAGAATGGGAGGAATGGAATGCATGAGATGCATAAATGGATGGGATTGATGGATAGGATGGGATGGATGAATTAGATGGGCTGCACAGAGTCGATGGGATTGATGGATAGGATGGCTGTGATGGATGGGATGAGGTGGGATGAGATGGATGGATATAATGTGATGGATAGGATGCACAGGAGGGATGGGATGGGTTAGAATGGGGTGGGTGGGTGGGTGGATGGATGGGGCAGCAGGCTCCCTTGCATCCCAGACATACAATGGGATTATCCAGGCATGGCATGGGGCTGTATAGCTCCTTCATTCCCCCTCTGCTTCCAGATGGATTTGCTCCAACCTACAGCTGGACTTCTGCTTGGGGCTGCCTGAAGCTGTGTGCCTTGGCTCTGCCCTGGGTCTCCTCAATGCCCTGGGCCCATTCCTCCTGCAGCCCTATGGTCCTTGCTCATGTCTCCTCCTGATCTCCTCATGGCCTAATTTAGGTTAAAAGCTCTCATTCAGGAATCCAAATCCCACCTCTCTGTGCCAAGCCAGGAGTCCCAGCCCAGCTCCTGTGGGCGCAGAGCAGCTCTCACCTCCGTGTCCTCAAGGCATAGCCTTTCTCCAGGTCTGCTTCGTCACCCCTCTGTGCCTCAGTTTCCCCATTAGGCCTTTGCTGATGGACCTGGTCACCCTGGCCAGGAGAGCAAATGCTCCCAGTGTGGTGCTGAGCAGGGGCAGGTAGGACTCAGCCCATTTCCCAGGCAAAATGAGGCACAGCACAGTGGGCAGTACGGGATCAGCCCCTCTCCAGCTATCACTGGTGGCCTTGGAGCTTCAAGCAGCACCTCAGCCTCATGGGAATCTGTGGCTGGGTCCCACTGGGGTGGCAGCCCTATGCCTCAGTTTCCCCTCCATGCCAAGTGCCTCCTTGGGCACTTACCCCAACTCCAGGGACACTGCTGGCACCTCCTTACCCCATCCCATGAGTGCCACCACCCCATGTCCTCCCCACCTAGGGGCCTGGGTTGTTTCAGGTGCACTTGCAAGGTCATGCTGAGTGGATGCAGAGCAGAAGGAGCAGACAGGAGGGTTCCAGCTGCCTCCTGCAAGGACACCTGGGTGTGTTTGGGGTTCCTGAGTGGTTCCCAAAGGGATGGAGCAGTTTCCTGTGGGATAAAGCCTATGGTACAGGAGGGCATCACGCCAGAGCCAGGCAGGGAACTGAGCTGCTTTGATTCCCTCCCTCCCCCTTGGCAGGGAGATGTTTCCTTGCTGGGGGGCAAGAGGAAGGGGAAAGCCTCATGCTGGCATTGATGGGATGCAGATGACAGATGGGATCTTGGAGCTAAACAGATGTGACACTGCTGGAGAGCTAAACCAGCCTGCTCAGGGGAATTCCTGATGCTTCCTGGGGAAAAAAAAAACCTCCCTCTGGGAATTCCTCTGGGAATAATGACGCCCCCCAGTGGCTCCTCACTGGGGACACCAGAGCTGGCAAGAACCAAATCCACCCAGACCCAGAGATCTGGGGGCTGAAGGGCTCAGCTCAGGGCTTTGTTTTAAGGGCATGAATCAGGAGGAGCCTGGGGTGGTGATGGAGCATCCCAGCCCTCTCCATACCCCAAATCCCAGCTTTTGGCATTCCCAGCCTGGAGGAGCACTGGGAAGGTTTGGGAGTGCCTCAGTTTCCCTTCTCTATGATGGTGCCAAAACAAGAGGGGGCTGGGTTTGACCTGCCTTGTGCAGGGAGGGAATTTGCAACCCTGGGACAGCATTTAAGTACAGATCATCATCACCATCATCACCATCACCATCATCATCATCATCACTGCTATTATTATTATTATTATTATTATTATTATTATTATTATTATTATTTTATTTTACTTTTAATTATTTCTTTATTACTATTTTAATTAGTTTTTAATTATTATTTTCAATTGTTATCATTCTTGGGGTTGGACTTGAAGATCTCTGGAGGGCCCCTCCAACCCCTATCATTCTATGATTCTTCTATGATTTTTCTATTATCATCATCATCATCATCACTGTTATCATTATCATCATCATCACTGTTATCATTATCATCATCATCATCATCACTATTATCATTATTATCCTCATTATCATTATTATTATCACCATTAGCCACCCCAAGACTGCATTTCCCAGCCCTCCTTCTATGAGTTCCCCCCAGGGGTGGATGAAGCCAGGAGCACAGATTCAGGCTGCAAGGCTTGGTGTGGCCCCAGCCCTATGAGGGTGCTGGGTACTCCCTGGGCTGGGTGCCCTGAGTGACCCCTACCCAGGGGTCCAGCTCACCCTGGGCCATATCCAGCCCATGGAGCAGGTTGCTGGTGCTGGGCTCCTGGGGTCCAGTGTCTAGACAAGAGCAGCCAGCTGGGACTGCCACCAGGTTCCCATGGCAACGCTGCTGGATGCAGGAAATGAAATGAATAGCCAGGTTTAGGGTGGGGGAAGAGGGGAGAGGAAAGGGAGCCCAGAGATTGGGTGCTGGGGGCTGGCTGGGTGCTGGGAGAGCTGTGGTGAGGGATTTTGGGCACCCCAAATCTCTGCCTGGGGCCCCCAGCTCCCCCAGTCACATCCTGGAGATCTGGGATGCTGGAGCCCTGTGCTGGGAGCTCCTACCTGCAGTGATGCTGGGGGGCAAAAAGAGGCCTCCAAAAGCTGCTGGCATCAAGGGGGGTGGTGGGGGTGGTTTGCACCAGCTGGGGGAAGACTCAATTTGTGCCTCTTTCATAGGATCATAGATTCACAGAATGGGTTAGGTTTGAAGGGACCTTAAAGCCCTGCCATGGGCAGGGACGCCTCCCATCAGCCCAGGCTGCTCAAGGCTCCATCCAGCCTGGCCTTGAACACCTCCAGGGTGGGGACAGCCACAGCCTCCCTGGGCAGCCTGTGCCAGTGTCTCCCCACCCTCACTCTCAAGATTTTCTTCCTAATCTCCAGTCTAAGTCACCTCACTTTTTCCTCCTGCCCTGTTTCACATGGGGGCTGCTGGGTCCTTGAGCATCTTGGCCAAGGGCCACCTGGAATCACAGAACTGCAGAGATTGGAGACCATCACACCTTTGAGACCACCACATCCGAGCACTGGCCCAGAGCTCACAATCCCACCTCTGCTGCTAAGTCACTGCCACTAAACCATGTCCCTCAGCACCACATCCCCATGGCTTTGAAAGCCCTCCAGGGCTGGTGATTTCACCACCTGCCTGGGCAGCCTGGGCCAGTGCCTGAGAACCCTCCATGGAAGAAATGTTTCCTAATCTCCAGCCTGAACCTCCCCTGGCACAACTTGAGGCATCCTGCTCACCACCACCCTCCCCCCACAGATGCCAGCAGGCAGTCAGGGCTCGGTGCCTTTAATTTCTTCTCTGCCATGCCACAAAGGCTTTTGCAAGTTGGAAGTAGGTCAAGAACTTGTTTCCAAGACATTAAGTGGAGTCCCTGGGTTCTCAGTGGTCTTTGCACCTTCTGTGCCTTCACTTGCTTCCTGTTTGGTCACAGCCAATGCCCTGCATGGGGGCTCTGCTGCTCCTGGGGACCCCACAATGGAACCCCCTCCTTGGGCTCCCCAGGATTAGGGTGAAGGCACTGGGAGAGTGAGAATTAACAAAATCATAGAATCATAGAATGGCTGGGCTGGAAAGGACCTCTGGAGAGCACAGGATCCCAGCATGGTGTGGGGCTGGAAAGGACCTCTGGAGAGCACAGGATCCCAGCATGGTGTGGGGCTGGAAAGGACCTCTGGAGAGCACAGGATCCCAGCATGGTGTGGGGCTGGAAAGGACCTCTGGAGAGCACAGGATCCCAGCATGGTGTGGGGCTGGAAAGGACCTCTGGAGAGCACAGGATCCCAGCATGGTGTGGGGCTGGAAAGGACCTCTGGAGAGCACAGGATCCCAGCATGGTGTGGGGCTGGAAAGGACCTCTGGAGGCACAGGATCCCAGCATGGTGTGGGGCTGGAAAGGACCTCTGGAGAGCACAGGATCCCAGCATGGTGTGGGGCTGGAAAGGACCTCTGGAACTCATCCAATCCAACCACCCTGCTAAGGCAGGGCACCCACATCAGCTTGCCCAGGATCACAATGGCCAGGGAGGTTTAAAATGCCTCCAGAGAAGGAGACTGCATAACCTCTCTGAGCAACTTGCTCCAGGGCTCCAGCACCCTCAAACCAAACGTGCTGTGGGGTTACCTGTGGGAATGTCCCAGTGGGGACCAACAGCATCAGCACTCCATTAGCAGGGCAGGTCCTGCCCCATAGCTCTTCCCAAGGGGTGGGTTTTTCCCCTAAATCCCACTATTTTCTCAGCAGGGACATCCCCAGAGCATCACCCAGCACCCAGCTGTGGGGCTCAGCAGCTTGGGGGGAGGGCTCAGGGAGGTGCTGGCCATGAGTGAGCAGCATGGAGGGGCTGTCCTCATCCCTACATCCCAGGAGATGATCCCCCCAGCTCTGGAGCCAGGTCCCATCTCTCTCTACCCGTTGCAAGCACACCCCTGATGCATCTGTGTCAGCAGATGTGTCACCTCCATGGTCAGGAGGCGAGTGGCTGGAGCGTGGGAGGGGTTGCTGCTGCCTCCCACATCAAGCCCGGGGGGGTGGGGGCCACAGCTGGGGCCAGCATCCTCGCCCTGGGCCCTGGTGATGTGAATGTCACCTCCCCTGGGCACTGTGGCAGGAGGCCCTGGATAAATCACCCTTGTGATCACCAGGACAGCAAGTGCCCAGACACGTGTGCCCTGGGGTCAGCGGTGCCCACAGGTGGCCATGTCTGAGGGGAGACCTCATTGCTGTCTACAGCTCCTGAAAGGAGGTTGCAGTGAGCTGGGGGTTGGGCTCTTCTCCCTAGGATCAGGGGATAGGAGAGGAACTGGCCTGAAATTGTGCCAGGGGAGGGTTAGGTTAGAGATGAGGAAACATTTCTTTGCTGCAAGAGTGGTCAGGGGTTGGAACAGGCTGCCCGGGGAGGTGGTGGAGTCCCCAGCCCTGGAGGTGAAACCTGTGATCCTGTGGTGAGACATTGGAACAGGCTGCCCAGGATGCCTCATCCCTGGAAGTCTTCCTTGTCTCCAGCCTGAATCTCCCTCTTTCAGTTCAAACCATCACCTCTTGTCGTGTCACACGATGCTCTGCTCAGAACTCTGTCCCCAGCTTTCTGATCAGTTCCTTTCAGCACTGAAAGGCCACCAGGAGGTCTCCCTGGAGCCTTCTCTTCTCCAGGCTGCACAACCCCAACACTCTCAGCCTGGCCGCACAGCAGAGAGCTTCCAGCCCTCCCAGCGTTGCTGTGACCCTGTGGTTCCACCTGAATCTGGTGCCAACACCTCTAAAATATCTCATTTTCCTCCAGCTCTGCCCAGAGCCCCTGGGCTGAGCCCAGACAGCTCCAGACCTCCAAGGAGCTTGCTCACCCATGTCCCCTGCTGCCATGGTCCTCCCTGGGCACCACCACATGCTGATGGAGCCCATCCCCTGCTCTTGCCCACTTCAGTTCCTGGCTGGGAGGGCATCTCCTGGAGCAGAGCTGGGGCACACACCTGCTGCCCACTCATTGCTGTGATTTGCTCAGAGGCAGCTTGGGGCTGATCAATAACCTACAGAGTGTTTAATTAAGAGGGAGCCCAAAACTGGCTGCATTGATTTGCTGCTTGTTTATCTTAATTAGCAGTGGGCTGGGGGGTGGCTCCTGACCCCACACCCCCAGGTGTATTTCATCTCCCATGGATGCCAGAGCCCCAGTAAGAGCTGCAAGGGGACAGTGGGGTATTAATGAGGGTGGGTCCTTAATGGGAGTGCTATTAATGTGGGAAAGAGCCCTCATGGGAAGAGGAGAGCTTGGGGAGGGTGCTCTGAGGTCTACTGCTCATCTGGATTTGGGGGGGTTGGATGCTGCTGGTCCCCAGATTGCTCACAGGTTTCTTGTGGAGGGCAAGGAGAGCTTGCAGAGCTCTTGAGGCAATGAGAGCTCTGTGGCCAGGCTGGCTCCCTGCTCTGGCTTCATTCAGTGTCACCACTGGTGAGTGGCTGGTGGTGGCTGCATGAAAATCAATCCATGGTGAAGGGACAGAAGGGGTCCTCAGCCAGTTTGCTGGTGATATGAAACTGGGAGGAGTGGCAGGTCCAGAGAAGGGCAACCGAGCTGGGGAAGGGTCTGGAGAACAGGGCTGGGGACGAGAAGCTGAGGGAGCTGGGGGTGTTCAGGCTGGAGAAGAGGAGGCTGAGGGAGACCTCATTGCTCTCTGCAGCTCCCTGAAAGGAGGCTGCAGTGAGGTGGGAGTTGGTTTGTTTGAACAAGTAACAAGTGCTAGACAAGGGGACAGCCTCAAGCTGTGCTGGGGGAGGTTTAGGTTGGGCATGAGGAACAATTTCTTCCCCTTGAGGGTTATCAAGCCCTGGAAGAGGCTGCCCAGGACAGTGGTGGAGTCCCCCTCCCTGGAGGGGGTTCAAAGCTGTGCAGATGCGGTGCTGAGGGCCATGGATTAGTGGTGACCTGGCAGTGCTGGGTTAAGGGTTGGGCTCAGTGATCTTAAAAGCCTCTCCCAACCCAAAGGATTCTGTCCCTCTGTAATCTCCCAGCTCAAAGAGTGCCCAGAACCCAACCCTCGCAGGCTGCTCCTGCTAAGCAGCTCTGTCAACAGGCAGCAGATCGATGGATAGCTCCCAAGCCCCGTGCTCCTTGGATCATTCATTATTTACATGCCTCAATTGAGGAGATTTAGGGCCCAGTTGTGAGTGTTTCCCGAGGCTGTTTCCTCAGAGAGTTTAAACAGCGTGGGAGGGAATTAAACCTCAATGCCAACAGCTCCAGCCCGGCCCCGCGGAGCCCGTGGCTGCTCCACAGCTTGGCATCAGCTTGAGCTGAGCCCAGGGTGCTGCCAGCGTGGAGCCACCAGATCCTACCCTAGGGATGGGACAACAGAGCTGTTGGCTCTGCCTTCGGCTGGGTGGAGCTGGGCTCCAGATTTTCTGGTCCAAAGAAGGGCAATGAAGATGGAGGAGGAGCAGGGGGCTGGAGCTGCTCTCCTGCGAGCACAGACTGAGGGAGTTGGGGCTGTGTGGTCTGGAGAAGAGAAGGCTCCCAGGAGACCTCATTGTGGCCTTCCAGTATCTGAAGGGGGCTGCAGGAAAGCTGGAGAGGGACTTTTGAGGGTGTCAGGGAGTGATAGGACTGGGGGGGGTGGAGCAAAACTAGAAATGGGTAGATTGAAATTGGATGTTAGGAGGAAGTTGTTCCCCATGAGGGTGGTGAGAGACTGGCACAGGTTGCCCAGGGAGGTGGTGGAAGCCTCCTGCCTGGAGGTGTTTGCATCCAGGCTGGATGTGGCTGTGAGCAACCTGCTGCAGTGTGAGGTGTCCCTGGCCATGGCAGGGGGTTGGAAATGGATGGTCCTTGAGGTCCCTTCCAACCCTGACAGTTCTGTGATTCTGTGGTGAAGGGTCTGGAGAACAGGGCTGGGGAGGAGCAGCTGAGGGAGCTGGGGGTGTTGAGCCTGGACAAGAGAAGGCTGAAGGGAGACCTCATTGCTCTCTACAGCTCCCTTGAAAGGAGGCTGGAGCCAGGTGGAGGTTGGTCTCTTCTCCCAAGCAACCAGTGATAGGACAAGAAGGAATGGCTTTGTGTTGCACCAGGGTAGGTTTAGGTTGGACATGAGGAACAATTTCTTCCCCCAAAGGGTTGTCAAGGCCTGGCCCAGGCTGCCCAGGGCAGTGGTGGAGTCCCCATCCCTGAAGGGGTTTCAAAGCCCTGGAGATGTGGTGCTTGGGGGTATGGCTTAGTGGTGGACTTGGCAGAGTAGGGTTAATGGTTGGGCTCAATGATCTGGAATGTCTCTTCCAACCTAAATGATTCTTTGACTTATCAGGCTCTCATCAGAGCCCTCATGAAGCCAATCTAATGAGTGCCTGATGCTTTATGCCTGGGGAAACTGAGGTGAGATGCTGGTTGCCCATACAGATGGATTAGCCATGGCTCATCCTCCTGTAACAAGTAGAGAAGGACTTCTGCCACCTCATTTCTTCCACCCTCTCCCTGTAATGAGGCCACATTAAGTGGGGCTGGCTGGGCAGGGATGCTGCAGCACCCTGGGCTCAGTGCATCCCCATGGGAGCACCAGGATGGAGCTCCCCATGGCAGCTGCTGCTGAGTGGTGGGGAGGGATGTAAAACCCATTTTCTCCTCCAGCTGTGAGGATAAGCTGCCCTTTCTCTGCCAGGGGGAGAGGCTTTCCCCTTTAGGAGGAGAAACTGAGGCACAGTGCTGCAGGGAGGACTCAGAGCCCTGGAGGTTTGTTGGGTGAATCTGGGGCATGTCCAAGAGCAATGAGACAGGGCTGGGCTGTCAGGAAGATAAATGCAAAGAGGATTTTGGTTTGCAAGGCTGCTGGAGACACAGCTCGCTGCAGCCCTGTCCCCGTACCCTCAGGGACTGCAGCAGCCAACACACCCTGTGCTCCCTCAAAAGTCCCCTAAAAATACCTCAGCTTCATCAAATCACCATTTTTTGACTTAAAGCCTTCAGAGCATGCTCCAGTGCCTCCCATCCTACCTCTGCTGGCACCTTTCCCTAAGCTAATCCTGTAAGTGAGAAGAATAGGCCCCGAGATGCCAGGAAATGGAGCCATACAGAAGTGCTGGGCTCAGGGGGATCACAGCAGCTCCCTCCCCAGTTTAAGGTGCCCTGAGGTTTATTAGGTTACATCATGTCCTTAGTTGTGGATTCCAAATGACAGTGGTGACCATGGCCAGGGATCGGCACAGGCTGCCCAGGGAGGTGGTGGAGTCGCCAGTCCTGGAGGTGTTCAAGCACTGTGTGGCCATGGCACTTGGGGACATGGTTAGGTGGCCATGGTGGGGTTGGGTAGAGGTGTGGGGACTTGATCCTCCTAGAGATCTTTCCCAACCTTTATGATTCTGTGACCCAGTCTCAGTTGTGGTCCAGGGGGAGGCAGCAAGGAGCTGGTGAGGATGGGCAGGAAAATCATAGAGTAGAAGCACAGAATCAACCAGGTTGGAAAAGACCTCAGAGATCACCAAGTCCAACCTATTACCCAATGCCTAACACCTCCTGACAACTAAACCATGGCTCCAAGTGCCACATCCAAGCCTTTGTTGAACACCTCTAGGGACAGGGACTCCACCACCTCCCTGGACAGCACATTCCAGTGGCAAATTACTCTTTCTGGCAAGAACTTTCTCCTCACTTCCAGCCTAAACTTCCCCTGGCACAGCTTGAGACTGTGTCCTCTTGTTCTGAATCCCTTGCAGAATCCCTGGGGACCCCACACACAACCCAGGCAGGAGTTTTTCCGTGGGTAAGCTGGGAAGAACCCAGCCTGGGGAGGAATTTTAAGCAGTGCCCAAGAACTGAGCCACGGGGAAGCTGAGGCACAGAGGGTGGGGTTGACAAGCTGATGTCTGCCTGTTCCCCCTTCTCAGCTCCATCTCAGCACCCTGGGGTAGGACAAGGGACAGTGGATATAAACTACAGCACAGTTCCCCCTCAACCTGAGGAGGAACTTCTTCACTGTGAGGGTCACAGAACCCTGGAGCAGGCTGCCCAGAGAGGTTGTGGAGTCTCCTTCTCTGGAGACTTTCCAGCCCCATCTGAATGTGTTCCAGTGTGACCTGTGCTGGATTCCATGGCCCTGCTCTGGCAGGGGGGTTGGGCTCGATGACCTTCAGAGGTCCCTTCCAACCCCTAGCATCCTGGGATTTGACCCCTGGCTCTCCACAAAGTGCTTGTCCACCACTCAGCTTTGTCATGGAATCACAGAATGGTTTGGGTTGGAAAAGACCTCAAAGCTCACCCAGTTCCAACCCCCTGCCATGGGCAGGGACCCCTCCCACCAGCCTCATCCAGCCTGGCTTTGAACACCTGCAGGGAGAAGGCATCCACAGCCTCCCTGGGCAACCTGTGCCAGTGTCGTCTCACCCTCATTGTTTCAGGCTGTTGTGATTAATTACCCCTGGGCTCTCCCATTAATTACCAGCTGCTCTTTGCCTTCAGCATCCCAGGAGCTGCTGTGGTGAGCGCTGCCCAGCCTGGTGCCCACAGCCTGTCCTGTGCTCTGTTACAGGTGGCAGCTCTGGAGAGGCAGATCTTTGACTTCCTGGGCTACCAGTGGGCTCCCATCCTGGCGAACTTCTTACACATCATGGCCGTTATTTTGGGCATTTTTGGGACCATCCAGTACAGATCCAAATACCTCATGATGGTAGGTGCCACCCCTGGCTGCTCCCTGCGCTCGCCTCCTGCATCCGCCCCCCCGGGAAAGGCGCAGCCCGGGGCCCTGCCCGCATCCAAAGCCAAATCCCTGTGGATCCAGCGAGCGGGGCAGAGGGGGGGATGGACCACGGGATGTGCCTCCAGTGTGGGAGGGACCTGGCCCTGACGCCTCTCTCCCCGGCAGTATGCGGTGTGGCTGGTGCTGTGGGTCGGCTGGAACGCCTTCATCATCTGCTTCTACCTGGAGGTCGGACGCTTGTCGCAGGTAACACAGCCAAGCTGCCTCCCCCCTTCCTCCCTTCTTCCTCCTCCTCCCTCCCTCCTCCTCCCTCCCTCCTCCTCTCTCCCTCCCTCCTCCTCTCTCCCTCCCTCCTCCTCTCTCCCTCCCTCCTCCTCTCTCCCTCCCTCCCTCCTCCTCTCTCCCTCCCTCCCTCCCTCCTCCTCTCTCCCTCCCTCCCTCCCTCCTCCTCTCTCCCTCCCTCCCTCCCTCCTCCTCTCTCCCTCCCTCCCTCCCTTCCTCCTCCTCTCTCCCTCCCTCCCTCCCTCCCTTCCTCCTCCTCTCTCCCTCCCTCCCTCCCTCCCTCCTCCTCTCTCCCTCCCTCCCTTCCTCCTCCTCTCTCCCTCCCTCCCTTCCTCCTCCTCTCTCCCTCCCTCCCTTCCTCCTCCTCTCTCCCTCCCTCCCTTCCTCCTCCTCTCTCCCTCCCTCCCTTCCTCCTCCTCTCTCCCTCCCTCCCTTCCTCCTCCTCTCTCCCTCCCTCCCTTCCTCCTCCTCTCTCTCTCCCTCCCTTCCTCCTCCTCTCTCCCTCCCTCCCTCCCTCCTCCTCCCTCCCTCCCTCCCTCCTCCTCTCTCCCTCCCTCCCTCCCTCCCTCCTCTCTCCCTCCCCCTCCTCCTCCCTGCATCCCTCCTCCTCCTCCCTGCATCCCTCCTCCTCCTCCCTGCATCCCTCCTCCTCCTCCCTGCATCACTCCTCCTCCTCCCTGCATCCCTCCTCCTCCCTCCCTGCATCCCTCCTCCTCCCTCCCTGCATCCCTCCTCCTCCCTCCCTCTCAGCCATGCAGAGAGATCTCTCCATGGGGTAGGTGCTCACCCAGCCATGCTTCTGCTGCCTGCAGCAGCCCTCTGCTGAGAGTGCATCCCAACCACTGTGGTCCCCAGCTGCATCCAGGCCCCCTGCTGGATCCATGGGCAGGGGCATCAGCATTGATGGTGCTGTGGTGTCTCCTGGGATGGAGCCCAGAGCCCATCCTGCTGCCTTGGTTAAACTCCAGTTTATCCTTTCATGAGCCATCTGTGTGGGCTTGGAGATTAGTCCTCAGAGCTGTTGGAGACCAGACATGGGGAGCCCCAAAGCCTAGTAATGGTCTTACAAGGAAGGGATGTGTGTGAGTGAGGACCCTGCAAGGCTCTGCAGGGATGGGGGATGGCACCCCAAAACCCCAGGAGCAGCAGAGGGCATTGTGCTGCATTTTCTGTTCCTAAAATGAGTAGATGTGGCACTTGGGACACAGCCTAGTAGTCATGGAGGTGTTGGGAAGGTTGGACTTGATCCTAGAGGTCTTTTCCAGCCTTAATGAATCTATGATCCCCGGGCTATGCTGGCAGGGCAAGCCCATGGCCCCATCTTTAGGATGGCTGCATGCAGCTGGCAGCTTCCCAGCATGCAGCTGGCAGCATCCCAGGCGGCTGCTCCCCTGCCTTGGCCAAGGTGCCAAGCTGGTGACTGCTCTATGCCATCCCTGGCATCACCTGGGCATCACAGAGCTCCTGGATACTGCTTGACCATGACACCAGTGTGAGAGAAAGCCACAAGCCCTGGGGACACCAGCTGAGGGTTAGGGAGGTGCACTGAAGAACTTCTTCCTTACATCCAGTCTGAATCTAGAAATGGATGGGTTCAGGTTGGATGTTAGGAAGAAGTTCTTCCCCATGAGGGTGGTGAGAGCCTGGCACAGGTTGCCCAGGGAGGTGGTGGAAGCCTCATCCCTGGAGGTTTTAAGGCCAGGCTGGATGTGGCTCTGGGCAGCTTGGTGTAGTGTGAGGTGTCCCTGCCCATGGCAGGGGGGTTGGGACTGGCTGATCCTTGAGGTCCCTTCCAGCCCTGACAGTTCTGTGACTGGCAGGGGCCGGCTGGCTGCAGCGCTCGTGGAGCATCCTTGGGCTGGGAAAGGCCAATTCCCTGCCTGCTGCCCGAGCTCCACGGCCTGTGCCTCCTCTGCTGCAGGACCGAGACTTCATCATGACCTTCAATACCTCACTGCACCGCTCGTGGTGGATGGAGAATGGCCCTGGCTGCCTGGTGACTCCGGTGATGAACTCCAAGCTGGCCCCCGAGGACCACCACGTCATCACCGTCAGCGGCTGCCTGCTCGACTATCAATACATCGAGGTGCTGAGCAGTGCCACTCAGATCTTCCTGGCGGTAAGAGCAGCTGCCAGCACTCCTCCTCCTTCCTCCTTCCTCCTTCCTCCTTCCTCCTTCCTCCTTCCTCCTTCCTCCTTCCTCCTTCCTCCTTCCTCCTTCCTCCTTCCTCCTTCCTCCTTCCTCCTTCCTCCTTCCTCCTTCCTCCTTCCTCCTTCCTCCTTCCTCCTTCCTCCTTCCTCCTTCCTCCTTCCTCCTTCCTCCTTCCTCCTTCCTCCTTCCTCCTTCCTCCTTCCTCCTTCCTCCTTCCTCCTCTCTTCTTCCTCTTCTCTTCTTCTTCCTCCTCCTCATCCCACGGGATGATGGCAGGGAACAGGGTGAGCAGAGCCACTGTGGTCCAGCTGGAGCCATCATGCATCAGTGCCCCTCTATGGCATCGGTGGGGAGTCAGGGCGGGGGAGAGAGGAGCAGGCAGAGCCCATGGAGCAGCCTGGGGTGCTGCCTGTGCCCAAACCTGGCATGCTGTGGGCTGGATGCTGCAGGAGTTGGGGGGTTCCTGGTGTAACACTCCTTGACGTTGCTGGACTGTGGTCTGGTGGATGTAGGGAAAGGAGGGGGCCCCTTGCCTGGTGGCTGTCTCACCCCATGGGGACATGGAAGGGAACACATCTGGATTCAAAGCTCCTGGGGGATACAAGAACATTAAAGCTTTAAAGGGAGCTGGGGTCCAGAGGAGCTGCCACGATGCCCCAAAAGGGCACCCAGCACTACGTGGGGCTTGGCACCTCTGCAGTGCCAGCCCAAGAGCCACCATCCTTGTCCCCTCCTAGTGCAGCAGAGCCATCCATCCTCACTGCCCCCACACTGGCACCTGGACCCACTGGGGATGGGCTCCAGGACAATGCAGCACTGATCCTGCCCAGGATCCCTCCAGGATGTGCCCAGACACCCACCACATGTGCCCAGCAGCACCACGCTGGTGCCAGTGCCCAGCAGCCCAGTCACTAATCCCTCTCTGCCTGCTTTGGTTTCACAGCTCTTTGGCTTTGTCTACGCCTGCTACGTCAGCAAAGTGTTCCTGGAGGAGGAAGACAGCTGTGAGTGCTGCAGCTCCAGGACATGGGGGTGGGGGGGACACCACCAATGGGCATGGCTGGCACCAACCAGGGCCTGGCCAGGGATGGAGGAGCACTGCCTGGGTCACAGGCAGGTGGGGAAATCCCTTCAGATGGTCGTCTGGGGGTTTTTTCCCCCAGTTTTTCCATCCTCAGAGGCAGGTGCTGGGGTTGTGATGTGCCCCCTGGGCCATCAATGGTCCCCCTGTCCCAGCCTCAGGGAGGGGAGCTGCACCCTGGCCAGGCCTGGGAGAAGAGGGGGCAGGGACACTGAGCCCTGAGTGGAACATCTGCCTGTGAGGACAGGCTGAGGGAGCTGGGGCTTGGACCTGGGAGCAGAGGAACCTGAGGAGCGCCCTCATTGCTGGTGATAAAGATGTGCAGGGCAGTGTGGGGAGGACAGAGCCAGGCTCTGCTCAGGGATGTCCAAGGACAGCACAAGGGGCGCTGGGGGCAAGCTGGAGCAGAGGAGGTGCCATGGGAACAGAAGGGAAAACTTTGTCACTGTGAGGGTGAAGACCTCCAGGATTCTAACCTTCAGCCCAGCACCACCATGGCCATTAAGCCATGTCTCAAAGTGCCATAGCCACGTGGTTTTTGAACACCTCCAGGGAAGGTGACTTCACCACCTCCCTGTTGTGCTTCCTGCTCTTACACCCATCCCTTGGGGAGTGCTGAGCAGCCTGGTCCCCATTAGCCCAGGTGGTTCAGGCTGTGGCCATCTGAACCCTTTAAATTATCATGGTGGTGCAGTTGAAACCTCTGAGGGATGGGATCCATAAAGAGGGTCCTGGACAGGCTGGAGAATTAGGACCATGTGAACCTCCTGAGGTTCAACAAGGCCAAATGCAAGGTTCTGCACATGGGTCAGGACAGGTCTCAGGATCACTCCAAGCTAGGGGATGAAGGGCTGGAAAACAGCTCTCTGGAGAAGGACTTTGAGGTGCTGGTGAGACTAGAGAGAAGTCTGAGGGTGGTGAGACCCTGGCCCAGGTTGCCCAGAGAGGTGGTAGATGCCCCATCCCTGGAGACATTCAAGGTGAGGCTCGATGGGGCCATGAGCAACCTGCTCTAGTTGGGGATGCCCCTGCAGACTGCAGGGGGCTTGGACAAGATGACCTTTGATGATCCCTTCCAACCCAACTGCGTTCTATGGCTCTGCGGATCAGTGGGTTTATGTGTCTGTGATTCTGTGACCAGCATCGGTCTCGTGGACCCAAAAATGAGCCCAGCCCAGGAGGTGCTGGGTTCAGCAGCCCCACATTTCCCCCTGCTGCTGCTGGGCAGTGGTGTAGTGGAGAAGGAAAACTCGGGGTGTGAAATTGGACACTGCAGAAATAATTTGTTCCAGTACCTGGGGAGCTGGCAAAGAGGTTCCCGTGCCGGCAGCGCCGCCGAGGCCGTTTGCATTCAAACATACTCCTGCACCCAACACACTTCCAATATTAATGCTGCTGCAGCCCCAGATCCAAAGGCATCCTTTCTAATGGAATATCTGATTAGATTTGGAAATGGATGGATGGATGGAGTAGAAACTGAGAGCTGGCAGAATATTAAGGCAGGAAGAGAAACAGCCTGGCGGAATGAGGCTTCCCTCTCCGGCTCGCCGCTGCCGTGCTTGGGCACCGCTGTGGGATCCCACCTGGATCCATGGGGATCTCACGATGGGGAGACCGCCATGGCTGCACCTGGTGCCTGTTCCTGGGCTGCCTGAGCTCTGCCCAGGGAGGATTCAGGGCTGGGGGCACGTAGGGTGATTGTGGGAGCCACTGGGGTACCCCCAGCCACCCATCGTTCCTAGGATGGGAAGGGCTTTTACCATCATCCCTCCAGTGAGTGCCTGGGGGGATCACTGGGCAGGACTGGAAACCCCAGCCCTCCAGACTGGTGTATTGGTGTCTGGGATTGCCCTAAATGACAGGATCTAAACCACAGCTAATGCTCCTTCAGGGCCCACTCTGGAGCCAGTGGGAAGGTCTTTGTCCAGCCTGCAGCAAAAGGGCTGTGGTGGGGATAAGAGCCACGGGGATCCCTGCAGGTCAGGACAGCTCCTCTCTTCCAGCTCTTGCTGGCATGCTGTGGTGCTCCAGGATGCTGTGGTGCCTCCCAGCAGTGCTGCATTTCCCTGGGATGCTGCCATGACCCTAGGTGCCACCACGACCTGGGATGCAGCACATTCCCAAGGATGCAGTGGCAGCCTGGCATGCTGCAATGACCCAGGATATTGTGGGGGTCCTGAAATGTTGCAGCAGCCTGGGTTGCTGCACCCTCCTGGGATGCTGGGATCCCTGGGTTGATGCTGGGATCCCTGGGTTGCTGCACTCCCCTGGGTTGATGCTGGGATCCCTGGGTTGCTGCACCCTCCTGGGATGCTGTTGGGATCTGGGATGCTGTGGTGATCCAAGATGCTCCTGCACACTGAGATGATGCATTTGCCCAGGGTGCTGCACCTCCCTGAGGTGCTGCAAACTGGGATGCTGCACCTCCTGGGATGCTGTGGTAACCTGGGGTGCTGCATGTCCCCAAGCTACTGCTGCAGCCTGGGATGCTGTGTGTCCCCTGGGTGCCATCAAGGCAGGGGGAGGCAGGGCCATGCCCCTGCTGCCCTCCCCAGCTCACCTCATTGTTCTCCACACTCTCCCCAGTTGACTTCATCGGAGGCTTTGACTCCTATGGCTACCAGGCGCCCCAGAAGACGTCACACCTACAGCTACAGCCTCTCTACACGTGAGTCCCTGGGCGTGGGGAACCTTGGGGGTGCTCAGGGATGGCCCTTGGGAGGAGTTCACATCCTCTAGAAGCTGACTGATCCTCAACCCAACAGCTCAGTATCCAAGTGGGAAGTGTTGGGGTTGTGAGAAGCCACCTGGGCAGCAGAGCCAAGGATGATGCTGGGGTGGTGCTGCCCGGCTCCCAGCAGGATCCAGTCTCCATCCTGCAGCCACCCTGGGGCTGGGACACTCAGTGCTCCTCCTAATTAGATTGCTTCCTAATTAAGCAGCTGGTTCAGGCTGCCCACATCCCTGTGGCCTTTCTGCATGCAGGGCCTAGGGTTGGGAGAGGTCACAACCAGAATGCTGCTGTCACGTGGCCATCTCCCCTGCCCACAGTCCCCTCTGTCCGGCTCATTAATAGCCCAGCACTTAATTAGTGCTGCTATCATTTCTACCCAGAACCTCCTCATAGCTGTGGCAGTTCAGGCTCTTGGACTCAGGGGGACAACCGCAGGTCCAGCAGTGGCATGGTGACACTGGGACATGTGAACCCCATCTCGGGGAGGGGGACACTGGGGGTCTCGCTGCCACCCATCACTGGTGAGAAGGGACACAGAAGATGCTGTCCCTGCTGTGGAGGGCTGTGGTGGGGAGGAGAGGTGGGAGATGCCCCTTCCCCTGGAACCATGCCAGGGGAGGTTGTCTGAGGCTCTGAGCAGCCTGCTTTAGGTGCAGATGTCCCTGCTGACTGCAGAGGGCATGGACTGGGTGACCTGTAAAGGTGACCTTCCACCCAAACCCCTCTGTGACTCTCTGATTCTCCCCCAGGTCCGGGTAACCTCCTCCTGCCCTGGATCCGGCCCCAGCCCCCCGTGGGAGCCAGCGGTGCCAGCAGCCCTCAGAGCAAACTGTCCCCACCTGATGACAAGGCCCCTGGCTAAGAGGGGGACACAACACTGAGCCACTTGGTCTGCTCCTCCCTCCCTGCACCCCACAGGACCTCTGGAAATGGAGCCAGGAGCTGCTCATCCACCTCACCCTGGATGCTCCGAGCTGCAGCCACCCACCCACAGCAGGACTGGAGGGGGCTGGAGATGGGGAGATCCCCCAAGGCTGTGTCACCCTCCCAGGCTCCCACACCCTGAGATGAGGACATGCAGGGAAGTGGCACCACTGGACAGCCTTTTCTTCTGTTTCTTCCAGCCCGGTTTTCCTTTGGAGCAGCGGAGCCCTTCCCAGCATGCTGGGCAGGAGCTGGGGCCTGGCCTGGGACTGGGGCAAAACCCAACCAGTTCGGAGCAAACTGGGACAAGGGGCAGGAGGTGAACACATCTTTGGGGACAGTGAGGCACAGAGAGCAGCTTTCTCCTCTGCAGGGTTGTGACAATTTCCTGCAATGCTGGGTCTGGGATTTTGCTCCCAGCAGGAATTTTCCAGCCCCCTGGCTGGATGAAGCAGCATCGAAAGGGCTTTGGTCTGGGATGCTCTGCTCACCCTGAGGACCTGGATCCAGCCATCAGCATCTTGCCTCGACACCCACCCACCCCACCCCCCCCCAAAGCTGGGGAGGGGATCACAGCCCTCTGAAATCTCCCTGCAAGCCTCCCCCCACCCCCCATCCCTCCCACATTGCCGGGGTGGGGGCTCAGATTTGGCAATACTGACACTGCTGCCACCACAGCCCCTTGCTGGCTGTTTTAATCTGATGAATGTTTTGGGGTTGTTTGGGGGGTTTTTAATTATTGGAGTAGTTTCTTTCTGCTTGTTTGGGTTTATTTTTTAATTTAAAGTGCCTGAGGAGACTCTGGCTGAGCAGGATCCCCCCACACCCCCTTCCCCACCTCCAAGGCCAACGTTGTGCCTTCAGCAACACTCTGCCCACCCTGGGGCTGCTCTAGTGCCCCCAGGCCCTCACCAAGGGCTTTGGAGGGGGCAGTTTGGTACCTCCTGACCCCACTCCAGCCCTTCCATCCATTGGGGGTGTGGGTGGCAAATCATCCATCAGGTTTGGTGGCAGAAGAGGGGTGATGATGGCACGTGGGGGATGATACCTGGGGCAGGGGGGAACGTGCAAGGTCCGTTGGGCAGCAATTGCTTGGCAGAATGGAGATGAGCTGGGAGTGAAGAGCCTGGGAAGAAGCTGGGAGGAAAAAAGCAGATTCATGAAGCATCCCAGCTCCCCCTGACCTCCTTCTTCTCCCTTTTTACCCAGAGCTGGGGTGTGGTTTCTCCTGCATCTGACCCCAAGCCCACCCTTTGCATCTGGTCACATGGATTTGGCCTCCCAGGTGTCTTCCCTCCGGTCCTGGGGGTTATTTGGGGATGGGGTTTGCACTCTGCAGTGATGTATTTACTTGTTTTGTCCTGCCCAACAAGCAGCCATGAAGTGCCAGCAACCACCAAAGCTGCCCAAGCCCAAACTCTGGGCAGGGGACAGGCTGCCTCCTACCCCACCAGCCCCTCCACTGCCTCCAGCCAAGCTGCCAGCTGTACAGGCAATAATTTTTCCACCCTTTCCCTTTTTTTATTTCCCAAGAAAGACAACGGTTTTCAAGCAACAGATTCCCCCTTCTCCCCTCAAACACATCCTCATCCCCCAGCACTGCCCAGCCGTAGGGGGCAGCAGCATCTCCAAGGCTGCTTTTCCTCTGCAGGGCCAAGGATGCTTTGGCTGACTCACCATGGGATGGGATGGGCGGCCGCCCACCTATTCAAACCCTTCTCCACCCCAGCAGGAAGCAGAAGGAAAAGCTCAGCACATTGTCATTTAAAACTCAATGGGGAGAGCTTCCCCCTCCCCTTCCCCCTCCCCTGGGCTCGGCAGGAGCCAGGCTCTGGTGCTCTGCCTTCTGTTCTTTGGTTCTGTTCTGTTGGGTTGGTTTTCTATCAGCCTGTCTTTGTAACGTGAACTGAGGATTTCTTTTCTATTCTGTAACTATAAAAGTTGAAGGAAAGTTTCATCCCATGGCTCTTCTGCTTTCAGGACACTTCCCTTCCTTCCAGCCGTTACAAAGTGCTGGGGGGGGGTAACTTTTACCTTCCTTTCCCCACTCTGGGCTCTGCATCACGCAGCTGGGTGCTGCCCTTGAGCCCACAGTGTCTTTTTAACGGTGCCCCAACTAGATTCTGGCAGAAAAGGAACTGGGGGTGCTGGGTGACAGCAGCTGAAGATGAGCCAACGTGTGCCCAGGTGGCCAAGAAGGCCACCAGCAGCCTGGCCTGGATCAGCAGTGCTGTGGCCAGCAGGAGTGGGGCAGTGATGGTGCCCCTGGACTGGGCACCGGTGAGGCCATGCCTTGAGTACTTGAGTTTTGTGCCCCTCACTCCAAAAAGGATATTGAGGTGCTGGAGCAGGTCCAGAGAAGTGCAACAAAGCTGGGGAAGGGTCTGAAGAACAGGGCTGGGGAGGAGCAGCTGAGGGAGCTGGGGGTGTTCAGGCTGGAGAAGTGGAGGCTGAGGAAGACCTCATTGCTCTCTACAGCTCCCTGAAAGGAGGTTGGAGTGAGGTGGGGGCTCTTCTCCCTAGTCTCAGGTGATAGAAGGAGAGGAACTGGCCTGAAACTGTGCCAGGGGAGGCTTAGGTTGGAGAGGAAGAAAAATTTCTTTGCAGCAAGAGTGGCCAGGGATTGGCACAGGCTGGCCAGGGAAGTGGTGGATCTCCATCCCTGGAGGTGTTGAAGAAGCCTGTGGCCATGGCATCTGGGGACATGGTTTGATGGCCATGGTGGTGCTGGGTTGATGTCTGGACTGGATGATCTTAGAGGGATTTTCCAGCTGAAACAATTCTGTGATTCTGCCTCGTCCCTCACTGTCCATGTGCTTTAAGGTTTCCCTGAAGCTCTCTCTTCTCCAGGCTGAACATCCCCAGCTCTCTCATCCTGTTCCCACAGGGGAGGTGTTCCAGCCTTAGATCATCTTTGAGGCTTCCTCTGGACCTGCTCCAACAGTTCCATGCTCCCATCCCGGTGCGAAGCTGGGACATGGATGCAGCATTCCCAACAATGCTGCTCCTGCTGCTCTAAAACCTGTCAGTGAGCCCACATTCAGAAAGCACCTGAGTGTGGGCATTGCTCCACTACCCACAGCCGTGGGGAGGCTTTGGAGAGGTCTTCTCTTTGAACCCCCTTTACCCTGGGCCAAGCTGGTGCCTCCTCACAGCCGCTGTCCCCTGCCTGGCCACGGCTGAGCTGTAATTACTGAGTCCAAGCATCTCTTGCTGCTATCATGTGAAGCAACCCTGTGTGGTGGTAAACAGGAAGGGCAGGGAGAAAAAGGAGTTGATTTTCTCCCATCCCAAGGCCGGCAAAGAAATGGCTGAGGAGCAACAAAGGATTGATTTAACCCCGCGCAGAAACGCCGGCTCCCTGCCGCAGCCGCGGGACCCCAGCGCCTCACAGATGGTCAGGAGGAGAAAAGGAGCTTTCAGAACCCCAGACAAAAGCATAGAGATGCTTTTCAGGGAGCTGAGGAGAGCTCGAGGTCCGGCTGCTCTGGTCCTAGGTGTGCTGAGGGGAACAGGGCTGGTTCCAGAGAGGTGGGAGCTGCAGCAGGAGCCAGGTGCAGGATTGCCCCCGGGCGAGAGAGGCAAGGAACTTCTGGAGGGAATCCAGCAGAGGCTAGACAGATGCTGAGGGGATTGGAGCACCCTGGGTGATTCCCCCTTTGCTCTGCTCTCCTGAAACCCCACCTGGAGTACTGCATCCAGTTCTGGTGCTCCCAACACGAGAAGAAAGAGTGGTTGGCCATTGGGATGGGCTGCCCAGGGAGGTGGTGGAGTCACCATCACTGGAGGTGTTTAAAATAAGGCTGGATGAGGCACTGGGTGCCATGGTTTAGTTGATTAGATGGTGTTGGGTGGTAGGTTGGACTCCATGATCTGGAAGATCTTTTCCAACCTGCTTAATTCTGTATTCTGTAAGGACCTGGAGCTGCTGGAGAGGGTCCAGAGGAGTCCATGAAGATGATCAGAGGCTGGAGAACCTCCCCTTTGGTGACAGTCTGAGAGAGCTGGGGCTGTTCAGCCTGGAGAAGAGAAGGCCATGGATGCTGTGGGAGAGGGCTCATTTGTGAACCTGTAATTAAAGGCTGGAGCACAAAGCCCCTGGGTAAGGGGCTGAGTGAAGGTTCAGCAGGGAAATGTATTACTGGTGCTTCCTAAACTTGGCCAGATCTGTCTGCAGACAGGCTGGTGTTCACCTAAACGTGACAATTTGTTGCATTGTGGTTTTGTCTTGACTGGGAACATAACAGGAAACACATCTGGAAGGTGCAGCCTGCAGATAGCTGGGCTCCAGGGAGGGCCCCGGGGGGCCACCATGAGGGCTGGCAGCAGCAGCATCTTGTCACCCTCTTCAGGGTGGGGAGCTTCAGACTGGAGATTAGGAAGACATTCTTTAGAGTGAGGGTGGGGAGACACTGGAACAGGTTGCCCAGGGAGGTTGTGGCTGTCCCCTCCCTGGAGGTATTCAAGGCCAGGCCGGATGAGCCTTGAGCAACCTGGGCTGGTGGGAGGTGTCCCTGCCCATGGCAGGGGGTTGGGACTGGATGATCTTCAAGGTCCCTTCCAACCTAAACCATTTTATTATTCTACGATTCAGGGGGACAAGGAAAAGAGGAAATCAGACAAATTAAACCCAAAGAATAAGGTCTGAAAAAGCTGGGAGCAAACCAGAAGTGGGGTTGGGGACTGGGAGAACCTTCTGGCTGCCCAGTCCCACGCCAGGTCGCCACTGATGCCCCTGCTCCTGTCTGAGCATCGCTGCCATGCCCACCTGCCCCTATAGACACAGCCTATGCGTTTCCAGAGTGGGTAATACAAACCCACTGTGCATGCCCCAGCAGCAGCTGGTACCATAAATAGCTCTGTCTGCAGGGGAAGGATCCATTGGTCTCCATGCTGTGCTCCAGCTCAGCCCAGCTCTGGAGACGCTGGGGAGGCAGGAGAAAGTCAGAGCATTCCTCTGGTGTGTTTTCCAGCAGGGAGGAAGAGCTGATGCAATGCAAATGGGAAAGATAGAGCTGGCAGAAGGAAATAGCTCCCCAAAAAACACCCTCAGGCTCTGGGACTGCAAGAAGTCATCAAGCAGCCTGAGGAGGTAGTGACCTTCCAAAGGGCTTAGTCACATAATTGCCTGTCAAGAAACCCCAGCCTTGATGTGTTTGATGACAGCAAATGAGGGGGAAACAGGAATCAGCCTCCTGCTTCAGAGAGACAGGGATTAGAAACTGGGGTGACACCTGGTGTGGGCATGACCCCCAAGAAGGGTCTAGAGGAGCAGCTGAGGGACGTGGAGCTGTCCAGTCTGCAGAAGAGGAGGCTGAGGGGAGACCTTCTAGCTCTCTACAGCCCCCTGAAAGGAGGTTGGAGCCAGGCTGGGGTTGGTCTCTCTAGTAACAAGTGATAGGATGAGAGGCAATGGCCTCGAGTTTCTCCAGGGAGACTTAGGTTGGCATTAGAAACTTCTGACCCTGGCACTGGGGTGTTCTGGTCCCCAGACTGCTCTGTCCCATCAGAGCCCAGAGGAGCTGTGTCCATCCTCACCACCTGCTCCAGCTTGGCTGCTTCACCACAGGGGTTGGGCTGCACCTTATCACCTTCTGTGAGTGTCAGGGATAAAACAAGAGATAGAACAAGAGGAAACAGCCTCATTTGCCCCAGGGGAGATTTACATTTGACACAAGGAATGACTTTTACCCCCAAAGGGATGTCCAGCCCTGACCCAGGCTGCCCAGGGCAGGGATGGAGCCCCCATCCTTGGAAGTGTTCAAAACTGTTGTGAATGTGGTGCTGAGGGACATGGTTCAGTGGTGACCTGGCGGTGCTGGGCTGCTGATTGGCTTTGATGATCTGAAAGATCTTTTCCAATCCAAATGACTCTGTGATTCTAAGGGGCATCACACAAACACCTGTCAAGGAGGTGGCATTGCACCTACCAGTGACAGCATAAGCAGACAGTGTGCCACCAGTAAGCATGAAATGTCCCCAGGCAGCACTTACCTGCCTCACTGGTGGGGTAGCAACAGCAGAGGGACCCCAGTGTTCCATCCTGGAGCTCTTGGTGGGTGTCTGTACCCTCCTAGGGCCCAGAGAAGAGAAGTGGATAGATGTAAGGATCTGGCTTGGACTGTGGAGTGACCCTACACAGATACAAAGCCTTTGACTCTCCAGGCTGTGGCCATCCTGGGACACATTTGGAAGGACAGCCACTGTGGGTGGGACACCCTGAGCAGGGACAAGGCTCCACTATGGCTTGGCAAGCACTGGCCAAGAGCAGCCCTGGAGCCTACCAGCTACCTGCCAGCTGGGTACTGTCCAAGCCCTGGCTAGCAGCCTACACACAGCAGGGATGCCACTGCCACCTCCTTCTTAGGATGCAGGTGCCACCACCTGAATTCTCCTCACACAGGTGCTTTGCTGAGCCATAGGATCAGGATTTTTTGGACCCCATCTTCTCCAATGGTTGCACTCAACCCATCTGCTGACCCCCACAGCACAGCACCACCTGGGGCCATTGAGCAGAGATGGCTGCTTGTATCCCAGGAGCTCATTTCATTTCTCCATCAGCATCTACACCTGGGGAAGGGCAATCCCAAGCACAAATAGAGGCTGGGTGAGGAGTGGCTTGGGAGCAGTCTTGAGGAGAAGGCCTTGGGGGGGTGTCAGTTGATGACAAACTCCCCAGGAGCCAGCAATGGTCGCTGGCAGCCCAGCAGGCAGCTGTGTGCTGAGCTGCAGCCAGAGCAGGGAGAGCAGCAGCACAGGGAGGGGATTCTGCCCCTCTGCTCTGCTCAGACCCCACCTGCAGCACTGCCTCCAGTTCTGGTGCCCCAAACACAAGAAGGACCTGGAGCTGCTGGAGAGGGTCCAGAGGAGGCCATGACAACAATCAGAGGTCTGGAGAACCTCCCTTATGGGGACAGGCTGGGAGAGTTGGAGAAGAGAAGGCTCTGGGAAGACCTTAGAACAGCTTTCCAGTACCTGAAGAGGCTCCAGGAGAGTTGGGGAGGGACTTTTGACAAGGGCTGGGAGTGCCAGGATGAGGGACAATGGCTTTGAGCTGGGAGAAGGGAGATTGAGACTGGAGAGGAGGAAGAATTTCTTTAGGATGAGGGTGGGGAGACACTGGCACAGGTTGCCCAAGGAGGTTGTGGTTGTCTCCTCCCTGGAGGTGTTCAAGGCCAGGCTGGATGAGGCCTTGAGCAACCTGTGCTGGTGGGAGGCATCCCTGCCCGTGGCAAGGGGTTGGAACTGGATGATCTTTGGGGTCCCTTCCAACCTAACCCATTCTGTGGCTCTATGATCTATCAGGGCTCTTGCTTTCTCTGCAGCTCTGCTGTCCTGCTCCTGTCCCCCAGGCTTTGCTGGCTGGTTACGCAGGCTGATGACAAAGCAGGGATGTGGAGCGGGGTTCAGCCCCACTCCTCACTGAGGAGAGACATCTAAGCAGTGAGGTCCAGGGGAAAACCCCTGTGGCTTGCAGACAAACAAGAATTTCCTTTTTCCTGGTTCACAGCTGCTGACAGTTGATCGCGTGGCTGCCTGGCCGTGGGTTTCTCAACCACCTTCTGGTTAATGAACTCTGACAGTGGGGTGGTAGAGGGGCACTCAAGGACCCTTCCTAGCAACACTCAGCCCTGTGTGCTAGTGACCTTTCTTGGTTTCTGTGGACAATACTTTCTGGATCCCATAGGAGTCAGAAGAAGTTCTGTCTGTATGTCCCTTCTCATCATGGGTTTAACCCACTCTTGCATCCTGGATTTATCTCCACTTCTCCAGGGCATTTTACACTGCTTGCCTCTGGCTGTCTTTGTCTGTGGTGGCTTTATGAGCTGAGGTAAACTGGAGGGATGACAGCAGAGGACATCCACAGGATTCAAAGGAAGGCATTCCTGACTGGATGGAGAGCAGCCCCATGGAAGATTTGGGGGTGCAAAGCCGGACATGAGCTGGCACCGAGCACTGCCAGCCCAGAGCCAGCCTGTCCTGGGCTGATCCCCAGCAGCGTTGGCAGCAGGGGCAGGGAGGGAATTCTGCCCCTCTGCTGTGCTCTGCTGAGACACACACCCCCCCCCCCCCCCTGCAGTGCTGGGGCAGCTCTGGAGTCCTCAGCACTGCACAGACAGGGAGCTGTTGGAGCAGGGCCAGAGGAGGCCACAGCAATGCTGGGGAGGCTGGAAGCTCTCTGCTGTGAGGTCAGGCTGAGAGAGTTGGACTTGGGCAGCCTGGAGAAGGGAAGGCTCCAGGGAGACCTTCTGGTGGCCTTGCAGTGCTTAAAGGGACTGATCAGAAAGCTGGGGAAAGACTTTCGAGCTGGGTCTGTTGTGACAGGAGAAGGGATGATGGTTTGAACTGAAAGAGGGAGACTCAGACTGGAGAGGAGGGAGAAATGTTTGACACTGAGGATGGTAAGACCCTGCCCAGGTTGCCCAGAGAGGTGGAAGATGCCTTCCAAGTGAGGTTGCTTGCAGCTCTGAGCAACCTGCTGTAGTGGAAGGTGTCCCTGCTGATTGCAGGAGGGATTAGCTAGATGATATTTAAGGTCCCTTCCAATCCAAACCATCTGATGATTCCGTGTCTCCAAGGCTGGCACATCTGTTTCCCAGCCACGGGACACGTGGTGTGGCTTTGCCAGCTGCCTTCCTGCCCACAGGACATGCAGACTTTGGGCATGCAACTTTCCTGTTTAATGAAGAGTGCAGTCGACTGAAGCCCCTTCTCTGGTCAGTGAAGGGACAAGGGTGCTTGTATGAGAGTCATTTGCAGGTTAGGAGGTCATCAGCCAACTTTTGGAGGCATCTTTTCCTCTTTGCAGATTGAGAATGAAGCCCAGGATAATTTATGCTAGGACCTGGTATGGGGGGAGCTGGGGCTGTCCTTGATGGCCAATAAGGAGACAACAAAAGACATTTCCACCTCCAGAAGGTTTTCTCATGGAGGTAGAAGTTGGTTTACTGCCTGCACTTCCTGCAGTCTCTGGAGCAGCAATGTTTCCCACTGGATTTTCATGGATTTCAACAAGCTGGGAGCTCAGACAAGGTCTGAGGGGCAACAGGTGGGAGGCAGAAGAGGCTGTTGGAGGGGCAGAGGTGAGACCCAAACTCCAGCACAGTCCCACAGCCACAGGGCTGCATGTCCCCACGTGCCATTTCTCTGCCCCTTTCTTCCTAAACCATAAACTCACTGGCTGAAGCAGGTTCTAACCACTCACACTTCATCTGCAGGACGACTCCATCCCTTCCCCCTCATTACACCAGCACAAATGTAATTATCCCAGGGATAATTAACACAAACCATGTTTCTGGTGTCAGCAAGCAGCCTGGGTGTGTGCTGCAGCCCACCACAGATGAGCTGTTATCTCTGGCTCACAGCAGAGGGTCAGTGCTGCTCGAGAAGCTCTGTGCCACCACCAGTAAGATAGCTGGGGGACAGGCAGCCCCACCAGCAAGGTGGGGTGCTGAGGTTGCCAGTTTGCAAGCACAGCAGCCCAAAAGCTGGCCAGCAAAAGCAGGTAGGGACCTGCCAGACCTCCTTCCCCCGGGCTCCACAGCAAAGATATGGTGTGGGAAAGAGCTCCCAACCTCTCAAACCTGCCCAGATATTTGTCACTACTGAAGCCTTCTATTGGCCCTGGATGTTCAGGAGTTGGTAGGGAATGCAATCAAAGGAGAAAGGGTGCCTGGACAGATTTATTTGCTCCAGTGTCAAAAGGACACAGTTTTACTATTTACCTCTCTCCCTCTCCACACCCTGCTCACACCAGTGGTGTTTTGGGGATGTTGCGTGGTCCACCATGGCACAGCAGAGCCAGATTTTCAGCTCTGCCGGCTGGGAGGTGGAGAATTGATCCAGCTTCGCCACCCAAGTGTGCTTCTGATGGGCTGACTGTGTCACCAAGACGGTTTCCTCCTAACAGGGCAGCACAGCTCGGCAGGATGAGCTGCATCTTCATGAGGGATGCTGGCCAGAAGAACCTGCTGAGGTTCCTCATCCAGTGAAGAGCCTGGAGGCAGCCAGACATCACCAACAGGAGCTACCTGTTGCACAGGATCCATGCCACAGCTGTTTGTGGGGTGCTCAGGGCCTGGCAGGGCCCAAGTGTCACACACCTTTGGGCAACATGTTGCAGCTGAGCCCAGCAGAGCAGAGTTTATCACAGTGGGGGTTTGCCAGGTCAAATAAGCCATGTTGGAGCTGATTGAAGGAAGATTTGGGTGGCTCTGCAAGGCTTGGCTTAAAACCTGGCATCGACAGCAAAACCCTTGCTCGCTGTTAGTCCCATGAAGTTGTCATGGCCAGCCTGGAGCACCTCAGATCAGGAGCGTGGCCAGGTGAGGCCTCTCTTCCCCACAAGCCCTGGCTGGCAGGGCTGCAGGCTCTGGGGTGGCCTGAGCACCAGGAAGAGGCAGCGTGGCAGCAGAGACACCCAGCAGCCGTTGGGGGAGAAAATGGATGCAAGCCATGCAGCCAGGTCGTGCTTTAATGCTCCACCTGGCGTGGAGCAACTTCTTGTACCTGGAACCACGACCTGGGAAAAGCTCAGACTTGAGGGAAACCTCTTGTCGAGCTTCGTGGGATGCTGTGGCCTGCCAAAGCCCTTTGAAAAGCAGCAGACACTGCGCTGGGCTGCTGCTTGTTTTGCTCTCTGCCTGCATGTGAGGGCATGCCCCGAGCTGCTTCCCTGTGCAACGCTTTCCTCCTGGTTTTCGCGTCTGGTTTCTCACCTGGCCAAGGGGAGAGAAAAGATGGCATTTAAATGTCGAGTGCAGGTGCTAACCCACCCCCCTAAAACACAGGAGCAGAAAACGAGCGGTGGCTGCTGGGGAACGAGCTGTCCCTTTAACATGGAGGTGTTACGGCTGGAACTACGGCTCCCAGTGTACAGCGCTTTGTTGTAATGGCCAGACCGGGAGCCTGGCCGGCGCTGGAGCGGCGCACGCTGGGCTCTGTAGTCTCCCCACGACCCTGGCTTTCATCGCCTGGTTATGGCTGGGAAAGAGCTGTAAGATGCTGGGAATTCAGCCGCTGAGGCAGCACTGCTAAGCCACCTGCAGGGGAGCGGAGCAAGGGAAGGGCACGAAGGGAAAGCAGCCCAGAATTGTGCTTTGCTGTTGGTGCTGGGCTTGGAGGGGCGCAGCGTGAGGGGAAAGCTGCTCTTACCCCCTGCGCTTCGTTCCACTGGAGCCGTTCTCCACCGCCTTTGTGTGCGCAGGCCCCGGGATGGGGGCTGCTGCCGGGGCAGGGGGCTGGCTCCACGGCGTCCCCACCGCGGGCTCGGGGGTGCCCAACGGGAGCTGGCTGCGGCGGGCACTCAGTCACAGCCCCGTTAGCCAAGGGAGGGCTGATGGCGGCTGCCTGGGGCTGAGGAGGGCTTGTGTTCTCAGCCCGGCTGGGGAAGGGGCTGCGCTCAAAGCCTGAGGGCCCCAGCCAGGGCCTGGCTCCGACCCAGCTGGGCCTGGCCAGGGAGCGCCGGCGCCCGCAAAGGGCCGCTCAGGAGGGAGCCGGGCACGGCCGGGGCCCCCGCGGTGCTCTAGGGCCAGTGCAGGGCGGGCCTGCTGGGGGAAGGGGCCGCGGGCAGGGCCCGGCCCGGCCCGGGGAGCGGCGGCCCGGCGCCGCTTGGAGCGGCCTCGCCTTCCCGGCGTGCAGCGCGGCGCCCGTCCCCGCCGGGCCGCCATGTTGTCGGAGTGAAAGGCAGGGGGAGAGGCAGGCGGCGAGCGGCCTGGGGGGGGGCCGAGATCCGTCTTCATCCTACCGCTCCGCCCGTGAGTACCGGTACCGGAGCGGGCCTCCACGCGCCGCGCACCCCAGCCGAGCCGCCGATGGGGCCATATTGGTGGGGGGAACGGGCGGAGTGGCGCTAGGCCGCCCCGAAGGCGAGCGGCGGCGGGGCTCTGGCGCCCGGCTCTCCCGCCCGGCTTCTTGTCGGCGCTCGGGGGACCGGGGCCTGGCCCCTATTGTTACCGGGGAGAGGGGGCACGGTGGGCCCTCGCCTCCCGTGAAGGCTTCCGGGCCCCTCGCCACCGCGTCCCGGCGGGTAGGGAGAAGGTGGGGGGTTGTTATTGTTGGGGGCCGCAGGCCCACCCCCATCCCGGCCGGGCGCCCCCGCTTGCGCCTTTCCCGGGCCTGGCCTGTCGCGGTGGGTCCTCCCCGGGCCTCCCTCTTCTCCCAGGAGGGGCCCGGGCCGGCCCGCCGGGGAGAGCCGAAGCTCCGCTTTGTTGCCCCGGGGGCCCGGCCCCGCGGTGGTGTGGGGGGGTGGCTGGGTTCCATCCCCACCCTGGCCTCGGCGGGGTCTCGGCGGGGTTGGGGAGGGGATCGGATCGAGGTTCCTGGTAGGGGAGGGGGACGGTGCCTGGAAAGTGGGGGATCAGGAAAATGCAGACAATACTTTGTGATGTGCTGGGTGACCCTGGGGTGTTGTGTTTGGGGAGGGGGGAGGGGGCTGGTTCTGCTTTGGTTTTATCTCCTTTTGGTGCAATAACAGCGTTTAGCCCTTTTCATGCCACGCTTGGGATTTTCAGAGCCTGTCTCTTGCCCCAACCTGCGACATCCTCGGTTATTTGTTTTTATTGTTGTTTTGGTTTGGTGGTTTTGTTGTGTTTTTTTTTTTTTTTTTCCTTTTCCTGGGCAATGTTTAATAAGTTTGTTCCGAGCCGCGATTTCGTTAGCCAGATCATGAGTAAGGAATTTCCTTTATGAAGAGGAAAGGATGGGAGGGTGAGGGGCCAAGGGGTCGCGTTTGTCTCACTGGGTTTTGGTGATGGTGGAGGCGCTCGGTGGGTGCCCACTTCCCTCTCTTCCCGCCGCCTCTCTTCGGGATTGCAGGAAAACACCGGCTTTAGCCTTAAAACTTCTTGTAGGCCACAGCGCTGGCGAACAATGGCTGGGCTTCCATCGCCAGGCCAACTTCCCAAACAAAACTCCCTCCCCCGCCCCCAACACACCGCATCCCAAACTCTTCTTTTTGTGCTTGAACTTTGGGAGCTGCGCGGCGTGTCCTGACTGAATTTTTTTTTTTTCATTCTATTCTGTTATTCTGGGGAGGAGTCTCACCGTCCCTGGAGCTGTTCAAGAAACATGTGGACATGGCACTTTGGGATGCGGTTTGATGGCCGTGCTGGAGTTAGGTCGATGGTTGGACTCGGTGATCTTAGAGGTCTTTTCCAACCCAAACAATTCTGTGATTCTCTGAATGCTGGAATAAGCTGCAAGCTCTGCGCACAGAGCTGTGCTCTCCCCGGATTAAAGCCTCCTGCTTCAGCGTCTTGCTTCAAACT
This sequence comes from Picus viridis, assembly GCA_033816785.1. Lineage (NCBI taxonomy): Eukaryota > Metazoa > Chordata > Aves > Piciformes > Picidae > Picus > Picus viridis. Next base: position 6,656,110 of record CM066597.1, on the reverse strand, counting down.
CGCTTTGGGGATGGCTCCCAAGTTTTTGTTGCCTGTGGAGCGTCCCATAATCGAAAGGATTTTGCTCGTGGTGATAACACAGAGGGGTTTATTTACACGAGGTGTTTTTATTGAGGGGGAAAGAGAATCGCCTGCTTTGAGCGTGTTGAACCTTTGTTTGTAAATAGCTAACCCTTCCCGGCAAACAGTTTACCTCGGCAAAGTGTATTCTGTGTTTTAAAGAAGAACTCGGGAATGAAAAGGATCCTCGTGGCCCTGAGCAGCGTGAGCCTCGCAGCTGGCTCCTGCCTGTGCCTTGTGTAGGTGACTTCCCATATTTCGGATGCTCCGTCGGGGCTGAATGACAGGATTCAGCTGTCGGCTGCGGTTTGCTCGGCCCTGCCATCAAAACACGGCCTGCGACTAAACTTGAACTACCCAGAATGCTGCCTTCCCCTTTGCTCCCTTTCAAAATGTCGCCTTTGCCAAGTTTGCTGCTGCTGTTGGGAGCTGCCTCGCCTGTGGCAGACCGAAGAGGAAGCGCCTGGGAGCAGGAGGCACTTGTGTGGTTCTTTGTAGTATGGTGACTGAAGTTTTCTAGAGCTTCAAAGCCCCCAAATCTTATCCTAACGCAGTTATTAATGATGTGCACGGAAATTAAAGCAGGAATTAATTTGAGTGAGCAGAGAATGCTCACAGCCTTCTGAGGAAGGACAGCAAGGGCTGTGCAGCTGCCACCAGCCACTTTGTGCAGTGTGTTTGTGCTGGGAACAGAGGTTGTCCCATGCAGAGATACCTGAAACTCCCTCTGGATTCATAGTATCTTCCTGGATTTTTAAAGCCTGCCCTGAGATAACTTGTAACCCCCTGCTCAGATTTTACTGTCTGCAATTAGTACACAGCTCAACTTATGATACGTGAATTTTTTACTAGTAGTTAATTTCTTCCCCCTTACTACATAGAGGAGCTTTATTGCTTCATTTTGTGCTGCTGAAGGATTTTGGTAACGTTTATTAAAGTGAAACTAAGGGGAAATGCCATTAACTGGCAGTATTGTGGTATAAATCAGTGAAGGTTTAGTAATGCCAGGTGCTGTCACAGTGTGCTTCACAAGGGATTTGGGGAAGGTTCAGTGATTTGCAGATCTTCTGGAAGACAGAGGAGTGAGGTGTGTGGAATGTTGCTGGTGGAGGTCTCTGCAGTGCCCTGTGGAGCTGTTGTTTATGTGGCCTTGGAACAAATGGGAACAAATGTGTTACAGAGGCAATTAAAATAATCTCACCACTGTAGCTCTTGCAGGTATTTCCCCCGAATGTTAACCCTGTTCTCTGTTAATGGGACAGGCCTGACACAGTTTAATGAGAGATGCCATTTTGTTTTTTTTTTTTTTTTTGGGTGTCATTTTTCTCTCTTTTTTGTTAGGATATTGTTCTTGGAAGTTGCCTGTAGTAGCTGCCTGTTGTTCAGAGCGACTGAGCAGGGGAGGAACAGAGCTGCCTTGTAGGCCCTGAGAGCTACTGTCAGGATCAGGGCCAAGGTTTGCAGCCACCAAGGTACCAGAGTAAAAGCGTTTTGAGGCTGGTGTGTGGCTGTGGTGAAAGCCTGTGAGGTCTTCCCACCCCAGTGTCATCCTTTGTGGGATTTGTGGGGTTGCCTTTGGTAACTGAAGCCATAAACTAGTGATGTTCTGAAAAACAGTGATTCTGGCCATCCTGGGCTTTTGGAACCGCTTTGGATTTGTGTGTGCTGTGCATGGGCCGGACCTTACATAACCGGGGAGACACTTTGGTGTTCACACGTGTAAGGTGTTTGTTGCTCTCAGCATCGGCCCATGGTGGTGTGTGAGAACAACAAACCAGCCTCTGTGGGTTGGTGCTGCTGGGATGGAGAGTTAGAGAATAGTTGGACTCAATGATCTTGAAGGTCTTTTCCAAGCAAAGTGATTCTGTGATGCTCTTAAATTGTTTGGGGGATAGTAAATTAGTGAGTTGCTGCCAGTTGTCCTTTTGCCCGCAGATGATTTTGGGTCTATTCAAAGCCTTGGGGTATTTCAGTGTTGGATGGGCTTTATGACTTGTCCAGCTCTCCCCTGGTGCTGTCAAGAGTGGGACCAGCACTGCTGGCAGCTCCAGCTCTGGAAGGTTCTGCCAAGATCTCAAGGCACCAAGAGGTTAGCTGCCCATTCTCCAGGGAATCTCACACTGAACGTGCTGGTGTGTTTTACCATTGCATGACCAAAGCCAGCTCTGGATTTTGGAGGAAGAGTGCTCATTGTGTTTGGGAGTTTATTAACAGCAGAAGCACAAATCCAGTGTTTCTGCTGTTTACCATGGAGGTGGTGAGGCACTGGAACAGGTTGCTCAGAGAAGTTTTGGAGGCTCCAAGTCTGGAAGTGTTCAGTGGCAGGTTGGATGAGGCTCTGAGCGACCTGGTCTGGTAGGAAGTGTTCCTGCCCATAGCAGGGGATTTGAAACTAGCTGATCTTTAAGGTCTCTAGATGATCTTCTACGATTTAAAGTTTGCATTTTGGGGGGGGAAAGCCCTGTTGCTTTGATGCTTTGTGTGACTGAGTGGACACATTGTGATACAGAGCGACTGGTGTATTGATTGAAGATCTGCCTCGTAATCCGTGGGCTGTAAACAAGCACAACAGGCTCTGGTGGTGGAATCTGCCTTCCCCCTGGCTTCTTTGGGAGCTTTTTGCAGCCGTTCTCGGTGGCAGTGCTCCAGCTGGGGCTTTGTCCATTGCATAAATTGCCATTTTGATGTGGTTCTAATGGGTGCCTTGCATGAATCTTGCCTTTACTGCTAACTCTTGGCAGCACAAAATGTGACATTTTTGGCTAGCTCTCTCTTTTTTTTTTCTTTCTTTTTTTCTTTCCCTATGATATTTTAGTTGCTGGGTTAATGGAGCAAATAACTGTGTTAAAATCATCAGATCTGGCATCGTGGTGTTGCCCTGCCAGTCTCAAGATGGGTGTGTTATTTAAGATGTAATGCCAGATCTGTGGGGATTTCAGAGAGTCACGAGCACAGAATGTTGGGGCTTGGAAGGGGCCTCTGGAGATCACAGAATCACAGAATGGTAGGGGTTGGAAGGGATCTCTGGAGTCCAAACCCCGTGCCAAATCAGGATCACCTAGGGCAGGCCACACGTGAACATGTCCAGGCAGGTTTTGAAAGTCTCCAGAGAAGGAGACTTCACCACCTCTCTGGGCAGCCTTCTTCAGGGCTGTGGCATCCTCGTTCTTGTCCTGAAAGGAATTGGAGCCAATCACTGATAGAATTACAGATGTCAGATTTAGACCTAGTGTTTTAAAACCTACATACAAAAGACTCTGCACTTGAAACTGATTGATTCTCGTGGAATGATAAACAGAGGCTTCATTCTTCCCAGAAAACAGAGGCAGAGTTCATGATTTCATGGGATCAAAGACTCATAGAATGTTAGGGGTAGGAAGGGACTTCTGGAGATCAAGTCAACCCCCTGCCAGAGCAGGATCACCTAGGGCAGGTCATACAGGAACACATCCAGGCAGGTTTTGAAAGTATCCAGAGAAGGAGCTTCCACAACCTCTCTGGGCAGCCTGCACCAGGACTCCAGCACCCTCACACCAAGGAAGTTTTTACTTATGCTGTGGTGGAACTTCCTTGTGTTCCATCCTGTACTTGTTGTTCCTTGTCCTATTGCTGGGCACCACTGAAGAGAGCCTGACCCCTTCATCTTGACACCCACCTCTCAGATATTTATAGAAATTAATAAGATCCCCTCTCAGCCTTCTCAAGACTAAAAAGCCCCAGTTCATGCTTTCTTTTCCTTCTTTCTCTCCCTTGGCCTCTCCCCTCCATAGGTGCTGGTGGAATGAGCGTTGCGTGTGTTTTGAAGAGAAAAGCAGTACTCTGGCAGGACTCATTCAGCCCCCACCTGAAGCAGCACGCTCAAGATACAGCTAATCCCACCATGCCTGTTGTACTGACATCTGGAACAGGGTCCCAGGCTCAGCCACAGCCAGCTGCAAACCAGGCACTTGCAGCAGGGACACACTCCAGCCCTGTTCCTGGGTCCATCGGGGTCGCAGGCCGCTCCCAGGACGACGCTATGGTGGATTACTTCTTCCAGAGGCAGCATGGTGAGCAGCTTGGGGGAGGAGGAAGTGGTGGAGGCGGCTATAATAACAGCAAACATCGTTGGCCTACTGGGGATAACATTCATGCAGAGCATCAGGTAAAAAACCAGTTCCATGTTTCCAAACTCCACACGTTGAATGCTTTGGGCTTGTGATAGATGCTTTTAATGACACTTTTCCAAGCTTCAGCAGGTCGTGGTGCGGGTGGGAAATGGCAGTGGGTTTACTTTTTGTTTTCTCTTTTCAGGATCGTGGGGCCTTGGTTGTTTTAAGCTGAAATGTTTCTGCTCTTGAGGGTGTTGAAATCCCAGTCCACTCCCTTGACAGTTGAATGTTGATCGTTGCCTTTTATTGATTTTTGTTGTTGTTTTGGCTGTGTGGAGCAGCGTGGCAGTGGCTGCTGCTGCCTTTCAGAGCTGGTGCTGTGGTTAAATAATTCTTATGTAATGGTATTACAAAACTGCCAATGATGTAGGTTGGGCTCTCACCGTTCCCAGTAGTGAAAAACACAGCTCTGGAAGTTGCTGGTAACGTGTTTTTCTGGGTTTCTTTGCTTGTTTGGTTTGGGTTGGGTTTTTTGACTTACAATTGGGAGGGGAAGGCGCTATTAATGTGCTTAGCTGACCTGAGAACTACCTTAATAATGCTATGAGACGGTGTTTTTAGCCACCCAGCTCACTTCTGGCAGTGACTTCAGGTTTAGCCAGGGTAGTGGGCCCAGTCGTGTCTCGGTAGCAGTGTTTACTAGCAGCCTTTTCAGGAGCTGCATTGTCAGATGTGCTGGGTGAAATGAGTGCATGACTCACTGGGGCTGGCTGGATCTGACCCGTGAGGAGCTCCTCAAAGGAGAAGTGCTTCCTCTGCTGAGAGAGCACAGCTTCACTGTAAGCATGTTTAAGAAAGGAATGATTCCCACAGATGCTGTCAGAGCAGCAGACACAAAGCTTTTGCAACCCTTATGAGTATCTCCGGCCTCCAGTTTCTCAAATGAAAGGGAACTAGTCCTTGTTCCTTTGCCCAGCCTCCCCAGGGGATGTGTTGCCATCCAGACCATTTAAAAGCAAACATTGCAGTGAATTTTGCAACCTCGCTGAAGTCAGTGTGTACATCAACAAAGCAGTAAACCCAAGTGCCCTGTTAAGTTGTTCTGGAAGAAGAATCACATAAAATCCTGCAGTGTGAACTGAGTAGCTGGAGGAGCACTGTGGTTGTTCCCTTCTGTGGCAGCACAGTGTTTAGTGCAGTTATAGCTTAAAGGAAAGGACTGCATGGAAATTAAATGTAACTTTTCTCTTACCAGCCAGAGTTTTCAGTTGCTAAATGTAAAACTTGTTTCAAGAGGCATTGATGGAAGAGATCTTAGTTGTGTGAGTAGCAGAAAAGTCTGAGGGGCTGCAGCTTGCAGGTTTTGGAGATGAAAGCTGTCACAGGGTCTGGTGTGTATGGAGATCTTTAGGCAGGACCTGCTGGTGTTTGGACCTTCTGTGGAAAGATGACTTCATGCATTAAAATGAATGTCATGAAGTTCTTCATGCCTTTTTTCTCCAACTCAAGCTGTTGTTTGGCTTTCTCTGAAAAGGAAAGACAACAAATCTCACTGGAGACTGAGGGGGCAGAGAGGAGACACCCAAATTCTGCAGCCACTGACAGTGCTGCTGGCATTTGAACTGTTTTTTACTGCATTCTTTTGTAGACTTAAACTTTTACTTGAGCAAAAGAGTCCTTCCTGGAGCAGAGGCTTGCCCTGCTCTCAGGAGCTGTTTCTGCAGGAAATCAAGCTGTGGAATAGCAGCTTCTTGAATGAAGTGATATTGGTAACCGTGCCACTTAATGGAAGGAAAAACTCCATAGCTTGTAGCAGTTTAAATGAACTCTTAAAGACACAGCCTGTGTTCTGTGGAGGCAGAACACTTCTGAGCAGGTCGTGTGGATGAAATACACCTGCAGGGTTAAACTCACAAGGTCCCATGTGATGCTTTCTCTGGTTTTGCCCCATATGTTGTATGATCTGAAGCTCAGGAGAGTCTCACTTCAACATAATTAGTGTTGGGACCTTCCCTTTCTGTGGCCTGGTGGTTTTTACGTTGGCTGTAGTGTCTTTGGTGTTGTGTGTTGAGTGTGCATCTCTGCACCACTCCTAGTGATTTTTTCACAGCCAGCCCTGAGATGGCCACTGACCCTTTTCTGTTGTGGTTTATTTGATACCCTGTACTTCAGTGAGCAGTTTTATCTCTGTATTCATTGCTCTAGCCTTTCCTGAGTACCTCTTCTCTGTGATTGTCTGTTTGCCTCAGGGTTTTGCCTGCTGGGAAGCAGAACACAGGATATGTAATCCTGATACTGCCATTCCTTCTGACTTCTTGGCCGCCTCTGCATCTGCTTCTTAAATTATAAATTCCTGCAAGCAGGAGCTAACCTTATGCATTCAAAATGAATTAATTCAGTTTGGGCTTAGCTGGGATAGGATTGAATTTGTCCTGCAAGAGCAGAAGTGGAAGGAAGTGCTGGGACATGCAGGGGAATCATCAGGGGTGTCTGCTCAGTCTCATAGACGTGGGTTAGAGCCTGTCCAGAGGAGACTATGACGATCATCTGAGGGCTGAAGTGCCCTTCCTATGGGGTCAGGCTGAGAGAGTTGGATCTGTTCAGCCTGGAAACGAGAAGGCTCCAGGAAGACCTTAGAGCAGCCTTCCAGGATTTAAAGGGGGCTACAAGAGAGCTGGGAAGGGACTTTGTACTAAGGCAGGGATGTGGAGGTGGTGGCTTCAAACTGGAAGAAGCTGGGTTTAGATGAAACATGAGGAAAAAAATTGTTCCTCATGAGGTTGGTGAAACACTGGAACAGGTTGTCCAGACAAGTCATGTAAGCTTCAAGCCTGGAAGTTTTCAAGGCTGGGTTGGATGGGGCCTTGAGAAACTTTGCCTGGCAGGGGGTGTCCCCCCTGGCAGGGGGATTGGAAGTAGAAGATTTTGAAGGTCCCTTCCAACCCAACCCATTCTGTACCTTTAAATTACTGTACTTTAGGCTTTCAAAGCTAATGCAGTGAGGACTTTGCTGCCTTGAAGACTGGTTAGGAAACTTGGTAGCTAAAAGATAATGGAAAGTCAGGAAAAATAATTACAGGGTAATATAGGTTAATGCCTGCCTCGAGCTTGGGAGGCTGGAATTAAAGGTAGAGGGATTTTTTTGCTGTTGTTTAATTGTGGAATCCCAGTTTGTCCTTTGTTCTGTAGGTAGCCAGACATCTGTCTCTGGGGGTGATAATACTCCAGTGATTTTTACCAAATGATAGCATTTCAGCAGGGGTTGTTAAATAGCTGTGAGAGCTGTGAGTCAGAGCTTATTTATGGGCCTTCCCATTTTTGTGGGGTTGCCTGCTCCTCCCTCTCCTATCAGCTCTGAGAATCCAGCTGGAAATGGCTTTAGGAGGGAGGGCTTAAGACAAAGTTGCCCTGCTCCCAGGGAAGCAGGCAGTGTCCTCTTGTTGTGCACCCCAGGAAAATGCTGGGTCTTTATATGTTTTACCTGGAAACTTTCTCTATTTTCTCCCCTGCTCCTTCTTGATGAGGGAAAAACAATTACATTTTTAGATAAAATAAAGGAATTGAGCTGCTACTGTCCTGTTGCATGTTTGGATATCAAACATACCCACATCAGCAGCACATGTTGGAAACTCCTTTGTTCCTGAAGCAGTGGTGGAATTAAAATTTATTTATTTATTTATTTATTTTTCTTCTGGATTGAAATCTCTGAACTCCTAAGCAAAAGTCAGGCTGTGAGCAGCTACAAATACTTCAACACCAAGTTTCACGTGGGAGATGCCAAGTCTTGACTGCACAATGCACTCTTCTCTCTTTACAACCATAGGAAACAGAAACCTGGTTGGAAAAGGCCTTTAAGATTACTGAGTCCAACTGGTCTCTAACTCTGCTAAGACTGGGGCTAAACCATATTCCTCAGCACCACATCTCTGCCTCTTCAAAACACCTCCAGGGATGGGGATCCAACCACCTCCCTAGGGGGCATGTTCAGTGTTTGAGAACACTTCCAGTGAAGAAAGTTTTTGTTTGTTTGTTTTCTCATGTCCAACCTAAACCTTCTCCCTGCTGCAACTTGAGGCCATTACCTCTCATCTTATCACTTGTTATTGGGGAGAAGAGACCAACTCCCACCTTGCTCCAGTCTTCTTAAAGGGAGTTGTAGAGAGCCAAAAGGTCTCCCCTCAGCTTTCCCTTCTCCATGCTGAACAACCCCAGGTCCCTCAGCTGCTCTTCACCAGCCTCATTCTCCAGACTCTCCACCAGCTTTATTGCCCAGAAGGCAACAACCTGGACATGCTTCAGCCCCTCAATGTCCTTCTTGGAGTGAGGGTCTCAAAACTGAACCTAATATTTGAGGTGTGGTCTCACCATTGCCCAGACCAAGGGGACAGTCCCTGCCCTGGTCCTGCTGGCCACACTATTGGTTGATACAGGACAGGATGCTGGTGGCCGCCTTGGCCACCTGCACACACACTGACTCGTCTTCAACTGCTGTGGACTGACACCTGCAGGTCCTTGTCCACCAGGCAGTTTCCAGCCTCTCTGCCCAAAGCTTGTAGCATTCATGGGGATGCTGTGACTCCAGGTGCAGGACCCAGCACTCAGCCTTGTTCATCCACAGAAATCAACAAGATGAAGTTGAGTGCCAGTGCCCGCCATTAATGATTAGATTTGAACTGGAGGTTAAGGCTGTCACTCACCTGTGCTGCTCAGTTACTCTTCAGGCTGTGGGAACAGAGTTCTGATAGCTGCTCCAGCCTGGTTTTGTGCTGTTTATCCTGCAAAAAATGGGTGGGAATCAGCACCTCTCCTCACATAGATGAGTGGTGCAAGATGGTCTGGGTTGGATTTGTCCTGGTTGGGAGAGGTTGCAGATCTCATTACAAATTCAAAGAGCCGTTTACTGCTCCTGAGGGGAGTGGAAAGCTGGTCTAGATACTCAGCTGGGAGAAGTTATCAACACTGAGCAGGTTTTTAGGAAAACTGGCTGGGTTCTCTTTGCTGGGGTCTCCTGTGGCTGGTGTCTGTGTGTATGTGCTCAAACTGGAGCAGAGAGAAGCTGCTCTGGTGGTGGTCCCTTCTGAATTGCAGAGTGGATGTACCCAGACTGCCTGAACTGCAGTTGGGGCAGTGGGGGAGTTGCTTAGTAGAAGCAAATGATGGTAGGGATTTACTTCCTTTGAGAGCATGTTTAATTAATAATTGGAGACAATAGAACTCTGCAGGGATCGTCTTGGTGAATGTGGGGAATTTTTCACATCTAGCTGGTGAAGAATAGTGAGAGCAACAGGCCTGGGGCTGGCTTTTCTGCTCAGTTTTGTCTTTTGGCAGTGTGACCCTGCAGCTTCTTAACTGGGAACTTGCATTCAAGTGGAGCCAGAAGGTGACTCTCCTGGCAGCTGCCCTTCTAGAGCAGTGCTGTTCAAACTGTGCTGCTTGCTGCTGTGGAAGTGTCTGCATTTGACATTGTTTACAGACAATGTTTGGTGCCTGTTGGCAGGCATCATGACCACTTTGCCTTGAAGTTGTGGCCAGGTCCTCTAGAAAGATTGTGGAATCTAGGGAAGGAGAAGCTCAGAAGTACCCTCCCAGAGGTCTGTATTCTGATAGCAATATTCCATTTGGCTTGTGTTCCAAGGCAGGTTCGATGGGGCTTTGAGCAAACTGGTCTAGTTGGCAGGGGGGTTGGAGCTAGATAACCTTTAAGGTCCCTTCCAACCCAAACCATTTTATGATTCTAAGATCTGGTGTTTATCCTTCCAAAGACAAATCCCCTTTAAGGGACACTTAACTGTTGAGGATGGAGATTTCCTGGTGTGCCCATGGGAAGCACCTAGTATCTGAGAGCTGCTGTGATTCTAATCACCTGGCTTGTTGTCTGGGCTAGTGTTGAAGGCATGGAGAAAATCCTTAACCATGTACACCTTGAGGTAGAACCTGTGACTCTGCTCTTGGCCATTTTCTGATGTGAGCTCCATTACATCTGTTGTATTTTCATGGCTCCTTCCTTGTGTGGCAGTGAAGCAGTTGGGACTCCCCTCAGGTTGACACTGAAATGGCTGTGCTATCTTGATACCCAGTTAATCCAGGACATAATACCTTGCTGAGATGAGATGCCTGCTTTGGCTGATTTGTCCCACAGAGATTGCTTTGTGCTAAAGGGAATTTTGAGAGAAGGAGATCAGAACATTTGATTTAGTTTTCTGCATTACATTGCCCTTTGAAAAATCCCTCCTGAGATAGAGGGAGCATGAGTTGATTGGCTGGGTTGGGTTTTTAAGGGTGGGGATTGGAATGCCCTTCTCTTGAATAGGGCAGAAAACCCAGCCTGAAATCTGCAGGTTGGTTTAAGAGTCTGCTCCCTCTGAATCTGCTGCTGTTAGTCCCTGACAGGCAGCTGGCTCGAGCTGGGATTGCACAAGTGACCTGATGTGCTCTCTCTGGTCCATCATCTTTGTAGTCTGCTTTCTTGCTGTGGTGCTTGCTTAAAAAGAGCAAGGAGGTTTCCACACTATGGATTTGGCGCACTTCAGTGCTTCGAGAAGTGTTTCGGTGAGCGCATAGCACACAATTGTGTTTTCAGCAGAGCTTTGTTAGAGCACAGCTTCTGCTTGTTTTCTTCCTCCCCTCCCCATCTTTGCTTTCCCCTTATCAGTTCTTCTGTGGTTTGCTGAGCTGCTGTAACCTCTCTGTGCTCCTGCAGAGCAGGTTGTGGTACTCGGCATGGGTGAAACTTCAGGTGAGACACAAGCCATTGTCCAGCCACAGCAGCTTCTTCCTTGCAAAGTACCACCATTAATTTCAACTGCTGCTCAGACACCACATCAACAAATCTGTTCAGAGCAGTGAATCCAGTGGTAGTGTGCCCCAAAGCTCACTGGTGGGTGTGTGCTGGGGCAGGTTGCAGGTTGTCTTCTCTGAAGGATGATGTTGGCAGGTCTGCAGGGAACAAACTTTCCTTTGTGCGGATATCATGTGATGCTGTGCTCCCTCCTGACAGCGATCTGCTCTCAGATATCCTGTTGCTCCTCTTAACTTTGTTATGGGTAACTTCTGTTCTAGGGCAGTGGTTTTTAGTGAGAGCATCTGACTTGGTTAGTTGCCCTGAACAGAAGCTGTGCTTCAGACCTTGGTTCTGCACTGGAGTGAAGCCTGATTGTTATTAAACCCTCAAGTTAGCCCTTAGTAGTCGGTGTGGCATGAGGCTGCTCAAATCTGTCTCTGAAAGAAGTAGTGAGCTTGGCACCGGAATGAGAATCAATGATAGGGCTTGGAAGGGACCATCGAGGTCCAACACTGCTGCCAGAGCAGGATCACCCAGGGAGGTCACACAGGAACATGTCCAGATGGGTCTTGAAAGTCTTTAGAGAAGACTCATTGCTGTGTCCCTTCTTTACACCTTTCTTCCTCTGAGTTTAAACCTCAGAAGGTCAGGGTAGGGGTAGGAGTGAAAGGAACAGATATTAGATGTGATGTAGATAGAGTTTGGGTATCAGGAAGAATTTCTTTGCTGCAGGAGTGGTCAGGGGTTGGCACAGGCTGCCCAGGGAGGTGGTGGAGTCCTCATCCCTGGAGGTGTTCAAAAAATCTAGTAGATGTGGCCCTCTGGGACATGGTCTGGTGGTCACCGAGGTGTTGGTAGAAAGTTGGACTTGATGTCTTGGAGAGGACTTTTCCAACCTTAATGATTCTGTGATAAGCCTTTTTGGGGTGAAACAAGCCAGATCTTAGTGTAGCCCTGAGTGGCTGCACAAAAACATCTCCCCACACGCTCACACCTGGGGAGCAGAAGAGCTTTCCTGAGGTGCAACCAACTCCGGCGAGGCAAAATTAAGGTAGTTTCTTCTGCAATCCAACATTTTGGAAGTTATTCGCTCCCAACAGTCTGTGCCTGAGATGTTGCAGAGCAGCTGAAATTCCACATTGATGAAGCACTTGCCTGGGTGAATCAAATCTGAGGGAAAACATCGTTAGCTGAGGCCGTGGAGCCGTTGGAGAGGCGCCTTTGGCGGCTGTCTTTCTGTGCCCTGAATCGTTAATCGCCTTGGCCCTGTGCCATCTGCAGCATTAGCCAATCCAGGGTTTCAACAGCCCTTTGCTTCCAGTGCTAATGGTAGGAGCAATTCCAGTGATGAATCCTTTACTATAAAAATAGTAGTTAAAGCACCTAATCCTGTCTAAGACGTGTGACTTCACGTTCTTTCTTCACTGACTATTGTTGTAGGAGAGGACTAAAAATAGGGCCATAATCAGTTGATGGAACAGCATATTTTAACCTGGGGTCTGGGTGTGTGTAGTGAGCCTGTTGTTGACACTGTGCTGTGCTTTTCTTGTTGTCAGCTGGGAAAGTCTCTTTTCTTTTCCTCTCTGAGGTACTCTGCATGTGCATGCAGGGTAGGTGTGTTGTAAGGAAGGGGCTCTGTGAGCTTTCGAGCCAGCCAAACTCTGCTGTTCTCCTACAGCTGAGTGGGAGGCACTTGTTTCCATCTGAAATTTGTAAACCTTGGGGTAGTTTAAAAAGCTTTAACGACTTGGGAGTGTATAAGTTAAGTGCTGCAGAATAGACTCATTGAATTGTTTGGATTGGAAAGGCCTTAAAGATTGAGTCCAATCATCAACACAACACCACCATGGCCATTAAACCCTGTCCCCAGGTGTCACGGCCACATGTTTTGTGAACACCTCCGGGCATGGTGACTCCACCACCTCCCTGGGCAGCCTGTTCCAGTCCCTGACTACTCTTGCAGCAAAGAAATTCTTCTTCATCCCCAACCTAAACCTCCCCTGGCACAATTTCAGGCTATTTCCTCTCATTTATCACCTGACACTAGAGCGCACCACACTGCAGCCTCCACTCGGAGCTGTAGAGAGCAATGGGGTCTCCCCTCAGCCTCCTTTACTCCAGACTGAACACCCCCAGCTCCCTCAGCTGCTTCTTACCAGCCCTGTTCTCCAGACCCTTCCCCAGCTTTGTTGTCATTCTCATTTAGGCTGTTCAGTTATACATGTATTTTTCTCCTCTCCCTTCTAAGAATGTTTTATTTAAGCAGCAGCCTGAGTAATTTTTCTGTCTCAATCCCAGTGTTCCTTCAGTAAAACTGATTTTTTTTTTCTTTAAGAGGAATGTTTTACTAGAAAATAAGAGTTTGGAGTCTTCCTATTACAAATTGAGCAGGATTTAAAATGTGGAGGCCTAATGGATGGAAACTTTACACCACACTTGCCGTTTCACACTTGCAGAGTCCACCTAAGTTAAAAATAAATACCCAAGTGAAAAATCACACTTTTGAGGTGCTCTGGATAAACACCAAGCAGGAAGAACTTGGAATCTCTCCTCTCTTCTCAGAGAAACAAACCAAAGCTCTTCATTTTAGGAGCTAACAGATCCTAAGGTGTTGATCTCTCTTGGCAAGTGTAACACCATTTCCCACGTTACTCTGTAGGTGCAGGAAAGCAGACCAAGTGGGCTTGGAGCAAGGTGGTCCCATCAAGCTTGTGCAGAGTTGAGGTTATCCATGGGCTCCTCCAGGCATGGCCAGCACCAGCAAAGGCTGGGGAATGAGCCCAGCCCCTGGATTTGTGGTCCCAGCACCTGGCTCTTGTTTGCTAGTATGGCAGGTAAGTTGAGGATGCTTTGCCCAGGATTCCTTAGGGTGCTGTCTGTGGGATCCCCTAGATTTGGCTTGCTTGGCTGGCAGGACTGAAGGCTGCAGTCAGGCCTGTAATTTGCTGTGGATCAAAGAAGTTGCAAAGCAGCCATTTACATGTTGCAGCTTCATGGAATCCTGTCTCTGCAGTGCCCATCCTACCTTCCTACCCCTGGTTTAGCAGATGCTGCCCTGTGGGGTTTGCCTTCTGGTCAGGAGTAGAACTGGGGGAGAGGAGTAGTGGGAGAAGCACTTTAGTTGAAGGGAGAACCAGCTGGGGGCTAGAGCGATTCTGGGCTAAGACAGTGCTGGGGAAGGGGAAAAGCAGCCTTTGAAATGGGATCATGTGGAGAGGGCATTAGGAGAGGAGAAACAGGAGAGCTGGGGCTCGCAGGGGCAGTCCTCTGGTTTGCTTTGGTTCCCCTCTTTAGCATAACCAGAGAATTCAAACCCTCCGCAGTCGCTGGTACTGCTAATAAATGCAGATATTTGATCTGGTTGATGTTGTCCAACATCAAAAATAAAATAATCATCCACCCTCAGGCTTTGTGGTGTGCTTTTAGAGGCAAATTTTTACATCATCAACTAGAATATTTTTCAGCTGGTTATTTCTCAGCTTCTTTTTCTCCAAAGGACTTTTTAGTTTGTTTATTTGCTGGGTTTTTTTCCCCCTCCTGTGTGTTTTCCTGGTTTTGGGTTTTTTTTTTTTTGGCTACTTCCACCTCTCCATTCTCTTTCTGGGCAGCATCACTTGCATAGGAGGAATGAAAAAAAAATACCTCTTTTTATGATTAGGAATGAAATTCAGCCTTGGATAGTTTTGCTGGGTGAATATAAATTCTCCATAAATGAAGACTCCTTAACACATAAAGCTGCAATCCCCTGGGACACCAACAAACCATGAAATGGGCTGTAGTATTGCACTTGGAATTTAGATGGAAAGGTCATATGAGCAACCATATTTGCTTAATATAAGGTGCTATATTAACACTGATTGTTGACATTAATATTTACTTCAAATTCCAATTCAGCTGCTTTGCTGATAGTAGTTTGGAGAAAAAAAAAAACAAACCCTTGGATTATTTGAGAGTAAAGAAGATGGTACTGGAAATCCAAAAGGTAAATAGAGGGTTGCTCTCATGTTAATTTGTTAGGTGCTTCAGATCCCTCTTTAGTAATTGTAAGGACAGTTTGGGGCCCTGGTTGCTGTTGGTTTAGCTGACTGCAGAATCCCTTCTGACAAGTGTCATTTAGCCCCGTGGGCCTGGCTGCTTGTGAGGTTAAAATTAGCTGGGGTTTGCAGTCCCAGCAGAGCAGGGTGTCCTGTAAGGTGCTGGGCTTAACTGCTCCTTTTGGTGGGGCCTGGTGTTTCACAGCTTTCCCTGCTCATCCTTTGGTGTGTGGCACCTTTAGAGCACAGGGGCTTGTGAGACAAGGGGTTTGGTCCCTCTCTGGCTGCAGGTTCCTAGATTCATAGAATGGTTTGGGTAAGAAGGGACCTTAAAGATCATCCAACACCCCTGCTGTGGGCACAGGGATGACTCTCACCAGCCCAGGTTGCTCGAGGTCCCATCCAGCCTGGCCTTGAACACCTCCAGGGAGGGGATGTCCACAGCTTCCCTGGGCAACCTGTTCCAGTGTCTTCCCACCCTGGCTAGAAAGAATTTCTTCCTGATCTCCAATCTAAATCTGCCCTCCTCAAGCTTCAATCCAGTCCCTTTTGTCCTATAACTACAAGGCTTTGTCCAAAGTCCTTTCCTGGGCAAAGTTGTTCCCTCCACTCTCAGACTCTCTGATGGCTGGTTCAGAGCCTTGGGTCTTTGGTGAGGATCTCTGGGGTCTGCTTTGCTCCTCTAAAAGAGGAAAGTTCCAAAGCATCTCACTACTGGTTATCTGTGACTGTGTTTTGAGGAGGGCTGAAAAGCAGGGAAAAGCCTCTGGGTTTGTGGTGTGGTCAGTGAGCAGTAGCTCCAGTACCAAATGGTAGCAGTGCATAGAAAATCATTAGCTGCTGGAATTCTCTGTATGTAAAGTCTAACGTGCTGTAGATCTGGACAAGTGGCTGTGTAGCTTGGGGACCCAGGGAAGTGTGAGCTATTGAAAGTTCTGAGCTGCTGTCCTTCCGTTTGGCAGTGGTGAGGCCCTCCGATGTTGCTGCAGACCAAACCCCCTTGGAAGTGTCCTGTTTAACATGACTGCATGGCAGGAGTTAGCTGTGTGCTGCTTGAGGGCTTGGAGAGTGCCCAGTGAGGAGGCTGGGTGGGAGGCTGAGACTTGAAAGTGGCTGTTGACTAGAGGAGTTGGTGTGTGCTGTGGCAGCCTGCAGCAGGTGAGAGCAGAAAGAATTCTGCCTTTTGCACACAGGCAGTGGTGTCTTCTGTTGAAACTGGGAAAGGCCTCTGTGGCCTCAGCCTGTGTGAGGCCAAGTGCTTTCACAGAATCAGCCAGGTTGGAAGCGCCTTCCAAGATCATTAAGTCCAACCAATCACCCGATCCTAACTAATCAAGTAGACCATGGCACTAAGTGCCTCATCCAGGCTTTTCTTAAACACCTCCAGGGGCGTTGACCCCACCCCCTCCCTGGGCAGCCCATTCCAAGGGCAGTCTCTCTTTCTGGGAAGAATTTCTTTCTAAGATCAAATCTAAACTTCCCCCTACGCAGTTTGAGACTGTGTCCTCTCATTCTGTTGCCGGTTACCTGGAGAAGAGACCAACCCCCACCTGGCTACAACCACCCTTCACGTAGTTGTAGTTATCAATAAGGTCTCCCCTGAGTTTCCTCTTCTCCAGGCTAAACGCCCCCAGCTCCCTCAGCCTCTCCTCACAGGGCTGTGCTCCAGACCCCTCCCCAGCCTCATTGCCCTTCTCTGGACACCTTCCAGCATCTCAACATCTTTCTTAAGTTGAGGGCCCCGGAACTTCTGTTCAGGAGAGGGAAAATCGGGTTTAGAGGCCTGACCTAGCCTGTGTCCTGAGCAGTACAGCTCTCTCTGGCTATAGGATGTTTTTCAGAGCGGAGGGATTGATTAACTGACCTGAGCCTGGGCAAGGGGGCTTTACCCCAGCTCCTGTTTGTGGCTCACAGCACACTGGAAACCCTCTCTGGGGTACATGAGCCTTCCTCTGAGCAGGCAGGAATTAGCTGTGAGTCAGTGAAGTGGCTGGAGTGTGTTACAGTGACATACATTTCACGCATTAGCCTGTGTGGAAATTGCTCTTCGTGAATGAGCTCCTCGTTAATTTCAAGGAGATTTACATAATTCCTGAGTGCAGGCAGAACAGTTACGAGGAGGGGAGGATTGTGCCTCTGCAGTCAAACTGCTCCACAGCTCTCATTCAGCAGAGTGGTGCTGATGCACAGAGCCTTAGTTTTGTTGATTAGGTAGGGCTTCAGAAGCAAATTTGGTGGTTTGCTGCCTTACCAGACAGAAGGAGGGCTCTTGTCAAGCGGGTGGGGAGGTCCCTCTGGTAAGAGCAAGGATCTGCACTTGGCATTTTGCTTCGCAAAGTGGCGTGTGTGGAAGAGGCTGACATGGGGTGAGTGCGGAGTGCTGCTGGCTAAGAGCAGGAGTCAGGTTTGGTTGGATCACCTGTGAAGCAGCTGGAGCTACAGCTGACCTCTCCTCCTGTGATGCCTGATGTTTCTTGAGATCATCTCTCCCTCGGAGGAGCCAGGTTGTCATGTCACATCCAGTCAGGGCATCGCCTCTGTATGCAGCCAATTCATCTTGGCGTTGTCTTCTGGATTTCTTTCAAAGCTCTGGTTCAGCAGTGAGCTGAGTTTTATGGCAATCAGATCTCATTGATGTTAGTGCTCATCTGGGTAGAAGATGTTGCTCTGTGGACCTCCTTGTTTCTACTGTTTACACATCCTGACTCTGCACTGCATGTCTGCATTCTTTATAGGGCAGTGGTAGTGAGAAGGAGTGGTGGCTCACCAGTCTCATTTAATTACCATTTCAGAGGACTGCCTGCCTTTTGGAGCGCTGAGGTGTGGGAAGTCATGACTTTGGCTGCATGTTCTGCTGTTTCAGAAGCTCTTTGCTCTTTCAAAGGGAGTTGCAGGAGCCCTGTGATACTTGTGTGTGTTGTCTAAGAACATGAGGTAGAGAAGTGCTGCTGGTTAATGTTACAGAAGTGGGGAAGTGAGGACCTTTTGTGTACAGTTTGTGAAGACTGAATAATAAATCAGCCTGTATTACAAACATATATGCAAAGATCTGTGGAGATAAAGGAGCAGTGAGACTGAAAGGCCTCAGAATTGATGATTCTCTACAGTTAGGGCATCCAGTGCCCAAAAGTTGTGCACAAAGATCTGATTTAGACAATGTGTTTATCCATAATTGTTAGGATTGGTGAAAGAGAGATGATTAGAGGTGTGTCTTAGATATCTGGTGGATGATTTCTTCTGTTTCCTGACTTCTGACAGCAGACAGAGAAGCTGATATTGTTTTGATAGTGCCTGAGGCAGAGCCTATCTGGAAGAAGATGGAGGCAGCCTATTTCTGCTGTGTCTTGTTAGCAGGGAGGCCGGAATGAGAGCTGGCAATTTAAGACAGGTTTGAAGGCCCTGCAAACCCTCAAGAAAGGAGTGAAAGCAGCAGCACTGTCAGATGTGCTGAGTGTGAAAGCTTTGGAGTGCACTTAGCTTTAATGATACTGCTTTTTACCCTTTACCCATCTTGGTCTCTATCACCTCTGTAGCAATCAGCTGTCATGGCATGGCATTGTTTGAAGACAAATGTGCTTCTCCACCTTGGAGGTGGCCACGTGGTCAGCCCTGGGGAGAGCTGTGCCTGCTCATTGGCCTGTACCTCTTGGAGAAAGAGGACCGGTTGGAATTGCTGTGGTGTCTGGTGGAGGGTCGTGAACCTGCATGGAAGGCTTTGACTGGTTTGGAGGTGGTGTCACTGTTAATAGTTCCACCAGCTCTAGCTTCTCCACCGAGACTTCAGGCCAGCATGGGAGCGTGACTGGACACTGAGTCCCGTATTTACACTGCTGTGCATGGTTGAACAAGATGAGTTGTTTTTCTACTCAAGGCCAGCACTTGAACAAGACATCTGAAAATGTTGTGAACAGTTGTTGCATCTGATGTGAATAAGTAGAATGGGTGATTCTAGCAGTCTTAAAAATGTTTGATGGAGTAAGGATGGCCATGTAACATGCTGAAGTTCCAGAGAGAAGGGTGAGATTGGAGCTGAGAAGAATTCCTTCCTGTTCAGAAGCTGCCTTTGTTTTACGCAGGGCCCATCAGCAGGGGTGTTGGTGATCTGAAGCTAGGAGGGGAGCTCAGGTTAGCAGGGAGAGTTGATGGTGCTGGGATCTGACCAAACAAAACCCAAATGTCACCTCACATCCTTTTGATCTGTGCAAGGAACCCGGTGATCCTAGCTTTGTAGCAGCTTTGTTGGGAGGTTCCCCTAGCACTTTTGGGAGCTCTTTTGTTTTGGAGCAGTTGGGACACACATGGAGCAGGCTCTGCTTCTCCACCAGCTCTTTGCACAGCGTTGCAAGTCCTGGATTGGTGCCACTGCGGCTGCATCTGTGGTTTGCTGGGACACTGCTTTACAGTGAGAGTAATGAACATCATCCAGGGAATCTCTTGAGCTTCTCCGGGCCTCAGATGGCTCATTGAAATGACCACTTGCTGCTGCTCAGCTTTTGTGGCTTCACATGTCTAGGGTCTGCAGCACTTCCTGTGAGTGCAGCTTGCAGTCCTTCATGGAAGAGTGTTAACTTATGTCTCGTGTGAGATGTATCTTCCCTGGCAGATAGGAGATGGGGCTGACAGGAAAGTAGGACGTTGGTGCTGTGGCTTTTGGAAGGTGGAGTCCTGTTTGTGCTCTCTGTGATATTGGTTGGTGTAATAAGTGTCACTGCAGGAGGTGACAAGATGGAAACATCACTGAATACAGCTTTGAGTGAGATCTAGCAAGGAGAAGATACTGTGGTTTTATAGATGATCATAAAATCATAGAATGGTTCAGGTTAGAAGGGACCTCAAAGTTCATCCAGTTCAAAGTTCCAACCCCACTGCCATGGGCAGGGGCATCTCCCACCAGCCCAGGTTGCTCAAGGCCTCATCCAGCTTGGCCTCAAACACCTCCAGGGAGGAGGCACCCACAACCTCCCTGGGCAACCTGTCCCAGTGTCTCCCCACCCTCACTCTCTGAAGAATTTCTTCCTCATCTCCAGTCTCAATCTCCCCTCTTCAGCTCAAAGCCATTGTCCCTCATCCTGTCACTCCCAGCCCTTGTCAAAAGTCCCTCCCCAGCTCTCCTGGAGCCCCTTCAGGTACTGAAAGGCTGCTCTGAAGTCTCCCTGGAGCCTGCTCTTCTCCAGGCTGAACAATGCCAACTCTCTCAGCCTATCCCCTTAGGGGAGGTTCTCCAGCCCTCCGATGGTTTTCATGGCCTTCTCTGGACCTGCTCCAAGAGATCCATGTCCTTCAAGTGACTGGCTGTTGGGGATTTGCACATGGCAGAAATAAGTGATAGCTAATTTAACAGTGTACTACTAATTGCCTGCAAAGCTATGGTGTCACAGGCCGGAAGAGATGTCTGGAGGTTATCTGTGATGCCCTCTTTAACATCTGCTATTCCTGGGTGAGGTCTGTTGGATCTTGTCTTAGCAATGAATTGTAGTCACAGGAAAATTTTGAGGTGGTTCTGCTGGAAGTAGTGGCAGGAGTATGAGAAGTCAGGGTTAAGGTTAGTAAATGTGGTACAGCCACTTACAGCGCTGAGCTCTGCAGGTACCTTACCATCTAAACCAGGTTTTTCTGGTCCTGTAAATCACCCACAGGGTATTACTGGGCTCCTTCACTTGTCCTCCGTATCTCCTGTCATGTCTTCAGTGGTGACTTGTCTAAACTGTGGGATTAGAAAGAGCCCAGAAAGCTCTGCACTGAATGGAGGCTGGGAGTTACTCGTAAAGAAGAGCCTTCCCCCCACCCCTCCAACTCCTCACTCTAGCAGAACTGCAGATCACAGCGGAGCAGCTGGGTTGCAGGGAATGTGTAAACATGGAGTAGGAGGTGTGTAGTGTTGCTTGTGTGCCACCATAAGTGGTTGTGGCTGTTGTAGCAAGCCCTGCTTTGATCCGAGGCTGTTACCTGAGGAGGGCAGGAACTGAGTGAGTTGCAGCATGTGGCTGAGCTCCTGTGCTTTGTCCTCAAGTCCATAGCTGGGTTTCTCCTTTCCTTCTGCACGTGTGCTTCATGGCTGCATCTGCAGGGACATCTCAAGATGAGGTTTGGGAATGAAAATCAGATGTGTTTTCTTGCATCCTCAACGCAGCTGACTGACTTAGCTGACAGTTAAATTGCTGCTGCTTTGAATCAGATCCAAAGCAGAAGCAGAGAATGGCCCAGCTCCCCAGGGGAATGGATCCTTACAGGCCCTCCAGATGAGAAAAGCCACTGTCACCTCTTGGCCTGTCCCCTTGCTCCTGTAGTGCCTGAGCTCTGCTGTGGAGAGTCTGGAAGGGCAGTTTCACCCTGCCTTGTCCTTTAGTGCGTGGCAAGCTTTGGGCCCCAGCAGAGCCATGGGGCTGTGTGGCTGCTGTGTCATGCACCAGCAGCTATCCTGGGAGTAAGGAAAAGGCCACAGCATGCTGTGGGTTTACTTCAGGTCTGCACCGTGATTTGTGTGCTTCTGGATTCTCACTGTGAGACTTGGGGTTCAGCTTGGAGAAGAGGAGGCTGAGGGGAGACTTGGCTCTCTACTACTCTCTGAACGGAGGTGGGACCCCAGTGGGGGTTGGTCTCTTCTCCCTAGTAACTAGCGATAAGGCAAGAGGAAATGGCTTCAAGTTGCACGTGAGGAACAATTTCTGCCCCCAAAGGGTTGTCAAGGCCTGGCTTAGGCTGCCCTAAGGGGCCTCAGCATCCCTGGAGGGGTTTCAAGGCTGTGTAGACGTGGTGCTGAGGGCCATGGATTAGGGGTGACCTGGCACTGCTGGGTTAATGGCTGGGCTTGGCGATCTTGGAGGTTTTTCCAACCTTAATGGTTGTCTGATTCTCTGATTGCTGTGGGTTCAATAACTTACATTAGTGACTGACCTGAAGGCATTGCTTGTTCTCTTTGGTCCTGTTTAATTTAATCTGCCTTTTGTTTCTACCATTGTGTCTTTCTCTTCCATATCAATATCACTTTATTATAAATCTGCCTGTTTGCCATGAGAGTCTTCACTTGCTTTTCACCTGCAAGGAAATGATACCAACTGGCTTGTGCCTTGAGTGCCTCACTTGGAGTCATGCAGCTCAACTGTGAAATATTAGCCTCTGCAGTGCACTCAGCCAATGTGGTTGTGTTAGACTTTGGATGATTTAAAAGCAATTGCTGGGTTCTCCTTTTCTGTTTGTGCATAAATCTAACTATAAACTTTGTAGCTTCTGGGAGTCTTCGAAGGTAAGTCACCTGTTGGAGCTCAGTAACCTCGTTGTGTGCTGTCATATGTTTGTCTCAGAATCGCTGTGAGCTGTGATTGTTATGAAGAACACCAACTACAAGCATTTCCTCCTCTCTTTTTCTTGCCCATCTGTGAATAGGTGCGTTCCATGGATGAGCTGAATCATGATTTCCAAGCACTTGCTCTGGAAGGACGGGCTATGGGAGAGGTAAGTGAAAGGCCTACAGGAATAAATCTGCATTTGGTGGGGAGGGCTGGGGGGAAAGGAGGGGCAGAAAGAGCTTTGGAGCCTGCTGGAGTGATTCTGAACTCGAGAGTTGTCCATTGTGACTGTGAAGTGTGTGTGTTTGTGTGTGTGTGTGTGCTTGAACAAAACAAACACCTGCCAGGCTGGAATATGTCTTAGCAGGAGGAACAGCTAAGTCCCCACCTGTTGTATCATCAAACAGCAGAAGGGTGGTTGTGAAAAAAAAAAAAGAAAAAAGGCCTAGAAATATGTCTTGTGACAAGTGGTACAATACTTGGAGCGTGGTTATTTTGGGATCCAGTGACCTCAGACCCCATAATATTGTGGAGTTAAGTTGTCTGTCATTGTTTGCTGCCCTGTTTCCACTCCTGGCCACCTTTTGGCTCTTGTCACAAAGCACAGGACCGTGCTTAACGGTTCAAATAGCTGGGGAACATCAGCAGGGGCTGCAGAGGTGCTAAGTGCTTCGGACAGCTCAAAGGGGCAGGCAGGTGCTGGCAGATAATAAGCTCTTCAGTTTTAACTGCAGAGTTATTTTAGTGTCAGAGTGCAGGGAGGAGGTAGCAGCTTTGCGGCAGATGGACTTTGGTTTTCTTTGTAATGACAGAATTTACCTATTTTTAAGGTGACTTGAAAGAATAGCAAATTACTGTAGTTGGCTGGTAGGTTCCTGGAAGTTCATAGACTCATAGAATGGTTTGGGTTGGAAGGGACCTTAAAGATCACCTAGTTCCCACCTCCCTGCCATGGGCAGGAACAACTCCCACTAGACTTCATCCAGCCTGGCCTCGAACACCTCCCAGGAGAGGTCATCCACAGCCTCCCTGGACAACCTGTTCCAGCGTCTCCTCACACTCACTCGAAAGAGTTTCTTCCTATCTCCAGCCTCAATCTGCCCTCTTCCAGCTCAAAGCCATTGGCCCTTGTCCTGTCACCACAAGCCCTTGTCGGAAGTCTGGCTTTTTTGTAGCCCCTTTCCAGATACTGGAAGGGCACTCTAAGGTCTCCTTGGAGCCTTCTCTTCTCTGGGCTGAAGTTGGCTGTAAACACTTCTTTTCTTTGCCCTGTTCCCTTTTTCTTCATAGTCCCTTCAGAAGCTTGTGGGAGAACAGAGGTGAGAAAATCGTCCCTTGAAGGAGGCTGTTAAGATGCAGTAGGTCAGCTGTGTTTGCAGAGCCTGCCTTTTTGAGTTCCTGACTGGCAAGCTCAGACGAGGTTATTTTTCTCCGTGCTTAGCCCATTCCTGTCTCTGTTACTTGGCTTATGAACCAGGCTGAAAAAAGTATTAAATCCCTAGCACCCAAAAGTTAGTGTTGTGGAGAAAATGGCAGGCTGGGGTTGTTGGGTGGTGGATTCAGAAGGTGCCTTTCTCAGGTGAAAGACCTCAGGGAATTCCTGGTGTTTGCAGCTTAGCTTCTTCCTCTCATTACGCTTCTCTCCTTGCTTCTCTGAAAGATCAGACCACTGAGCTGCATTTTAATCCCACAGGAGCTGATAGGAAAAATCTCTGTTTCTCCAGGTTATGTTAACCTCCACTGAGCCTGTTGACTAAGAGAGATGAAAATGATTTACAAAGGAAAAAACCTGACATAAAAAACACTGCTGGAAACCAGCTGATGTGTCTCCATCTGAAGTGTGCCATGGGAATGAGGGGGCTGTGAGTGTTCTGGGAATAGTATTTTTTTTTCCCACCTCACTTGAGCAAGACATTCATTTACAGATAGAGAACTACAGCACTTGTTTCATGCTTACCATGGCATTGGATCACATCAGCTCAAGTGCCTGAAGGTATTCAAAGAATCATAGAATGGTAGGGGTTGGATGGGACCTCTGGAGGTCATCCAGTCCACCCCCTCCTTCCAAAGCCAGGGTCACCTAGGGCAGGTCACATAGGAACACATACAGATGGGCCTTGTTAGTCTCCACAGGAGACTGCACAACCTCTCTGGGCTCCAGGGCATCAGCACCCTCACACCAAAGAAGTTTCTCCTCCTATTCAGATGGCACACGTGTTCCAGTTAATGCCCATTGCTTGTGGTCCAATCACAGGACACCACAGAAAGGGCCTGGCTCCCTCTTGCCATTGCTAAGTAATGCTGGGTTTTGCCAACTCTTGTTTAGCCATTTCTTGAGAGAAGTGAATTTGGGTTTGGGTTGTTGCAGGATGTGAGGTTGACCTTCCACTGATGACTCAGCTTTTATTTCCCCCTTCTTGTAACTGTGATGCAGAAAGTTTTAGAGTTGCCATAATTTTATCACTGGGCTTCCCCACACACTGCCACATGCATGTTTTTCCAGGAAAGGGGACATTTCACCCTTTAAGCTAAGACACTGCTTCTTGGTTCTCTTGTTGTTTTTCTCCATCAGTTGCAGAATCCCAGTGTGATAGGGTTGGAAGGGACCTCTGGGGATCATCCAGTCCCACCTTTAGCAGGGCACTCACAGCAGCTTGCCCAGGATCACAATGGCCAGGGATGGTTGGAAGCTCCACAGACAAGGAGACTTCACAGCCTGTCTGGGCAGCCTGCTCCAGGCCGCTAGCACCCTCACACCAAAGAATTTTCTCCTCCTCTTCAGATGGATTCCAGTTTATGTCCCCTGACCCTTGTCCTGCCAGTGGGCACCACTTACAAGAGTCTGGCCCCAGTCTCTTGCTCCCCGCAGGTCCGTTAGTTCTTGCTGAGCATTGCTCAGATCCTCTCAGGGGCTGCTCTCCTCCAGGCTCGACAGCCCCTGGTCTCTCAGCCTCTCCTGGTAAAGCATCCAGAGGAGACTCCACAACCTCTGCCACAGTTTCCTTTCCTATCCATTGAGTTTTCCCTGTGTTTCCTGAGGTGTCCAGCACAGATCCAGCTGGCTGATATACAGCACTGTGTAAACTGAGATCCCACAGGATGTGGTGCTGGCTTTCAGTACCATGTTCCTCAGCCATGGACTTTGATTTTGTGCAGCAAGGTCTATCTGTTGTTCAGATACCTTAGCAAGGAAGGCACTCATGATTTTTTTCCCCCTCCTCCTGCTCCTGGAACATGAAGGAAAATCCTGGAGCAAGTCAGCATAGTGAGAAAAAAAATTGTGTGAAATACATGAGGCAAAGAGTGTAGTTGGTTTGTGTTTCTTGATCTTGTGTCTTCTGAGCTTTACCTGCAGAAAGTGTCAGTGATCTCTTACCTTGAGCTGATAGGGGAAAAACCTGGAGGAAAAGAGTTTACACATTCAGTGCATCTTTTTATCTTGGTTTTTTTTGCTGCTTGGTAAGCAACACCAGCATAATCTTAGTGATTGAAGGAGTTTCTGTCTCTGAAGACATCACACCAGAGGTTTGTTTTAAAGGGCTCAAACACTTCTGTCTCTTGGCTGGATTTTGACCGTGCAGTAGGTAAGAAGAAGTGATGAGCAGATATCCTAATCTGGGGAGGTTAGGAGGAGTTTAAAACCCCCACAACTTCCATGTGCTTTATCGCTTCCAAATCCCACCCTGCCCCACAGCAGCCAGCCTTGTACCCCCCACTGGCTGTGCAGGTGGAAGTGCAACACCTTCCCCAGTGTGAGGTTGAAAAGAAGAGCCACAGAATCCCCTCCTGGCCTGCTCTAAAATGGGAAAGATTTGGGCTGTTGCTAAGTGAACATGGTCAGTAATGGTGAAAGTGACCTTCTGAAGGGGTTGTCCTCCCCTTTTAGCACTGCGATAGAATCAGAGTTGTTTAGGCTGGAGAAGACCTTTAAAATCATCCAGTCCAACCATTAACCTGACACTGCCAGGTCTGCTGCTAAACCCTGTCCCTCAGCACCACATCTCCATGGCTTTTTAACCCTTTCAGGGATGGTGACATTACCATTGCTCTGGACAGCTTTGACAACCCTTTGGGGGAAGAAATCTTCCCTCATGTCCAACCTGAACCTCTCCTGGTACAATTTGAGGCCATTTCCTCTCATCCTGTCGCTCCTTGGGAGGAGAGACCAAACTCCATCTGGCTCCAGCCTCCTTTCAGGGAGATGGAGAGAGCCAGAAGGCCCTCCCCTCAGCCTTCTTTCCTCCAGGCTGACCAATCCCAGTTCCCTCAGCTGCTCCTCAGCAGACCTTTTCTCCAGCCCTTTCCCCAGCTTTGTTGCACTTCGTTGGACCTGCTCCATCCCCTCAATGTCCTTGGCGTGAGGGGCTCAGAACTGAACCCAGGATTTGAGGTCTTGCCTCCCCGAGGTTCATGGGGTTGTTGCGATCCAAGCGCAAGACCCAGCACTTGGCCTTTTTGAAAGCTGTGTCCTGCTTGTTAGCTGCAATGGTGGGAGTTGTGTTGGAGCCTTATGACAAGCCACATAAGATACTGACAAACACCAGCAGATCCTTATTAAAAAGCCCTGGTGGTGTAGAGCAGCAGGTGAGGGAAGGGAATGGTGCTTCAGGTGTCACACACGGACCGCTTGGCTTGGGTGCTTCAGCTCACACGTGTCCATGCTGCTTCTGCTATCTTCTGAGCTCTTTGCTCCCACCACAGCAATGGTTACCTGAGCCTTTATATGAGCAGGTTCTTACTTTTCCAGCCTTCAAGACAGGGGAGCTGGCTATCAGCTTTTCATCACTTAAATCCCTTTCATTGAACCATAGAATGATGTGGGTTGGAAGGGACCTCCTAAGGTCATCCAGTCCAACCCCCTGCACTCAGCAGGGACATCCTCCACTAGATCAGGTTGCTCAGAGCCTTGTCAAGCCTCACCTTGAATATTACCTCCAGGGATGGGGCCTCAACCTGTTCCAACCTAGGCAAACTGTTCCAGTGTTCCACCACCCTCATGGTGCAGAACTTGTTCCTAACATCCAATCTAAATCTGCTCTTCTCTCATTTCAAACCATTGTCCTTTGTCCTGTCACTGCAACCTTTGAAAACAGTCCCTCTGCAGCCTTCTTGCAGCCCCATTCAAGTACTGGAAGGCCTTTGTTAAGTCTTTTCTGAGCCTTCCCTTCTTCAGGCATAATAACCCCTGCTCTCTCAGCCTATCCTCATAGCAGAGGTGCTCCAACCCTCGGATCATTTTTGTAGCCTCCTCTGGCCCATTCCATCAGGTCCATGTCCTTCCTATGTTGAGGGCTGCTCTGAGTCTCATCATCCTTCAGCCTGGATTGATATCTAAGATTGCCCTGATTTAGGTACAGCTGTAGCTTTGCAATGCTGAAGACCCCTGCAGTGTCTTTTTGGGACAGCAGAGAGTGCAGAGGGGCAGCGAGGTGGTTTGTCCTTGCCATCAGAGCATTGCAGGCATTCTGTCCTGTGGCAGCATTCTTGGGTTGGTGGTAGGTTGTGCTGTGAGATAAGTCTAGAATGGGAGAGCAGCTGGGTGAGAAGCTGGCTGTAACTTAATCCAGGAGAGTGGGAGGAGAGTAGGGACAGAAAGATGTGAGACAACTGGTAGGTACTTCAAAAATAGAAAGAATTGGACCAAAGATGTGAAGTATGAATATTGGGGGTAACAGTGGAGTGCTGCTAAGAAATACTTCATCTGATGAGCATTTCATTACTGCTGTCTGCTGCTGTCCCCTCTGGAGTCTAGTGTAGGTCTGACTGGCTAACCAGGGGGATTGGACTAGATGACCTTTGGAGGTTGCTTCCAACCCAAACCATTCTAAGATTGCTGCCACCCCCGTGCCTCATGGTGGCAGAGCTCTTGACCGTCAAACGCTGAGGTGGGACATGGTTCACCATGTCCAGATTGGTCGGGTCCCAGCTAAGCCTCTGCCTCCCCAGGTGACCAGCACTTGTTTTTAAGCAGAGCAGTTGTGACATTTGGCTTAGACCAATCTTCTGTCTGGGTTAACAATAAAACCCAACAGAAACCAAGCCAAGAAACTCCGCCCTGTGGCTGCTCTCCTGCTGCTGGCACCTCTGCTGTGTTCTCAGAAATTGATGATTCACTGGCAGCTGGGCAGTATTGACAGTTTGGGGCCATGTTTCTGTTCAGGTGTCTTTCCCTTCAGTTTACCAAGTGCTAGCAGCATGACGAAGGGGAGGATTGAAGCCACGTTTGTGAGGGTGCCGCAGCAGCCAGACTGGCACGTCTGGATGGCTCAGAGCAGGGGCTGAGAGAACCTGAACTGGGGCTATCCCAGGGCTCAGTATTGGGACCAGTTCTCTTCAACATCTTTACCAATGATCTAGATGAGGGGATCAAGGCACCCTCAGTCAGTTTGCAGATGACAGCAAGCTGGGTGTGAGTCTTGATTTGCTGGAGGGTAGGGAGGCTTGACAGAAGGACCTGGACAGGCTGGATCAATGGGCTGAGGTCAGTGGAATGAGGTTCAACAAGGCCAGGTGCTGGTTGCTGCACTTGGGTCACAGCAACCCCATGAAGTCTCCAGGCTTGGGGCAGAGTGGCTGGAAATTGCCCTGTGGAAAAGGACCTGGGAGTGTTTGTCAGCCGTGGCTGAAGATGAGCCAACATGTGCACAGGTGGCCAGCATCCTGGCCTGGATTAGAAATGGTGTGGCCAGCAGGAGTAGGGGAGTGATTGTCCTCTGGTACTGGGCACTGGTGAGGCCACACCTTGAATATTGGCTTCACTTTTGGGCCCCTCACTCCTAGAAGGACACAGTGGGGCTAAAGAAGGGCAATGGAGCTGGGGAAGGGTCTGGAGAACAGGGCTGGGGAGGAGCAGCTGAGGGACCTGGGGTTGTTCAGCCTGGGGAAAAGGAGGCTGAGGGGAGACTGGAACTGGAACAGGTCTTCTCCAGCTATAAAACAACTCCACGATTCTGCGATTTTAAGGCCACAGCAGGGGACGGTTGGGTGGCTGCTGGCAGCTGCCAAGAGACAACTGATCGCTGTGGGGCCAGTGAAAGCAGACTGTTTAATTCCTCAGCATCCTGGCAAGCTAGATGTTTTTTCTCTCTATTCCCATTCTTCATCCTGCCCCTTGTTTTTTGGGTGCTGTCAGAGCCTCCTGTGCACCAGTGGAACTCCCTGAGCCTGTTGCAAGCTGCCTTGGCCGGGGAGCAAAGCTGGCCTTGCAGCAGCCCTCCAGCTGCTGTGGCACTCCAGCTGGGATTGCTGCTTGTGTGCTCAGCCTCCCTTATCTTGTTTGGCTTTTAGATGGCACCATTTTTTCGAGGGTAGATAACATCTTGGTGTTTGTAAACCTGCAGTGCTGCCCAAATGGGACTTGTAAATACAGGCTCTGCCTTCTCCTACCTGTTGCTGCAGATAACCCTAGTTCTCCAGCAGCACTGATGGTTGCTTTTATCTTCATATTTGCCTTATCTGGAGGGGATCAGTTTACTTAATTTGCCTAATTTATAAATCCCATCTCAGTGGGATCTGTATGTTGATTGTAGAATTGCTTTTGGTGATGTGTAAATTGTCCCTTCCTCCCTGCTCTGCTGGATTGAATATTACCCTAACTCTTTAAGTCCTCTCTAAGAGGGCTTAGAGGGATTATTTTCCTACTAGATAGGGTCAATTTTAATAAAACTGAGCAACAAATAAACAAGTCCAGTTCTAAACTAGACTAAACTGCTGCAGTGTTCTTTTTCATTTCCAGCCTGATGGATGATCCTCACTTAAAATCATTTTGGGTTTGGTTTTTTTTTTTTCCCCTCCATTGCAACTGATAACTTTCCCTGAGGAGTAATTCCTCCTCTTGGCAGCCTCTTGCTTAATTGAGTTCAGATGATTACTGCTTGTTAAACCTCCACTTTGGTTGGGGCAGTGATGACACAGAAGGCCCCCCACTGTCATCTGTTAATGCTGGTTTTCAGTCTTTCCCCTTCCCAGTGTCTGGAACCTGGCTGTCAGATAAACCTTTTATTTTAGTTCTTCTTGTGGGACAGAGATTCCAGGAGGAAACTTTGTGCTTCTATGGGGGGGAAAGGTTAAACTACAGGGGACAGAGTTAAAGCTGTTTGTGCAGTCCAAGAGCTGTGTGGGCCCTGTATAAGAAGTGGTAGAATTAGTTTCTTCTCCTTGTCTGTGATTCACTACAAAACCATAAGAAGGTGCTGGAGCCTTGAGGGTCTTGGTGTTTTCACCCATTAGAAAGGTTAGAGGGGAGTTGAAACAATACAGTGGACTACCCTAGTGTCAGGCTGCCCTCCAGACAGAGGAAATGGCCTCAAGTTGCACCAGGGGAGGTTTAGGTTGGATATGAGGAAAAATTTCTTTGCTGCAAGAGTGGTCAGAGATTGGCACAGGCTGCCCAGGGAGGTGGTGGAGTCCCCATCCCTGGAGGTGTTTAAGAAACCTGTGGCCATGGCACTCTGGGATATGATTTAATGGCCATGGTAGTGTTGGAGTATTGTGTCCAGCTCTGGGTCCCCCAGCACAAGAAGGGCATGGACCTACTGGAGCGGGTCCAGAGGAGGCCACAAAGATGATCAAGGGGCTGGAGCACCTTCCCTGTGGGGAGAGGCTGGGAGAGTTGGGGCTGTTCAGTCTGGAGAAGAGCAGGCTCTGGGGAGACCTTAGTGTAGCCTTGTAGTACCTGAAGGGAATAAAAGAGAGCTGGGAAGGGACTGTTTAGAAGGGCTTCTGGTGATAGCATGAGAGTCAATGGCTTTGAGCTGGAAGAGGGGAGATTTAGGCTGGACATCAGGAGGGTGCTCTTCACAGTGAGGGTGGTGAGACACTGGAACAGGCTGCCCAGAGATGTAGTTGAGGCCCCATGCTTGGAGACATTCAAGATCAAAGCTGATGGAGCCCTGAGCATCCTGATTTAATTGGAGATGTCCCTTCTGACTGCAGGGTAGTTGGACAAGATGACCTTGGAGGGTCCCAATGCCTTCTGTGATTCTGTGTTAGGTGGACAGTTGGACTTGATGACCTTAGAGGTCTTAGTGGTCTTGCTGCCTTCTGTGGTAGTGACTCAGGTTGCTGTATGGGCAGGAAAATTGAAATTCTGATTTAAAGGAGCAAGCAGAATACAAATGAAAGCTCCTTCTGTCCATTCTGCTTCTCAGCACAGTGTGTTGCTGTGGATATGGACACGTTCCTGGGCAGGTTCCTTTCCCTTCTAGTTAGGAGTGGGTGCCTGGTTTGGGCAGCTGCAGCCAGTGTGGCTGGACCTGGTGCCTCAAGGCTGTGGATGTCCCTTCCCACATCTTCAGTGTAGAGTTCTGTTATAATTGGGACCTGGAAGTGCTCTGTGAGACAGCACCCTGTGCAGGCCACACTGGTGTAAGATGCTCCCCTTGTGGTGTCCAGGAGTGCTCATGGGAGTGTTGCAAATTTCTGCCCTTGTCTCTCGAGGCCTCTCAGCAGCCAGATTTGGAGGCTGCTCTTTGCAAGGGCTCCAAGCAGTTTACATCATGGACCTGCAAAAAGTTGCTCTGCCTACAGAGAGGCTTTGAGGAGCCGTGTGCTCTGACAGCTGGGACACTCTGGGATGTACTTGTGCTGGGGTTGCTGCTTAAGACAGTCAAAGCATGGCCTTACTCTGGGTCCTGTTGGAGCTGTTGCTTGCAGACGTCTTGGAAATTTTACCCTGGTGGAAAGGAAGAATCTGCTTTGGTTATCACTGTGATAGTACCCAAGAGAGAGACTGCCTCAGAGTGCTAGAACTGAGAAGGGGGCTTCAGCTCAGTGCCCTGCAGCAGGGCTTCTCTGAAAAGCAACTACCAAACCTTTATGTGTGGCCACTTCAGGTTTTAGCATTAGTTTGCAAGTTATCTGTTGCTGTGCCTGTACTTTCCAGGAAGCTGCTGGGCTCCCTGCTGCCCTTTTCTGTGCTCCTTTAGAGATGCAGATTTTCTTAGGTTTGCATTAGACTTTTTTTTTTTTTTTTTTTTTTTTTTTTTAATTTTCTTTGCTTCTTTGCCTCTTACCTTAAAGCAGAACTAAATTTCAGCAGTGGAGAATTCACTGTTGCTGTCTTGTGCCTATCAGGAAAACTGTGAAAGCTTTGGAAACTCAGGAGCTTGTGAAAGGAGTTTTAATTTTTCCTGTAAAGTAGAGATTGCTCTTTCCTTGAAAAGGAAACACTCTTCTGCTCCTTCTGCTCTGGTGGGACCCCACCTTGAATACTCTGTCCAGTTCTGGTGTCCCCAGCATAAGAAGGACATGGAACTGGTGGAGTGTGTCCAGAGGAGGACCCCAAAGATGATCCAAGGGCTGGAGTACCTCTGCTATGAGGGCAGGCTGAGGGAGCTGGGGGTGTTCGGCCTGGAGAAGAGAAGACTCCAGGGGGACCTTATAGTTGACTTGCAGTAGCTGAAGGGATCCTACAGGAAGGCTGGAGGGGGACTTTTCATGAGGGTGTCTAGAGACAGGACAAGGGGGAATGGTTTGAACCTGACAGGGAGTAGGTTTAGAGTAGATCTGAGGAAGAAGTTCTTGAGTAATTGGGTGGCAAGACTCTGGAACAGGTTGCCCGGGGAGGCTGTGGATGCCTCCTCCCTGGAGGTGTTCAAGACCAGGTTGGATGAGGCCTTAAACAACCAAATTTAGTCAAGAGGTGTCCCTGCCCATGGCAGTGGGGTTTGGAGCAGATGATCTCTGAAGTCCCTTCCAACCTAAGCCATTCCATAATTCCCTGTCTCCCTTCTGCAAGCTCAGGCCCCTGTCATCCTTTGAGGTGTGACTGTAGACCAGACTGTGTCCTGCAGTGTGAAAAGGAAAGGAAATGAGAAGTGTTCAGCTGCAGCTACACTGTTGTGTCGGTGGCTCCAGATCGCTCCTTCAAAGTTCCCTGCAATGGGCTGAGAAGCAGAGCAGTGATTTTTGCTGTGTGGCAGCAGCAGGAATGGAGAAGCTGCATTTTAAGCTTTATGGGGATGACAGGAGCTTAAAAAAGAAAGGTGACAGACCTGAGGTGTGGTTGTGTCTAAACACTAGAGAGCAGTGCCTTGGCTTCCACCTCCTCAGTCTCACCCCACGGTGCAGAGGGGGAACTGGTTGGTCTGTCTGTGTTGAAACTCTGTTGGGGCCTCTTGTCCTTAGAGTTGTCCACACTTATTTTTGGAGTACATTCGAGGGGAGTGTGATGTGAGTTTCCCTGCTTCTGTCGTTTAGTGGAGGCACTCAGCAGCAGTCCCACGCTGTGTTTACTAAATCCTAAAGTCCTCAGCACATTTCAAAGTGAGTGACATGCTGCTAGCTGCTGGTGTTTGTACTTCTGGCTATAGAGGAGTAGCAACTGAGGAACACACTGTGTGTTCTACTCAGTGCTTTGAGAGGCTTTTAACTCTCAAATAAGTTGAGTCCTGTCCTCTCAGTAGGAAGACAATAAAAGCCCAGAGGAAGCTTAGTGCTAGGATTAAAATGCTGTCTGAATTTGAGCCTTTCAGAGAGCGCTTTAGGTGGAAATGACTTGCTGCTGAAACAGATTGAAACTGAAACAGGATACCTTTGGAGTTCAGAAAACAGCCAATTACATCACCTTGCTTGGACAGACTGTGTGCAAGATAAGGAGATCAGGCATGAGTGGTGGTGTGCCAGGTGCTGAAGAACTGGGGAAAAGAGGGGCTCGGTGTCTCTGTACTGAAAAGTTCTACTCAGAGGCAGTGTTCTGAACAAATGTTTGACTGTAGGGAAAAGGAGAGCCTTCTTGGAAACAAGGAAGACCTTCTTTATAGTGAAGATGGTGAGAACCTGGAACAGGTTGTCCAAAGAAATAAAGTTACCAACAGTCTCAACACAGTAGACACCAACTAACCTGATGGCTCCTGCTCAGTTTGTGGTCATTTCAAACAGAAATCTTCCAGCTCCTTCAGATGCTCCTTCAGCAGGCAGGGCTGTTTATTCTGTTCAGCTCCTGTGATGTTCTGTTGTTCCCTCTCTGAACTGCTCCCATCTCACCAGGAGGTGAATTTAAAGGCTGTGTGCTACCCATCTAAGGTGCTTCAGGAGGGCTTGAAATTCCCCTTCCCACAGTAGATGCCACCCAGCAGGTGTTTCCTGGGTGAAGGTGATGTTTTCTAAGTACAGCTGCTAAATGGGGCACTTGGTTCCTCCTGCCATCTTCTGAACTCTAGGGCAATCTTCCTTGGATCTGTGGAGGCCGGCAGTAACTTTCCATCTTGTTCTCAGCACATCTTGCTTTTCATCCAGTCAGAGCAGTAGATGCGTGGCAGGTGCAGTGGCCCAGAACTGTTCACTCTCATTAGTGTTTACAAATAACCTTCCTAGCTTGAAGAGTCCTCAGCAGTCATAGAATAAGTGAGAAGTGAGAGCTCTTGGCACCTCTTGAGCTAATCTGTCCCTGCCAGCAGCAGAACCTCAGTAGCTGGAGGTAGGGGTTTAGTGTTGCGGGTGCTGAGTAGCTTTAGAGGTACCCTCGTGGCTCAGGTGGAAACTGTCATAGAATCATAGAATGGTTTGGGTTGGAAGAGACCTTAAGGATCATCTAGTTCCAAGGCACTGACAAGGGCAGGGGTACCTTCCATGAACCCAGGTTGCTCAAGGCCTCATCCAGCCTGGCCGTGAGCACTTCCGGGGAGGGGACATCCACAACCTCCCTGGGCAACCTGTTCACCACCTTCATGGGGAAGAATTTCCTCCCAGTGTCTCATCTTCATCCAGCTTCTTCCAGTTTGAAGCCATTGCCCCTCATCCTGTCACTCCATGCCTTTGTACAGAGTCCCTGCCCAGCTCTCCTGTAACCCCTTCAAAAGGAAGCTCTGGGAAAGTTCTGGTCAGAGCAGGGCTTTGCTGCTGCTGTTTCCCTTGCAAGTAGCTGCCGTGGGGAGAGGCTGGAGAACGTTTCTGTGCAGTGTGTGTGTGCTTATGTGTGGGGCTCACGCTGAGGAATGCAAGAAGATTGTGGAGATTGAGTCATTCTCTCAGCTGTTGGGTGGCTTTCAGCCCAGGAAGTATAAATATTTTGATGCTGAAGCATGGATTGGTTTGTGTTTGATGATTGATTTGTTTAGGAGGGAGACGCTTACGGTTTATGTTTGCATTTTCTTACTTCTTTTAATCATGCTTTGTTTTGTTTTTGGGTTGTTTTTTTTTTTTTTTTTTGTGTGTGTGTGGTTTTTTATGGTTTTGTTTTGTTTTTCTTTTAATTGCAGCAGCTGTTGCCGGGTAAAAAGTTTTGGGAATCTGATGATTCCAGCAAAGATGGACCAAAAGGGATATTTCTGGGAGATCAGTGGAGAGACAGTGCTTGGGGAACATCAGGTAGCTCCGTTATTTCCTTCCTTTAGTTGGGGCTTGGATGCAGAAATGTGCAACTCATCTACTCAACTTCACTGGGCAGGGGGATGCCAGCTTCAAAAAGGTTCTTAGAGTCATCTGGCTTACAAGACAGAAAGCAAGCTGCATTTGCTCGCTGGTAGAGCTCAAAGCACCTCCACACTTCCAAAACAACCTGCACAGTGTGGAGCTGTGAGCCTTTGGGTTGCCTGCTCACAAATTCAGACTGCCATTGAAACATCCATTTCAACTTCCTGCCTTGGGATGAGTTACTCTGGAGTTTGAACAGAGAGATTGGAGAACAAGATCAGGAACACCCTCCCCCCCCCCCCCCAACAATCCCACAGTTCTTTAACTCCTAACCCAACCAAGCAAACCCCAACACCATTCTGTTTAAAAAAGGGAGGGGGAAATGTTTTAAATAAGCAATGTTGAAGTTGATCTGCTAAGAATTTTGTCCTTGGATTAGAGACTGTCTCTAGTTTTGAATTTAAGGTTGGGTTTAGCTCAGTGGCCCCAAATCCCATTGACCTTCCACTGCTCCTTTTCTCTGGGTAATGAAGATGCTCCTTAAACCGTGCTGCCTGCCTGCTGTAGTTCCAGACAGCTACACTGAGCTGCAGCTGAGGGGAGCTGTGATTTACAGCAGTTTCACTGCTGGGTAGGGGCTGGTTTCCTGCTGAAAAATCTCTGTCCTCAGGGTGGAGGTGTTGGGATAGTGCTAAGGGCAGTTTTGGATATTGAAATGACACAGTGGCTGTGGAAAGGGCATAAAGCTGCTCAGAATCTGATGGGCTGGATCCTGCAGTCCAGCTGGGGCCTGGGGTGGCGGGGGTTGGGTTGCTGCCTGACTTCCCTGTCCACAGTGGTTTGTGGAGCAGAGCCTGTACCCAGCCCTCAGCCACAACTTGTGTCTGGCTGTAGTGATACAGGCTGAGAGGGGATTAAAGGGCTGAACCAGGCTCTGAGCAGCAGCAACAGCCCTGGAGGAGACTTTCTCCTTCTGTGCCTCTCTTGCTGGGCTGGTTACATCCAGCAGACAGGCTGGGTAGACATGTGGGGAAGGTAACCTCTTACACTGGCTGGTCACAAATCTCCATGAGTCAAAGCCCTTCGTCTCATTGCTTCCTTTGTTTATTCTCCATTAATCCTGTGCACCTTACAGCCTTTATTCCTCAGCCCTGGCCTGCACTTCTCTCTGGGAGTCAGGCAAGTCAGAGTTTCCCCTTTTGCTCATCTGAAGGGAAGAGAAGAGCTCAAGGTCCCTGCCCCAGAGCAAGGAGCACAATTTGGAGGTGGGGTGTGGAAGTGTCCTTGGCCAGGAGACTGGGTTGTTCCATGGACAGTGGAAATAATGGCACTTGATTTTCTCTGAGAAGCCCTTTGTTCCATCCATTTTCCTGTGTGTGTGCACTGCAGTCCTCCTGAATGGCTTTGGTTCCTCACCACCCTGCCTCAGAATTGTAGTTCTGAAGCATTGAAAGGCAGTACCGCTAAACCAAGCAGTCCTGTCCCATGCAGGCCACCCCTTCCCTCCCTTTCTGCTGCTGACTGTGGTCATTGGTCATGCAGCAGTGCAATGAAACCTGCTGGGGAATTGAGCAGGGCTAAAACTAGCTTTTTTCTTTACCTCCCAAAAAGTCTTCCTAGCCCATTGCACTTTGTGGCACATAGGTGCTTGTGCTGGCTTGAGGGAGAAGGCAGGAAAGCATAGCCAGGAGCAACCACAGAACAGAGTGACTTTTCCTGACAGTTCATGCCTGCTCTGTAAACTGCAGCACCGATAGCATTGCATGACCCGTCCACCCTCCCCAGGTGACTAACTGGAGCTGCTGCCTGTCATTTTTGACTCGCTCGCTGTTGCAGCCATGGGCAGAGAGAGCAGCTTCCCTCCCCTGGCTGGGATGTGGGGTTGCTTTCTTCTGCCCAGTCAGCAACTTGTAAGGAGGTAGAATCACAGAATCCCAGCACACTGGGGTTGGAAGGGACCTCTGGAGATCATCCAGTCCAACCCCTCTGCTAAAGCAGGGCACCCACAGCAGCTTGCCCAGGAGCACAGTGGCTGGGGGGTGTGTGTTGAAATCTCTCCAGAGAAGGAGACTTCACAACCTCTCTGGGCAGCCTGCAGTAGGGCTCCAGCACCCTCCCACCAAAGAAGTTTCTCCTCCTGATCAGATGGAACCTCCTGGGTTCCAGTTTTTGCCCCTTGTCCTGCGACTGGGCACCCTTGTCCTGTGTCTGGCCCCATCCTCTTGCCACCCACCTTTGAGCTCTTGCTGAGCATTGGTCTGATCCCCTTTGAGGCTGCTCAACAGCCCCAGGGCTCTCAGCCTCTCCTAGTAAGGATCCATCCTTGTTCTGATCTGTTTGTATCCCAAACCCTCACACTCCAGGGATGGAAAAGGGATGCAGCTGATGCAGTAGGACAGGGGATGAAGAAGAGCACATGAAGTTCTCCTAAAGTGTTTCTTGATGAAATATCAGCTAAGGGGATGATGACATGACTGTGGCAGCTGATATGACCAAGCAAAGCAGTGATGATGCTTTCAATGACAAACCAAGACTATGCTACCTCAAAGCAAGAGTTTCACTTTAACTGAACACCAAAACGTTTTTTTTTTTTTTGGGGGGGGTTTGATTGCAGCCTTTACTTGGAGATGGAATTCCTGTGATTTTAAACTGTAAATGCAGCTATCACTTGTAGGTTTCCAGATTTTACTATCTCCAAGAAAGCATCAGTAGACTCTGGCACTTCAGAGTCTGGCTGGCACTTTAGTACAGTCAAGACCTAGAGTATGTATGTAATGACTTGCTCTTCGGAGTAGTTGGAACTACTGCTAAGAATGACACATCTTTTTGTTCCAGATCACTCTGTTTCCCAACCAATTATGGTTCAGAGAAGACCTGGTCAGGGCTTTCATGTGAATAGTGAAGTCAACTCAGTGCTTTCACCACGGTCAGAGAGTGGAGGACTTGGAGTTAGCATGGTGGAGTATGTGTTGAGCTCATCTCCTGGAGACTCCTGCCTAAGGAAAGGAGGATTTGTAAGTGTGCCCAATTCTGACATTTCAGTTCCCATTCTGTTCTTTTCTCCATTTGCTGCTTGCTTTGTTTGTTTGTTTGTTAATCCATCCCTAAAGGCTGAGCTTTCCTCTCTCTTTCATTTGCTCTTAGTTTAGCTGGCTTCGGGGGAGGCTCACAGTTTAACCATTCTCTTTGACATAGGGGATGTGGTGGGTGCTCAGGATGTGGAGGCTGCTGACCTTCTCTGCTTCTGAAGCACCCCAGCAGGGCCACCCCAGCTGAGCTTGTCACTGTTGAGGTGTGCAGATAGAGCTGTGGGCTTGGAGTGAGCGTGTGGCTGCTTTGTTGCTGGCTAAGAACAAAAAGCCCCCTGCAATGATACTAGAAAGGTGCAGTAGCTCCAAAAGCCACTCTAGCTGGGGACTGTGCTGAAGGCTGCCTGGCTCCCTGTGGAGCAGTGGTGAGTGTCACTGTGCTCTGTGGGGTGGGGAGGGAGCACAGTGGCTGCTGCCTCAGATCTAAGGGTATAGGGAGAGAGGCCTAATCAAGGCCCCATCCCTGTAGCAGGGAAATGGGGCTGCCTCACTGGCCAAGTGCTAGATGAGGAATCATCAATACCCCTCCAAGTAGAGCAGGTTTGTTCCTGTCAGGCTGCAGTGCTGATCTCCTCAGGGAGCTGGTTTGTGGTTTCCTTCATCCATCTACTTGATTTTTGTCCCTCATTAGCGGCCACCTCATAACCTCATTGAACCCTGGGCCTAAGAAAGATGGTTTGGAGAAATGAACAATCAGTGGAAGGAGCCAATTTATTACCCAGCCTGAGGGTCAGAGAAGTGTCTGCTCTGAAGCACCCCCAGTCAGCGTGCCAGCTCTGGAATGAAGGGTGCCGCTTGGTGAATGGCACCTTGTGGGGTGAGAACTGGGCTCCACATTTGTATTTCCAGTAGGCATTACCAAGTCTACCCTTCAATATCAAGGAAACACCAATTTATTTTCTTTCAGAAGCATCAGAAGATGATTGCTTTCAAAATGATCTTTTTTTTGTTCTAAATAAGGGAGGGAAATCTCCCCCTCCAATTGGAGAGAACAGAAAAGTGATTTAGTTGATACCAGGCTCAAATGCTCTGCTCTCTACTGAGTCCTTTTCCCTCCAATGAAGTGGAAGACAGGGTTTGAATGTCTGTCTTTGTGACAGCACCAAAGCACTCTCTGATAAATATGTTTGTATGCCCCTTGCTGCTTTTTATCATAAATTATGTTGTTTTTCCTCTCCCTTTTGTTGTTCAGCACTCTGCCTCTGGCATAATCACCCTTTATTCTTCTCCCAACTGAAACAAAACACAGACATTAAGGGCAGCACTGCTGCAGATGTAATACCACTCCTCAAACGCTCAACAGAACAGAAAGCCTTTTTTCCCTTCTTTTTATCTTTTAGTTTTGCTTCCTTATTCCTCCCAAACAATGTTCTTTAGGTTGATATGAAGCAGTGATCAAGCTGGTGATTGACTTGAGTGCTCTTCAGTGAGCTGCACTTTGGAATTCACTCTGCAAATCACAGCAGTGCACCTCCTGAACTTGATTGATCCTCTGCTGCTCGAACACGTGTGCTCGTCCTGTCAGTTCTTGCATCTTTGGCACTGAACCAGTGGCTTTAGGAAAGGTGCTGGTTCAGTTTGTACCCCTTGAGCACTTGCTGCCCAAGTCCCTGGGTTTAGTTTGGAGTGCTCAAGTCCCACTGAGGAAGAAGCTTTGGAGAAGTCTCCTTTAAAATTCTTCTGGGGTGGGATTTTCAGAGCCGAAGAAGCAGAGTTAGAATTCCCGAACGGAAGAAAACAAACGGCTCAGGAGCTCTCTGGGAAGAGTGAGAAGCAATTCCCTCATCTCTTTGACTGTGATTAACTCTTTTGCTTTCTTACACTTTCATTTCTAAGAGCTAGTGTTTGCAAGGGCCTGGCTTTCTTCTGACCTGTGGGCTTTGGTTTGCTACCATCTCGGAATCAAAGTGAAACTGCTCCGAAAACAAAGCTTATTAAAGTAATGTCTCTCTTGCTTAGGGGCCCAGGGATGCAGAGAACGATGAGAATGAGAAAGGAGATAAGAAAAACAAGGGCACGTTTGATGGTGATAAATTAGGAGATCTGAAGGAGGAGGGGGATGTGATGGACAAGACAAACGGTTTGCCTGTGCAGAACGGAATCGACGCCGATGTCAAAGACTTCAGGTAGGTGCAGTGCGTGTTAACAGCTGGGCAGTGTCACGCTTGTTCAGCCTGGCCAGGAGAAGACTCCAGGGGGGACCTTAGAGCTGGATTCTACTACCTGAAGGGACCCTACAGGAAGGCTGGAGAGGGACTTCTCATGAGGGTGTCTAGCAACAGGACAAAGGGGAATCACAGAATTTCAGGGGATGGAAGGGACCTCGAAAGCTCATCCAGTCCAACTCCCCTGCCAGAGCAGGATCACCTACAGCAGATTACACAGGAATGCATCCAAGAAAGTTTTGAATATCTCCAGAGAGGAGACTCCACAACCCTCCTGGGATGGTTTGAAGCTGGGGGAGATCAGGGTTAGATTGGAGCTTTAGTTTTCCTCAGTACAAGGGTGGTGAGACTCTGGAACAGGTTGCCCAGGGAGGCTGTGACACCTTTCCTGTGAGGACAGACTGAGGGAGTTGGGGTTGTTCAGTCTGGAGAAGGCTCTGAGTTGACCTTATTGTGACCTTCCAGTATCTGAAGGGGGGTACAAGAAAGCTGGGGAGGGACTTTTGAGGGTGTCAGGGAGTGATAGGACTGGGGGTGAATGGAAAAAAAACCTAGAAATGGGTAGATTAAGATTGGATGTTAGGAAGATGTTCTTCCCCTTGAGGGTTGTGAGAGACTGGAGGAGGTTGCCCAGGAAGGTGGTGGAAGCTTCATCCCTGGAGGTTTTTAAGGCCAGGCTGGTTGAGGCCTTGATCAACCAAGTCTAGTTGAGAAGCATCCCTGCCCATGGCAGTGAGGTTGGAGTTGATAATGTCTGAGGTCCCTTCTGTCCCAAACTGTTCTATGATTTACATTTTTGGAAACTTTTTCCATGCTGGAGTGAAAAAGCCTTTGACTCATTGAGGCAGCATCATAAGGATGTTGTAAGGTACAGAGGGAACCCCTGGGAGGAGGTGGAGGATAGCATCTGACAGTTCCAGTCTGTGCAGACCTCCTGAATATTGTCAGCCGAGTTTATTTTCACCCCTGGTTTCAGTGAAGCTGGGTGGGATTTCTGTGGCAGTGCCTGCTGGAGGTGTCAGCTCTGCTTGTGTGCTGGTCTTGGTTCTTGTTGGGGTTTTGGACTTGTTCAGATCTCTCAAGAGATGAAAGCCTCCTGAAATGGCTGTTGATATAATCAGAGCATGTGTGCTTCTCACAGGCTTTACCTCCTTGCTGTGATGAGTAAGGAGCTGTAAAAGCCAAGTGACTGTGTTGTGAGGGCACACTGCTGTGCCTTGCCTTGTGATCAGCCGTTTCCCACTCCAGTCCAGTTCTTATGTTCATAGATGCATAGAATCACAGAATGGTTTGGGTTGGAAGGGACAACAAAGATCATCCAGTTCCAGGTCCTCTGGCACAGCCAGGGACACCTCCCAGTAGCCCAGGTTGCTCAAGGCCTCATGCAGCCTGGTCTTGAACACTTCCAGGGATGGAGCGTCCCCACCCTCCCTGGGCAACCTGTTCCAGTGTCTCCCCACCCTCACTCTAAAGAATTCCTTCCTCATCTCCGGTCTCAATCTTCCCCTCTCCCAGCTCAAAGCCGTTGTCCCTCATCCTGGCACTCCCAGCCCTTCTCAAAAGTCCCTCCCCAGCTCTTCTGTAGCCCCCTGTCAGGTGCAGAAGGCTGCTCCAAGGTCTCCCTGGAGCCTTCTCCAGGCTGCACAATGCCAACTCTCCCAGCCTGTCCCCAGAGGGGAGGTGCTCCAGCCTTGTGACCATCTTCATGGCCTCCTCTGGACCCTCTCCAGCAGTTCCACATCCTTCTTGTGTTGGGGGCAGCAGGCAGCTGCAGTGCCAGAGCATCTCCTGCTTAATAATCAGCAGATAGATGCATGAGAAAGAGGCCCTTTGAGGCAGGGGGTTGGTGGGGGGATTTTTTGTTTGTCTTTTTTCAATACAGAAATTGTTCTGTAGAGTTCATTTGGGGAATTTTCTGTTTTCCCTCTTTATCACACCCAGCAGCAGTTGTGGTGAGTGCTGGTGTCTGGTGTCGGTGACAAGTTTCTCTTTCCACGCAGCCGCACGCCTGGTAACTGCCAGAACTCTGCCAGTGAAGTTGATCTGCTGGGTCCAAACCAGAATGGATCCGAGGGCTTAGCCCAGCTGACAAGTACCAACGGTGCCAAGCCCGTGGAGGATTTCTCCAACATTGAATCCCAGAGTGTCCCACTGGATCCCATGGAGCATGTTGGCATGGAGCCCCTGCAGTTTGATTACTCTGGCACTCAAGTACCTGTGGACTCGGCCGCGGCCACCGTGGGACTCTTCGATTACAATTCCCAGCAGCAGGTACAGTGTGGGCTGTTGGTCCTACCCTGCTGCTCCAGGTCCTCCAGGAGACTCCTCGTGGGGTTGGCAGGAACTCAAGCTTTTGTCTCTGGGAGAGGGATGGAGGAAGACTTGGAATGGTTTCACCATCCATGTTCCACCTGTGGAGTACTGCAGGTATCCTCCCAGGGAGGTGGGGACTGATCTGTCTGACATGGCCAGCTGAAGGACCTGTAACGAACAGCAGCTACCAGCAGCTCTTCCTGTGTGTGAATTGCTTCTAGCTTGAGTAAGTTTGCCCTGGAGAAAAGGTTTAAATTAGTAAAAAGGCAAAAAGCCCACCCCACCCTCCAGCCCTTGGAGTGACTTAGAGGTCAAGACTGTTCCATGCCGGTGCCGCAGCCCTGGTTGGAGTCCCTGCGGTACTGGCCTGGTGTGGGCTGAAAAAGCAGAGAGGTTGAACCGCCTCATGCTTCAGCAGGGTTTAAAACCTGAGGGCAGAGTCCAATACTACTAAACTTTATCTCAGGCCAGTTTGTTTGACCTTCTCTCCCACGCAAGCAGCCAGAGCTTCTCATCCTAGCCAAGTAACCGAAGTCCTCCCTTTGCTGTTGGCTCCTCGTGAATGCTGGGCCCAGCTCCAAGCATCGACTCCTAATCCACTCCTGTTCCTGCTAGTTTGGGGAATGATTGTAAACTTTTATTGCTTTCCTTTTGTAAGTATGATAGGCCTCAAAGAAGAATAAAATCCTTTGTTGTGGCTGATTGCAGGAGTAGAGAACTGGCCCTGGGTTTCCTGAAGTGTCTGATCTTTGTCAGCAAAGGAGCCTGCTGGCACCCTGTGCTCAGGAAAGGCTGGTGCCAAGTTTGTGCTAAAAAGCCACCTTCAGAGGGTTATCCTGGTCCTAAAAG
Organism: Picus viridis; assembly: GCA_033816785.1. Taxonomy (NCBI): domain Eukaryota; kingdom Metazoa; phylum Chordata; class Aves; order Piciformes; family Picidae; genus Picus; species Picus viridis. The sequence goes on along the minus strand of CM066597.1, from coordinate 6,612,089 downwards.
CAGTGTAAATATCTGTGTTACAGCTTAATCTGTTGAGTTGTTATATAGCCTGTAGGGGAGGTTAATGATGGACAGCTTTTTAATGATTAAACTAAATAGCTGCTGTGTAGTTCAGAAAGGAAAAGCTAATTTTATAGAATCCCAGCATGGTGGGGGTTGGAAGGGACCTCTGCAGATCATCCAGTGCAACCCCCCTGCTAAAACAGGGCACCCACAGCAGCTTGCCCAGGATCACAATGGCCAGCGGGGTTTGGAGTCTCTCCAGAGAAGAAGACTCCACAACCTCTCTGGGCAGCCTGCTCCAGGGCTCCAACATCCTTGCACCAAAGAAGTTTCTCCTCCTCTTCAGATGGAACCTTCTGGGTTCCAGTTTGTGGCCATTGCCCCTTGTCCTATAATAGGTCACCACTGACAAGAGCCTGGCCCCTTCTTCTTGACACCCTTCAGATATTTATACACATTGATCAAGTCCCTTCTCAGTCTTCTCCAGGGTCAACAGCCTCAGGTCTCTCAGCCTATCCTCACCAGACAGATGTTCCAATGCCTTCAGCATCTCTTGGACTCTCCAGTATAACCCTATCCCTCTTGAACTGAGGAGCCCAGAACTGGACACATTTCAGGTCTTTGCCTTACTCTGGTGCAGGACCTGGAATGCAGGAGGTGACTTTCATACGATCTTCTGTGGTTTTTATTAACCAGTGAGAGGTGAGTGAGAGCCCTCAGAGGGGAAAGGAGCTGCAGGAATGTGAGGAAGATTCTGTCAGCGTCTCCTTGACATTCGGGCTTGTTTACAAATCCAAGTTGGTTTTATTTTGGGGTGGGGTTTTTGGTTTTAAGCCTTTCAAAACCAGGAATTTAAATACTGGCTAGCTAGAAACAAAAACTCCAAGTAAGGCTGGCCTGGGAAGTGTTCTTTCCAGGAATGACTCCAGTCTGGAGCTCTGGCTCTGGAGGATGCTCTGGACAAGCCTGAGTGCTTTCTCTTTGTATGAAGTGGGTGGTAAGACCCTGGTAGAGCTGATGTCACCTCCATGTCACCATGCAGAAAACTTCCTGCTGCATTGCTGGTGAAGCTACAGCTCTCTGCTGTCTTTGCACTGTGGATTTTGGTGGGGCAGGAAATGCTGGCACTGGGAGCACAGCTGCCTGCCCACTCCAGTCACACTGAGGATGGGCAGATGAAGCTGTTTGATAACAACTGGCACTGTAAAGTCTCAGCTCTATGGCAGCAGCTACTTCCACCTGTAGTAACTGCAAACAAGAGACTTGGGTGAACTCAGCTCAGGGCTGTGGTAAAGATAAACTCTTCTGCCAGCTGTGACCTCTCAGTGCATATCTGTGTAAATGCAGTGGCTCCTGGCTCACAGGTTAATATTCCTCCTTTAGTTGAAGGCCTGTAGCTCATGGTGTTCCTCAAGGGTCAGGACTGTGTCCAGTCTTGTTCAACATCTTCATCAGTGACCTGGGACAGAGTGGAACCTCAGCCAGTTTGCTGATGATAGAAAACTGGGAGGAGTGGCTGACACCTCGTCAGGCTGTGCTGCCACTCAGCACAGGTGGTTGGAGGGAACCTCTTGAAGTTCAACCAGGTCTAGAGTAGGGTCCTGCACCTGGGGAGGAACAACTTCCTGCAGCAGTACAGGTGAGGACTGACCTGCTGGGAAGCAGCTCCCAGAAGGATCTGGGAGTGCTGGGGGACAACAAGCTCCCAGTGAGCCATCAATGTGCCCTCATGGCCAAGAAAGCCAAGTGGTCTCCCCGGGGACATTAGGAAGCATGTGACCAGCAGGTCATGGAAGGTTCTTCTCCTCCTCTACTCTGCCCTGGTGAGGCCACATATGGGCTATTGCATCCAGTTCTGAGCTCCCCAGTTCAAAAGAGACAAGGAACTACTGGAAACAGTCCAGGGGAGGATACAAAGATGTTGAGGGGGCTGAAGCATGTCTGTGAGGAGCAAAGGCTGAGAGCCCAGGGTTGTTGAGCCTGGAGAAGAGCAGCCCCAGAGGGCATCTGAGCAATGCTCAGCAAGAGCTGAAGGGTGGGGGGCAAGAGGCTGGGGCCAGACTCTTATCAGTGGTGCCCAGGGACAGGACAAGGGGCAGTGGGCAGGAGGTTCCATCTGAACAGGAGGAGAAACTTGTTTGAAATGAGGTTGCTGGAGGCCTGGAGCAGGCTGCCCAGAGAGGTTGTGGAGTCTCCCTCTCTGGAGAGATTCCAACCCCTCCTGGCCATTGTGCTCCTGGGCAAGCTGCTGTGGGTGCCCTGCTTGAGCAGGGGGCTTGGACTGGATGATCTGCAGAGGTCTGTTCCAACCATCACCATGCTGGGATTCTGGGATAGGCTATCCAGCAGCCAGGGTGTCTCTGTATTCCCTGTCTGCCAGAAATCTGCCTTTCACAGCATAATTTTTTCCATGGAGCTGTCAGAGGGAAACATATCCTGAACTAAAGCATTTCATCTGTAAAAGTGTCTTTCCTGGTCCTTCGGGAAGCATCCCATACTTTGAAGGGATTACAAGCAAGTACAGCTAAAAGCAATATTAAGAAGGGAAGATCTTAAGCAGGTGTAATCTGATTAGAGATGTCAGATGTTTATATTGCAGAAGAAACTGGCTTAGAGAAATCTCATCTTACCCTGTTCCATCACTCTGTAACATCCACTGCTGTGTTCTGGTGTCTTGGAATTCCCTGGATGGACATTTCAGACGTGGTGTTTCATTTGTGTGCACATGTGAGGGATGAGAGCTCCTTCTTAAGTGTGGGGAGATCCTTCTGAGCCCCTCCTGGGTCCCTCATTTGTTGGCTTTCACTCTGGATTTGATTTCTGACAGGCTGAAGTGCTCCATGCTCACATGAATTTGGCACTTCCACTTAATGCTCCTGCTAGAAGAGGTTTCTTCTCCTTTGGCCACTTCCTGCAGACCACAATTTACTACTGGTACATAATTTAACCTTAGTTTCCTATCCAGTGGGGTTCCAAATAAGATGACAACAAGTGATTGGAATTTTTGCTGTGCTGTTTGGAATCCAGGTCTCTGCTGTCAGCAGATGGAGACAGTGCATTGAGGCTTTAATAACTCTTCCTAAATAGATGCAGGTGATGATTCCCAGAGCTCATGCAGCAGAGGGGCTTAGCTGGCTAGGAGAAAGCCTGAAATGGGGATTGTTGTTTTTTTTTTCCTTGGCTCCTCTTCCTTGGATGTGCTACAGGCAGAAGGAAATCTCAGCTCCAGGAATTGTAGCTGCTCACACTGAGTCTCTCCTGGGTGAGTTGAGTCTGGAGTCGGGGTCTGCAGGCAGCAGGAGTTGCTCTATGAAGAGGTCACTGCCCACGTTCATGGCTTAGATACCAACATCTGCCTGACCTTTCTTTGGAAGAAAAGCTCCAGACAGGTTTGAGAGGAGGTCTGCTGCAGGCAGAGGGAGTGCAGCCCTTCCTCATGCCATGCGGTATGAACGCAGAGCGCTTGCATGGAGCTCAGAGTACTGTCTGAGGCAGTTAGTGTCACTAGGCTGGAGCTCCCTCCTTGGGTTTCTTTGACTTGAGGATGTTGACCACCTCTTGGTGGCTTTCTTGAGCAGGTGAAAGGACTCTGTCCAGCCACTCTGTTTCTTACTCCCTCTTTTACACCAGTAACTCCAGGTAAAGGAGGGTGGATTTAGGCTGGAAATGTAGGACGAAATTCTTTACAGTGAGGGCAGGGAGACGCTGGAGCAGGTTGCCCAGGGAGGTTGTGGATGCCCCCTGCATGGAGGTGTTGCAGGCCAGGTTGGATGAGGCCTCGAGCAACCTGGGCTGGTTGAGAGGCATCCCTGCCCACGGCAGGGGGCTTGGAACTTGGATATCTTTAAGGTCCTTTCCAACCCAAACCACTCTGTGAATGTTTTCAATCTCCCTCTTGGAGTCTGTAGGTGAACTCTAACGGCTGCTGACAGTTTGCAAAGTGTTTTGGATACTGTGGCTTGATTGCAGCAGAAGAATGCAGAAAGCCCGTGTGGTTACTTGGGTGTCTGGAAGCGATGTTCAGCAGTGACCAGATGTGCTCACAGGAGGGGACAGCACAACAATCCAGCAGCAGCAGGTGAAATGGCTGTGCTGGGAGGAGCTGTGTAACTGTTTCTGCCTTTCATTGTGCTCTCATCTGAAAATGGATCATCGAGAGGGGAGGTGTTTAGGAGGTCCACACAGAGAAACTGAGCACAAGAAACTGTCCTCAGAGGAGATAAGTGAGGTTTTGCCTTTCAGCCAGGCAGCCAGTGAGCTGCTCTTCACCTGGGTGGAATGCACATCACCAGCCTGCAAAAGGAGATGCCAAAGAATATGAAAATTAAAGGTTCTGGTGGAGTGATCACACTCACAGATTGATAGTCATTGGCTTCATGTCTAAGTGCAGATGAGTGATGGGACCAGTGCAGTTTGTCATCTCTGTTGGTGACATGTACAGTGGGATCAAGGCACCCTCAGCGAATCTGGAAGTGACACCAAGCTGCATGGTTGACACAACTGGAGGGACAGGATCCATCCAGAGGGACCTGGACAGGTGGCTCAGTGCCACCCTCATGAAGTTCAACAAAGCCAAGAGCAACCCCAAGCACAAATTCAGGCTGAGCAGAGAGTGGACAGAGAGCAGCCCTGTGGAGAAGGACCTGGAGAGTGCAAAGCTGGACATGATCCAGCACTGTGTTCTGCAGCCCAGAGCCAGCCTGTCCTGGGCTGATCCCCAGTGGTGAGGCACTGGAACAGGTTACCCAAAGTATTGGAGTCTCCAAGCCTGGAAGTGTTCAAAACCAGGTTGGATGGAGCCTTGAGCAACCTGGTGTCCCGTGGCAGGGGGTAGGAACTAGATGATCTATAAAGTCCCTTCCAACCCAAACCGTTCTGTGACGAGTTTGCAGCTGAAGAAAGCTAAAATGCTGCAGTGCTGAACCCAAGACCGAAGCAGACCACAAGCCCAAGGATAGCTGCTGTGGTTCTATCCACACCCACCAGTGAAGCAGTTCAAGGGATGGATTGTTATTTTCTGTATCTTCTGCTGCTGATCAGTCACTGAGATGTCACTGGAGACTCCTGCAGAGCTGGTGGCTCTCATTCTATCTCTGGAGGTCACGTTGCCCATGCTGTCCTTGCTTTTTTCTGCTGGAAGATGTCAGCAGAGCGTTTGCTGCAGCTCCCAACACCAGATGGTGCATTAAGGAGGATCCCCCTCCTGAGCACCCAGCTCTGGCTGCACATGAAGTGTGCTTGGATATGGCATGTTTGCAAAAAGAGAAGGGGAGGAAGAAGGAAAAGGTGTGGTGTGCACAATGGCTGCTGGGAGAGTTGATGGCCCAGGAGGTCATAAAGGAGCTGTGGATTTGAGATGTTGCTCCACACGCAGCATTACTGCTTGGATAGATGAAAGGGCTCCTGCATCTGAAAGGGTGAGAACGCTTTGGGGAGAACACTTGTGACTTGGCTTTTGGCACACAGCTCATCGATTCTGGATCCTTTAAGTGCTGAGTTTCATAGAACCATAGAATGCTAGGGGTTGGAAGGGACCTCTGGAGATTGAACCCCCGCTGCCAAAGCAGGGTCACCTAGGGCAGGTCACACAGGAACACCTTCAGATGGGTCTTGAAAGTCTCCACAGAAGGAAGCTCCCCAACCTCTCTGGGTAGCCTGCTCCAGGGCTCCACCACCCTCGCACCAAAGAAGTTTTTTTTCTCCTGTTGAGGTGAAACTTGCTGGCTTCCAGTTTGTCTCCATTGCCCCTTGTCCATTCACAGGACACCACCAAAAAGAGCCTGGCCCCTTCTTCTTGACACCCACCCTTCAGGTATTCATAGACATGAATCAGATCCCATCTCAGGCTGCTCTTCTCCAGGCTCCACAGCCCCAGAGCTCTCAGCCTATCCTCCTCACAGAGCTGCTCCAGGCCCTTCAGCATCTTCATAACCTCTGCTGCACTCCCTCCAGTAACTGCTCTTGAACTGGGGAGCCCAGAACTGGACTTAGTTCTCCATATGTGGTCTTACAAAGGCAGAGTAGAGGGAGAGGAGAACCTCGCTCCACCTTGTGGACACACTTTTCCTAGTGCCCTCCAGGAGACCGTTTGCCTCGGCCACAAGGGCACCTTGCTGTCCCATGGATAACTTACTGTCCATCAGGATAATTTTCCACATCTTCCATCTGATACTGATCCCTTACACCTTTTTTCTTCCTCCTTCTGAACTTGTGAGAAGAGAAGATAAGATGATGGATGGAAATTATCCCCCATCTCTTTTCCAGGCTTCCTGCCTCGACAGCAGTTGCTCATCCTGCCCTCGGGAGACCCTAACTCCATTTTTGCCTATTAAAGAAGCCCTTCATATTCTCTACTGCTTCTTGACACTCAGGAGCTTCTGCCAAAAATTTGGGCAGAATTATTTGTTATTGCTGCTTCTCTCAGCTGCAGAACCTGGCTTGTGGTGCCTGAGAGGAGGGCACAAATAATAGGTGTGAAAATTGCAGGTTAGGTCTGGTGTTCTCCAGGTGAGTGGAGAGAGCAAACATTTCTCACAGGGCTTTGTGAAGTGCTTCACAGCTCAGAAATGAGCAGTTCTGGAAGGAAGCAGGGTGGAGTGAACAGTTGCTGCTGGATGGTTTCAGAGTGGCTCTTCAGCTGGTGGAGCCTGAATTGATTTAATTAGAGCTGAGGGATGCTCTGCTAATGGATTGATTCTGGGAGCGAGAGGCACAAGAAGCTGTGAAGGAAGTTCAGAGTAAGGACCTGGAAAAGAAAATTAATTGAAAATGAGTGAAAATGAAGGAAAATCACCCCCTAAGCAAGGCTTCTTTAGAGACTCCTGTAATCCACTTTGCTTCTGAGAATGGCTCTTCCCAAGAACACTGCCCCCTGCTCCTGAGCTTGTGCTGAGTTGGGAGCTGCCAAACTTGGCTGTACTCTGGATGACTCAACCAGAATGTCCCCAGGGCTGCTTTCTGTCTGTGCTGAAGGAAAAAGGACACTTTCTGCCTGGTATCAGGTGGGAGAAGCTGGAGATGGGAGGGCAGCAGTAAAGGAAACATTTTGTATAGGAGTTTGTGAGCTCCTCAGGCTGGCATCTCACCTGAGGGCTCTTCCCATGGCTCTGAAGGCATCTCAAGAAGGTCGTTTGGTGGTGTGTCATGAGGTGCATGAACAAGAGTGTGGCCAGCAGGTTGACGGAGGTTCTCCTGCCCCTCTGCTCTGCCCGTGTGAGACCACATCTGGAGTCCTGGGTGCAGTTCTGGGCTCCCCAGTTCAAGAGAGACAGGGAACTGATGGAGGGAGTCCAGCAGAGGCTCTAAAGATGCTGAGAGGCCTGGAGCATCTCAGTGAGGAGGGAAGGCTGAGAGCCCTGGGGGTGTTGAGCCTGGAGAAGAGCAGCCTCAGAGGGCATCTGAGCAATGCTCAGCAAGAGCTAAAGGGTGGGGGGCAAGAGGCTGGGGCCAGACTCTTATCAGTGGTGCCCAGTGACAGGGCAAGGGGCAGTGGGCACAAACTGGAACCCAGAAGGTCCCATCTATTCAGGAGGAGAAACTTGTTTGATGTGAGGGTGCTGGAGGCCTGGAGCAGGCTGCCCGGAGAGGTTGTGGAGTCTTCTTCTCTGGAGAGATTCCAAACCCGCCCTGGGCATTGTGATCCTGGGCAAGCTGCTGTGGGTGCCCCTGCTTGAGCAGGGGGCTTGTACTGGATGATCTGCAGAAGTCCCTTCCAACCCCCACCATGCTGGGATTCTGAGCTCTTTCCCACACCTTGCTCTGCAGCCCACTCCATCCAGGGAGCTGCAGGAGGTGTCACTGCTGTCCCAGCTGTTCCGCTCTCCCTACTGCAGGCTGATCTCACTCCTCTCAGTGCCGTTCAAGATCTGGGAGTGCTCATAGCAGCTACCAGTGATCCACAGGCTGCAGTCAGGGCTGGTGTGTTTGGGGAGGAGTTTGGGGGAGAATTTGCTTTTGGACACGATGCAGAGAATGGCAGGGAAAGCCCTGGTTGTGCTTCAACTCTGCTGCAGAAAGTCCTTTATTTTCTTTTTCCCGGTGGATTATCACAGGCAATTGATTCCAAAGGGTTTGTGCAGTGCCTTCTGAAGCGTTGCCTTTCAGAGAGGAGTGTCTGTCTGTGGTAGTGAAAATAAATCTAGTGTGAAGGAATTGCTGTAAAAGGCAGTAAGAGGCTGCTTTTTGTGCAGGAGTTAAGGACCATCTCTGTGCTTTTGTCCCCTCAGCTGTTCCAAAGACCCAACGCCCTGGCAGTTCAGCAGCTCACAGCAGCGCAGCAGCAGCAGTACGCCCTGGCAGCTGCCCACCAGCCTCACATAGGTAAGCCTGGCACTGAACACAGCCCATGTTCCTCTTAGTCCCCACACTGGGACAAGGCATGCTGAGAAAAAAGCATGGTGAGGAAATTGGTGGCATCCTGGGGTGCATGATGTGTGGCCACAGCAGGTCCCGGGAGGTTCTCTTTGCCCCCCGCTCTGCCCTGGTGAGGCCACATCTGGAATATTGTGTCTAATTCTGGGCTTCCCAGTTCAAAAAGGACAGGGACCTGCTGGAGAGGGTACATCAAAGATGCTGAAGGGACTGTGATGAGTTAAAATTGAGAGAATTTGGGGCTTTTCATGTGGAACAGAGAAGACTCATCAATGCTGATCAATACTTGAAGGGTGGATGTCAAGAGGATGGGCCCAGGCTTTTTCAGTGGTCCCCAGAGACAGGACAAGAGGTGACAGGCACAAAGCTGAACATAGGAAGCTCCATCTAAACATGAGGAGAAACTTGTTTAGTTTAAGGATGGTGGAGCCCTGGAGTAGGCTGCCCAGCGAGGTTGTGGAGTCTTCATCTCCATTCAAAACCCACCTGGATGTATTCTGTGTGACCTCCTCTAGGCAAACCTGCCTTGGCAGGGAGATTAGACTTGATGATCTCCAGAGGTCCCTTCCAACCCCTCCCACTCTGTGATTCTGTGACAATAGCAGGGAAAAAGGAATTGGTTGGGTTTGGAGCATCTCAACGATGCTTTTTGTTTGTTTGCTTACTGCCACACGAGCAGCACTGTATTGTTTGAAGAGATGCTTGAAAGACTCTGGAGGCCTCTCTTTAAAAGCTCAAGAGCATCCCTGTCTGGCAGGAGTGACAGTCTCACCCTTGCTGAGAGAGCTGCTGAGCACTGAGGGCCCTGTGAAGGACTCACTGAATGAGGCATGGATTGGGGTAAGCACCATAGCAGTGAGGGGGAAATACCCCATTCAGTCAGCACCCACATGTGCTTCCCCTGCTTCAGCTGCCTGGGCTTGGACTGCAGCTTCAAGCTGTAATTTATGCCAACACATGACTGATGTTATTAAACCAGGATCAATTAACTGGCATGCAAGCACTTAATCCTGTGCACAGGAAAACTGGAGAGCTGTGCAAGGGAAGATTAAAAACAACCTCGGAGCTCAGTGTTTTGAGCACAGTCCGCAGTTCAGGTGGTGGTTCCCCCTACTCTAAAGCCCACTACAAATGTGTTGGGCCTCTCCTAGCCCTGTGCAGAGCACTCCTGTGCTGCTTGGAGTTTGGGGATAGACCTAAATTCAAGTTATGTAGCTTCATAACTTGCTCCACTTCACCCTCCCCAGCACACCCCCTCCTGCCTACCACTGCTTTCTCCAGTGGTGAAGCTGTTGCCTTGCAGCAGAAGGCAGTGCCCACTCACAGTGCCACTGCCCTGCCATGCTGCCTCTGTACTCTCAGCTGCTCCCAAGCAAATCAGTTCATGTCCTGGTGTTGTGTAGAGGGCTTGGAACTCAGAAAGTAGAGTAGAGAGGTTCTTGATCAGCTAGAAAGCACAGAACAGTTAGATCAGTTGGCCAGTGCTGATGTCTGCTGGTGTCTTGGCCACCTGAGGGATGAAGGTGTCTGTGCTGCAGAGACACTGCTCAATGCTGGGTATTGTAGAGAGCTTTCCTCATGGAATCACAGAGTCATTTTGGCTGGAAGAGACCTCCAAAATCATCAAGTGCAACCATTTAACCCAGCACTGCCAGGTCACCACTGAATCACCACATCTGCACCACATCTGCAGAGCTGTGCAACCCCTCCAGGGATGGGGACTCCACCACTGCCCTAGGCAGCTTGGGCCAGGCCTTGACAGCTCTCAAGGGGAAGAAATAGTTCTTCATGGCTAAACTAAATCTCCCCTTGGGCAACTTGAGTCTGTTTCCTCTTGTCCTATCACTTGATACTGGCTCCAGCCTCCTTTCAGGGAGTTGTGGGGAGCCAGAAGGTCTCCCCTCAGCCTCCTCCAGACTGAACAACAATTCTCTCAGCTGCTGCTTACCAGACCTTGTTGTCCAGGCCCTTCACCATCTTCATTACCCTTCTCTGGACCTGTTTCAGGCCTTCAATGTCCATCCTGGAGTGAGGAGCTGTCCCTTTGGGGTGCTGCATCCTCGGAACTGGGTTTCTTTCCCCATCAGGTGTGTCCTCTGTAGCACTCCGACTCCGGGAAGCGCAGCAGTTGCTCGCTCCCTCCAGGATACAGCCTGCAGAAAGCTTGCAGGCATTGAAACACCCCGAGTTCCTCTGTTCCCCAGGCAGCTAGGCAGAGGTGCTGTGGTAGGGCTGCAGTCCCAGTGAAGTTTGTTTTCACTGACAGGTATGTTTTCAGCAGGTTTAGCCCCTGCTGCCTTTGTCCCCAACCCCTACATCATCAGCGCCGCTCCGCCGGGAACAGATCCGTACGCGGCCGGACTCGCCGCAGCTGCCACATTAGGTGAGATACTCGAGTTGTCTCTGTGTTTGTGTCCAGTTTCTGTCCCAAACCTGCTGTTGAGTGCTGTGATTGTGGAAATCCACTGTTTGTGTGTTGCAGTTTCTGTGGGGAGGTGATGGTGCAGTGATGAGTTGAAACGTTTTGTCTTGGAACCCCTGAAATGTGCTGGGTCTTCTCTCACGCTGCATGGGCTTGCTCTCTGTTGAGCATCTCTGCTGTGTTGAGGATCTGTGCTATGAGGATGGGCTGAGAGAGCTGGGATTGTTCAGCCTGGACAAGAGAAGACTCTGGGAGGACCTTCAAGCTGCCTTCCAGTGCCTGAAGGGATTCTGTAGGAAGGCTGCAGAGGGACTTTTCGTAAGGGTGTCTAGCAACAGGACAAGGGGGAAAGGTTTAAAGCTGATAGGGAGTAGGTTTAAACTGTGTCTTAGGAAGAAGTTCTTCAGTACGAGGGTGGTGACACTCTGGAATAGGTTGCCCAGAGATCTTATGGATGCCTCCTTCCTGGGAGTGTTCAACGCCAGGTTGGATGAGGCCTTGAGCAACCAAGTCTGGTTGAGAGGTGTCCCTGCCCATGGCAGTGGAGTTGGAATAGATGATCTCTGAGGTCCCTTCCAACCTAATCCATTGTGTGATTCTATGATAAACAACCAGAGCAAATGTGAAGTGAGATCACTTGCAAACATAAATGTTGGAGGGTGTTTGGGGTGCTTTGCTAACTGCCAGTAATGAGAGAGACCTCTGAGAGTGCACTTACTCAGTGCTGGAAGGATGCAAGGTGTGTTGTCCTGCCAGGAACATTGGCTCTCTTAGCTTGTGAGTTTGATTTCCTGTAGTGCATCCTGCAAATGATCTCTTTCCTGTTAAGAATTGATGCTTTTTAGGTTCTCTAGGTAAAAACATCCCATACCTGCTGTGAGGCTCATGCCACAAACATGCAGTTTTCCAGATGGCAGGTGAAGTTGGTGGCTCTTCTTTGTGCAGGATCTTCCTCCCAGACATTCCTGGATCAGTTTCCAAACTCCTGTCAACTGTTGCAGCCAAAATTGTTGTATCTTGAGATGACAGCTCGCTAAAGCAGCTTCCCAGGCAGTGTGAGGAACATGTTGTACCTTGGACTTTTGCTGTGGGTGCCATCAAGTTCTTCCCTAAGTGTGGAGGATGAAGAATGTACTTCCAGAAAAACATCTATAGAACCAGGATTTGCTCTCCCTGAGCCACTGGGAGGAGAAAGCTTCTTCAATTTCAATAAAAACTACTTAGTTCAGAGCAGTGCTGACTGAGAGCAGCCTGGAGGAGAAGGCCTTGGGGGTGTCAGTTGATGACAAACATCCCAGGAGTTCCCAGCAGTGGTCGCCGGCAGCCCAGCAGGCAGCTGTGTGCTGAGCTGCAGCCAGAGCAGGGAGAGCAGCAGCACAGGGAGGGGATTCTGTCCCTCTGCTCTGCACTCATTAGAATCATAGAATCATAGAATCAGTCAGGGTTGGAAGGGACCACAAGGATCATCTAGTTCCAACCCCCCTGCCATGGGCAGGGACACCCTACACTAGATCACGCTGGCCGGAGCCTCGTCCAGCCTGGTCTTAAACACCTCCAGGGACTGGGCCTCAACCACCTCCCTGGACAACCCATTCCAGGGCTTCACCACTCTCATGGTAAAGAACTTCTTCCTCACATCTAGCCTGAATCTCCCCATTTCCAGCTTCATTCCATTCCCCCTAGTCCTATCACTACCTGAGATCCTGAGAAGTCCCTCCCCAGCCTTCCTGTAGGCCCCCTTCAGATACTGGAAGGCCACAATGAGGTCACCTCGGAGCCTTCTGTTCTCCAGACTGAACAGCCCCAACTCCTTCAGTCTGTCCTCATAGGAGAGGTGCTCCAGCCCTCTGCTCATCCTCGTGGCCCTTCTCTGGACACGCTCCAGCACGTCCACATCTCTCCTGTAATATGGGCTCCAGAACTGGACGCAGTACTCCAGGTGGGGTCTCACCAGGGCTGAGTAGAGGGGGAGAAGCACCTCCCTTGACCTGCTGGTCACACTTCTCCTGATGCAGCCCAGGATCTGATTGGCTTTCCGGGCTGCAAGCGCACATTGAGAGCTCATGTTGAGCTTCTCGTCCACCAGCACCCCCAAGTCTCTCTCCTCAGGGCTGCTCTCCAGCCAGTCACTGCCCCCACCTGCAGCACTGCCTCCAGTTCTGGGGCCCCCAGCACAAAAACATGGAACTGTTGGAGAGGGTCCAGAGGAGGCCACCAGGAATATCAGAGGGCTGGAGAACCTCCCCTATGGGGACAGGCTGAGGGAGTTAGGTCAGTTTAGCCTGGAGAAGAGAAGGCTCGCCAGTACCTGAAGTGGTTTCAGGAGAGCTGGGGAGGGTCTTGTGACAAGGGTTGAGAGTGATAGGATGAGAGACAATGGTTTTGACCTGGAAGAGAGGAGATTGAGACTGGAGATAAGGAAGGAATTCTTTAGAGTGAGGGTGGGGAGACACTGGAACAGGTTGCCCAGGGAGGTTGTGGATCCCCTCAATCCATGGAGGTGTTGAAGACCAGGTTGAATGAGGCCTTGAGCAACCTGGGCTGGTGGAAGATGCCCCTGCCTGTGGCAGGGGGCTTTGGAGCTGGATGATCTTTGAGGTCCCTTCCAACCCAAACCATTCTGTGATTCTAGGATTTAGTGTAGCCTGCACAGTGTTGCCAGACTCACACCTGGTGTCCTCTCTGGCATGGTTGGTGGCAGCCCAGGAGCAGAAGCTGTGGGGTCAGGGGGCTGAGGCCAGCAGTGCTGGGGGTGGGTACGTGACTCCTGGCAGTGCTGAGCAGCTCTTACATAACCACTGCTGAGCTTTTAAGCTTTTGAGGCCAGCATCACGTCAAGCCCTGAAATGGGATTTCAGGAAGTGTTCCCTAGTTGGATGGAGGTTTTAATGGATCCTGGTGGAGTGTGTTAAGAATCAAGATTACAACCTAAAGATGGGCTTTGGACTTTTTGGCTGTTGGGAGTTTTGTGTGCTGGTTGTGTAATAACAATGCAAGATTAAGTGCAGATAAGATGTTGGCAAACAAAGGACCCTGGGATTGACTGGAAGTCACCCAAGAGCTAGAGTACAAGGATAGTTCTAATAGTCCAGGAGTCAATAAAGCCTCATGTGATGAGGAATGTGTGGCAGGGAATGAATGACCTGAGCTCTTGGTAGCAAAGGAGGAAGCTTGAGTCAGGACATGAGGAAGAGGTGGTGGAACACTCACACATCCAGTCATGGGCAGGAGGGGGCCTTGTGCTATGAAAACAGGCTTCTGGTTGGCTTTTTGTGCACCCCCTCAGTACCACTCTGGAGTTCAGTGGAGCAGGAGGTCAGCGTCTTGATTTCAGAGAGATGTATAACTGCTGCCAGATTTCTAGGAAACAAGAAGAGTGGTTGTGACATTTGGGGCTCTTGCTCCTTCTGCTCAGCAGCATTAAAGCTGCAGCTGCCTGAATACATCTGACTGGGAAATTTGAGCCGGGAAGTAGCCTAGCCCAGGTTACCTAAACCATCCCAGCCTTGGCCTCAGCAGTTCTGCTTGAATAGTTTTTAAGCGTTGGCTCTTGAAAGCAAACCAGGTGAATGTGTGATGAGCTGCAGGGTTCTCACAGTGTGACACCGCTGCAGCCATCTCTCTGGGCTTTGGACCCAGGTGGAAGAGGCAACCTACCAAACTTCACTCCCTGTTGATGTTTGGGTTGGGAAAGGGACAACTTCTGCCCAGGCTGGAGCAGCTATGAAGGCCTTTCTCTGTAAGGAGTGAAGGGCCATGAGGGAATTCAGATGTTCAAAGTTATGTAGGAAGTCAGAAGGTCTTCCTGCTGCACATGGGAGTGTTAAACTGAGGCGGCTTGGAGAAGACGTAAGGCCAAGGGTTGATGGCTTCAGACTGGAAGAAGCTGGATTTAGATGAGATACTAGGAAGAAACTGTTGCCCATGAGGGTGGTGAGGCACTGGAGCAGGTTGCCCCGAGAAGCTGTGGAGGCTCCAAGCCTGGCAGTGTTCAAGGCCAGGCTGAATGAGGCCTTGAGCAACCTGGGCTGGTGGGAAGTGTCCCTGCCTGTGGCAGGGGGGTTGGATGATCTTTGAGGTCCCTCCCAACCCAAACCATTCTGGGATTCTACAGAGTTTAAAGAGCTGGAAGAACTGAGGTTTGGAGTTGTTGGTAGTTTATTGGCTCCCAGTTACTCTTAGAGCAGAGGGGAAACTTTTGTGTGTTTTATGGCAGAGATAATTCTGTCAATTAAGATTCTGCTGTTCTGGCAGCTCTTTGATGACTGTAAGACTGGCAGCCCTCTGCTAATACTCTTTTCTTCCCAACAATAGTAGCATTTGAAAGAACAAATTTAAATGCAGAGGGAAGGGCTTCCCAGACTCAAAGTTAAAAAAAATCACTTGCGAGTTTAATGGTGGGAAAGAGGCTGCTGTCTTTCAAAATCACTGTGAAATTGCCTTCTGTCACTTGAGAGAGGTGTCACTCAGCAAAGACATCTTGCCTTTTGTAAGACAAATTAGGCATTGTTGATTGCCTCTGAAGTGGTGTGTTAGAGGTAGCAAAGGATTTCTGCTTTTTGGAGAGAAGTGGATGCTGGAGTAAGCTGCACGCAGGAGAAACACAGCACAGTGCTGCAGGCTGAAGGTAGAGTGGGGCTGGTTGTGTCTGCACCGTGACTCTAAAGCTTGGGTGTCCTGTGGCCCTATTCCCTTGGTGCTGCCTGTCCCGCTCAGAGCTGGGGACTGGTCTGGATGCATGCCCACACCACCCAGGACTGGGGCTGGGGGAGCACATCCAGCTGGCTCTGCCCAGCTGCCTTGGTCCCTTGCCATGCAGGGATCTGTGCTGGCCTAGGGCTGTGTGGCAGGGTTGGCATGAGGCTGCGCTGGTGCTGCTGGAGTTGGGGTATTCCTCACCCCCATGCTTAAAAAGACTTAACTCTGGAGCAGGCTGCCCAGAGAGGTTGTGGAGTTTCCTTCTCTGGAGACTTTCAACCCCCACTTGGATGCATTCCTGGGTGTTTCTGCTTTGGCAGGGGAATTGGACTCAATCTCTAGAGGTCCCTTCCAAGCCCTGCCATTCTGTGATTCATGGCTGTTGGTGGTTGCCATACCAGTGGCTGGGATGTGATCAGCTCAGGAGCTGGTAGGATTTGATAAAGCTGCTGTTTGCAGCCTCCTGCTTTCAGTCCCGAGGTTCCTGAATCTGTTTAACCTGGTGGTCACCAAGCCCTTGGTTAGAAGAGGCTGGGTCCCTCCCCAGGGTAGGTCTGGCTTCTGCTGACAGGGGTTTGAGTGTGAAGGCTGAGATGAAAAGGCCAGATCTTGCCCTGAACACGCTTGCAGCTGCTTCTGCTAATGTTTCTTGAAAGGAGTATTTGTGAGCGTCTGCAGCCGGTGTGTGAGACACAGCAGTGGGAAGATTTGATTTCAAAGGCATTGGAAGAGCTTTTCCTGTCTCCTGCATTGGGTATCTTTAATAAGTGTAAAATCAGGTGCAGTATCTCCTGAAGTAAAGCAGCACTCTGGGTGTTTCTAGCAGTCTGGCAATGATGCCACACTTGCCCTCACTGAGAACACTGTTCAATAATGAGCCTCAGCATGCGCTCAGACCAGCTGAGCCAGACTCACAGTGCTTGAAAGCCCAGCTGCCTGCAAACTTCAAAGACTTTCTGCCTCTTCTTCTTTTAAGCACCTAAGGCCTTTGCAGATCTGATGAGTAACCTCTAACGAGGCAAAAAAACACCCCAAGAACCCATCCTGACTGTGCTTGTTTGATAATTAGAACTGAGATTAAAGGAACCCAGAGAGATGCCCACATTTTGCCCAACAAAGGATCCTGCAGCAGCTGCCCAGGAGCTGAAGGGCAGACACAAACCAGTGGCTTTCATGGAGCAGAGCAGTTGCAGCTGTTTTCCAGCTGAGTGCAGGAGCACTCTAGCAGTTGGCTTTTGATCTGCATGGACTAGGTATAACCAGGTGACAATCCACCTAACCAGCCACGTGGCTGTGGCTGCTGGGCTCAGGATGGGCAGCACTGGTGTGAGAGTCATCAGTTTTCTGCAGCTTGGTTTAGTTGTATCTACTGCAGCACCCGAGTTTACAGGTGGGAAGGTAAGAAACAAGGGGCTGTTGCTCCAAGATGAATGGGAGGAAGATGGAGAAGTCGCCTTCTGTGGCTGAAGGGAGCACAGAAGAATCCAGCAAGGCTGGGTGTGGTAGCAGAGCTCAGCTGGGGGATGCAAACCTGGCTGTTCAGCCTGGTGTGGGACATCAGGCCCCTTGTTACATCTCCTGCTGTGCATCGAGCTGGACTTGGGCTCATGGCACTACAGAATCCTGAACTGGGGGAAGGTGCAGTGGTTAAACCCCAAATGCTACACTTCTGGAAGATGAATTTTTGCCATTGAATATGAAATGACTATCCTGAAGCACTGCTGAGTCTCCCCAGGCTGTGGCACTGTGAGTTGCTTTGCAGTTCGTTTGAGACAAACGCATCTTGCTGTATGAAAGTGGAAAAAACAATTCCTCTGTTTCCTTTCCCCTTTGTCACCCCTAAACTTAGCACTCTGTCTTTTTGCAGCTCCCTTTTCACTGTCATCCCTCATTTGGGGGAATCTTTGATGTCTCTTGGGGCAAGCACTCAAGAGTTCTTGAGTGTGTCACATGTGTTCTGCTTGGCAGAGTCTTCCTGCGTGGCACCCAACAGAACACTGGAGTGGCTTGGTTAGAACTCAGATGTGAACAGAGACACAGAAGTTATTTGTACTCCAGCTAAGAAGTGTGTGGTTCAGATCCACTGAAGACTTGTTTATTCCCCAGGGTGGAGTCTGTCCCCAGTCAGAAACTGGATTTAGATGAGACCTTAAGGAAAAAATGTTTCCTGGGAAGGTGTTGAGACACTGGAACAGGTTGCCCAGAGAAGCTGTGGAGGCTCCAAGCCTGAAAGTGTTCAAGGCCAGGTTGGATGAGGCCTTGAGCAAGCTGGGCTAATGTGAGGTGTCCCTGCCCATGGCAGGGGGATTGGAAGTGGTTAATCTTTAAGGTCTCTTCCAATCCAAACCATTTCATGATTCTATGAATGTATAAATGTGAAAGGATCCAGGACCATACAGTCTCTTATGTGGTGGTTTACCAATGCAAAGGAGGGCTGAGTGGCTGAAAAACCAGCATGTTAAACACTTGAAGGTTGGTGCTCTCCAGCTGCCAAGAGGGTTTCTTAAGCTGAGTGCTAGATATTTGTTGATCTGTGTCAGCTGAGGTCAGATAAACCTGGTCTATCTCTGTGCTTAACCAAGCTGTCTTCTTTTTGATTAGAGATAAAGTATTGTTCCTTCACTAATAGTATTTGAGCACAGCAGTAAATCTCTGACATTGCAACAGTCTCACTGGTAGCGGGATTTCCCCTCCTCATCCACTGTGGTAGTTTTAATGCTGGGAGGGGGAAAGTTCAACCCACCACATCCACTAAGGTAAAAGGCAGTAAAGATGAAGTTTCAGGTCTGACTTGGAAGTGTTTCCCAAAGGAGTACCAGAAGTGCCAGAATCCCTCTGTATTTGCAAGTGACCACCTTGAAATGGCTTTTAACCCCGAGATGGTGGGCAGCAATTTGTGCCCATGCTTTGCTGTGCACCACTTGTCACTCTGCAGAAGCTCACTGCTTCCCTTCCCCTTCCAGGTCCAGCAGTGGTTCCTCACCAGTACTATGGAGTCACACCCTGGGGAGTTTATCCTGCCAGCCTCTTCCAGCAGCAAGCTGCTGCCGCCGCTGCCGCCACCAACTCAGCAAATCAGCAAACCACACAGCAAACCCAGCAGGGCCAGCAGCAGGTAAGGGGCTCCCTGCACTTAGAGGGGACAGTTTGCTCCAGATACTCAGTTGGAATTGAGAAGAGACTTTGCCTTGTCTTAAAACAAGGAGCAGAAACTTTGGTATGTCTTTCAGAGAATCACAGCTGAACTCATTGGCTTCTGCTCTGCAAACCAGAGCAAAGCACAGCATTTATTTGGGACTGTTAGAAGAGGCCTTTGCTGATAATGAGAAAGTGATGGCCCTCCCCTATAGGGACAGGCTGCAGTAGTTGAGGCTCTTCAGCCTGGAGCAGAGAAGGCTCTGGGGAGACCTTAGAGTGGCCTTTCGGTACATACAGGGAGGCTGGGGAGGGACCTTCTACAACAGCTGCTAGTGCTAGGACAAGGGACAATGGCTTTGAGCTGGAAGAGGGAGATTGAGACTGGAGATGAGGAAGAAATTCTTTAGAGTGAGGGTGGGGAGACACTGGAACAGATTGCCCAGGAGGCTCTGGCTGCTTCCTGCATGGAGGTGTTGAAGGCCAGGTTGGATGAGACCTTGAGCAACCTGGGCTGGTGGAAGGTGTCCCTGCCCATGGAAGGGGGATTGGAACTGGATCGTCTCTAAGGTCCCTTCCGACCCAAACCATTCTATGGTTCTCTGAATGTGTGAGGCTCCCAAGGCTGAAGAGCTCATGTTCAGGCTTTGTCAAGGATAGCAATCTCTTGAGATTCACATCTAAATCTGTTAACTTGAGCATCCTCTCCCAGACTCATTTTCTTCTGTCAGTAACACAAGTTTAGTGCTCTCTGCCTACCAAGGGATGGCTCTTTAACAAGCTGACCTTCCTGGTGGGTGCAGGCTCTTGCATCACCACTCTGAGTAAAAGGCTTTGGCAAAGCAAGCCTGTCACAGTTAATTACAGGAAAGGTCACTTTGCCATCTTCCCCTTGGAGAGCAACCTTTGTTCAAACCACCAGAGCTGCCTAGAAAGCTGCTGTGTGATCTTTGGTCATTATTTCCAGTGAGGAAGTGTCGTGTCACCAGGCCACTCTTCTGTGCAGGGGCTGGCAGCTTGGTAAAACCTCTGTCACTTTGTGTCATCAACCCCCAGCTCCTAAATGAGGACTGAGGAAAGCTTTTTAAGGTTTCAGCTAAGTGAGCTTTCAGTGGTGCTTCTGTGGCACAGACCAAAGGTTGTCTGGGATGGGGCAGGTGGCTTGCAAACACATCTAACCACAGGGTGAGTAGTGAAGGTTTATTAAGAAATGAAAGAGGTGAGATGAAGAATCACTGCCAGATCCTGCTCTGCTGAGACCACCCTTGCAGAGCTGGGGCCAGCTCCAGAGTCCTCAGCACAGCAGAGGCTTGGAACTGTTGGAGTGGGGCCAGAGGAGGCTGCAATAATGATGGGAAAGCTGGAAGTCCTCTGCTGTGAGGACAGGCTGAGAAAGTTGGGGTTGTTCAGCCTAGAAAAGAGAAGGCCTCAGGCAGTCCTTCTGGTGGCCTTTCAGGACTTAAAGTTGGGGACATACTTTTGAGCAGGGCCTGTTGTGACAGGATGAGGGGTGGTGGTTTGAAAGTAAAAAAGGGAGCTTCAGACTGGAGAGAAGGAAGAAACATTTGACACTGAGGGTGGTGAGACCGTGGTCCACGTTGGCCAGAGATGTGGAGATGCCCCATCCCTGGAACCATTCCAGGTCAGGCTGTCTGGGGCTCTGAGCAACCAGAGCAACCACAGCAACCAGCTCTAGCTGCTGACTGCAGGGCTGGGGGTGGGCTAGATGACCTTTGTAGGTCTCTTCTCACCCAGTCCAGTCTGGGACTCGGCTCAATAAGCTCAGCAGGAGATCTGTTGCCTTAGTTGGGTCTTTTGCACTTACCTGCGGTGGTCTCAAGGCTGTGGTGGCAAAGGCAGCTCTGTCCTCAGTCAGAGGGATGGGCTGTCACGCACTAGTTGTGCAAGAACCTAGCTGGATTGCTGCTGATGCTCTTGGAAGTGTCTGGTTATTGTGGCTCGCTGCTGGCTCCCAGTGTAAACAGATTCCTGTTTCTGTCTTGTCCAGGTTCTGCGTGGAGGAGCCAGCCAGCGTCCTTTGACCCCAAACCAGAACCAGCAGGGCCAGCAGACTGATCCACTGGTGGCTGCAGCAGCTGTCAATTCTGCCCTTGCCTTTGGGCAGGGCTTGGCAGCAGGGATGCCAGGTAGGGGCGCCGAGGGGGCTGCAGCTTCTCCAGCACCTGGGGAGATCTCAGAAGATGGCACCTTGTGTCTGCAGGCTGCAGCCTGGCCTGCTGCTGCTGTTCTCTGGTGTAAATCTGGAGAGCCTGTTGGATGGGACCCTAGCTGCAAGTGCACCATTGAAATGAAACCGGGATTCAGGAGTCTGTTCTACAGATGAAAACAGATGTTACCAGCTGCATCAGCTGCTGCTGTGCTCCAAAAGCTTGCTGGCTGCTGTTGGAAGTTGCTTTCCCATTTCTCTAGGGCTCGTGCTGTGGGTTTTTGATGTGGAAAACCTCAGAGATCTCTTAGTCCTGTTCATCAGCTTGGTCTCTCCAACCCTGCCAGGGCCTTGGCTCTAACAGGATAAGGACTCCCCCTTCCTAATGTCTTCTGGTGGCTTCAAACCAAGATTGATAAAAGGCAGCAGGATTTGTTGCAGTGTATAATCCTGCAAGAGGATCTACTGGAGGAGTTGTGGCTGTGATCTGGGAGGCTGTGACACAAATCCAACTGGATTTAGACAGAATCTTAGTGTAATGGCAAAAGGAAAACATCAGTATTGTTTTGAATGATGTAAAATACAGTCCTACTGGTCAAATGTAAGTGAACAGAATTATTCTGACCTCACCTCTCCTCCTGGAAGTGCCTCATGGTTGTTGCATCATCAATGCAACAGGAAGGTTGTTGCTGTCTTGAGTTAGAGAGTGAAGTGTAAGACACCTGCTTCCAAACTGCAAGCTTCCTGAAAGCTGTGGTACTGGGGATTAGATTTGCAAAGCAGCCCCCCCCCCCGAGAACATTCTCTTTGTGAGGCACCTTGGAGAATCCCTTCACTTTTCTCTGGATGTTCTCGTTTAACTGTGGAATTACAGCAATGGTCCCTGGCAGCCCAGCAGGCAGCTGTGTGCTGAACTACATCCAAAGCAGCGAGAGCAGCAGCACAGGGAGGGGATTCTGCCCTTCTGCTCTGCACTCGTTAGACCCCATCTGCAGCACTGCCTCCAGTTCTGATGCCCCCAGCACAAAGACGTGGAACTGCTGGAGTGGGTCCCCGGGAGGCCACCAGGATGACCAGAAGGCTGGGGATAGGCTGAGAGAGTTGGGGCTGTTTACCCTGGAGAAAGGAAGGCTCCAGGGACACCTCGAGCAGCCTTCCAGTACCTGAAGGGGCTCTAGAAGATCTGGGGAGGGACTTTTGAGAAGGGCTGGGAGTGACAGGATGAGGGACAATGGCTTTAAGCTGGGAGAGGGGAAATTGAGACTGGAGATAAGGAAGAAATTCTTTAGAGTAAGGGTGGTGAGACACTGGAACAGGTTGCCCAGGAAAGTTGTAGATGCCTTTGATCCATGGAGGTGTTGAAGGCCAGGCTGGTTGAGGCTTTGAGTAACCTGGGCTGGTGGGAGGTGTCCCTGCCTGTGGCAGGGGTTTGGAACTGGATGATCTTTAAGGTCCCTTCCAACCCAAACCATTCTATGAATCTACCGAGAGTGAGGTTCCTAAATACCTTTGCACTGCTGCCAGCCTGTTGCTGTGTGGATGTGCAGCTTTAAGAGTTTTTATTGATACCTATTAAAGATAGTTCATGTTTCATACCATCAAACCCACATCACTTGAAGCTCACACATTGACCAACTCCAGCAGTGGAAGAGCTGGAGGGCCATATAAGAGAGGCCCCAACATGTGCCTGACTTAGGAAAGCTTTTGCCTCTTGGAGATGTTTTAAATCTGTGTAACTGAATTGACACTGAGGGCAGTGCTGGTAGAGTAGGTTTGGGGGCACAGAAAGTCTTCTCTACCTGCCTGTCTCACTGGTGTCAAGCCATAGATTGTTAACATGGCTTTGGGTTTGGGTTTGCTTCAAGAGCAGCAAAACCAAGCTCATTTTTTCAGGTTTTCCTTTAAAAATCCTCTTGCATTGTACTCCCGAACACAACTGATCCACCATGTGTTGTGCTGCTTGTTGCCTCACCCCTGCTTTTCCCCTTCAGGCTACCCAGTGCTGGCTCCTGCTGCTTACTACGACCAAACCGGTGCTCTGGTGGTGAACGCGGGGCCAGGAATGGCCTGGGGGCCCCTGTCCGCCTGGTAGCCCCTGCTCCAGTCATCATCAGCTCCTCAGCAGCACAAGCAGGTGAGTCCAAGCCTTTTCAAGTGAGAATTTGCTCCATCCCTGCTGGAGGGGGGCTTTGAAGCCCTCTGGGTTCTGCTGGCGATGATGACACAAACTTGCCCTCACTGAGATCCACTGTGGGATTGTTGTTGAGAGCATCCTTTGTGCTCACTGTGGGCTGAGCCTCCAGAACCTTCTCCCAGGGGCACCACCACCTAGACTCCTTTGTTTTGCAGAGTTTCAGGGCAGTTATTTGTCTGCTGGCAGCCAGTTTCCCACCTAATAAAAGGTTGAAGCCTGTGTAGAGCTCCCAGGTGATCACCTTACTTAAAATGTTCCACGCACAGCCTTTGCCCTGAGGTGTTCTGGGTTTTATTTGGGTTCTCTGGCAGTTCAAGGCTTTAAAAGGACTTTTCCAGCCCAAATCTGTGTGTGTAAGCAGTCTGCAGGGTTAGTAGCAGATGATGAAACGAGCCTTCTAATTGTTTCCTTGTAGCTCTTGTTTATTTTGCTTTTTCTTTTACTTTGGAGCTGGCTGCAAACCAGCAGCAATTGGGTTTTGATGTTCTGAGCACCACGGGGTTGCGTTTCATCTGCTAGAGGACAATGCTGCTTGTTTCCAGACTTGTGTTTCTTAATTGGCTGTTGGGATATGTGTGGCTGGATCGATTTGAATCTTAAGGTCTTGGGAGAAAGGGAAGGCTTTTGTGTCTCTTTGATCTGGGCAGCTCCAATAATCCAAGCAGCAGTGATCAGCCCTGGTGGGCGGTGGTGTTCACTGGCTCTGTACAAGGCTGGTGGGGCTCAGATACAATAACAAGGGGGGGGGGCTGGGGTGAAAGGAAGATCTCAGATGCAAAGCCAAGAGGCTTTCTGCAGGGTCTGGGGTGAAAGGGAGATTTTCATCCCGAGAGGGAAGAAATAAATCTATAGTAAGTGAAAGAAGGCTGTGAGGTTTTAACTTGCAAGCTGCTACAGTAGTGGAAGGAGCTGGATATAGATGAGAACTGGGCTTTGTATCAGGCTGGAAAAGGCAGCCTACTTCACTTCACGCCCTGTTGATGTTTGGGTTGGGAAAAGCACCTCCTCTTCTGCCCTGGCTGGAGCAGTTCTATGAGAGTGTTTCTCTGTAGGGAGTGGAGGGCCATGAGGGAATTCAGATGTTCAAAGTTATGTAGGAAGTCAGAAGGTCCCCCTGCTGCACATGGGAGTGTTAAATTGAAAGGCCTTGTAGAAGGTATAAGGCCAAGGGTTGATGGCTTCAGACTGGAAGAAGCTGGATTTAGATGAGACATCAGGAAGAAATTGTTGCCCATGAGGGTGGTGAGGCACTGGAGCAGGTTGCCCAGAGAAGCTGTGGAGGCTTCCAAGCCTGGCAGTGTTCAGTGCCAGGTTGGATGAGGCCTTGAGCAACCTGGGCTGGTGGGAGGTGTCCCTGTCTGTGTCAGGGGGTTAGAACTAGGCAATCCTTAAGGTCCCTCCCAACCCATTCTGTGATTCCATGATGTTCCCAGTCTGTGATCCCCATTCCTGTCTCCCCAGCGGTCGCAGCAGCTGCAGCTTCAGCCAACGGTGCCGCAGGTGGCCTGGCAGGAACCACGAATGGACCATTTCGCCCTCTAGGAACTCAGCAGCCCCAACCCCAGCCCCAGCAGCAGCCCACCAACAACCTGGCATCCAGCTCCTTCTACGGCAACAACTCTCTCAGCAGCAATTCCCAGAGCAGCTCACTCTTCTCCCAGGGCTCTGCCCAACCTGCCAACACCTCCCTGGGCTTCGGAAGCAGCAGCTCTCTGGGAGCCACACTGGGCTCTGCGCTGGGAGGGTTTGGGACAGCAGGTAAGAAAGCAGCTTCTGAAGGGGAGAAGGGGTTGCAATCAGTGGCAGAGAGTCCAGTTGGAGACCTGTTGTGTTGTGGTGTTTCCCCAAGGGTCAGGACTGGTTACGTTCTTGTTCAACATCAGCCAGTTTGCTGATGATACAACACTGGGAGGAGTGGCTGGCGCCGTGTCAGGTGGCCAGGCTGGAGTGCTGGGGGAGAGGAACCTCATGAAATTCGACCAGGACAAGTGTAGGGTCCTATACCTGGGGAGGAACACCCCCTGCAGCAGTACAGGTGAGGGGTAACCTGATGGGAAGCAGCTCTGTGGAGTGCTGGGGACAGTAAGTTGCCCCCATGAAGAGCAGTGTGTCCTTGTGGCGAAGAAGGCCAATGGCGTCCAGGGGCATGTCAAGAAGAAAGTGGCCAGCAGGTTGAGGGAGGTTCTCTTCCCCCTCTGCCCTGGTGAGGTCACACTGGAAGTACTGGGTCCAGTGCTGGACTTGCCAGTTCAAGACAGACAAGGGAACCTGGTCTAGTGGGAGGTGTCCCTGCCCATGGCAGGAGGTTGGAGCAAGATGATCTTCAAGGTCCCTTCCAACCCAAACCACTCTGTGGTTCAGTGGATCTGCTGACTCAGGGTAGTGGCCCAGTAATTTTCATCCTTCTTAAAGAGCTGATCCAAGGTGGTTTCCATGCTTGATTCTGGAGTTGTTTCTACCCTTCATCAAAACCCACCTCTTACTGTGCCTCAGGAGATGTTAGATACATCTTTTGTTTGGATTTGGGTTTTGGGCAGCTGGAGACAAAGAGTTTTTCTTACAGAATAAATCCAAACCAAAATCATGGTAGGGTTTGGAAGGGACTTCTGGAGATCATCCAGGGCAGGATCACCTAGGGCAGGTCACACAGGAATTCATCCAGATGGGCCTTGAAAGTCTCCAGAGAAGGAGCCTCCACCACCTCTCTGGGCAACCTGCTCCAGGGCTCCAGCACCCTCACACCAAAGAAGTTTCTCCTCTTGTTCTCTTGTCTGTGGGTCTGGTTTGTTCCTTGGGCTTGTTTTTGTGAAGCAGAACAATTGTTTTAATTACTGCTTAGTCTCAGAGGTAGTAATTACCTCCTGAACTCTCTCCTGCTTTCATCAGTGTGAAGGACGAGTTAAAACATGCCCTTTGAACCTGCTTCTTCAGACAGGTCTGAGGGACACACTCTCACTGCAGCAAATCCCGGTGTTAAACAAAACTGATTCTAAATATTTTCCTTTCAAGCCAGCCTGAGAAGTTGAGCCACCTTGGATTCAGCTAAACCCAGCATTTGCTTCCCTCACTTCAGTTTGTTTAGCTAATTGAATTCAATTACTAGTTTGCTCACTGCCAAGATCCACAAACCTGTTTTCCTTCAATCAATGAATAAAAGCAGGAGGCTGTTACTTGTAGAGCTGGTGTGCAGTCATGAGAAATGATTAATTCACCCCAGTGAACAATTTCACTGATTATTAAACAAGCTCTTAATGCAAAATTGATTATTTGGGGTTTGGATTTTTTTTTTTTTGCCTGGAGTTGACAGAGCATTTAAAGAGTTTGTGTTTGATTGTCAAGACAACCCTTCCAAAAGCAACCCCAACAAAACCCAACCCAAACCCAAGCCACTAAACAAATGCTGGGTTTCTGAGAAATTGATTCATGATTTCCATCTCAATAAAGCCTGCTGCAAACAGGAGCTGTTTTCTAGCCTGAGGAAAGGTGAGCAGAAGGGTTTTCAAGTGAATGTCCCCACAGCTTGTACACCTTGAGTAAACATGGAGAGATGGAATCTCCTCTTGGGTTTGTCTGAGCTCTAATGGCCAAAGAATAAACACCAGGCAGTGCTTGTTGAGCAATCTGATATCTTCTGTTAAACCAAGGGAAAAAGAGCTTTGAAGTGCTCAAACCTTCACCTGAGGGTTCAGAGGCAAAGCACTAAGTGGTGGTGTCCATAAGCCAGCAGCTCCCTGTTATTCCCTGCTCTGGTTGGAGGTGTCCTGCTGACAGCAGTGGGGTTGGACAAGATGACCTTTGAGGGTCCCTTCCAACCCAATGCTATCTGTGAATCTGTTTGGCCCTCTCACTTCCTTTAGGGTAGGCTTTCATCTTCTTGATCTTGCTGGTGGATGTTTGGAGCTGTGTTTCTGCACCTGCTGTAGCAGTATGAAAACTGCAAAGCTAGAAATGCAGGGGCAGGGTTCAAGTTTACTTCTTAAACCAAGGATTTCTGCTTGATGGTTAGCAACATGGTTTTAATTAATGCGTTTCATTGGGCCACAGGCAACACCCTCAGGAAAACAGCAGCCTGGGGCAGTGAGGTTGTTAAGCAGGTGCTGTTGTGCTGGATCTCTAGCTGCCCACTTGTCTGGGGCAGCTTGTGGCCATCAACCAACGCTGTTCTCTTCCTCTTTTCAGTTGCTAACTCCAACACGGGCAGCGGCTCCCGCCGAGACTCCCTGACAGGGAGCAGTGACCTGTACAAGAGGACATCCAGCAGTTTGACACCCATAGGACACAGTTTTTATAATGGCCTTGGCTTTTCCTCCTCTCCTGGACCTGTGGGAATGCCTCTGCCCAGCCAAGGACCTGGCCACTCGCAGACTCCACCGCCTTCCTTATCTTCACATGGATCATCTTCAAGTCTGAACCTGGGTAAGAGCCACAGCCTCACTGTCCCAGCCCTCAGGTCACTGCTCTGCTCTACTCTGGGACTGTGAGCACCTCACTGCTGGGTCCATACCTGCCGCCTCACTGCTGCTGTTAGCCCTCTGACAGGGTCCTGGCCTTCACCAAGTGAAGCAGGAGCTGGGGCACCTCTGTGAGGTAGCTGTCCCTCAGCTGTCACACAGGAAGGTTTCTCTGTTGCCTCCTTTCCTCGTGTCTCAGCTATGGGTGACATTGCCAAGTGCAGGGTGAGCCCTGCCTCACACAGCTCTGGGTACCAGCACCAATTGTTTGTTCTCCCTGAACAGAACAGACACCTAGGGTTGAGCCTTTGGTGTGTCAGGTGCTTTAAAACACCCCTGAAGTTGTCAGCAATAAATTGATGAGCTGAGGATCCAGTTTCTTCTTCTGACCAGAATATGCCCTGGTGTCTAGAGCAGTGCTTGGCTCTTAGTGCTTGGCTTGCAGCTGACAGTTTGCTTCTGAAAATCTCCCTTTAGTGTGGACTCATCAAAGCACATTGGTGCATGGGAGAGACCTTTCTTTATGGAAGAGACATTACCTGATGCAGGCTTCATCTTCTGGAAGAGCTTCTGGTTGGCCTAGAGCTTTTATATAGAATAAAGTCAATCTTAAAATGAAAGTAAGGACTAAATAATGTAGTGATAGGATGAGAGGGGATGGGTTAGAGCTTGAGGAGGGGAGATGGAAGCTGGAGGTTGGGAAGAAATTCTTGACAGTGAGGATGGGAAGACACTGGAACAGGCTGCCCAGAGAGGTGGTGGATGCCTCCTCCTGGAGGTGTTCAAAGCCAGGTTGGATGAGGCCCTTGAGCAAGCTGGGCTGGTGGGAGGTGTCCCTGCCCGTGGATGATCTTCCATGTCCCTTCCAACCCAGATCTTTCAATGAATAAAGCAGTGCTCATCTCCACCTCCTGAAGTGTTCATTCCCAGCAAACAAGGCAGGCTGGCTGTTGCTTTTGCACCAGAGAATTTAGTACATACTCAGGGAAAAAACCTCTTCTGCTTCTGTGATGTATCTGCCTTGAACACAGCTTTTGGTTTTCAGAGCAGCTCTCCATGCATCTCCACACTGCTCAGATTTCTCATGTTTATTACATGCATGTGTGATGAATTTGATGCTGGCTAAAGGTTAGCTTGGAACAGGAATAAATCTGATCTTTCTTTTTTTGAGATGGAGTTCAGATTTACCACCTTCCTCTGTTGGAGCTCTGATAGAATGGGAAGGTTTCAACTTTATTTATGCAGCTGTGCAGTCCTTAAGCTGACAGTTAAAAGAGCTACAATAAATTAATGCTGAAGACTGAGCAGGTTCCAGATTTTGCAGGGGAGAAAGGCTGTGGCCCCTGCAGGCAAACAAAAGAATGCATCCTAAAAAGTGGATCAGAGAAAGGTCAATCTGTTGGAGGACAAACTCTGGGCAGACAGTGGAGTTATCATCTGCAGCAGTGGGTTGTGCCCCCCAGCAGTCTGTGTTGGCCTTCCCATCCTGACACACGGAGTCCTCTCCTAGTAGCCAGGGTTCCCCTGTGGGATGACTGTGTGCTTGGGAGTCACAGAATCCCAGAGTTGTCTGGGTTAGAAAAGACCTTTCAGGTTGTCCAGTCCAGCCATTGTCTAACTCTGCCAAGTCTGGGGCTAAATCGTGGTCCACAGCTCCACATCTCTACCTTTTTGAAACCTCCAGGGATGGGGATTCCAGCACCTCCCTGGGCAGCCTGTGCCAGTCTTTGAGAACCCTTTCAGTTGAAGAAATTTCTTCCTGATGCCCAACCTAAACCTCCCCTGCTGCAACTTGAGGCCATTTTGTCTCATCCTATCACTTTTTCCTCTGGAGAAGAGACCAGCCCCCACCTGGCTCCAGCCTCCTTTTGGGAAGTTGTAGAGAGCAATGAGGTCTCTTCTCAGCTTCCTCTTCCCCGAACCAAAGAACCTCAGCTCCCTCAGCTGCTCCTCACCAGCCCTGTTCTCCAGACCCTGCTGCAAGAACAGCCTCATCTCTTTCTTTGGCTTTCACCTTGAAATCCCTAAAAGGCCCTTTCACTTTTTTTTCAGTTTCTCTTTCACCTCTACTGCAAGATGGTGTTGAAAGGAGGTGCAGTTGTCTTTGGTTATAAAACAACTTTTAATGCTCTGAAACCAGCCCAGGCATTGCTTGTCCTTACAAGAAGCTTGAGGTTGCCTCTGTGTCTGTTTGGGATGATTCCAGCAGTAGTTTGTGATAGAGAGGATGAGCAGGGTTCCTGAATACCTAACAATGGACAGGTGGGAACAGCCAGAGGTGGCGTCTGCAAAAAGAGGAGTCAGAGCAGTTGGGTTTAGAGCCAAGTCCCACCTCTGCATTCTGTGGGGGTGAGACAACCTGGGGGAGGCCCTTGGAGTAGCTTTGATTTCAGGGTTACACAATAACCTCAGAAATTGGCACTAAATGTAGCTGACAATCAGCAGATCTCCAGCTGAAGGTGGTGTCAGTTGTGGCTTTGACTTTGTCACGTCTCCTGCCAGCCCCAGTCAGTCATTTGGAGGGTTGATGTTGTGTGTCAAAACTCAGCCTTCTGAAAGCTCACAGAGGTGAAAAATGGCTCTATGGATAGCAAGCTGGGGGGGGGGGGGCGTGTTCTGGTGGTGTAAAGTGACCTTGTGAGATGTCTAGGTAATCACAAGTACCTGAAATAACCAAGCAGCCACTTCTTACAACAGGAGCTGCTGGAGGAGGAGGAGGCTGAGCTAAATACACACTCTGAACCCAAAGGTGTATGCACTGAGCAAATGTGCTTGGGCAGAGTAAAGCAGCTGTAAACAAACTTGAACTTATGGGTGCTAAAAGCAGCAAGAGTGCTCCCTCCCCCCTTTTTTTTTTTTCCCATGCTATTGACCAAAATATTGGAATTCTACATCAAAAATAATCGACTTTTAGCCAGGCTACACCTCAGATCCATTCCTGGAGCTCCACAAGCAGTTTTTGTCAGCCCTTTTGTCTCTAGCTGGTGTGGTCCCAATAAAACCCCTTGTTCCTGGCAGTCTGGGGCTGAATGTGTCCAGCTCAGGGTTTTCCTGTGCTGGGATAGGGGTGGGGATGTGCAGAGGAGCAGTAATTATTTTAATTGCATGGTACTGCTGCAGGAGCTGCCTGGGAGGGAGCTGCCCTGTGCTGTCAGTTGCAAGTAGGATCCCTGTGAGAAAGCTGGCAATGGGATTTATTTGAGGGAGAACACTGACTGGAGAGTTGGTAACCAGTTAGCTGTGACCAGCTGGGAGGGCTGGAGGGCTGTGTCTCCCTGGGCACACCTGGCACAGGGTGACAGAATGGGACAGTGACCCCTGGGAGATGTCCCAGGGGCTGTAGGCCACTGCCCTTACTAGCCCCAGGGAGGGAGGAGTCCCCATGGCTGGGTGGGTGCTGAGCCTTCTGAGGGGAGGGCAGCAGGGACACTCCTCTGCCTGCTTCCTCAGAGACATCTTCTCATCTTCCTCGTGTCCCCATTGCTGTGGCATTGCTCATTCTGAGAGCTCCTGAACTTGAAGAGCAGTTTGAGGGCCTTGGGGAAGTTCCCTAGAAGCTTGCTTAAGCAGCACTTTGTTTTCAAGACAGCAACCTTGGTGTTTTCTTCCTCTCTTTCCTTTTTGACTCATCCTTTCCTTGTCCTTTTTGGGTTTTCACCCCTGAAATCTTGCAGGGAGAGGTCTGACTCCAGTGTCCCAGCAAGCACTGAGGAACTGACTGATCAGTATAGAGTAGCAAACACTGGGTTGTTAGGGCTTTGATGTGAGCCTGCTCACCTTGGAGTCCCCAGAACAGAGTCTGTGTGCTTTGTCCTCCCCAGATAGGAATCTTTCCTGGCAAATCCTGGACACTTTAAAGGAAACATGGTTGGTGTGTTCACAGGGAGAAGCACAGCCCAGCTGTCCCCTGTGCAGCACAACCCAGCTGTGTTGATGCAGAGTGCTCTGTGTGGGCAGCATGGTGCTGGCACAGTAGGAATCTCCATGCTGTCCCAGAGCTGGGTTCTTGATCCACTTTGCAAAGACACAGAGTCAAGATTCAGAGGTTTCAGAGATTCACAGAGTGGGTTGGGTTGGAAGAGACTTAGGAAGATCGTCCACTTCCAACCCCCTTCCACAGGCAGGAACAACTTCCACCAGCCCAGGTTGCTCGAGGCCTCATCCAATCTGGCCTTGAACACTTCCAGGGAGGAGACATCCACAGCCTCTCTGGGCAGCCTGTTCCAGTGTCTCACCACCCTCACTGTAAGGAATTTCTTCCTCTATCTAGTCCAGTTCTGTGCAAATAGAGGCTTGTTATCCACACTGCAGATTGCACAGAAGTTTGAGCTGGCTGAGGACACAGGAGCAACCACCAGTGCCAACAGCTTACATGAGTCCTGTCCCTTCTTTGAGGTTTTTGCCCCTTTACCCTCCTGTCCCCAGGTGCTTCAGAAGCTTCCAACCTCTGAACTGCTCCTGAACAAGGAGCTGTTGCATTGTGCTTGTAGGTGAGATCCCCTGGAGTCAGGGATCTGGCCAGGTCACTGGATTCTCAGCCACATGCTGGCATAAAGGAGCTTGAGGCACTCCAAGGTTTGGTGGTTTCAGGAGCACTTGATTTAAGAAACTTGTCCTTCATACAGTTTCTTCATTCCCAGTATGAGGCTGAACATCCTGGGGAGTCTTGCAGCCAGCATCTCCATCAGAGGTGGGTAGAGCAGAGGAGTCACTGCTGTGGGTTACTTGAAATCTCCACAAAGACCAGAAGGGTTTTCTCACAAACCCTCTGAACAGAGAGGACTGGTTCTGTACAAACTCTGCTTTCCCTCTTAACTACAAGATAAGGCACAGGTGATAGCTGAGTGCCAAACCCTTTCCTCTTGCAGCCATTTGTAGATGCTCAGGAGCTGGTTCTCCACCTCAGCTTGGCAGCGCTGTGATTCCTGTTTGCTCCAGGCTTTCAGAAGGAAGCTGTAGTGCTGAGCTCTGCCAATGCCATGGCAAAGTGTCAGTGCTCAGCCCGTCCCTCTTGGGTTCTTTCACTTGAGAGGTATTTCACTGGTCCCTTCCTGGTCCCTATTCTGGTCTTTCCAGCAGGAGTATCATTTGGTCACCTCCTGGCGTGCTGGCTCAGTTAAGAAATCAGGTAGATAGAGAATCATAGAGTCAGAGTCATTAAGGTTGGAAAAGACCTTTCAGAAGGTGATGGCCACACCACTGGCAGGACAGCTTAAGCAGATGTGAATAAGGAGCTCTCAATCATCTCCTCTTCAGGCAAGAGGACACTTGGCAGTCACTCTGGAGAAGTCGCAACATATTTGACTAGCCTGGAGACACAGAGACAGACTGAGAGAGTTGGGGTTTTTCAGTCTGGAGAAGAGAAGGCTCCCAGGAGACCTTCTTGTGGCCTTCCAGTGTCTGAAGAGGGCTACAAGAAAGCTGGGGAGGGACTTTTTGTAGACTGTCAGAGAGTGATGGGACTGGGGGAATGGAAAAAAAACTAGCAATGGGTAGGTTCAGATTGGTTGTTGGGAAGAAGTTCTTCCCCATGAGGGTGGTGAGAGACTGGCACAGGTTGCCCAGGGAGGTGGTGGAAGCCTCCTGCCTGGAGGTTTTTGCAGCCAGGCTGGATGTGGCTGTGAGCAACCTGCTGTAGTGTGAGGTGTCCCTGGCCATGGCAGGGGGTTGGAGCTGGATGGTCCTTGAGGTCCCTTCCAACCCTGACAGTTCTGTGGTTCTATAATTAGGCTGATATCAGGTACTTAACTCTCATACAGCATTGCCACACTGGAGCTTCCTTCAGATACTGATGGCAGAGGACTGCAGGTCACTCTCTTATCATTTCAATTTCAGGCACTGGTGGCTGCCAGGAGAAGGTTTCTTGCCTTGAAGGTTCTTCCTTCCTTTGCCAAGACCTCTTGCAGCTTGTGTTTTTTTCCAGGAGGTTTGTCCTCTCTGCCTCATGTTGGCCTTTCAGGTGGGAGGGCCCCATGTGATAAGAAGATTTCTCTTGAAGGACTTTGTCCCACTCAGGACAAACCATACTGCAGGCATCTTGCAGTCTCTGGCCAGCAGAGGGATCCCAAGCCCTGCAGGAAGGGGAAGAGGCCTCTGCCAGAGCTCTGGAGTGATGTTCATAGATTCATAGAATCAACCAGCACTGGTTAGGCCAAACCTTGAGTTCTGTGTCCAGTTCTGGGCTCCTCAATTTAAGGAGGACCCTTGGGCACTTCACACAGAATCACAGAATGTGTTGGGTTGGAAGTGACCTTGAAGGTCATCTTGTCCAATCCTCCATCAGGGACATCCTCAACTAGATAGGTTGCTCACAGTTTCACCTTGAGTGTCTCCAGGGATGGGGCAGCTCCCACCTATGTGGGCTACCTGGGCCAAGGGTCTCACCACCCTCAGTGTCAAACATTTCTCCCTGCTCTCCAGTCTGAATCTCCCTCTTGTAGTTCCATCTCTCCTCATCCTGTCACAACAGACCCTGCTCAAAAGTCTGGCCCCAGCTTTCTGATCAGCCCCCTTTAAGAACTGAAAGGCCACCAGAATGTCTCCCTGGAGTCTTCTCTTCTGCAAGCTGAAGAGCCCCAATTCAACCTGGCCTCAAGCAGAGGGCTTCCAGCCTCCAGCCCTGCCAGCACTGCTGTGGTCTCCTTTGTCCCTGCTCCAACAGGTCCCTGCCTGTGCTGTGATGAAGACTCCCGGGTGGGGGGATCTCAGCACAGCACAGCAGAGGGGAGAATCCCCTCCCTGCCCCTGCTGTCCACATTGCTGGGGATCAGCCCAGGACAGGCTGGGGCTGGGTTGGCAGCTCTCAGTGCCAGGTCCTCTCCAGCTTTGCACCCCCACGTCCTCCTCCATCATTGCTGCAGCCTCCAGCAGCGCCGTGTCTGCTGCTCCCTCCACCTCCCTTGCCTTCATCCCCCCCCTTGTGCCTGTGCCTTGCAGGGGGCCTGACGAACGGCAGCGGCCGCTACATCTCGGCGGCGCCGGGCGCGGAGGCCAAGTACCGCAGCGCCAGCAGCGCCTCCAGCCTGTTCAGCCCCAGCAGCACGCTGTTCCCCTCCTCCCGCCTGCGCTACGGCATGTCCGACGTCATGCCCTCGGGCCGCAGCCGCCTGCTGGAGGACTTCCGCAACAACCGCTACCCCAACCTGCAGCTGAGGGAGATCGCCGGCCACATCATGGAGTTCTCCCAAGATCAGCACGGATCCAGGTGGGAATAAAAGCCTCTCGCTGCCCCCAGGTTGTGGTTTGGAGGACAGCCCGGAGCAGAGAGCTGTAGATGGTAGATTGACAGAGTGGTTTGGGTTAGATGGGACCTTAAAGATCGTCTGGTTCCATCCCCTTGGCTGTGGGCAGGGACATCTCCAACTGGACCTGGTTGCTCAAAGCCTCAAGAAGCAGAGCAGGGAGAATCATAGAATGGTAGGAACTGGAGCTCATCCAGTCCCACCCATTTGCTAAAGCAGGGCACCCACAGCACCTTGCCCAGGATCACAGTGGCCAGAGGGGTTTGGAAGCATACCACAGAAGGAGACTCCACAACCTCTCTGGGCAGCCTGCTGCAGGGCTCCAGGACCCTCACACCAAAGAAGTTTCTCCTCATGCTGAGGTGAAGGAGAAGGAGGTGGAGCTGTGAACTGCCAAGTGGAGTGACACTGCTCCTGCTCTTTACAGACTGTTTTGTGCAGATGCTGATAGAATTATAGAATGTGCTGGGTTGGAAGTGACCTCTAAAGGTCATCTAATCCAACCCTCTGCAGCAAGCAGGGACATCCCCAACTAGATCAGGCTGCTCAGAGCCCTATCAAGCCTGACCTTTTAAGTCTCCAGGGATGGGGCTTCCACCGCCCTCAGACTAATGGTCTTCTCCCTAATGTCCAGTCTAAATCTAGTCTGCTCCAGTTTCAAACCACAGCCCCTTGTCCTATCACTACAAGCCCTTGTCAAAAGTCCCTCCCCAGCTCTCCTGGAGCCCTCTTCTGGTACTAGAAGGCTGCTCTAAGATTTCCCTGGAGCCTTCTCAGGGCTGAACAACCCCAAGCAAGCTCCTGATGAGCTGCTTGCTTGCTCTCTGAGCTTCTTGCTGGCCCCACTGGCATAGCCAAACTCATCTTCAAGAGCTGTCTGGAGGTGACACCTCACTCTAGTACTCTTAGCTTGGAGTGAGGAGGTTTCTGTGACCATTAACCTCACGGCTGTGACCACCCCAAGGGTTCAGATTGCTGGGTAGGGCAACTGTGTTTGGAAGATTGGGCTTGTGAGTGCTCAGCGTGTGAGGCTTTGGGAAGGGGGCTGTGTTAGCAGCTGTGGTGAGGGTGTGTGTTTGTGCCAGTGGCATCACAGCAGCTGTGGTGAGGGTGTTTGTGCCAGTGGCATCACAGCAGCTCTGCTTCCCAGGTTTATTCAGCTGAAACTGGAGCGAGCCACCCCGGCAGAACGCCAGCTTGTCTTCAACGAGATCCTCCAGGCAGCTTACCAGTTGATGGTCGATGTCTTTGGCAATTATGTCATCCAGAAGTTCTTTGAAGTAAGTCTGCATTCCCCTGAAGGCCTTACTCGGGTTCCTGCTGCCTGCTGGGGTACTGGACCAGTTTGTAGAAACCCTGCTACCGGGCTCAAAGTGGGAGATGCCTGTCCACAGTGATGTCATCTCCTCCCCACGGGCTGTTGCAGCATTGCTCTTGAGGTGCTGAGGTGTGAGGCTCATAAAGATTCATCTGAAAAGTAGCACTTGGCTTGGAGGTGCCAAAAGGTGTAGGAATAAATAGCAGCAAGGAGACTTCTGAAGGGTGCTGTGCTGGGCTCCCAGGGTTCAGCACCGAAAGAGACACTTTTGCAGCCAGCAGCAGCCACTGGAAGGAACTGCTGCATTTTCCAACCAGGAGGTTGGGCAGGCACCCATCTCTCCCTCTTGCCAGTGGTCTGTTGCTCCTTCACCAGGCCTTGGTGCTTCCTCTGTCTGGTGGTTTGCTCTCAGGCCTGTCAGGGGTTGGTGAACTGGCACATGCCACCCTGGTGGCACCAGCACCTTGGACTCTGGGGTGTCTCAACGTGTGCGAGGCTGTGTGACACGCACAGAGCAGACATCTGGCTGCAGCTCTTGCCATGCACTGGGCTGGGGTGGGTATTTTTGGTCCTGGTTTAACACTGGGAGGGTGTGGGAGGGCTGCTCTGCCCCTGGGACCCCTCCTCAGGGCTTTGAGCCTGTAGTGACTGGTTTTCATCTCCCCAGTTTGGCAGCCTGGAACAGAAGCTGGCCTTGGCAGAACGTATCCGTGGGCATGTTCTGTCCCTGGCCCTGCAGATGTATGGCTGCAGGGTGATCCAGAAGGCCCTGGAGTTTATCCCCCAGACCAGCAGGTAATTGTAAGTTTCAATTTTAACTTTCTTCTTGATGTTGAATGTTCCTTGGCGTTTGGTGGCCTGAACCTCGACCTTCTGTTCCTCTTGTGGCTGGTGTTGTGGTTTGGTTTCTGGCATGTTTGTTCAGTTCCATGTGCATGATGAGTGTGTCACAGCCTTGGGGGGAGGTTGTCTTGTCATCTCCTTGTTCCACTGAACTGGGAATGGGGTTGGGTCTCTGTTCATCCCCTGAGATCAGGTTGTATGTGTAGGGGAAATGGAGAATGGTGGGGAATTAGAAGACACATTCACAGATTGCAGCAGGTTGGAAGGGACCCTCAAAACTCATGTCAGCAGGGACATCTCCAACAAGGTCAAGCTGGCCAGGCCCCCATCAAGTTTGACCTTTAGTGTCTCTAGGGATGGGGCCTCCACCACCTCTCTGGGCAACCTGTTGCAGTATTTCACCACTGTCATTGTGCAGAACTTCCTCCTGATGTCCAACCTGTATCTCCCCTGCTCCTGTTCCAAACCATTGCCCCTTATCCTGTCACATAGGTTGCATTGCGCATTGGGTTGGAAGGAACCCTCAAAGGACACTACAGGTCCTTCTGAACAGTCCCTTCCCAGCCTTCCTACAGGTTCCCTTCAGGTAGTGAAATACAGTTCTAAGTTTTCCCTGGAGCCTGCTCTTCTCCAGGCTGAACAAGTCCCAGGTCTCTCAGCATGTCCCCAAACCATTCCCTCTTGGCCTGTCTCTGGACACCCTTTATGAAAAGTCTCTCCCCAGCTTTCCTGTAGGATCCCTTCAGGTACTGGAAGGCAGCTCTAGGGTGCTTAGCTTGTCAGGGTAGACTCAGGTCTAATGAAGGGAGGCCTTCACCTCCCTTCTCTTGGGATATCTTCCTCGGTGGTTTCCGTAGCACAGCAAGCTTCATCTCAGCACTTGGGCCACTGGAAGGCTTCCAGTTGGGAATCCATTGGTGCCTCCTTCAATACCTTTCATGTAGCAGGGAGAGCTTGGTGTTTGTCAGCCCTGAATCCTGGTGGTGCTTTCTGTTTGTCTTCCTCTCCCCATAGAATGAGATGGTTCGGGAGCTGGACGGCCACGTCCTCAAGTGCGTGAAAGACCAGAACGGGAACCACGTGGTGCAGAAGTGCATCGAGTGTGTGCAGCCTCAGTCCCTGCAGTTCATCATCGATGCCTTTAAGGGACAGGTGAGTCCTGCACCCACATCCTGACTCATCTTTGTGTTCTTCAAAGCTGCTTTGGGCAGGGTGAGAGGGGTTGTAACTTGTTCAGCTTCTCTGGCTTCTAAACGTTAGCAGGCATCAGCTGAAAGGCTTCCACAGCAGCACTGGGGAGCCTGGAAGCTCCTTGCTCTTGGGTCTTGTTATTTCTGTGCAGGTGCAGCACAGTAAAGCATGCTTGCAAACATGTTTTCTTGAACACTGAGAGGGTTTTGACTGATAGAGGCAAAAACCTAGTCTCTCACTGATGTATCTTCACAGAATCACAGAGTGCTGGGGGTTGGAAAGGACCTCTGGAGAGGAACTAATCTAACCTCCTGCCAAAGCAGGGTCACCTAGAGAAGGCCACACAGGAACACGTCCTGGCAGGTTTCAGAAGTCTCCAGAGATGGAGACTGCACCACATCTCTGGGTAGCCTGCTCCAGGACTCCACCACCCCTAAATTAAAGAAGTTCCTCCTCATGTTTAGATGAGGCTTCCTGTGTTCAGCTTTGTGCCTGTGACCCCTTGTCCTGTCACTGGGCACCACCAGAAAAAGCCTGGCCCCGTCCTCCTGACACCTACCCTTGAAGTATTGATCAGCGTTGATGAGATCCCCTTCAGTTCTCTCTTCTCCAGGCTAAACAGCCCCAAGTCCCTCAGACCTTCCTCATCACAGAGATGTTCCAGTCCCCTAGCCATCTTTCTAGCCCTTTGTTTTACCCTCTCAAACAGTTCCTTGCCCTTCAAAGGACACCACCTTCACAGTAAAGGTGGTGAGCAGAATTCTGTGATGGGCACAGTCAACTTGAGTTGTGCTCCCTGGCTGTGAGGTTGGCACAGAGGAGAGGACCACTGTTTGCCAAGGGCCTCAAACCAGAGCAGAACATGAGTTTGATCTAGCAAAGTGCAGTTCCTTGTGCTTCATTCTCCAGTGTTCTCTTGATGTCCTCTTGTGCATCGATGACCTGGATCTGAGTCGGCTGCATTGTGCCTGCAGCCAGCTTGCCTTCCATTCCACAGGCACTAGTTTGGGTGTTCCCAGCTTCAGCTTAATTGGCTTTGGAGAAGGACTTTGAAGTATTGCTGGGTTTTGCCATAGGGCATGAGGGGAGCCTGTGGCTGCTCCAGCAGGAACCAGCCTTTATTCGTTTGGCTGCTCCTAGAACGGCTCTGAAAGCAGAGACTTGCTTGGCTGTGTCCAAACAAGCAGGGTCGTAGCTGGAAACCTGCTCAGCAGATTTGCTGGTTGGAGTTCAGCTTTGGAGCTTCCACTGGGGAGTTGGGCAAGGCAGAAGATACCTCTGGGAGCTCAGCTGATGACACTAACACTTTCTGAGCAGCCATCTCAGTTCCCTCCTTACTTTCATGTGGAAGATGAAACTTAGCACCTCAAGACTATTTTTCTGCAGTTAATTGCATTTC
Source organism: Picus viridis (assembly GCA_033816785.1). Lineage (NCBI taxonomy): Eukaryota > Metazoa > Chordata > Aves > Piciformes > Picidae > Picus > Picus viridis. The sequence goes on along the minus strand of CM066597.1, from coordinate 6,572,657 downwards.
AGGTCTTGTTTCCCTGCACAGTTTGCTCACTGGTTATTAAAAATGTGTAGCCTGTCAATTTAACTTTGGGCTTGGATTTGCCTTATTTTTTTCCCCCTAATTGAAAGCAACCAAAGAGGACTTTGCTCAGTTTTCTGTCCAGAGCACAGCAATAATCAAATGTGTGCTGTTCTTCCTGACAGATTTGGTAATCCCTGAGAAATGAGAGAGGAGGCTTTTTTTGTTGTCCTTTCTCCTAAGAAGCAGTTAAAGCTTTTAAACAAAATCCAAACAGTGGAAGAAAATCCTTTGCTGAGCATTTTTCATTTCCCTGCTTCATACCATTTGTGGTGTGATTTAACCCACGCAGCTGGCAAGCAGCGGGCTGGCTTTCCTCTTCTGAAACACCTTCTGATGATGCTTGGTTGTCCCAGTGTGCTTTTTATTAACCATGAGGCTTTGCCATGCACACCTGTATATTGCAGGTGTGAATGGTAAAGATACTCTGATCACAGAGCGGTGATGGAGATCATCCAGTCCAAACCCCCTGCTAAAGCAGGGCACCCACAGCAGCTTGCCCAGGAGCACAATGGCCAGGGCGGGTTTGGAAGCTCTCCGGAGAAGGAGACTCCACAACCTCTATGGGCAGCCTGCTCCAGGCCTCCAGCACCCTCACACCAACCAAGTTGCTCCTCCTGGTCAGATGGAACCTCCTGGCTTCCAGTTTGTGCCCATTGCCCCTTGTGCTGTCTCTGGGCACCACTGACAACAGTCTGGCCCCATCCTAATGACCTCCACCCTTTAGCTCTTGCTGAGCATTGCTCAGATCCCCCCTCTGGGGCTGCTCCTTTCCAGGCTCAACAGCCGCAGGGTGCTCAGCTTTTCCTTCTCACAGAGAGCTTCAGGCCCCTCAGCATCTTCCTAGCCTCTGCTGGACTCGCTCCGGTAGTTCCCTGACTGTTGAACTGGGGAGCCCAGGACTGTACCCAGCACTCCAGATATGGCCTCACCAGGGCAGAGCAGAAAGCGAGAACTTGATTGCCGTGCTGGCCACGCTCTTTTTCACGCCCCCTAGCAGACCATGTGCTTTCTTGGCCCTGAGGGCACATTGCTGGCTCATTTGTTTCCCTGCCCCATGGGTGGGAAGCAGCAGCACAGGTAGGGCTGTGCTGTGCCTGCCGTCACCTGCCAGTGCTGTGGCAGCAGGGGACAGGATGCTCCCAGTTCCAGTTGATGCCCTCTCGAGCTGCCAGTGCTGCAAGCTCTCCTCACCTGCCATCTCTGGGTGAAGCCACCTTGTGTTCATTGAAGTGCAGGGGGTTCTGGGGTTCCCAAGGACTGACAGAGGTGTTACTGCCTGTGCTTGCCTGTCTCTGCCGAGCGCAGGTCTTCGCCTTGTCCACACACCCCTACGGCTGCCGCGTCATCCAGAGGATCCTGGAGCACTGCCTGCCCGAGCAGACCCTGCCCATCTTGGAGGAGCTTCACCAACACACCGAGCAGCTTGTGCAGGTCGGTGTGGGGAGGAGCAGAGCTGCTGCTGTGGGATGGTTCTTGCTTGCTGCCCTGCAGTAGGAACGCTGCTGGCAGCCTCTTGGGGATGGCAGCCGGAGCGCTGCTGGGGTCAGCTGAGCACAGGGAGGCTGCTCCTGAGGAGGGATGGGAAGGAGCACGGCAGACAAGGTGAACATCATCACTCACCCTGAAATCAAGGAATCACAGAATGGTTTGGGTTGGAAGGGGCCCTAAGGATCATCCAGTTCCAGCCCCCCTGTCATGGACAGGGACATCTCCCACTAGCTCAGGTTGCCCAAGGCCTCATCCAGCCTGGCCTTGAACACCCCCAGGGAGGTGTTTCAGTGTCTCATTTGTTCTGGTTATGTGCAAATACCCAACAGGTACCAAGTTGCAGTCACTTTCCTTTCTGAAAGGATCTTGAGTGGGGCTCTTGAGTGTCCTGTTGCTTCACTCCAGACCTCACAGTGCCAGAAGGATCTAAAGGGGGCTGATGTGAAGAGCTGGTCACTGCTTGGCAAAGAAATTGCCAAGTGATTTGGGTTCTTGAAATCACAGAACCATTTTGGTTAGAAAAGAACTTTCCTGGCTGCCTTTCCTCCTCCTTGCAGTCCTCTGAGGTGTTGTTTTACTGGGATCCTGGTATTTGACCTACAACAGCAAAGGAACCCTGTCCTGTGTGCTCATGTCCTTAGCATGTGGCAAGTGGGAAGAGGGTAGACATGGAGACCCCACAACCTCTCTGGGCAGCCTGCTCCAGGGCTTTGGGACCTTCACAGTGAAGAAGTTGCTCCTCATGCTGAGGTGGAACCTCCTGTGCTGTAGTTGATATTGATTGCCCTTTGTCTGTGATTTGTGCAGCAGCTATTTCAGTGAGTGCTTAGCTCAGGTTTGTGGGTCACAATGCAGAGTGGGGACTGGTTTGATGTAAGTGGTTCCTGTCTAGGTTTTGTCACACTCTTCTGCTGTGCCCCACACAGGACCAGTATGGGAACTACGTCATCCAGCACGTCCTGGAGCATGGGCGGCCCGAGGACAAGAGCAAGATTGTAGCAGAGATCAGAGGCAACGTGCTGGTCTTGAGTCAACATAAATTTGCCAGGTATGGGTTTGTGTCTTGGACTGTCCACGCCCCATGGAAGCATGGGCACGTGGTAGAGCTGCAGAAGAGTTGGGGTGAAGTGTAAGGAGGTGAAAATAACTTTGTGTCTACCCACACAAAGCTGTTTGTAACTGCTGCTGAGCTGGGCTGGGTGGCTGGCAGGGTAAGTTTCACTTGTGATGAAGATCTTGGAGTCAAAGAGTTGCTTTGGTTGGAAAGGACCTTAAATGTCATCCAGTCCAACCAGTCTCTAGCTCTGCCAAGGTTGGGGCTAAACCATGGCCCTCAGCACCACATCTCTGCCTCTTCTAAGCACCTCTTTTAAGCCCAGGGCTGGGCATTCAACCACCTCCCTGTGCCAGTCTTTTAGAACCCTTTCAATGAAGAAGTTTCTTCTAATGTCCAATCTAGACCTCCCCTGCTGCAACTTGAGGCCATTTCCTCTTCTATCACTTGTGTCTTGGGATAAGAGACCAACCCCACCTGGCTCCAGTCTTGTTGCAGAGAGCAATGAGGTCTCCCCTCAGCCTTCTCTTCTCCATACCAAACAACCACAGTTCCCTCAGCAGCTGCTTTCCAGACCCTTCAGCAGCTATCCCCTTCAGGCATCCCTATCCCCTTGGAGCAGCAGATAGACCTGGAAAACCATAGAATCATAGAATGCTTTGGGTTGAAAAAGACCTTAAATGTCAACCATTCTCTAACTCTGCCATGGCTGGTGCTAAGCCGTGGCCCTCAGCACCACTTCTCTGCCTCTTTGAAACACCTGCATGGATGGGGATCCAACCACCTCCCTGGGTAGCCTGTGCCAGTCTTTGAGAACCCTTTCAGTGAAGAAGCTGCTGCTTAGTTTCCAACCTAAAGCTCCCTTGCTGCAGCCTGAGGCCATTTCCTGCTGTCCTAAGATGAGAAGTGTGGAAGATGTAGCTACTCTTCAAAGATGTGGAAGAGTAGCTCCAATCCATTTTCCTGGGCATGACCAAGCGTTTCTCTGTGTGGTATTTTCCTTTCTTTTGCTGTTTTGTCACCTGGTCACCCTCCCTTGGATAATCACACACCACAGGAAGTAGTTCCTTGCCCCTGGGAAGCTCTGTCAAGCCGCAAGGGAAGTTGGGAAATCAATTCAGCAGTGATTCTCTATCCTCCCACTTTACATCTGAGCTTTATGTACACAGAGTCTTGCAGTTCTTTCTGAGACACATGCATGATGGTGTCCTCCTAGGGAAGCTGCAGCAGCCTGAGCTTGTTAGTCCAGTTGCTACTGAGCACCACGTGGGTAGAAGCAAATTCCAGGGTACCTGAGTGGATGTCAAGACAAAAATCATACTTGCCACATGGGTAAATTCCTTTGGTGCTCTGAGACATTGGAACATGAGTGCTGAGCTCTTCAAAGGCTCAACATTCCCCCTCCCCTTCTTATGATGAATAAAACACAGCTTTAATGCTGCTGGACACAGGGGAAGTGTAACATTAACTAGAGTTAGGGGAGCCTGCTCTTAATGTTGTTGTTTCAGATCCTTCCTTGGTCTTTCCCTAAATTTCTTCCCAGATGCAGCACTAATTAGTGTAGGATGTCCCCTGAGCTGAGCACTAGCTGGGGCAAACCGCTTGGTGATTTGATGATTCACTCAAGGAGGCAGAGGATGAGACTAGGAAAAGTCTTCATCCCCTTTCATGTATCCTATTTAACTTAGCTCTCTGGAGAGCAGAGAGAGGCGGCTGAAGCAGTCAGGGATTTGGGAAGTTAAGATCTTTTGTTCCTGAAGAAGTATTTCCCTGTTGTTCCAACCTTGCACCTCTGTTCCTGTACCGAGGAAACCAAAGAACAGCTCATCTGCTGCTCCCATGTGCTTGCTGTGAGCACAGAGCCTGATCTCAAACGTGGATCGTTGTAGAGTTCCCCAGATTTGGGTGAAGTAAAAGTTGAACTGGTCCTTTTAACCCAAATTCCAACTCAGATGCACGTTCCTTTGACTGATCATTGAAATCCTGTGCCAGCACAGCCAGCATGGTGGGGTCAAGTTTCTCCTCCTGGCCAGATGGAACCTCCTGGGTTCCAGTTTGTGCCCACTGCTCCTTGTCCTGTCCCCGGGCTCCACTGACAAGAGTCTGGCCCCATATTCTTGCCCCCACCTTTAGCTCTTGCTGAGCATTCACAGAATCACAGAAACGTTCAGGTTGGAAAAGACCCTCAGGATCACCAAGCCCGACCCAGAACCCTCTTCTACAAGGTTCACCCCTAAACCATAGCCCCAAGCACCACATCCAAACCACCTTCAAACACATCTAGGGTTGGTGACTCTACCACCTCCCTGGGCAGCTCATTCCAATCCCTGACCACTCCTGCTGGGAAATTTTTTTCCTAATGTCCAGTCTAAACCTCCCCAGCTGCAGCTGGAGGCCATTCCCTCTTGTTCCATCACTAATTACCTGTGAGAAGAGACCAGCACCAACCTCTCCACAACCTCCTCTCAGGTAGCCGTAGAGAGCAATGAGGTCTCCCCTCAGCCTCCTCTTCTCCAAACTAACCATCCCCAGCTCCTTCCATCTCTCTTCATCAGATTGATTCTCCAGGCCCTTCACAGCTTCCTTGCCCTCCTCTGCCCTGGCTCCAGCACCTCCACATCTCTCTTGTATTGATGCGCCCAAAACTGGACACAGCACTCGAGGTGTGGCCTCACCAGAGCTGAGCACCAGGGGACAATCCCCTCCCTTTGACGCTGCTCTTCTTCCAGGCTCGACAGCCCCAAATCCTCCCTCACAGAGACCATGTCTGCCTTTGCTAGGAGCAGGAGAGATCTCCTTGGGCTTGAACAGAAAGCCCAGCGGGGCTGCTGGTGCTCAGAGGTTGTCCTTGGTGTGTTGCAGCAACGTGGTGGAGAAGTGCGTGACGCACGCGTCGCGCACGGAGCGCGCCATGCTGATCGACGAGGTGTGCACCATGAACGACGGCCCCCACAGTGCCTTATACACCATGATGAAGGACCAGTATGCCAACTACGTGGTACAGAAGATGATAGACGTGGCAGAGCCAGCCCAGAGGAAGATTGTCATGCACAAGGTAAGCAGCTGCCCTCCCTCGGTGAGGGTTGGAAGCCTGGGTGAGGCTGGTGGCTGCCGCGCTGGTTGCAGAGTTAAAAAAAGGCTGAGGTGGTTGTGTCTGCCCTCCAGGGTTTGCTGACAGAAGCAGAGAACTGCTGGGGGAAAAGCCCTCTGAGGGCAGCCAGGTCAACCATCAACCCAACACTGCCATGGCCACTAGACCATGTCCCCAGGTGCCATGGCCACACCTTTCTTGAACACCTCCAGGGATGGGGACTCCACCACCTCCCTGGGCAGCCTGTGCCTATCCCTGACCACTCTCGCAGCGAAGAAAGTTTTCCTCGTTTCCAACCTAACCCTCCCCTGGCAGAATTTCAGGCCATTTCCTTTTCTGTCACTTGAGACTAGGGAGAAGAGCCAACCTCCACCTCACTGCAACCTCCTTCCAGGGAGCTGTAAAGAGCAATGAGGTCTCCCCTCAACCTCTTCTTCTCCAGACAACCCCAGCTCCCTCAGCTGCTCCTCCCCAGCCCTGTTCTCCAGACCCTTCCCCAGCTTTGTTGCCCTTCTCTGGACCTGCTCCATCCCCTCAATGTCCTCCTTGGAGTGAGGAGCCCAGAAGTGAATCCAGTAATTCAGTAATAGCTGAAACACAGAAATGTGCAATAATGAGATGCAGTTTGGGCTGAAAACTGCCTGGCTGCTTCCAGCAGTCTCTCCTGACCTACTAACCTAGTTCTGTGCTCATGGTGTAGCAAACGCTCCTGAAAGCCTCCCAGCCTGGCACAGCAGCAGCGAGGGGCTGGTGCCCAGGAGGGGCTGGGCAGGGCTGGCAATGATGTCACACTTGCCCTCGCTGAGAGCTATGCTCGCTGAGGGGAGCATCTCTGCGTGCTCAGTGCAGCTGAGCCAGCCCCTCCCCACCCCCAGCCTGGCCCTGCTGCCCCTCTTTGAGCGGTGCCAGTGCTGCTGTGCCACCTCGTGCCCCTGCTCTGCAGCCCTGCTGAGGACAGGCTGGTGACGCCGTGCTGAGAGGAGCTGCTGCAGCAGCACCTGGCCTGGAGCCATTCATCAAGGTCCCCGCCACTGGGTTCTGAGGAGGGGCTCCCAGGTGCAGCGCAAAGCTGCAGCCTTTGACTGCAGACAGGTTCAGGATCTCACATTTGTGAGAAGGGAGGCATTTTGGAGTTCATCTGCAGTGCCTCCAGTCCTGCCCCCAGGGCTGTGTGCCTGCTGCCTGAGGGCAGGAAGCTCTCCAACAGGTGATGTCTTCCATTCCTTTAAACCATGTCCCCAGGGGCCATGGCCACACCTTTCTAGAACACCTCCAGGGATGGGGACTCCACCACCTCCCTGGGGAGCCTCTGCCAACCCCTGACCACTCTTGCAGCAAAGAAAACTTTCCTCGTCTCCAACCTAACCCTCCCCTGGCACGATTTCAGGCCATTTCCTCTCCTGTCACCTGATACAAGGGGCAAGATGTCAGTCCCCACCTCACTGCAACCTCCTTTCTGGGAGTTGTAGAGAGCGATGAGGTCTCCCCTCAGCCTCCTCTTCAGGCTACACAACCTCAATTCCCTGAGCTGCTCCTCAAGACCCTGCTCATGCCCACTGGACCCTTCTGATGCCTGTTCTGCCTGGGGGTGTTTACCCTGGGCTGAGGGTACTGTCAGGCCAGCAGTGGGAAGCTTGAGTGCCCAGGGGTTTTGTCTTCCCAGCCTCCTCTCTTGGGACAAAGCCTGGTACCCACCCACGTGCTGAGATCCAGCTGGATTCCAGTCACGTAGCTCAGGGTGATGCCACCTGCATGACCAGAAGTTCCCTCTGAAAATACCACCAGTGAGTTAGGGAGCTGCATTGGCAGTCACTGCTGTGCTTACAGGGCATGGCTCTTCAGCACTTCAGGCTTCTTGTGGGCTTCTGCTGGTGACCAGCACCCTGTGACCGTGTGGTCCCTGGAGCTTGTGCAGGTGATCAGCAGCATGGGGGCAGTGATTCTGTCCCCTGGATTCTGCTCTTGTGAATCCCCACCTGCAGCACTGCATCCCCTCTGGGCCCCCCAGCATAAGGACATGGAACTGTTGGAATGGGTCCAGAAAGAGTCACAAAGATCATGTGAGGGCTGGAGAACCTCCCCTGTGGGGACAGGTTGAGCGAGTTCAGCCTGGAGAAGAGAAGTCTCCAGGGAGACCTCAGAGAAGCCTTCTAGTACCTGAAGGGGCTCCAGGAGAGCTGGGGAGGGACTTGTGACAAGGGTTGGGAGAGCCAGGATGAGGGGCAGTGGCTTTGAGCTGGGAGAGGGGAGATTGAGAGTGGAGAGGAGGAAGCAATTCTTTCCAGTGATAGTGGGGAGACACTGGAACAGATTGCCCAGGGAGCCTGAGGCTGCCTCCTCCCTGGAAATGTCCAGGGCCAGGCTGGATGAGGCCTTGGGCAACCTGGGCTGGATGGAGGTGCCCCTGCCCAGGTGGAACTGGATGGTCATTGTTGTCCCTTCCAACTCAAGCCACTCTGCGATTCTGTGGCTCTGTTCAGGAGGCAGCACTGGGGGTTCCTGCTCTTCACCCACCCTTCCCTTCCCTCCTAGATCCGGCCTCACATCGCTACCCTGCGCAAGTACACCTACGGCAAACACATCCTGGCCAAGCTGGAGAAGTACTACATGAAGAATGGAGTGGACCTGGGGCCCATCTGTGGGCCCCCCAACGGCATCATCTGAAGCAGCAGCCCTGGGAGGAGCTTCCCTTGCCCCTCAGCGCCTACCAACCAGCAACCGCCATGATTCCAGATCCAGTCAGAGCGAGGTTGCTACACTGCTTAAGGAAGAGGAGGGGAGGGGAGGAAAGAGAAAAAGAGAAGCAAACAAACACAACAAAACCAAACCCAACAAAAAAGGAGGAAAAAAAAAAAAAAAAAAAAAAAAAAAAAAAAAAGCCTTTGTAAATTCCTTTTAATTTTATTATGCATAACATGTACTAATTATTTTTTTTAATTAACTAATTGCCCTGCTGTTTTACTGGTGTATAGAATACTGTACATAGGTACCCAATGTACATGGAAAGAGCCACGTTGCTTTTGGGTTTTTGGGGTTGTTCTCTTTTCTTTGTTCACTCTTGTTGTATCTATTTAGTCCAGATGTGGAAACTTTTCAGGGTGGTTGGGTTTGAGGAAACCAAACCAAACCAGCAGCAAAACAAACAACCAACCTCCCCTCTCCCCCCCCCCCCCCCCCCATTTTTAACTCAGCAACTTCTCTGCAACCCTCCTTTTAGTTCGTTTTGTTGGCTCCCTTGAGGTTGAAAAGTCAGTGAGAAGTTGGGGAACGGGTTGGGTTTTTTCAGTTCAGAGGCCACAAATGAGGCTTTTCTAACCAGAAAGAGTCAACTTGGTTAAAAAAACCCACCCAAAACAACAACAAAGCAAATGGTTTGGAAACTTTTAATTGCTTTTTTTTTTTTTTTTTTTTTTTTTTTTTTTTTTTTTTTTTTGGGGTGGGTGTTAATTTGAGGAGTCTGAGGTGCTGGAGGAGAGAAGCTTTAGCTTGTGGTTTTTTTTTTTTAAGGCTGAGAGGTTGAGACCCAAGCAGGGTTTTTAAAGCAGGGAAAGGAATGGTTTGGGGAGAAGGGGGAGGGTTGGGTGTGGGGTTGGGGTGGTTTCTACTTGGTTTGTTCTGTTGAGATGGAGAAAGAGGGAGGGGGAAAGAAAGAGAGAGAAAGAGAGAGAGAGAGAGAGAGAGAGAGAAAGAGAGGGAAAATTTGATCATTTTAAGCATGAGGTTAAAACAAATCCAACTCAGCTTTGGTCTTGCTTCTATAAATATCTAGTGTATACTTGGTGTAGACTTTACATATATAAAGAAAAGAAAGAGGAAAAAAAAAAAAAAAAAAAAAACAGAAAAAGAAAAAAAAACAAACCACAAACAAACAAAAAAAAATCAATAATAATTTGTAGTATTTTCTTGTTTTTTGATGTCTGGAGCTGTATCTATAATGTACCCTAGTAGTGGAACATACTTCTGACTGTACAATTGTACATTTGTAAACCTCTGTAATGTAAATGTGGAGAAGTTTGAATCTTGAACATCAGAAAAAAAAAACACAAAAAAAAAACACCCACCCCCCTTGGATTTTTTTTTTTTTTTTTTTTTTTGTAAGAAAAAGGCAAAAAAAAAAAAAAGGCAACAAAAAAAAAAAAAAGGCAACAAAAAAACCCACAAACTTAGAGGCAAAAAAAAGAAGGGCAAAAAAAAACAACCAACCAAACCCCACTCCCCCTCACCCCTCACCCCCTCCCCTGTGCATTTCAGTGTATATTCAACACCTTTTATGGTCGTAGCATATTCTAGTGTTGTATATTGTAAATTGTAATTTCAACCAGAAGTAAATTTCTTCTTCTTTTTGTTTGGGTTTTTGTTTTTGGGGGGGAGGGGGTGGGGGGAGGGGTTTGGTTTGGGTTTTTCCTTTGGAAGGGGGGAAGTGAAATGTTCTCTTTATCTACAGCTTAGGGAAGGGTTTTGGGAGTGGGGGGTGGAAACGGTAGGGTTAAAGAAAAACAGAGAAGGGTTAAAACGAGTTAAAGGAAAAAGGGGTAAAAAAAGAAAAGGGTTAAAGGGAAAAAGAGGGTTGAAAAAGGGTTAAAGGCAAAGGGTTAAAGGAAAGGGTCCAAAAAGAAAAGGGTTAAAAGAGAAAAGGGGCAAAGGCAAAGGGTTAGAAAGGGGTTAAAAAGAAAAGGGTTAAAGGCAAAAGGGTTAGAAAGGGGTTAAAAAGAAAAGGGTTAAAGGCAAAAGGGTTAGAAAGGGGTTAAAAAGAAAAGGGTTAAAGGCAAAAGGGTTAAAAAGGGTTAAAAAGAAAAGGGTTAAAGGGTTAGGGGTTAAAAAGAAAAGGGTTAAAGGCAAAGGATTAAAAAGGGGTTAAAAAGAAAAGGGTTAAAGGCAAAGGATTAAAAAGGGGTTAAAAAGAAAAGGGTTAAAGGCAAAGGATTAAAAAGGGGTTAAAAAGAAAAGGGTTAAAGGCAAAGGATTAAAAAGGGGTTGAAAAGGGTTAAAGGCAAAGGGTTAAAAAGGGGTTAAAAAGAAAAGGGTTAAAGGCAAAGGGTTAAAAAGGGGTTAAAAAGAAAAGGGTTAAAGGCAAAGGATTAAAAAGGGGTTGAAAAGGGTTAAAGGCAAAGGGGTTCAAAAGGGGTTAAAAAGAAGGGGTGAAGGGCAAAGGGTTAAGGCAAAGGGGTTAAAAAAGGCAAAGGGGTTAAAAAAGGCAAAGGGGTTAAAAGAAGGAGAAAAGGGTTTAAAAAATGGGTTAAAGATAAAGGATTAAGGAAAAAAAAATAATAAAAAAAAAGATTAAAAAAACTCTCCCACCCCCCAAAAAAAAAAGATACCGCCACCCGAAAATTAACACCACCGCGAAAAAAAATAACACAGAAAAACAGCACCACCCAAACAAGAAACAAATGGTAACAGGAAAAATCAAAACCCAACACAAATAATAGCAATGAGAAAAAAAAATAATATGAGGGAAAAAATGATAACAGGGAAAAAAAGAACGGGGGGGGGAAATAATACAAACCCTCTACATCGATGCTTTGGGTTTCTTTGTCCACCTAGTTGGAGAGTAAGAGAAAGTCCTTTCTTAAATGGTCTTTTACAGGAGCTCGATTCAGTTCAGGAAGAGCGGGGTTTGGGTCATTATTAATTATTATTATTGTTATTATTACTATTTGGGGTTTATTTTCTTTTCGGAATCTTGAGAGATTGGTTTTGCTTCTTTTGTGACAGTTAAACAAAGAGTGCAAAAGTACAGGCCCCCCCCCCCCCGCCAACCTCTTTGCCTTTAGGTTTTCCCCCCACTTTTTCACCTTGTAAAGTGTGAATCGCCTCCTCCCTTCCCCCTCCCTCCCCTTCCCTTTCCCCCCTTTTTTTTGTACAGAAGATGAACTGTATTTTGCATTTTGTCTACTTGTAAGTGAATGTAACATACTGTCAATTCCCCCTCCCCACCCCTTCCTCCCTTCTCCCCCCTCCTCGTTTGAATATAGACCCCCTCCTCCCTCCCTCCCACCCTCCCCCCGTAACACTACACGGTGTACATTTACAGAGCCTTGTGTATATTTCCAATGAAAAAAGAAAAACCACAAAAAAAAAAAAAAAACAAACCAGGAGAAAAACCAACGACAAACCCACCAACGGGAAAACAAACACCCCCCCACCCCCCACCCCCCACCCCCAACTTTTTTGCAAGCACACTTGTAACCATATGTGTATAATTAACAAACCTGTGTATGCTTATTGCCTGGGCGACTATTTTTTGTAACTCTTGTGTAGATTGTCTCTAAACAACGTGTGATCTTTATTTTGAAAAAATACAGAGACTTTGGAATCTGCCTGCGTGTGCTGCCGGGAGCCCACCGCCCCCCACCCACCCCCACCCCCCACCCCCGGCCGCGGGGCGCGGAGCGGCGCCTGGGGAAGGGACAGCGGAGCGGCCCCGGGGAGCGGCGCCTGGGGAAGGGACAGCCCAGCGGCCCCGGGGAGCGGCGCCTGGGGAAGGGACAGCCCAGCGGCCCCGGGGAGCCGCGCCTGGGGAAGGGACAGCGAAGACGTGGGATGGGATAGGGATGGAAAGGAATGGGGGTGGGAAGGGAATGGGAAAGAAGGGAATGGGAAAGGGAAAGGAATGGGAAAGAATGGAATGGGAAAGGGAAAGGGATGGAAAAGGAATGGAAAAGGGATGGAAAAGGAATGGAAAATAATAGAATGGGAAAGGAATGGGAAAGAATGGAATGGGAAAGGGAAAGGGATGGAAAAAGAATGGAAAAGAATAGAATGGGAAAGGAATGGGAAAGAATGGAATGGGAAAGGGAAAGGAATGGAAAAGGGATGGGAAAAGAATGGAAAAGAATAGAATGGGAAAGGAATGGGAAAGAATGGAATGGGAAAGGGAAAGGAATGGAAAAGGGATGGAAAAAGAATGGAAAAGAATAGAATGGGAAAGGAATGGGAAAGAATGGAATGGGAAAGGGAAAGGAATGGAAAAGGGATGGAAAAAGAATGGAAAAGAATAGAATGGGAAAGGAATGGGAAAGAATGGAATGGGAAAGGGAAAGGAATGGAAAAGGGATGGAAAAAGAATGGAAAAGAACAGAATGGGAAAGGGAAAGGAATGGAAAATAATGGAAAGGAATGGGAAAGGGAAAGAATGGAATGGGAAAGGAATGGAAAAAATGGAATGGGAAAGGAATGGAAAAGGAATGGAAAATAGAATGGGAAAGGGAAAGGAATGGAAAATAATAGAATGGGAAAGGAATGGGAAAGGAATGGGAAAGGGAAAGGAATGGAAAATAATATAATGGGAAAGGAATGGGAAAGGGAAAAGAATGGAAAAGGAATGGAATAGAATGGGAAAGGGAAAGGAATGGAAAAGAATGGAATGGGAAAGGGAAAGGAAAAGGAATGGAAAATAATAGAATGGGAAAGGGAAAAGAATAGGAAAAGGAATGGAAAATAATAGAATGGGAAAGGAATGGGAAAGGGAAAGGAATGGAAAATAATAGAATGGAAAAGAATAGGAAGGAAAAGGAATGGGAAAGAATAGAATGGAAAAGGAAAAGGAAAAGGAAAAGGAAAAGGAAAAGGAAAAGGAAAAGGAAAAGGAAAAGGGAATAGAATAGAATAGAATAGAATAGAATAGAATAGAATAGAATAGAATAGAATAGAATAGAATAGAATAGAATAGAAATGGAAAATGGAAAAGGGAAAAGGGAAAAGGAAAAGGAAAAGGAAAAGGAAAAGAAGATAAAAGGAATAGAAAATAGAATGGAAAAGGAAAGAAATGGAAATGGAAAAGGAATGGAAAAGAATGGAAAAGGAAAGGAAGGGAATGGGAAAGGAATGGAAGAGAAAAGGAATAGAGTGGAAAAGGAAAGGAATGGAATGGAAAAGGAATAGAATGGAAAAGGAATGGAAAAGAATAGAATGGAAAAGGAATAGAAAAGAATGGAATGGAAAAGGAATAGAATGGAAAAGGAATGGAAAAGAATGGAATGGAAAAGGAATAGAAAAGAATGGAATGGAAAAGGAAAAGAATAGAATGGAATAGGACAGAAAAGGAATAGAAAAAAATAAAAAGAAAAGGAATAGAAAAAAAGGAATAGGAAAGGAATAGAAAAAAAGAAAATGATTAGAAAAGAAATAGAAAAAAAGGAATACAAAAGAAGAAAAGGAATAGAAAGAAAAGGAATAGAATAGAATTAACCAGGTTGGAAAAGACCTTCGAGATCATTGAGTCTAACCTGTCACCCAACACCATCTGATCAACTAAACCATGGCACCAAGTGCCTCATCCAGTCTCTTCTAAAACACCTCCAGTGATGGTGACTCCACCACCTCCCTGGGCAGCACATTCCAATGGCCAATCTCTCTTTCTGTGGAGAACTTCCTATCCTCCAGCCTAAACCTGCCCTGGTGCAGCTTGAGTCTGTGTCCTCATGTTCTGGTGCTGGTTGCCTGGGAGACCAGCTGCCAGCTGGCTACAGCCTCCCTTCAGGAAGTTGTAGATAGCAAGAAGGTCTCCCCTGAGCCTCCTCTTCTGCAGGCTAAGCAACCCCAGCTCCCTCAGCCTCTCCTCCCAGGGCTGTGCTCCAGACCCCTCCCCAGCTTTGCTGCCCTTCTCTGGACACCTTCCAGCAACTCAACATCTTTCCTAAGCTGGGGAGCCCAGAACTGGACACAGGACTCAAGGTGTGGCCTGACCGGTGCTGATCATCGAGTCCAACCCCCCTGCCAGAGCAGGACCATACTGTGGGGGCTGAGATTTTCCCCCAACACTAAAATATTGCAAAATAAAGATCAAGTATCCCCTGCCCTCAGGCTCAGCTGACAGGCTTTGAGCTTGATCTCCACTGGAACAAAATTTTAAAGGCATAGCCTAAAACTACTACACACAGAGGCTAGCTCAGGTCGCAGGAATGCATCCAGACAGGCCTTGACAGTCTCCAGAGGAGGAGCCTCCACAACCTCTCTGGGCAGCCAGTTCCAGGGCTCTGGGACCCGAAGTTCCTCCTCATGTTGAGCTGGAACCTCCTGTGCTGCAGTTTCTGTCCATTGCCCCTTGTCCTATCCCAGGGTGCAAGTGAGCAGAGCCTGTCCCCTTCCTCCTGACCCCCAGCCCTCAGGTATTTATAAACGTTGATTTAATCCCCTCTCAGTCTTCTCTCCAGACTGAACAGCCCCAGGGCTCTCAGCCTCTCCTCCCAGGGCAGTGCTCCAGTCCCTCAATCATCTTGGTTGGACTCCTTCCAGCAGGTCCCTCTTGAGCTGGGGAGCCCAGAACTGGATGCAATATTCCAGGCGTGTCCTCACCAGGGCAGAGTAGAGGGGGAAGAGAACCTCCTTCGATCCAGGTGGGGCTTGAACACCTCCAGAGAAGGAGACTCCACAACCTCTCTGGGGAGCCTGCTCCAGGGCTCTGTGACCCTCACAGGGGTCACCCTGCAGGGGGCGGCCGGGGGCTGGGACAGCTCCGGGAGCTGCAGGGGGTGGCCGGGGGCGGCCGGGGGCTGGGACAGCTCCGGGAGCTGAAGGGGGTGGCCGGGGGCGGCCGGGGGCTGGGACAGCTCCGGGAGCTGCAGGGGTGGGCGAGGGCTGGGATAGGGCCGGGGGCTGGGACAGCTCCGGGAGCTTCAGGGGGTGGCCGGGGCCTGGGACAGCTCCGGGAGCTGCAGGGGTGGCCGAGGGCTGGGATAGTGCCGGGGGCTGGGACAGCTCCGGGAGCTGCAGGGGGTGGCCGGGGGCTGGGACAGCTCCGGGAGCTGCAGGGGTGGCCGAGGGCTGGGATAGGGCCGGGGGCTGGGACAGCTCCGGGAGCTGCAGGGGGTGGCCGCGGCCACTGCGGGGCGGTGCAGCCCCAGCAACGCGCCCGGCTCCGGCCCCGCCCCGCTCGCCTGCGCTACCCCGGGACCCCGCCACTGCCCTGGGGACCCTCCCACTGTCTCAGGGAGACCCCCGACATTGTCCTGCTGACCCCTTCCCTGCCCCAAGGACAATGTGCCGGGGATCCTCAGACACTGCACCGCGGACCCCCACTGCCCAAAGGACCTCCAGCCGTTGCCCCAAGCATCCCCTCACGGCCCCAGAAACCCCCTCCCCACTGCCCCAGCGTCACCTGCACTGCCTCAAGGCCCCCTCGCTGCCCCCGGGACTCTCTCACAATCCCAGGGACCCCCTCCCCTGCCTCGGGGACACCACCCATTGTCCCTGAGATGCCTCACGCGGCACCAAAAGCCCCCCCAGTGGCCCGACGACACCCCCCCATAATGCAACAAGGACCCCACCACTGCTCCAAGAACACCCCACACTGTCCCAGGATCCCCCTCCCCACTGCCCCAGATTCACCTCTACTGTCCCCAGACTCCCCTCCTGCCCCAAGGACATCCCCCCCACTGCCCCAGGAAACAGCCCCCAGGACCCCAACCCATCCTCGCTGCATTTGTGCACCACCCACAACCTTCCCTACAGCTTGCTCCCCCCAGCCTCCCGAGCTTCTCCCTGATGACATTAATGCACGTTTAAAATAATAAATAAATTATTAATGGGGCTCCTGCTAATTACAGCATGATTAAAACCGAAGGAAGTGACTCAGGTGGGACCCCCGAGGCAGAGCTCTCCCCCCCCCCCCCCCCCCCCCCCCCGATATTTCCCACCCGGAAGGGGAGTCCTGGCTCTGAGTAACCCTTGAAATGGGACTGGGAGGATGTTCCCACCATGGGCTGTGCCTCAGTTCTGTCCCCTGCTGCCTCCGGGAGCCACAGCCCCTTTCTCAGCTGAATTAGGTTGATTTCTGCCCCAAACCAGTGGTACTGGGCAGCCTGTGT
Source organism: Picus viridis (assembly GCA_033816785.1). Classification (NCBI taxonomy): domain Eukaryota; kingdom Metazoa; phylum Chordata; class Aves; order Piciformes; family Picidae; genus Picus; species Picus viridis. Next base: position 6,556,156 of record CM066597.1, on the reverse strand, counting down.
CCCTTCTCCCAGGGCTCCTTCTTCCAGGGTCCCTTCTCCTGGTTCCTCTTCTCCCCTGTAGCCTCCCCTGCACCGCCTTGGCCCCCTCCCAGTGGCGATCTCCCATCACAGGAGGAGGTTTGTGGGAATGCCAGGAGGTCTGAGTGCTTTGCACAGAAATCAGGCAGAAGCCATTAGGGGGTGTGAGAAACGCCTGAGCTGACCGGGCTGGAGAGCTGGGCACAGGAACCTCCTGAAGTCCAAGCAGGGCAAGGGTCCTGCACCTGGAGTGGAACAGCCTCCTGCAGCAGCACAGGGGAGGGCTGACCTGCCGGGAAGCAGCTGTGAGGAGAAGGGCATGGGAGTGCTGGGCGACAGCAAGGAGTCTGGAGCATCTGAGAGGAGCAAAGGCTGAGAGCCCTGGGGCTGCTGAGCCTGGAGGAGAGCAGCCCCAGAGGGGATCTGAGCAACGCTCAGCAAGAGAGAAAGGCTGGAGGGCAAGAGGCTGGGGCCAGACTCTTGTCAGTGGTGCCCAGGGACAGGACAATGGGCAATGGGCACAAACTGGAAGCCAGGAGGTTCCACCTGAACAGGAGGAGAAAATTTCTTGGTGTGAGGGTGCTGGAGGCCAGGAGCAGGCTGCCCAGAGAGGTTGTGGAGTCTCCTTGTCTGGAGAGCTTCCAATGCCCCCTGGCCATTGTGATCCTGGGCAAGCTGCTGTGGGTGCCCTACTCTAGCAGGGGGCTTGGACTGGATGCTCTCCAGAGGTCCCTTCTGACCCCACCTTGCTGGGGTCCTATGCTTGTGGGTTATATCCTGTCCCATCTGTGCACAGCTCGCCCATAGCTACCACCTCGAGGACCACTGCAGTGACCCACTTTCAGGGCAAAGCCACCACCCCAGGGACACCCCAACAGCTGTGTGGAAGTTATTGTCATGCCAGGGAACTGCTGTACCCCCGGGGGTGGCTGAACCCAGCACCCACTGGGGGTGACCAAGGGTCCTACAGAGGGAGGCAGAGGGAGCAGGGAGGGGTGGCAAGCTCCCCTGGAGGCAGATCCCAGGGCAGATCTGTCTGTCTCTGGTTGCTCTCCCTTGTCTTCCCTGAGGTGACCTCATCTGCTCCATGGTCCCCCCATATGCTTGTTGTCCCTCCCCTCATAACCCCCTGAGTCTCCCCATCTACTCCTGCCCCCTCAACTGCCCATGAGTCCCCCCATTGCCTCAGCACCCCTGAGACTGCTCAGTCTGCCCCAGATCCCCCTCCAGCTACTCCTCAGCCATCTCAATCTGTTCCAAGCCCCCCTCGTATCTTCCCTTGAGTCCCCCCATCCATCCCAGGGTCCTCCCTCCTCTGCCCCTGGATTCCCCCAGTTTACTCCAGTCCCCCTTATTTTACCCCAGTCCCTCCCATCCACCCCCAGGGTCACCCCAATCTGCCCCAGATTCCTCCTTCTATCCACCCCAGAGCACCCCTACCTGTTTCACCCCCCTCATCTACCCTTGGATACCTCCCATCTATCCCATGCTCCCCTCAATCCACCCCAAGATCCCCCCACTCTGCCCCAGATCCCTCCCATCTGCCCTGAGACCTCCTGCCCCGTCCCCACCTTTACCTCTAGACCCCCCATCTCACCCAAGCTCTGCTCGATCTGCTCCAGCTCCTCCCCCATCTACACCAAACTCCTTCTCATCTACCCCAGGGTCCCCCTAGTCTGCCCTCGGGCCCCTCATCTACCCCAGTGCCCCCTTCCATCTGCCCCAAGCTCCCCCCAGTTTACCCCAGGGTCCCCCTAATAAGCCTTAGGTCCTCTAATACCACCCCAAGGCCGCCTCCATCTACCCCGACCCTCCCTACCCCCCTGCCATCCCACTGCCCCCATTCCCGCTCCGGGGGTGTCCCCGGCGACAGGTCCGGACCGGGACGGTCACAGGCGTGCCGGAATCGGGACCGAATCCGGAGCCCGGGGGTGTGCGTGGGGGTCCCGTTGCTTCCTTCCTGCGCGGGTGGGGGCACAGCGACCCCGCACTCACATCCCCCCTCACCCACATCCGCCCTCCCGCACCCGCCGCCTCCCCTCCCGCGGGCGGCGGCAACAAAGGGCCGTTCCCGTTCCCCGCCCCCGCCTCCCTCCCGCCTCCTCCCGCCGCCTCCCGCCGCTGCAGCCGCCGCCGCCCGCCCGCCGCCCGCCGCCGTCCTTGCGGCAGGAAGATGCCCGGGGAGGTGCCGCCGCCGGCGCCCCGGGGGCTGCGGAGCCTCACGGTGCTGCTGCTGCTGTTGCTTCTGCTGAGCGCTGCCCGAGTGAGTTACCGGCACCGGGACCGGGCGGGAGGACCCGGGGCGTGCGGGGAGCCCGAGGGGTCCGGAGGGACCGGCCCCGGGTGTGTGCGTGGGGGTGTGGGACCAGCGTCGTGCACGGACCGGGAGTGGGTGAGGCGAGGTGGGAGCGGAGCGAGGAGTTGGTCCCGGTGTCGGTGTCGTGCGTGGCCACCGGCACCGTGGAGCGGCACCGGGAGAACGGCATCGGCATCAGGCACCGACAGGGAACGGGGGCCAGGGGATTCGGGGGAGCACCAGCACCGATTTCAGGGGCGGTGGGATCGGCATCAGCATCGAGCGTGGACCGGCACCGGGCGAGGGGGGGGTCGGACCGGCCCGGGGCGCTGGAACCGGTATCGACGGTACCGTGCCTGGACCGGCACCGGATGGGAGGCACCGGCATCGCTCAGGGACCGGTACCGGGCAGTGGGGGTGGGACCGGCATCGGTGTCGTGCGTGGACCGGCACCGGGCGGTGGGTCTCGGCTCCGGGCTGGGAGGGGTCTGTGGGACCAGTACCGTGTACGAACCGGCCCCGGCAGCGAGGCTGGTACGGGGCTGGGGGCCGGGCACCGGACCGGAGCGGCGAGACTGGTACCGGTATCGTGCGTGGACCAGACGTGGGTGGGGGGCACCGAGGGTGGGAGCAGTATCAGTGTGGTGCGTGGACTGAGCCCGGGCTGGGGGTTTGGCACCGGGCTGGGATGCTGGGACCACTACTGGCATCGTGCGTGGACCGACTGTGGGCGGGGGGATTCGTACCGGGCTGAGGGCATGGGGCTGGTATCGATAACGAGCGTGGATCCCGCACCAGCCCCCCCAGAGCCACTGACCCCGCTCGGGCAGCGCAGGCAGGAGCCGATGCCCATCCCAGGCAGGGGCTGGGCAGGGGCTGGGCAAGGGCAGGCAGCGGCAGGCGGGGGGTGGGGAGGGCCCTGCCCGAGGAGGGGGCTGCAGGCAGCTGCCATTTGAAGGTCGCAGGGAACCACGGCCTGATACCACCCCGGGCAGGGAGGGTGGCAGGGAAATCCCTCTGCTGCTTTTCAGTGGCAGAAGAAACTCGGGGTGGGGGTTGCCCCATCCTTGCCTGCCCTCCGGGGGCTCTACAGGATGGGCAGGGGTAGGTGTGGGCAAGCCCTGGCTGCTGCTCGCCCCTTCCGTGCCCAGCCTCTGCCTGCTCTCCCCGGGAGGTTTTTCCAGCTCTGCTCCCCGAAGGGCAGCTGGAAGTCGGCAGGAGGAAGGGTCTGGGGTTCCTCGTGGTGATTCCACAACTGCTTCATCCCACCACTGGCAGGCTCTGGCCGGGAGACCCTTCCCTGCCTGCACTCTTCCCTGCCTGTCCCCAGCCCTGCCTGCACCCTGCCTGCACCCTGCCTGCACCCAGCCCTTCCTAGGGGAGCATTTGGGGGCCCCTGGGGTGGCTTTGCTGGGTGCTGGCTGTTGGGTGCTGGCCTCCAGGAAGGATCCTCCCGCAGCCAGAAGATGCTTTTCCAGCATAACCCGGGAGGAATCTGAGAGCACGGAGGTGAGGAAGGCTGCCTCCTCCTCCTCCTCTTCTCCTCAAGAGGGGAAGAAGTCTCAGGGCCCGGCTGCTCACCAGCTGCATTGAATAACCCAGAGCTCTCCTCCATCCTCCTGGGCACCTGGTTTGTGGGCACCATGGGCAGGCCCCCTCATGCTTGCCGGGCAGTGCTGGTGCGTGCTGGATGCTTTCCCAGCAGTTCTTCCCTTCCCCAAGAGTCAGATGCAACTTTGATGTTCCTGAGCAGGCTGCTGGGCTGCTCCTGAGCAGCTCATCAGGTGTGTGCCTCACCGGGGCAGGCAGTGATAAAGCTGCTGGCTCCTGGCGCTGCCTGGATCCGAGGGCTGCGTTTTGAGCCCAAACCTGTGCTCTGCCACGGCTCTGGGGAAGCTCAGGCTCTGCAGGCAGCTCCTCTCCAGCGCTGGGTGCCCAGGGTGGTGAGAGGTGCGTGTGGCCAAGCTGGTGGCAGGTGTGGGGTCGGCTGTGTGGGTGCTCGCTGCCCCCAGATAAGCTTTTGCCCCCTCCCCATTTCGGGAGTTGCTGGCCAGTGAGTGGAGCCAGAGGCGGCTGCTGGATTTGCTGAGGATAATTGGGTAAGAAAGGTGACAGTGCTGGGGTGGGAGGTGATGGGAAGCTGGGATGCTCCTGAGGACCATAGGAGCTGGGGGAGGCAGTCCCAGGGAGGGAAGACGGTGCCTTCCCCGTGAGGGATGCTCCAGGAACGTGAGACATCCTCACCTGGAGGGCACTGAGGCCTCTCCTCTCCCCTCCTCTCTGCTGAAGCTTTCACATCATTTGGTCTTACTAGACAGAATCTCAACTTCTCCCTGGGGTGGGGAACAACAACTTGGTCCAGCTCTGGTGCATCCCATCTGGCTGCTGTGACAACAGGAGGGGGCTGGACCTGGGACCCCCTCACCCCTGGGGTGGCTGTGCAGGAGACTGGGAGCTGCTGGCTGCAAACCCTCCGTCTGCTCCCTGCCAGGGAGCCCTTCCCTGGAGCAGCACCTGGAGAATTCATCAATGTTTGTCCTGCAGGGACCTGACAAATAGCTCCAGTTCCTGCTGGCACTGAGCCCTCCAGCTCCCTGGAACGGGTCCAGTGTCCCTGTCCCCAGCCTGGGACAGTGTGGAGAGACAAGGCTGCTGGCCGGGCACAGGGATGTGGCCTCGAACCATAAGGAGTCTCCTGGGACTCAGTGCTTCCTTTTGATCTCCTGATGGCTGTGATCCCTCTTGGCCTTGGGTTTGGGGAATCTGGGATCGATTCCACTGGGACCAGGCCCTTTAACCTCTTGTGCTGTGGGGCAAGAGCTGCCTCTTCTGCAAGACCTGATCCCAGCAGCATCACGGACATGCAAGCTTGGGTTTGGCTGGGATACCCCAGGGCTCATGGGCTCACCCTGTCTCCCCCTGCTGACCCCCAGCTTCTGCCTCATTGCTTTGGAGCCAGCTGTGGTCCAATTTGGATCTGTTTGGGAGATCCAAAATCTCGGTGGAGAGGAACCCCCACATCAGCCAGGCCTGTGGTTAGGGTGAGCTCAGCCCCTTGTTAGACACCAGAGGATCCAAGAGCTGGCAGTTTTCTGTGCAGCTGGCAGAGCTGGCTGTTCCCCATCCCACAGACCACACACAGGCTGGAGGGTTTGCTCCTTCCTCCTCCTCTTCCTCCTCCTCCACGCAGGACCTCGGTGGGGAGCCAGGATGCTGGCAGCCAAGTGGCATCTGGGGACCATTTGGGGACAGAACAGGCAGGGGGAGGGCAGCAGCAGGCAGGGGGAGGGCAGCAGCAGGCAGCACTGCTCATGCCCAGGAGGTGCTAGGGAGTGAGCTTCAGCGAGGGTGGTGCACTGAGCCGTGGTGAGACGCTGGGGGAGTGGTGGGGGAGTGGGGACATGGACCCAGCCCCGTGTGGCACCCCCAGCCTCGGGCCCTAACGTCCCGCACCGTGCTGGGGAAGGTGCCCTGGCTGCCAGGCTGAGCTGCAACCTTAGGGATCGACTCATCCCCTTAATTACTGAGAGTGCTGATTAGCTGTAACCTTTCTGCAGGTCCTGGCTGCTCATGTCCTTGTCCCTGCTGCAGATTTGCCTGGGCCTAGCCTCATACTGCTGCTCTTTGTGGGGTATCAGGAGGTGGTTTATCTGGTCCAGCAGAGTGTGGGGGTGTGGGACTGCACCCCATGCTCCTTCCCATCCCTTAAACTCCACCCATGGCTCAGTCCAGAATGATGATGGAGAATGAAGGACCCAGAGGTCCCCCACAGAGATTCGGGGTGGAGCAGCCACTTCCCCCCTGCAGGGGACCTGGGGGGGTCAGCATCTCCCACAGCTCTGGGTACCTGCAGGGCGGTTTGGGGGTTGCAGGACACCCTTGTTCCCACCATGTCGGTGGTCTGGGGTCGGCAGCTGCCCCGCCTGAGGTTTGGGGGTGCTCTGGGGGCTGCTGTGAAATTGTGTGGCATGCAACAAGCTTGCTCAGGCTCAGCCTGGCTCCCAGAGGGGTGGATTTAGAATCCTGGAATGGTTTGGGTTGGAAGGGACCTTTAGGATCATCCAGTTCCAACCCCCTTGCCATGGGCAGGGACACCTCCCACCAGCCCAGGTTGCTCAAGGCCTCATCCAGCCTGGGTTTAAACACTTCCAGAGATGAGGTGTCCACAACTTCTCTGAGCAGCCTGTTCCAGTGCCTCTCCATCCTCACTGCAAAGAACTCCTCCCTGATGTCCAACCTAATTCTCCCCTTCTCTAGTTTCAAAGCATTGCCCCCTGCCCTATCATCACAGGCCCTTGTAAACAAATATTTGAGCTCTCTGCTGGGAGCTGGGGAAACGTGGTGGCTTGACTCAGCTCTGTCTGCAGGGACACCCCAGCTCCTCCCAGCCAGCCACGCTCAGCACCCAGCTCCTTCCTCTCAGGAGCAAGAGGTGAAGCGAGTTCACGGAGAGCAACTGAGCAGAAATGATGATCATCATAAATGAGAGGCTCCCAGAGCTTCCTGAAGGGTGCAGGGTCCCCTGGCTCCTGGCCCCCGTGCATGGTGAAGGGGGAGTTAAGTTTGCCAGAGTCCCTAAGGCTTCCTTTTCCCTTTGGAAGCGCTGGGAGATGTGTGGCAGCCCCGGGAGACGGCAGCGGGGCTGAGGGAATGCAGGTCTCCGGTGGGACGTGAGCTGGGTACCAAACCCCACAGGCTGTGCCCTGCCAGCCCAGAGCCTTCCCTAGCCCTGGCCTTTGAAGGCCTCCAAATAGGTTGAGGTGGTGGCACTAATTCTGTGCCCACATCCTTGTCCCACCGAGCTTTGGCCACGCTCAGGGGCCAGGTCTGGTCACAGCTCTGTACCCTGCCCGGCTCTGGGGATGCTTTTGCTTGGATTCTGCTCCTCACTGCTTGAACCTGGAGCTCAGCATCACTGCAAACCCAGCCTTGGTGCTCAGGAGATGGGGAGCAGTGATTTGGAAGGAGAGTGGGGGAGTGGGAAGTCCCTTTAGCCACATGGCTTGGCATCCCCTGGGAGCAGCAGAAAGTACCTTCATTGGAGCTGTAGTCCTCAGCATCCCCTCTGCACTCCTCAGCATCCCCTCTGTACTCCTCAGCATCCCCTCTGCACTCCTCAGCATCTCCTCAGTGACTCTCATCAAGCCCTCAGCACCCCCTCTGCACCCCTTAGCATCCTCTCATCACCCCTCAGCATCCTCTCTGCACCCCACAGTATCTCTCATCATCCCCTCTTCACTCCTCAGCACCTCTCAGCACCCTTCAGCATCCCCTCAGCACCCCTCAGGACCCTTCAGCATCCCCTCTGCACCCCACATTATATCTCATCATCCCCTCTTCACTCCTCAGCACCTCTCAGCACCCTTCAGCATCCCCTCAGCACCCCTCCGGACCCTTCAGCATCCCCTCTGCACCCCACATTATATCTCATCATCCCCTTTTCACTCCTCAGCATCCCCTCAGCACCCCTCAGCACCCTTCAACATCCCCTCACCCACCCCTCACCCCCATCCTCCCTGCTCCAGCTAACAGAGGGAAGCCCCTTTGGCTCAGCACGCCGGGGAGACGCCGGGGAAGGATTTATCCTGCAGCACGGTTGATGCCGCCGAGCCTCGCTGGGGCGGGAGGTGGGGGTTGTGCCTCTGTTTGTCGCCCTGGCAGCGTCAGCCCGGCCCCAGCAGAAGATGCTGTGCTCTTGCCAGCCGTGTCCCTGGAGACGCGGCGGCCGCACGTGTGCGGCGGGAGGAGCGCTGCCTGCCGGAGAGCTTTCCCCAGGTTTTCCATCCCGGCTTTGTGCTTTTCCCTGTTTCCTTGATGCGCTGCTTTCTAGGAGGGGCGAGGGGAGAATATTTGCTTTCGGGAGTGTCCAGCCTCTTCCTCCTCCTCCTCCTCCCAGCCAGCGCCTGGCTCTGGGGAGAGTGGCGGCGGGAGGAAGGGCGGCGGGGACGGAACAGAGAGCTTTTTGTGGCCCCACAGACGTCTTGGCCAGTTAATTACTGTGACATTTACACTGAGCTGCTCCTGCAGAGCTCTCCAGCGTTTCAGCGACCTTAGTGAGCTGCGTGTGGGGCAAAGGCTTCCCCTTTGTGCCCAGCCCCGCAGGGCAGGACGGGAGACGCTGGCAGCCAGGGCAGGACGGGAGACGCTGGCAGCCAGGGCAGGACTGGAGATGCTGGCGGCCAGGGCAGGGCAGAAGGATTCACAGACTCACGGATTGCATCAGGTTGGGAGGGACCCTGGAAGATCATCTTGTCCAACCCCCCTGCAGTCAGCAGGGACACCTCCAGTCCGGTAAAATGCTGTTCCAGTGTTTTACCACCCTCCTTCTGAAGAATTTCCTCCTGATGTCCAGTCTCAATCTCCTCTCTTCCAGCTCAAAGCCATTGTCCCTCGTCCTGGCACTCCCAGCCCTTGTCAAAAGTCCCTCCCCAGCTCTTCTGGAGCCCCTTCAGGTACTGGAAGGCTGCTCTGAGGTCTCCCTGGAGCCTTCTCTTCTCCAGGCTGAACAGCCCCAACCGTCCCAGCCTGTCCCCACAGGGGATGTGCTCCAGCCCTCTGATCATCTCTGTGACCTCTGGACCTTCTCCAACAGGTCTATGTCCCTCCTGTGTTGGATGTGGCTGGATCTGGGCAGAGTGTAGCTCTTGGGGCTGCTAGACTGAGCCTGGGTGCAGCATCCACTCTCCCCACCCCTCCCCAAACCATGTTTTATGGTGTTGGGCAGGAACAGGACCAAGCCAAGGTTGTGTTGGTGGCACAGGGATGGCTCCTTTTTTGCTGTCAGGAAGGAGCAAGTGTTTTTAGAGCTGGTTCTTTCAAGGCTTGTTGTTAAAAATGACTCAAGAAAGTTAATTCTGGTCCTGGCTGAAGCAGTGCTCAGCCCAGCTGTGGTGGGGCAGTGCAGGGAGCTGGTCCAACGCAGCCATGTCCTGGGCTGCAGCCAGACAGGGAGAGCAGCAGCACAGGGAGGGGATTCTGCCCCTCTGCTCTGCTCTGCTCAGCCCCCACCTGCAGCACTGCCTCCAGTTCTGGGGCCCCCAGCATAAGAAGGGACCTGGAGCTGCTGGAGAGGGTCCAGAGGAGGCCACAAAGGTGATCGGAGGGATGGAAAACCTCCTTTATGGGGACAGGCTGAGAGAGTTGGGGCTGTTCAGCCTGGAGAAGAGAAGGCTCCAGGGACATATTAGAGCAGCATTTCAGTACCTGAAGGGGCTCCAGAAGAGCTGGGGAGGGACTTTGGACAAGTGCTGGGAGTGACAGGATGAGAGGGAATGGACTGAAGCTTGAGGAGGGGAGATTGAGACCGGAGATGAGGAAGAAATTGTTGAGAGTGAGGCTGGGGAGACACTGGCACAGGTTGCCCAGGGAGGCTGTGGATGTCCCCTATTGCATTGTATTCAATCTAAATCTCCCTGGAGGTGCTCAAGGCCAGGCTGGATGAGGCCTTGAGCCACCTGGGCTGGTGGGAGGTGTCCCTGCCCACGGCAGGGGGTTAGAGCTGGATGATATTTAAGGTCCCTTCCAACCCAGCCCCTGCGTTCTGCGGTTCAGAGGTGACCAGCCCTGGGTACCACTGCCTTCCCCACCTTGGGAGCGATGCTCCTGCAACCTTCCAAGCCCTCTTTATCCCCCTTAGCCTCCCAGAACGGTCAATTTCAGCTCCTTCTGGTGCAGCTCAGGACGTTCACTGTGCCCTGGCTGTGTGATGTGTCCCCTGTGCGTGTTTACATCTCCGTGCCCACGATGCAAAGCATCTCCCTCCCTCCGAGCAGCTTGGCCATGGCTCAAATCAACTTTTTTTTTTTTTTTGGTTCAAGATAAAAATAACAGCAGCAACCTCAGGGCTGCTTCTTCTTCCCCAGCTGATGGCAAAACAAAGATTCTTTCAGCAAGGGAGGTGGGCAGGGGGAGGGGTGGTGAAAAACTTCCATGTGGGGGAGCCCCGCCACGTGTCCCCCACCGCCTCAAGCCCACCGCGGGACCTGGCTTGGGCCGGGAGAGGCAGGAGCTGGGGTGAAGGATCTTCTCTCAGACAGCACTGAGCACAACTTGTTGGCAAAACAACTCCTTTGCCAGAAAAAGGATAAAAAATTGCTGTTTTCTAGAGGAGGAGGAGGAGGAGGAGGAGGGGAATGAAGCTATTTCATGAGCTGGCTGAATAACTGCTGTGGTCCCGAGTGTGAGTTTGGCTTCCTTTGGAAGTGATGCTCCAAATATCCAAACTAGAGCAGAGGGCTGTGGGTTGGGTTTTTTTTTTTGGGGGTGGGGGGAAGAGTAGGAGTTCTGTTCCAAAAAGGGCATTTCAAAAGAAGAGATAATCTTGTTTATGTCTCATTTTGTTGCAAGGAAAGCTGTGACTGAACAGCGAGCCTCTGCGTTTTTAACTCTCCTGCCCCGGAGGTCGGCGTTGGCACGGGGCACACAAAGAGCTTTGCTGCCCCGAGTTTGGTGTCAGTCCCCTGATTCCAGCTCATTGAAGGCAAATTTGGCTCATGGGACCATAACAAATCATGCAATTATTTCAACTGGAAGAGTCCTTCATGATCACTGAGTTCAGCCTTCCGCCTCAGACCACCATGGCCGTTAAGCCATGGCCCAAGGTGCCATATCCGCACGCTCCGAGACCACCTCCAGGGACAGGGACTCCACCACCTCCCTCCCTGGGTCCACCAGGCTCCTAACAACTTTTCCAGGTGCTTCTTGTCCCAGGGATGTCTGCTGTGTCCCCACATGCTGCTGGGAAAGCTCTCCATGGCACCCCAGAAGGATTACTCAGAGGGAGATGCAATCATGTGGGTTTTGCCCAGTGCTGGAGGTGGCATCATCCAACCTTGGCTTTTCCTTCTCCCTCGTGCATGGGCAGCACTTGTGCTTGCTCACTGGGAGCTGAGGGTGTGGTGGGAATCTCCTGCCACCAGGATCAGGGTTTTGAAGAGCCAGAGCTGAGTGTCACCAGAGGTGGCACTGGAGATGGCACTTATGGGGGGGGAGCGTGGGGGAGAGGCAGGACCAGCACTTGAAGAGCTCTGAGGCCCTGGCTGTGTCCCAGTGGAAAATCCCAGAGCTGCCAGGTATTTGCTGATGGAATGGGATGGATTTTCTGCAGCTTTAATCCATGCCTGGGAGGCTGCTCAGAGCGGGAGGCTCCCTTTTTAGGAGGTGCTGGGGTGAGGAGGCCACCAAGTCACCGTGACTTCAGGGGTCTTGGCTGGTGTCACCGCTCCCATTCCTGCCTCTTCCTTTGGGACAGGGAGTGCAGAAGGGAATAAATAGATGGAGATGAGAAAAAAATGTCTTTACTGAGGGGAGGTCAGGGGTTGGAACAGGCTGCCCAGGGAGGTGGAGGAGTCACCATCCCTGGGGGTGTTCATAACGTGTGTGGCCATGGCACCTGGGTTTAGTGGCCATGGTGGTGCTGGGTAGCAGGTTGGACTGGATGACCTCAGAGGCCTTTTCCAAATGCAATGATTCTATGGAATCAGCTCTGCCTAGCTCAGTGCACCCCAGGCCAGGCAGGGTGCTTGGGTGCCAGGGGGCTGTGACCTGGAACACGCCCTCTTTGTGATCCCATGGCACTGATGAGCGCTAATTAAGCCCTAATTAGCCACTGGTGGCTGCCAGTCAGTACCCTGCCAGCCTGAATGGCTCATGTCCTGTGTGGTGCTACCATTGCCCCTGTCAGAGGATGATTGCAAACATCTCCTGTGAACCTGGGTGGGATTCTGACATTAATTAGCCTGGAGTTAATTAGGGACTGTGCCAGCCTGTATTTGCTCATGGGGAATTAGAGGCATTAAGTGAGGGCCTTGCCATGGAACAGGCAGTTGAGGCATCGGTGCTGTGAGGAGTGGCTGACAGCCCCTCAGGATGTGCTGCCGTTCAGCCAGACCTGGCCAGGCTGCAGAGCTGGGCAGAGGAACCTCCTGAAGCTCATAGGACCACAGGATTGTAGGGGTTGGAAGGGACCTTCAAAGATCATCAAGTCTAAACCCCTGCCAGAGGAGGACCACAGAATCCAGCACAGATCAGACAGGAACTCATCCAGACAGGGCTGGAAAGGCTCCAGAGAAGGAGACTCCACAACCTCTCTGGGCAGCCTGCTCCAGGGCTCCGTCACCCTCACAGTGAAGAAGTTCCTCCTCATGCTGAGGTGGAACTTCCTGTGCTGCAGTTTCTGTCCATTGCCTCTTGACCTATCATAGGATGCAACTGAGCAGAGCCTGTGCCCTCCCTCCTGCTCCCCAGCCCTCAGATATGTAGAAACATTTATTCCATCCCCTCTCAGCCTTCTCCTCTGCAGCCTACAAAGCCCCAGGGCTCTCAGCCCCTCCTCACAGGGCAGTGCTCCGCTCCCTCAATCATCCTGCTGCTGTCTGCTGGTACCCAGGGGGAAAACAATTCACTCCTGCAGAACTTCTTGGGGTTTTTTCTTTTGGTTAAAACTGGTTCTCTTGACCTGGAAAGCACAGATTTTCCCCACCAAGCCAAACGATAGGGATGGGAGGATTTCCTTGTCACAGCCACCCTTGTGCTTTATTTCATGAAGTGTGGCTGGGTTTGGTCGTTTTGCACGGAGGCAAAGCCAACCCTGAACTGCAGCTGTGCCTTAGGGAAGATTTGTGGGAAATGAAGTCGTTTTTAAATCCCCTTCTTTCACCACCACCTCCCCTTTTCCACCCCATTTCCCCCCTTTTTCCCCCCAAACCCAGAGCACCTGGGCTCTGTTGGAGTCTCCTCCCACCCCAGGTGTAGTCACTTGGCCCTCCCCACCCACTCCCCTATTTAATTCCCCCCAGGAAGGGCAGCAGCCCCAAGCTGAGCCCATCTGGGCTGAGGGTCCTCCTCTCATCACTGGTGAGTGCCCTTGGTGCACACTGGGTGATGGTGGTGGTGACAACAAAGGCCGGGGGCCTGGTGGCCCCCCGGTTGTTAGGGACAACATTGATGACTACTCCAGTATCATCCACGGGTGCTGGCTGGGGCTCCTGGCTGGGGCTGAGCTCCTCTGGGTGGTGTCTTGGCTGGCTGAGGGTCTTGCCCCTGGCTCTGGGATGGGTGCAAGAAATGCAGCAATAAGGTCTCCCTGAAGCCTCCTCTTCAGGCTGACCAGTCCCAACTCCTTCAGCCATCCTCTCAGGAGAAATGCACCAGCCCTCCAGTCGTCATGATGGCCTTCCTCTGGACCTCTTCCAGCAGCTCCAGGTCTCCCCTGCGTTCGGGGCCTGTCGTGGTAGGGCCAAAGAGCCCCAGCACACACCCAGGCAGACACTAAGGTGTCTAGACATGGGCTCCCCTCCTTCCTGCAGAGTGCCAGGGGAAACGTGGGAAGAGGAACAGAGGGACAGGACCATGCACGTCTGGTAAGCAACCCTGTATGTATGGTGAGGGCATGTGTGCTGGCCACAGCCTGGCAGAACCCCTTCCCCTTGGCCAACTATGTGCTGGTTCCAGTGCCCTGTTGGCCCAACAGTCTCAGGCAAGATTCATATACAGGCTGATTTCCAGGTGCCTCTGCCTTGCTCAAGCCTTGCTCAACGCCTGCTCCAGCCTTGCGTGCTTGAACCTGCCTGGACCTTGTCTGGCGTGAAGGTGCCTGGGGTAAAGCCATGAACCTGCACACTGCAAGCCATGAGAGAAGCCATGAGAACAGAATAGAATTAACCAGGTTGCAAAAGACCTTGGAGATCATCAGGTCCAACTTATCACCCAACACCATCTCATCAACTAAACCATGGCACCAAGCTGTGGCCATCCCCAGGTGTCCCTCCCTACATGGGTGTCCTTAAAGCCAGCATGGCTGATGCCCAGAGATGTTTGTGTGGAGATGGGCAGGTGGTCTGCATCCCAGTGGGATCACTGCAGTCCTGCTCCCTCCAGGATGCCTGATCCTGGGTGGGAACAGATCCTGGCTGTGGAGCATCCTGAATGCCTTTGTTACAGTATCGCCAAGGTTGGAAGAGACCTTGAAGATCATCGAGTCCAACCTGAACCTTGTTTTGCATGGTGAGAGCTCTTCAAGCACTCAAGCAGGTGGGAAGGAAGATCTAGGGTCACAGAATCGCAGAACAGTGAAGGTTGGAAGAGATCTTTGAGGTCATCAAGTCCAACTGCCCCACTTGGTGTGGAGGTAGGAAGGAATCCATTGAGCATGGCTTGGCAACTGGATGTGCACATCTGGGCTTGCAGGGATTGCCTCTTAGCCCTGAGCCAGTCCCTGGTGCCTCATCTGTCACAGGGACCTACACACCCCTAGGGACATTTCTCCACCAGTGGCAGCCCACAGCATCAGACACCACACGTGGAGCAGCTGAACCTCCCTGCCTTGGGCTGAGCTCAGCTGGGCTGTCCCTGCTCTCTCCTGCTGAAAAGGGGCTGCAGGGTCAGGAGGGAAGATCTCCATGGGGGTCTCCACCCTTGCAGCAGGAGAGCCTCCTGTGTCAGCATGGAACATCCCCACTGCTCCCCCAGCCTGAGATGTGCTTGTGAAGGGTGACACTTCCCAAAGCCTGGGCTCACTCTGCAGACACCCAGCCTCTATTTCTGGCTGTAGCCTCCCAAAGGAGACCCAGAAATAGCCCAGGAGGGGCACATCCTTTGGGTATTTTTGGTTGAAGCACAGAGAAGGATTAAAAGAAATAATAAAATGGCCTGGCTGGGCAAGAAAAAGGGTTCTGGATACAGCAGCTCAGCTTCAGCCACTCCCTGATCCAAGAGGAAATTGGAGTTACCCAGCTGGAAAGGGAAGGCAGCAGGCAGGAGGTGGCAGGGGCTGAAGCAAGCAGTAACTGTGTCCTGCCTCCCCTCCTACAACAGGAACAAGAGGGTTTTTTTTTTTGGGTTTAAAAAGTGACTTTTTGGCTATAAATGTCTGGGATGACTCCTTGGGATGTTTCCAGCCAGCCCTTGGGCATCTGAGTTCTGTGCTGAGCTCAAAGGGTCAGTGAAGGGACTGGGAAGGAGCAGTCCCCACAGACTGCTCTGCAGAGACTCCAGCAGAAGGTTTGGTACAAAGAACTCGTTCCTGGGTTTGGGGTTTTTTGTTATTACTATTTCCAAGAAGCTTTCTTTAAGCTGCTGGTCTCACCAGCCTGGTGTGAGGCCGAGGGTCTGCCAGGGGCCTTCCCAGCTGCATAGCACCTGGTGGGATGAGAGAAGATCCTGGGAACCCGAAGATCCTGGAATCATAGAATCACGGAATTGTCAGGGCTGGAAGGGACCTCAAGGAGCAGCCAGCTCCAACCCCCTGCCATGGCCAGGGACACCTCACACTGCAGCAGGTTGCTCACAGCCACATCCAGCCTGGCTGCAAACACCTCCAGGCAGGAGGCTTCCACCACCTCCCTGGGCAACCTGTGCCAGTCTCTCACCACCCTCATGGGGAACAACTTCTTCCTAACATCCAATCTCAATCTCCCCATTTCTAGTTTTGCTCCATCCCCCCTCAGTCCTATCACTCCCTGACACCCTCAAAAGTCCCTCCCCAGTTTTCTTGGAGCCCCCTTCAGATACTGGAAGGCCACAATTAGGTCTCCTCGGAGCCTTCTCTTCTCCAGACTGAACAACCCCAACTCCCTCAGTCTGTCCTCACAGCAGAGCAGCTCCAGCCCTCTGCTCATCCTCGTGGCCCTTCTCTGGACACCTTCCAACACCTCCAGATCCTTCCTGGCACAGAGGCTCCAGAACTGGACACAGTGCTCCAGCTGTGGTCTCAGCAGAGGTTGAGAATCCCCTCCCTGGCCCTGCCACACTCCTCTTGCTGCAGCCCAGGATGTGATTTGTTTCTGGGCTGCAAGTGCTTACTGCTGGTTCATGTTGAGCTTCTCATCCACCCCTTCTGCCCCATCTCCAAACTCCTCACAGGCTCTCACCAGGTCTAGCACAAGCTAAGGCTGTGTCTGCAGGTGGGTAACTCCTCCAGTACCTGGTGCTGGAGCCCCTGGATGAGAAACATCACTGCATCCATGCTGGGCAGCCTCATGCCACCAGTAACACCACTGCTCAGGGAGTGATGGTTTCAGACTAAGAGGGAGATATTAGGAAGAGGTTCTTGAGAGTGAGGAGGGGGAGACGCTGGCACAGGTTGCCCAGGAAGGCTGCGGATGTCCCCTCCCTGGAGGTGTTCAAGGCCAGGCTGGATGAGGCCCTGAGCAACCTGGGCTGGTGGAAGGTGTCCCTGCCTAGGGCAGGGAGTTGGAACTGGATGAGCTTTAAGGTCCTTTCCAACCCAACCCATTCTGTGAGTCTGTGATTCTATAATTTAAACTGGATAAAAGGAAGGAAAATGTTTTTCCCTTGAGGGTGGTGAGACCCTGGCCCATGTTGCCCAGAGAGGTGGGAGAGGTCCCATCCCTGCAACTATTCTGGGTGAAGCTGTTTGGGGTTCTGAGCAACCTGCTCTGGTTGCAGATGTCCCTGCTGAGTGCAGGGGGTTGGTCTGGGTGAGCTTTAAAGGTCCCTTCCCACCCAAATCAGTCTGTGGCTCTAGTGAGAGGGCAGGGAGCAGTTGGTTTCCATGAGGCAGGATTGGGGTGCAAAGCCCCCCACACACATCCCGTGCAGCCCACATCTCATCCCTTTGCATCCAGCTCAGGAAATGGCTGCTGCCTGCCGGCAGCTGGGCCTCCCCTCCCCATCCCTCTCCTCCCTTGGTCTCCCTCCTTGCAGCCGGAGGTTTCGCTGCCGGGCTGTGCCAGCGCCGGGCTGTGAGGAGCGGGAGCTGCCCTCGGCGGGGCTGTGCCAGCCCTCCCCAGCTCAGCCTCTCAGAGGAGCAGGGCTGGAAGCCCAGGGTCGGGCAGAAGGGAACGCTTCTTCCCTCTTGCTCCACTTTGGATGCTCAGAGCAGCCGAGGGGCCGTGCTGGGGGAATTTCCCAGCCCCTGGGAATGCTCTTGGCGAAATGAATTGGACTGGGAGCTGCAGACCAGCGGCCGGACCGTTCCTGAGCCTCTCAGCTTTGTGGTCATTCTTTTTGCTCTAGATTTGGACTCAGACCTCTAAAACTCTCCCCTAAACCTCCTGACCACATCCCACACCCTCTCCCCCATGAGGCTGGAGGGGGCTGGTAGTTTTGGGACCAATCCTGGCTGCCAGGCAGGACGCTCAGCCCGGCGCCCGCTCCCCTGCAGCGGGCACGGGCTGGATCCTGCCTCTCCCGGTGCAATTCCAGCTGCTCCCAGCGAGCTCCGTCGGAGTTTGCCTCCAGCTATAAATATCTCAGCAAGCAGCATAGCCCCCAAAGGGTTTGGGCTCTATTTATAGTTTCCTGCAGCAGAAAGACATCTTGCACGGGGGCCGGGCGGTGGGATCTCCTTCTAGGAACGGAGGGAAGCAGAGGACACGAGGCGGGGGGGGGGGGGAAGGGGATGATGATGACTTTCCATGTGGATCCAAGGCTTGATCCTCTCCCCGTGGCCAGTGTCCTGCTCCTTTTGCACCCTGGCAGCAGCCGGCTGCTCCCTCCAGCCCTCGCTTACAGCGAGCGGCAGCAGAGGTTGCTGTGCCTGGGCGCGGAGGAAAGGGACATGAAACATTTATAGCCCTTGCAACTCGTCAAGGAAATGTCTGTCTGGCTTAAAATAGCAAAAGCAATTAGAGGGGTGGGAGAACAAAATTACATCCCCCAACAGCGTGGTTTGTGTCCAGCTCTTTTCCAAGTGCTTCCCCTCCCCAGCTGGGGGTACAGGCTCCCCGCCTCCCCTCTCGGAGGCTCTGGAGGCCAGGACAAGGTCTAAACCCCCTCCCACAAGCAGGAGAACCAAACTGGTTCTGAAACCTCAGTCCTGTGGCTCTCCCAAGCGTGGTCAAATCTCAGCCTTGACTTCAAGTGAAAAGGCACCAAGAAGTTAATTGGATTCCTTCTTCTTTCTGCTGCTTGCAGCAGGGTCAGGGCCTCCTGCGTGTCTCTGGATGTTGTTAATTAGGGAAGCCCCAAGGCTGAACTTCCCCAGTGCCTTGGCCAGCTCTGGTGGGATCTGTCCTGTGTGAAGGGTTCCTTCCCCTCCCCAGGCTGCAGCAGGGGTGAGGATGGGGCAGGGAATGTGGGGAACCAGGAGCTCCTGGAGGAAATGGGCCAAATCCTGTGGCTTTGTTTGACCCAGGGTCTGCCGAGGAAAAACATCCCCAGTTCTCCAGCAGGGAACAAGGGCTCGGGGGTCCTGTTTGTTTGCTCAGGATTTGCACTTCCCTGCCTAGAAATCAATGCTTTGGTGGATTTTCATCACTTTTACTTCCCTTCTGCAAGAAATTGAACCTGGCTGCGTCTCTGAAGCAGGAAGCTGAAGGTTCAGTGTCCACCCATGGATGTGGTCTGAGCCTGGGCACAGCTGGACCCTGCTGCAGCGTTGGGCATCGTGGCATTTTGCATTCCCAAAGGTGTTGGGGACCAGGGATTGTCCTGGCAGAGAGCTCTGAGGGTTTGCATACCCCAGCTGGGTGGCTCCAGGACAGAGTGCTTGACACAGTACAGCTTGAACCTTGCTGGCTGAAAAAGAGGAAAGGAAAATCCCAGGAGGGGAAATCCGAGGAGGAAGAGGAGGTCTGGGTGAAACAACCAGAAGGGTGTAGGGTGGGCACTGCCCAGGGCTGGCAGCAGCTCCTGCCTGCAGCGGGAGGGAAGGGGACCCAGAGAACCACATTTTGTTGAAGTGTTGGAAAGTGTTTCCTGGAGGTAAAAAAAGCCTCAACCCAACCCAGAACCTGTTGTGAAGACAAGCTGGGCTGCTGTGACTTGAAAACAAAGGGCTGGTTGGTGATTCAGGCTAGCACATGGCTTGGCTTTGGTCTGTTTGCTTTTGCTGTGCCTTTCCTGTGCGATCACCCCCTGAAACCCACAGAAAGCTCACCCTGGTTTCTGAAACCAGAATTCTGGGTCCATTTCCTTCCCTCACTGGGCTGTGAGAGCTTCTCAAGTTCCCATTTGGAAGTTTTTCCTGCTGACTACAGCGATGGAAGCACAAGGCAAATCCCTCTCCTCGTGGAGCTGAGGCTGTGAGGTGCCTGGTGGGAGATGGTGGCTGCATGGAGAAGTTCTTCCTTGCTCAGTGCAGAAGCCAGAAACATCTCCCCCAGGGGAACAAGATGGGCATGGGGGGAAACAAGCTAGAGAGCATCCCAGTGCCCTGGGAGGATGTTCCCCTGGGATGGAGTTTTCCCTGTTTTCATTTTTCCTGGTCTGGTGGCTGTTGGGTTGGAGGTGAGAAGAGTGGCAAGGAGATGGTGAGGCTGGATCCTGGGTGTGGCTGGGTGGTTGACTGGGGATGCTGGTAGCCATCCCTGTGCAGGGATGCTGGTACCTGGCCATGTGTGAGGATGCTGGTACCTGGCCCTGTGTGGGGATGCTGGTAACCATCCTGACATGATCAGCAATGTGCCCTTGTGGCCAAGAAAGCCAATGGGATCCTGGGGTGCTTTAAGAGGGTGTCCAGCAGATCAAGGGAGGTTCTCCTCACACTCTACTCTGCCATACTGAGACCTCACCTGGAATATTGCATCCAGTTGTGGGCTCCCCAGTTCAAGAGGGACAGGGATCTGCTGGAGAGAGTCCAATGGAGAGCTACCAGGATGCTGAAGGGACTGCAGCACTGCCTGGTGAGGAGAGGCTGAGAGCCCTGGGGCTCTATAGTCAGGAGAAGAGAAGACTGAGAGGGGATTTAATAAATGTCTATAAATATGAGGGCTGGGGGTCAGGAGGGAGAGGACAGGCTCTGCTCAGTTGTACCCTGAGATAGGACAAGGGGCAATGGATATAAACTCTAGCACAGGAGGTTCCAGCTCAACATGAGGAGGAACTTCTGCACTGTGAGGGTCACAGGGCACTGGAACAGGCTGCCCAGAGAGGTTGTGGAGTCTTCTTTGGAGACTTTCAAGCCCCTTCTGGATGTGTTCCTGTGTGACCTGTGCTGGATTCTGTGGTCCTGCTCTGGCAGGATGATCTTTGAAGGTTCCTTCCAACCCCTAACATTCTGGGATCCTGTGATCCTATGGGGGTGCTGGTACATTTGATGGTCCCCCCAGGGATGCTGGTCCATTTGACAGTTATGCCATGGAGCTGCTGGTACCTGTGCCCCCTCAGGGGTGCTGGTTCATTTGGCACTGCACTGACCACCCACCCTCTGAGATTTCTCTTCTCTCTTGCCCTGTGATCCCTCCCTGGCCCAGCAGAACGTTTCTCTCTCCTTTGGTCTCTTGCCCTCCTGCTTTCAGCCGTTGGGCACTAAAGCAACCACCTCTGGATGGAAGAAAGAAGCCTCAGATGCAGTGAGCCCTCCTCCTCTTGCTCCTGGTGTTTGTTCCTCACCTGCTTCCAGGGACTGCAGCCGAGACCTGGCTGAGCTCCTTTTCATTTCCTCTCTACAATAAGCAGTTTTTCTTCAGCAGCAGAGACTGGGAGCCCTGAATAGCTCTGAACAAATAACACAAAACCTGGCAGGAAGGCGTATCTCCACCAGAAGGCTCGAGCTGCTCTTTGAAGCTGTGCTACTGTAGAAAGGGGGAGCAGAAAGCTCCTTCCTGACCAGATAGCTGCTGAGAGGAAACAGGAGGGTGTGAAACAAATATCAGCCTTTCTCCCCTTGAGGACTTTCTCAGTGCTGGCCCCAATTCAGACCTGCAGGTGAACGCTGCTGAAATGCCTGGGAGTGGGAAGATGCTCAGCAGTGGTGGATTATGTGGTGGGGTTGTGGGGTTTGGGTGGGTTCCCCCCACCCCCGTTTCCTTAATGGGAAAAGCTGTGTTTGTAGAGCAGCCAATGGGTTTCTGGGGCTCCTTGACGGAAGGAGCATCCCAGAGGCACCAGGAGAAGCTGCTTGCTGCATGCTCAGTGTTGCAAAAAAAGGCTTAGCAAATTAAAAATAGAGTGGGGAGGCTGAGTGGGGGCTCCAGGCCATGTGCTCAGCCTCGCCAAGAGCCTGCTGCTGGCGGGCTCTGGAGTGGCAGCAAGGAGCGGGAGAGGGGCAGGAGCTGAGTCCCCACAGCTCAGGATCCAGCTCCTGAGCTTGCTCTGAGCTCCAGAGTGAGTCACAGTGAGGGTGTGAGTAAACCTGAGGGATGTCCCTTCACAGCACCCCAGAATGGGTTGGTTGGAAGGGACCTCAAAGGTCATCCAGTTCCACCCCTCCCTCCCCACTGCCATGGGCAGGGACACAGCCTCTGAGGAGGGGCTGAGGGAGCTGGGGGTGTTTAGCCTGGAGAAGAGGAGGCTCAGAGGAAAGGTGGTTGTGGCCAGAAAGGGGTTGGTCTCTTCTCTCTAGCAACCAGCACCAGAACAAGAGGACACAGTCTCAAGCTGTGCCAGGGGAAGTTTAGGCTGGAGGTGAGGAGAAAGTTCTTCCCAGAGAGAGTAATTGGCCACTGGAATGTGCTGCCCAGGGAGGTGGTGGAGTCACCATCCCTGGAGGTGTTCAAGAGGGGATTGGACGTGGCACTTGGTGCCATGGTTTAGTCATGGGGTCTGTGGTGACAGGTTGGACTTGATGATCTTCCAGGTCTCTTCCAACCTTTGTGATACTGTGAAAATTCCCACCAGCCCAGGTTGCTCAAGGCCTCATCCAGCCTGGCCTTGAACACCTCCAGGGAGAGGCATCCAGAACCTCCCTGGGCAACCTGTTCCAGTGCCTAACCACCCTCACTGTGCAGAATTCCTTCCTCATCTCCAGTCTCAATCTCCTCTCTTCTAGCTCAAAGCCTTTGCCTCTCATCCTGTCACTCCTAGCCCTCGTCCAAAGTCCCTCCCCAGCTCTCCTGGAGCCCCTTCAGGTACTGGAAGGCTGCTCTAAGGTCTTCCTGGAGCCTTCTCCACGCTGAGCAGCCCTCACTCCCCATGCCCGGTTCCGGCAGTGCTTTGGAGGCAGCGGCAGCCCTGGCGTCCCCTGGGGGCTGCCGTTCTGGGTGTGAGAAGCTGAGGATGCATCAGGAGCAGGACTCCCATCCTAGTTCTGCCCTTCATGAGGGGATGAAGGTGGGTGGGCCGCTCTGAGGGGGGCGAACTGAGCCCATCACAGCCTCCAAACTTGCCCACATCCCAGCCGGGCAGAGGGAAAGTAGGTCGTGGCCGTGCTGGCGTGGCAGCTCCGTCCTACATATGTAAATGGGAGCTATTTGTGGCCGCCGGCACGGCCGGGGCTCCGGAGCCTCTCAGCGATACCTCGCTGCCTGTCCCCCTCTGTGGGGCCCTCGGGGGGATCCTGTTTCCACACAACGGTGGATGCTTTTGGGGGTGCAGCTTGGGGAGGAAGTTTTGAGATTGCTTCTAGTCCAAGTGGGTGGGGAAAGAGAGATCAAATCTGTTCCTCCTGCTCCTGGCACGGGTGCTGAGCTCTCTGCCTTCACCCCTGCCTCCATCCCTGCTTGCACCCTTACCTCCACCTCTGCCTCCATCCTCGCCTGCATCCCTGCTTCCACCCCTGCCTTCGTTCTGCTTCCACCCCTGCTTCCATCCCTGCCACCACCCCTGTTTCCATCCTGCTTCCATCCTGCCTCCCTCCATCCTTGCCTGCCTCCCTGCCTGCCTCCCTGCCTGCCTCCCTGCCTCCCTCCCTGCCTCCCTCCCTGCCTCCCTCCCTGCCTCCCTCCCTGCCTCCCTCCCTGCCTCCCTCCCTGCCTCCCTCCCTGCCTCCATCCCTGCCTCCATCCCTGCCTCCATCCCCTTTTCCATCCCATCCTGCACTGGGCACTTCTGGGGGTCCCACTCCAGCTCCCTTCTTCCCAGCATCTTGTGATGCTCTAATTCCTCCTAGGGCAGCAAAGTCTCTCTAGAGCTGTGTTTGCAAAAGGTGAAGCTCATCCAGGGGGATTCAGGGCATCTGTCTCCTCTCTCCATGCCCATCGAGGCGCTGGCTCTCCTTCCAGTGCTTCAGTGTGGAGAAGAGGAGGCTGAGGGAGACCTCAATGCTCTCTGCAACTCCCTGAAAGGAGGCTGGAGTGAGGTGGGGGTTGGGCTCTTCTCCCGAGTATCAGGTGACAGAAGAGGAGGAAATGGCCTGAAATTGTGCCAGGGGAGGCTTAGGCTGGAGGTGAAGAAAACTTTTTTTGCTGCAAGAGTGATCAGGGGTTGGCACAGGGTGCCCAGGGAGGTGGTGGAGTCCCCAGCCCTGGAGGTGTTCCAGAAACCTGTGTCCATGGCACCTGGGGACAGGGTTTAGTGGCCCTGGTGGTGCTGGGTTGCTGGTTGGACTGGCTGACCTTAGAGGGCTTTTCCAAGCCAAACAATTCCATGATTCCCCTTTCCTGGATTACTTCAGCTGATCTCCAGGCTGCTGGAGCCCCTCTGGAAGCTGCAGCACATTCAGGTCTGGCAAGCGCAGCATCTTCTGCACATCCATTAGCATCTCCATGACAACCCCACGGAAGGTGGGCACAAACTCCTTCCCCTTGACTCCAGGCACGCTTGCAGCCCCACCCCCACCCCCTCCAGCTTGGGCTGGCAGTCAGCAAAGCCCCGCCCTTGATTGATTAAGTAATGAATCGATCCTCATGAAACGCCCCGAAGAAAAGAGCTCCCTGGGAAAAGGGGCTCCCCCATTTTGGCACCAGTGCTTTGGGGGGATGGTCCTGCAGTTGGGGAGGGGGAGGGGGGAGGGGGGTGTGTGTGTCTTAATCTCCAGCTGCATGCAGGAAGGCTGGAAAAATAGTCCTGCTTAATCATTATTAGGAGGTTCATTAGCTGTGGCTCCGCACAGGAATGGATGGGGAGGAGCCACAGGGCTCCAGGAGCTGAAGTGGGAGAGGTTTGGGAGCGGATAGGTGACGGTTCCCACGGTGCCACGACAGGGACAGCTTCTCTCCTTCCCAGGGCAGCTAAATGTGGCAGGAACACAGCACCCCTGTGACCTCCCTGGGCTCGAGGGCATTTACTTGGATGGAACCCAGGAGGGTCTGCCTCAACATGAGGGAAAGCTGCTTTGTGGCAAGGGTGCTGGAGCCCTGGAGCAGGCTGCTCAGGGAGGTTGTGGACACTCCTTCTCTGCAGACTTTCAACACCCATCTGGATGAGTTCCTGCGTGACCTGCCCTGGGTGACCCTCCTTTGGCAAGGGGGTTGGGCTGGATTATCTCCAGCCCCCACCGTGCTGTGATTTGCTGCCACCTCCACTCGCTCCACAGGGGTTCCCCATGAAAGGAGGTGACACGGTGGTGGCCTTTTGCCCATGGAAGGACACGACAGTGGCCTTGGACCAGGGGATTTCAGCCTCCTGAGTCACCCTGACTGCTCTGGGGGGAAGGACATCACATGCCCAAAAGCAGAAGAGGCTCTCAGCCCGGCTCGTGCTCCCTGGGCTGTGTCCCCACGTCCCCAGCTAACTGTGCTGAGCTCATCCTGTGTCTGCTGGTCCTGGGGAGGGCTGAGCGCCTGCTGCTCCCCATCGGAAACCTCAGGGGAGAGAGCCGGGAGGCGCGGTGTGCCTGGCTGCCCTGCCCCGCCTCTGCCAGCGGGGGATCTTTCTTGGCATGGGGGCGTTCCCAGCCGAAACTTTTCCTTCCCCCAACAGCCACCAGATCGTTTTCTTCTTCCCACAACACAATTAAGCATTGTCCTCCCTGTTCCCTGAAAGCAAAGGAGGGGATATGAGCTAAAAGACAGCCGTCGGGGGCCTGATGGCTGCTGGTTCCTCCGCCCAGCGTTGAAGGAGCCAGGATGTGGTTTCCCGGAACAGCCCAAAGCCTTTTGCCTGCTGCAGGGAAGGGTTTTGCCTTGGGAGAGGAGGGGAGACTGAGACCTTAGTGCAGCCTTCCAGTACCCGAAAGGGCTCCAGGAGAGCTGGGGAGGGACTTGTGACAAGGGCTAGGAGTGACAGGATGAGGGACAATGGCTTTGGGCTGGGAGAGGGGAGATTGAGAGTGGAGAGGAGGAAGAAATTCTTTAGAGTGGGGTTGGGGAGACACTGGCACAGGTTGCCCAGGGAGGCTGTGGCTGCCTCCTCCCTGGAGGTGTTGAAGGCCAGGCTGGATGGGACCGTGAGCAACCTGGGCTGGCGGGAGGTGTCCCTGCCCAAGGCAGGGGGTTGGCACTGGATGAGCTTTGAGGTCCCTTCCAACCCAACCCCTTCTGCGCTCCTGTGCTCTGCTCTGGGTCGTGGGGATCAGAGCCAGGCTGGAGCAGCTGCCTGCATCTCGGCGCTAGGACCGGGCTGCTGTGGAACGTGGGTGGGAGGGTTGGGGCTGTGCTTGGCTGCCTTCTCCAAAGGGTAATTGCTCTTTTCCTTGCCTTTTCATTGTGCAGCAAAGGGCTGTTATCTAAGCAAGCAGGGAGCAGCAGTCTGGCAGCGCTGGGGCTTGGCTGGAGGCGCCGTTTCAGCCCACCCCATTGAACTGAGCCTTCAGGTCAGAGGCTTGGAGGACAAACCCCTCAGTGTTCGTTTTGCTGTGGGGCTGCAGAGAGCCAGCCCAGAGAGGGAGCTGGAGGTGGCCTGGATGGCTTAGGAAGGTGTAAAGAGGCTCCCTGGGAGCCTTTGAAGCCCAAATGCTGTTTGTGCAGAGCTCATCTGGGTGCACACAGAACATCCTGAAGGGTAGTGGGTGTGAAGGCCACAAGCAGCATCCCTGTGCCCTGCTGGTGGGAGTGGAGACTCCAACCAGGATTGTGATGCTGGGCAGTCTACTGTGGGTGCCCTGCTTTAGCAGGGGTTGGACTGGGTGACCCCCACAGGTCCCTTCCAAGCCCCAGCATACTGGGATGCTCCTGTCAAGGATGTTTATGTGCTCTCTGGCATCAGGGAGAGCATCTCCCACTCTTTCCTTCACCCACCTAACTCTCCACAGCACCCACCACTCAACCCTGCACATCCTGTAACACCACCTTCCCCCTCCCTGTGTTCCCAGTGACAGCACAGGACACAAAGGTACCCCAAAACCTCCTTTATTCCCAACTGGCATGCTCATGGCAGCATCACCAGGGAGCCAGCAGAGATGGGGAGCTGCCACCAGCCCATCCTTGGAGCCCATCTGCTGCGTCCCAGTGCTGGCCACCATTTGCCAAGTGGCCATGAGTCACCCACAGCCTGTCCCCACGCTGGCTGTTTCTCCACCCCTCACTTCAGGCTCTGTGTCACACAGCTCCTGCCACAGCTTTCCCTTTCCTTTCCCCCTTAATTAATGGACACCACCCAGGTATGGAAGCAGAGAGCTGCTGACCTGCATTCTGCATGCTCTGCATTGTCACTGGGAGCTGGAGCTCAGAGCCTGCGCTCCCCAGAGCACTAAAAACCTTTCCTGGCCATAATTAGGGAGAGAAACCTGAGAAGCTTTGTAAGCCACGGTGAGAAATGCAGCAGGAGGGGAGCCAAGCCTGGGCCCACTGCTGCCCACCCATCTCCAGCAGCTCCCATCTCTGCTGAGCCATCCCCAGGTGCACACCCGGTGGGGTAAGCCTTGGCTGCTGGGTTGTGAGCCTTAGAAAGTCATCAAGGAGGTTATTGGAGGGGAGGAGGTTATTCCTGGGGAGGAACAGCCCCCTGCACCACTACAGATCAGGGGGTAGCCTACTGGAAAGCATATCCCTGGAGAAGGACCTTGGAGTCCTGGTGGACAATAAAGTATCCATGGAACAGAAATGTGCCCTTGAGGCCAAGAAGGCAAATGGTCTCCTGGGTCAAGGGAGGTTCTCCTCTCCCTCTACTCTGCCCAGTGAGGCCACATCTGGAGTGCTGGGTCCTGCTCTGGGCTCCCCAGTTCAAGAAGGACAGGGAATGACTGGAGTGAGTCCAGTGGAGTCTGTGAAGGTGCTGAGGGGCCTGGAGCATCTCTGTGAGGAGCAAAGGCTGAGAGCCCTGGGGGTGTTGAGCCTGGAGAAGAGCAGCCCCAGAGGGGATCTGAGCAATGCTCAGCAAGAGATAGAGGGTGAGGGGCAAGAGGCTGGGGTCAGACTCCTGTCAGTGGTGTTCAGTGACAGGACAAGGGGCAGTGGGCACAGACTGGAACCCAGGAGGTTCCATCTGAACAGGAGAAACTTCTTTGGTGTGAGGGTGCTGGAAGCCTGGAGCAGGCTGCCCAGAGAGGTTGTGGAGTCTCCTTCTCTGGAGAGCTTCCAAGCCCCCTGGGCATTGTGCTCCTGGGCAAGCTCCTGTGGGTGCCCCTGGTTTAGCAGGGGGCTTGGTCTGGATGCTCTCCAGAGGTCCATTCCAACCCCCACCTTGCTGGGGTTCTATGAAGGCAGAAGGTTTTACACAGCTCCTTTGCACTCAGAGGCTGACTTCCTTTCAAAGGCCAAGGGATGTGTGGCCAGAGCCTGCCGTCAGCTCAGCTCCCTGGGTATGGGGGAGACACACACCAGGCATGTGCAGCCAGCACTGAAAGCACTCCTGGGGCAGTGAGGTGGGGGTGCTGGGGCTGGTTTTGGTGGGGATGTTTCCCTTAGCTCTCCTGTTACATCCCTGCAGAGGGAGGGGATTAACCCTGCCAAGAGCTGTCAGATTGCCCCAGCCTGCAGCCTGTCCCCCTGCTGCCCAGGCTTCTCTACTGTCCCGTGAGTTGGGACCTTTCTACCCTCTGCAGATTTTCTGCTCCACAAGCTCTCTGCCCAGAGGTCCAAGACCCCTCCTCATCCACACCAGGCAAGATTAGGCTCCCTTGAGCCATCTGGTCCCTGCAGGACCAGACCCTGGCTCAGTTCCTTGGAAGCCCTGAGCTGATCTCTTCAGCCCCAGACTCACGGTGGGGACCCTTCCTGCAGCATGCATCCTGGGGACACCCCGGTGAGGGCTCACCCCCTGCACCCTGGTGTGGAGGAAGCATCTTGTCTGGAGGTGGCAGGGATGGATGCCACCTTTGGGGGCTGAGTTTGGAGCCGGGCACAGACATGCTCATGGATATTGAGAGGGGAAAGACCCTGTGGGCATCTCCCACCTGCGCTTAGAATCACAGAATCAGAGAATCACTCTGGTTGGAAAAGCTCCTTCAGATCATTCAGTCCAACCATTCCCTGACACCACCAAGTCTGGTGCTGAAGCAGGGCCCTCAGCACCACATCTCTGCAATGTTTAAACACCTCCAGGGTTGGGGACTCCACCACCTCCCTGGGCAGCCTGTGCCAGTCCCTGACCACACTTGCAGCAAAGAAAGTTTTCCTCGTCTCCAACCTAAGCCTCTCCTGGCACAATTTCAGGCCATTTCCTCCTCTTCTGTCACCTGATACTCGGGAGAAGAGCCCAACCCCCAGCTCACTGCAGCTTCCTTCCAGGGAGCTGTGGAGAGCAATGAGGTCTCCCCTCAGCCTCCTCTTCTCCAGCCTGAACACCCCCAGCCCCTCAGCTGCTCCTCCCCAGCCCTGTTCTCCAGACCCTTCTCTGGGCATCCCTTCAATGTCCTCCTTGGAGCGAGGAGCCCAAAACTGAACCCAGAATTTGAGGTGTAGCCTCCCCAGTGCCCAGCCCAGGGGCACAATCCCTGCCCTGCTCCTGCTGCCCACACTGCTGCTGAAAGAGGCCAGGAAAAGGCAGCTTAGGGAAGCTCCACCTGTGGCTGGGACCAGGCTGGGGAATCAGGGTGTTGACCTCATGCTCGACAGGCAGCCCTGGGCAGGATGCTTTGAACCGGGGACGCCTCCCAGGTGGCTGCTTGGCTCCTGCCTTGCTCAGCTCGCTGCCCCCTCCCCGTGTTTAAGCAGTGGCTGTAATTCCCTCTGATCCTCTGTGCCACCTCCTGCACCTGGCAGCTGGCAGCACACCGGAGGGTCACCGCGGGCGGCACCGGCGCCACCGCAATCAGCTTAAGGAGGATAAAGCTGCAGGGCCAGGAGGGAGGAAGGGAGGAGGGGGGGGCTTGAAGGGGGGAAATGAGGCGTGGGGGGGTCTTGCCATTAGGGGTTGGGGGCTTCTGAGTGACAGTGGTATCACCCCTGGGTGGCTCTGGGCTGGATGGCAGGCTTTGCCCGCTCAGGACAGGCCTAGCTCGGATGGGGACGTAGGGTCAGAGAATGGCCAGGGTTGGAAGGGACCTCAAGGATCAGCCAGCTCCAAACCCCCTGCCATGGGCAGGGACACCTCACACTACAGCAGGTTGCTCACAGCCACATCCAGCCTGGCTGCAAACACCTCCAGGGATGAGGCTTCCACCACCTCCCTGGGCAAGGGACATGGGACAGTGGCTCCCAACTGGGATGGCTCCCTGGGGCAAGACAGCTGCAGCCTGGCTGTGGGGTCCCTCCCAGCCCTTTTGCTCTGATTAGCCCAGCCAGGGAGGATGTCCAGGAAACATCCCTTGGTGCTCACACTTGAGCCAGCAGTGTGCGCAGCTGGCCACGTCACCAGCATCCTGGCCCGGATCAGTAATGGTGTGGTCAGCAGAGATCATGCCCCTGTACTGGGCAGTGGGGAGGCAAAAGCATCCTGCCCAGGGCTACCTGTTGAGCATGAGACCTCCTAATTCCCCATCCTAGTCCCAGCCACAGGTGGAGCTTCCCTAAGCTGGCTTTTCCTGGCCTCTTTCACCAACAGTGCAGCCAGCAGCAGCAGGGCAGGGATTGTGAGACTACACCTCAAATTCTGGGTTCAGTTTTGGGCTCCTCACTCCAAGGAGGACATTGAGGGGATGGAGCAGGTCCAGAGTAGGGCAACAAAGCTGGGGAAGGGTCTGGAGAACAGGGCTGGGGAGGAGCAGCTGAGGGGCTGGGGGTGTTTGGGGAAGAGGAGGCTGAAGGGAGACCTCATTGCTCTCTACAGCTCCCTGGAAGGAGGCTGCAGTGAGGTGGGGGTTGGGCTCTTCTCCCGAGTATCAGGTGACAGAAGAGGAGGAAATGGCCTGAAATTGTGCCAGGGGAGGCTTAGGTTGGAGATGAGGAAAACTTTCTTTGCTGGAAGTGTGGTCAGGGACTGGCACAGGCTGCCCAGGGAGGTGGTGGAGTCCCCAGCCCTGGAGGTGCTCAAGAGAGGTGTGGCCATGGCACCTGGGGACAGGGTTTAGTGGCCATGGTGGTGCTGGGTTGATGATTGGACTGGTTGATCTCAGAGGCCTTCTCTAACCCTGCTCCTGTCTCTGCAGCACCTTGGTGCTGTGCTGTGCCTCCGCCCTGAGCCTTGGGCACGGCTTTGGGCAGAGCTGGCTTCGGCAGAGCCCAGTGGGGCAAGCTCCGCCTCACCCCCTGCGAAGGGCGGAAATGGGCACTTCTGTGCAGCCTGCACGGGGAGCATCCTCTGCAGCACCCCTGCAGCAGCTGCCAAAGGAACCTGGGTGTCAGCCCTTGGGGTTGGGCCAAGCTCCACGCTCACCTTGGGCTAGGTGGGATTTTGGGGCTGGGGCCAGTGGAATCATCACTGCTTCACCAGCATTCCCACTCCCAGGCTGGGATGTGACCCCAAATCCTCAGCTTGGGGCTGCATAATCATAGAATCATAGAACCACAGAATCAAGCAGGTTGGAAAAGACCTAACACCTCCTGCCAACTAAACCATGGCTCCAAGGGCCACAGCCAATCCCTCACTGAACACCTCCAGGGGTGGGGACTCCACCACCTCCCTGGGCAGCACATTCCAAAGGCCAATTACTCTTTCTGGGAAGAACTTTCTCCTCACCTCCAACCTAAACTTCCCCTGGTGCAGCTTGAGACTGTGTCCTCTTGTTCTGATGCTGGTTGCCTGGGAGAAGAGACCAACCCCCTCCTGGTTGCAGCCTCCCTTCAGGCAGATGTAGACAGCAATAAGGTCTCCTCTGAGCCTCTTCTTCTCCAGGCTGTCTTTGAGACAGCTGGGGGTGAGTGTAGAGGACACCCTGCTTCTCCTCCTGGCTGAGGTATGTGTGTCCTCCCCATCCTGAGCTTGATGCACCCTGCTGAAACCTTGGCCCTGGGGATGCCACAGGAGTAGAGTCCCAGAGGTTAATGACAGGAGGTGCTAAAAATAGCACTTTTTATCTACAGCCCTGTCCTTGTGCCTGCTGGGAAGCAGGCAGGAGAAAAGGCAGAAGTGGAGCTGGGATGAGGCTGAGGTCCAGGCTGCTGGGTGCAGTGTGGAGGCTGGGATGAGGCTGAGGTCCAGGCTGCTGGGTGCAGTGTGGAGGTTGGGGTGCTCCTTGGAGTGCTTTTTTGGGATGCTCTTTGGGCTGAGCTTTGGGATACTCTTTGGGATAAGCTTTGAGCTCTTCTTTGGGATATTCTTGGAGGTGCTTTTGGGGTGGTCTTGGAGGTGCTCTTGGAGGTGGTTTTTGGGGGTGGTTTTTGGGGTGCCCTTTGGGGTAAGGTTTGGGCTGCTCTATGGGGTGAGTTTTGGGCTGCTCTTCGAGGTGTTTTCCAGGGTGCTCTTTGGGATGCTCCTTGGGGTGCTGATGTCGGTGGCTGTAGGGAAGAACAAGGCTGGTTGTGGTGAAGCTGGTGGAGAGGTGACTTAGAGCCGTGCTGGGGGTGACTCGGTTTCTCCAGGGGTGAGAAGGGGGTGGAGGAGGTTTTCTGAGCTGCCTGGAGTCTGCCAGCAGGTTATGAATTCCTGGGGGTGAAAAAAGTGCCCCTGTGGTGAGAAGAGGATTGCTCACCCACCAGAGCACTGCCATGGATGTCACTCTCTTCTGCCACCACACCTCCTCCTCCTCGGTGTAAGTTCAGCCTTTGGGTGAATCCTGCCCTTCATGACCCCATCAAATGAAAAACAAGCCATCCAGAGCAAAGGCAGGAGGTTTGCTGCTGCCCTCCCCCCTCCTGGCACGGGCAATCTGCTGGGTTCCAGGCTCCCAGGGAGGGCTGTGGGTAATCCCCTGCAGTATCACATCCTTAATCCTCAGCCTGTCCCTCGCTGAACTGGGCACAGGGCAGAGGAGCTTGGGTTTGCTTTCCAGTCAGTGATCACCGGGGCTCAGGTCAGGCTGCTGCCCAAAAGGGCACAAAATCTGCTGGTGTAGAGCAGGAGCTGTGCAAAGCCAGCTGCTGGGGTTGTGTTGGGATGAGTTTGCACATCCCACTGCGCTCCTTGCACAAGGGAGGGCTGGAAGGGGCATCACCCCTGATGTCCCCAGCAAGAGGGAATACCCTGGCTCTGGAGGCCCTGATCTGCAGGAGCATCATCACCATGTCAGCCTGGAGTCTGAGCACCCAGGGGGAGCTGCTCTGTGAGATCACAGGCCCATGCTGCATGCCACTGTTTCGGTTCCCCAGCCCCAGTGTGAGCACCCAGACCTGCTCCCCAGCACAGGGCTGATTCCCCCTGCGCTCCCCAGCAGCAGTAAAATGGCCAAGGGGACCTGGCCACAGGCAGAAACCTGCCTCCTTCCAAGGCTGGGCTCTGGCTTCACTTTCCCACATTGCTTGCAGCCGTGCCTTGCTGCTCCCTTCGTGTGCAGCCCATCTCCCCTGGCTTTTCCAGCAGCATTCCTGGTGCTGGGCGGGCACCCAGGATGAGTGCAGAGCTCCTTGCAGGGCTGGGGGTAGTGGTGGGAAGGTCACCACCAGGCAGGGTGATGAGCCAGGAGGAGGAGGCAGATTGCTGAACGCAAATTCTTGCCTTTTTGTGGCCCAAGCCACAGCTGGGGGAGTTGTAACCTTGTCACCAGGGGGTGCCAGCACTCAGGGACCTCACAGCTTGCTCCAGCCAGTGGAGACCTCGGTGGTGGCTGTAGTGGTGGAAGCGTGAGAGCCCAGGGATGTGAGCCTGAGGAGCAACTCATAGGGTTGGGTTAAAAAAGCTCCAAAGCAGATAAGCTTTTGGGCTCAGGAGTCTTTATTCGGGTCCTAAATAGAAACAGCTAAGTCAGATCCCTGGGTTTATTTTAATCAATTTTAGATCTGAAAGGAAAACAAAATAAACCCAACAGACTGATGAGCTCAAAATCTGCTGCTTTAGCTTCTCTTCTTTTCTTTCTTCCTGGGGCTTTTCTGCTGCCCCCTCCCCCTTTTGATTTGATTCTCTGGAGCCCCACCACTGCAGCAGGGCTGGATGGTGCTGTGCTCCCCTTTTGATCTGTTCTCTGTGCAGCCCCATCACTGCAGCAGGGCTGGATGGTGCTGTGCCCCCCTTTTTGATCTGTTCTCTGTGCAGCCCCATCACTGCAGCAGGGCTGGATGGTGCTGTGCCCCCCTTTTTGATCTGTTCTCTGTGCAGCCCCATCACTGCAGCAGGGCTGGATGGTGCTGTGCCCCCTGTTTTTGCAGCCCCATCACTGATCTGTTCTCTGTGCAGCCCCATCACTGCAGCAGGGCTGGATGGTGCTGTGCCCCCCTTTTTGATCTGTTCTCTGTGCAGCCCCATCACTGCAGCAGGGCTGGATGGTGCTGGGAGTGCCCTGGGGGAGATGCTGGATCAGGTCATGACCCCAGCACCCCCAGACATGCTGATTTTTGACTTTCCACCTCCTCCAAGGAGAAGTTGTGTGAGGTGGAGAGCAGGACTCTGGGACCCTCCCCCAGGCTTTTGAGGAGATGCTGCTCAGTTGCTTTGTGACTCAGTTTCCCCACCTGAAGGGCTTAGAGGATGCTCCCTGTGAGCCAGGCTGGCCCAACAACTCCCAGCTGTCCTTCTGAGGGGTGTGGGGCTCAGGAGCTGTGTGTCACACCAGAAGATGCCTTGTCCATGGGATGAAGCATGGTCCCAGTGCATGGCCCAAGTTGGGCTGTGGGGTTTCTTCCCACTCTGGTCCTGCCTGTCCCATGGGTGTCCCATAATTGTGGCTGTCCCTTGGGTCACTGCAACCCCACCCAGGTCCTGCTGGGAGGATGTTTTGGGGTGCTCAGGCTGGAGATGCTCACCAGGGTTTGCCTTCAGCCATTCCCAGAATCCATCCATCCATCCATCCATCCATCCATCCATCCATCCATCCATCCATGGTGGACATCAGCAGCCCTGATTGCTGCCTCTAGCCTCTGGAGCTCTTCTTTCCTTGGCAAACACAACATTGGCCACTGGAATGTGCTGCCCAGGGAGGTGGTGGAGTCACCATCACTGGAGATGTTTAGGAAGAGACTGGATGGGGTGCTTGGAGCCATGGTTTAGTTGATTAGATGGTGTTGGGTGATAGGTTGGACTCAATGACCTCAAAGGTCTCTTCCAACCTATTCTATTCTATTCTATTCTATTCTATTCTATTCTATTCTATTCTATTCTATTCTATTCTATTCTATTCTATTCTATTCTATTCTATTCTATTCTATTCTATTCTACCCTACCCTACCCTACCCTACCCTACCCTACCCTACCCTACCCTACCCTACCCTACCCTATTGCCTGTCCCAAGCAGAAGGGAATTGATGTTGAGTGTCTGTCCTTGCCGATGCACCTCAGTGACCATGGCAGCCAGCACCCAAGGGGCTCAACACCCAGCACCCAACCTGTCTTCTCTGCTGGTGACACAGAGCTGCCCTGGGTTCTTGCAAGCACTGGAGGGGGAGAAATCCTTCCTGCTGCTCAAGTGACTCCTCTTCAAAAATGTGTGGTGCTGGAGGGATTTGAGCATGAGGTGATGGAAGCTTGCTGGAGCCAGGACTTGAACCTGCTTTCTGCTGGTAGCTCTCCACATGGAGACCTCTTGCTGTGTCCATCTGGCCCCTGCCAGCTTGAGACGGTTAAGGAGACCAAAGGTGCTGTCATTTATTCAGAGGTGCTGGACTTTGATGCCCATTTGTAGAGGAGGGTTGTTGGTTGGACTTGGTGATGCTGAGGGTCATTTCCAACCTGAATGTTTCTGTGATTCCCTTGCTCTGCCTCAGTTTCCCTCTCCCTGTCAAGCACAGGAAGAGGTTTCTCCTGCCATCAAGTGCTTTGGGATGGGTGAGGCAGAGGCACCCAGGAGAGGCTCTGTAAGGGACATTTCCCTCCAGCCAGTGCCAAGGACCAGCTCCAGCGTGTGCAGAGCCCTCACTCCTGCATGTGGCCCTGCTGCTGCACTTTAGCTGCTTATCCCTCCCCCCAGACTCAAACCTGCTGTGATGCTGGCACTGATCCATGCAGAGAAGAAGGTGAGGAGCAACCAGAGGCCAAGCCTGACCGGGTGACTCTCCTGGATGTCAGGAGCAGTGGTGGCACCTGGGCCGCGGGAGCAGCCTGGCAGAGCAGATGGGTGGTGAGGTCACGGCACAGAAACACAAACCTCCTCTTGGGGCTGAGGGGCTGAGGGTGCCCTGCTAGCTGTTGCCTTCAGGGCTGCTGGTTCTCATCTCCTGGACTGGGCCTTGAATCGCTGCCATCACCGCTCCCAGCTGCAGTTCGCTTCGGGAGGCAGAGTGGAAGAGGTTGGTTCCATTTCGTGAGGGGACAGGAAACAATGTGGCTCAGGCTGTATAAATATTTGAACAACTCCTTCCAGCAGCACAACCTCCCTTCCACACACCACACCTTGAAACACCTCCCACCAGCTGCAGAAAGCCTCCAACCCCCTCCAAGGCTGCTGTGGGGACAGGGAGAGGTGGAGTGGCTTTCACAGAGTCACAGAATCATGGCAGGGGCTGGAAGGGACCTCGAGAGGTCGTCCAGCCCAACCCCACTGGCAGAACAAGATCACCTCTACCAGGTCACACAGGAACTCATCCAGGCAGGTGTTGAATACCTCCAGAGAGGGAGACTCCCCAACCCCCCTGGGCAGCCTGTCCCAGGGCTCTGGCACCCTCACAGTGAAAAAATTCTTCCTCATGTTTCCACAGAACTTCCTCTGCCTCCACTCTGACCCAGTGCCCACTCTGGCTTTGTCCACTTCAATCACAGAGTCAACCAGGTTGGAAAAGACCTCAGAGATCACCAAGTCCAACCTATTACCTAATCCCTAACACCTCCTGACAACTAAACAATGGCTCTAAGGGCCACGTCCAAGTCTTTTTTTTGAACACCTCCAGGGACAGGGACTCCACCACCTCCCTGGGCAGCACATCCCAATGGCCAGTTACTCTTTCTGGGAAGAACTTTCTCCTCACCTCCAGCCTAAACTTCTCCTGGCACAGCTTGAGACTGTGTCCTCTTGTTGTGCCACTGTCTGCCTGGGAGAAGAGACCAGCCCCCACCTGGCTACAACCTCCCTTCAGGGAGTTGTAGAGAGCAAGAAGGTCTCCCCTGAGCCTCCTCTTCTCCAGGCTAAACAGCCCCAGCTCCCTCAGCCTGTCCTCACAGGGCTGTGCTCCAGACCTCTAAACTTGGCTGCAGCTTTGCTGGTTTCTAAGGCACAAAGCCTTCAGCTCTTGTTGTTTTCCCAGTAAGCTGAGCCCCTGGGGCTGGCAGCGTTTCCTGGGCAAGGACCCAGTAACCAGAGCTGGGCAAAGCTGGGGTCAAGGCTCTGATCTTCAGCAGGTTCCAGACGTTTCCTTTCATCTGGAAACCTTAGCTTTATTGCTGCAGAGCCTAAGCACTTCCAGACGGGACACATCAGGGACCAGCTCCCCTGTGCCCCAGCAGTGGCCACGTTTGAGGTGACCTCCGTTGCTGGGGGGAGGGGGGAGGGTCTTGCAGTTGTCTTTTTCTTCCCTTTGCACAAAACAGGACTAACCCCCCCCCAAATGCAGACTTTTAGCAGATGCTTCAGCTGACCCATGCAAGACAAAGAGTGGGTTTTGGGTGGGTTTGGGGATTTAACTGCGTTGCTGTTTTTCTCCATCCCAGGGCAGGTTGGGTTGCTGCAGCCTCTGGATGCAGAGGGGAAGGTTGCTTTGTGCAGCCGTGGGGGATGGGGGTGGGGGGTGGTGGTGGTGCCCTCGGCAGGGAGATTGATTACATTTCCAGATGAATAACTGCAACAGATAAAGTTCAGGGCAGATAAATAGAGGTTGAAGGCTCTTTGTGCATGGACTAGAAAGAGGAAATACCTTTTCTTTCCCTCCCCCTCCCCCTAAATGGAGGAGCTCCAGGGGTGAGCTGCTGGGGGTGGGAAGGGTTGCCCTGCTCCTGAGCACTTTTGGAGGGAGCTGGGTTGGTGTGCCAGCTGGAAAATGCAGATGCAATTAGTTTAGTGGCCTGCATCATAAAATGGTAGAATGGGTTGGGTTGGAAGGGACCTCAAAGATCATCCAGCTCCAACCTCCTGCCATGGGCAGGGACACCTCCCACCAGCCCAGGGTGCTCAAGGCCTCATCCAGCCTGGCCTTGAGCACCTCCAGGGAGGGGACATCCACAGCCTCCCTGGGCAGCCGGTGCCAGTGTCTCTCCACCCTCAGTCTAAGGAATTTCTTCCTGATCTCCATGCTCAACCTCCCCTCTTCCAGCTCAAAGCCATTGCTCCTTGTCCCATTACTCCCACCCCTTCATAAAAGTCCCTCCCCAGCTTTCTCGTAGCCCCTCCCCCCCGGTGGATGTCACTGCCTCGCTCAGAGGAGCTGGGTAGAGCCACGACGTGTCCCCAGGCTGTCTGCTGGCCTTTCTCTGCCTCCTGGCATCACCTCTCCTCCCTGGGCACAGCAGGGAGACCGGAGTGAACTCCCCACCCTGCTCTAATTCTCGTTGGAGAGCTGAGTGATGAGGCAAGACAGCAGAAATTGGGTTACTCACGGCGGTGAGGAGCTCTTCCACGTGTGCTGGGAACCTCTTGCTGCTGGCAAGGAGCCTGAGCTGGGGTTTCACACCCCCTCTGCAGCACCTCAGCCTGCTCTGAATCCAATCCCCCACCCGTCTATTTTGGAGGTGCAAAAAGTGGAGGGTGCCTGAGCGCTGAGCAGGCACCTGAGCGTCTTCCAAGTGCTGATCAATGAACTCCCTCCACGCCCCTGCAATCAGGCACCTTCCCCCTGCGGACAGGGGCACAGCGGCCCCGGGCAATCACTGCGCCTCACCGGGAGCCTGCTGGCCCCAGCGTGGGGCCACTGACGTGCTGGGGGTTGGGATGTGATCCAGAGGGACCCGGACAGGCTCTTGGAGCAGGGCCAGGGAGGCCACAGCAGTGCTGGCAGGGCTGGAAGCTCTCTGCTGTGAGGCCAGGCTGAGAGAGTTGGGGTTGTGCAGCCTGGGGAAGAGAAGGCTCCAGGGAAACCTTCTGGTGGCCTTGCAGTGCTTCGAGGGCTGAGCAGAAAGCTGGGGACAGAGTTGTGAGCAGGGCCTGTGGTGACAGGACAAGGGGGGATGGTTTGAGCTGAAAGAAGGAAATTCGGAGTGGAGAGAAGGGAGAAATGTTTGACACTGAGGATGGTGAGAGCCTCTCCCTGGTTGCCCAGAGAGGTGGGAAGTGTCCATACCTGGAACCAGGTCAGGTTGTTTGGAGCTCTGAGCAACCTCCTCTAGCTGCAGCTGTCCCTGCTGACTGCAGGGAGTTGGTCTAGGGGAGCTTTAAAGGTCCCTTCCCACCTAAACCATTTGATGATTCTATGATAACCACACTCTGGTCACTCTGTGACTCCTCCTCACACCCCTTCTGGGTTTTGCCTTGGGGTCTCATCCTCAGGATGGTCTCAACAAGGATTAAGCCTCTTGCCTGAGCCCATCCTGGCTTAGGAACTTGCAATAAATGGAGCAGACCAGACAGGATCATGGCCCATGCTAAACCTTGCTCTGTCCCTGCCTTGCTTTGAAGGCTCTGGGCACTCAGGGAAGGAGCAGGATTAGGTTTCCCCTGCTCCAGCAGCATGGCTGGTGGAGAACAAGGACACCAGTGTCCAAGGCACTGTGCATCAAACCATCCAGCACCAATCTTTCCCTCCCCTTCTTGATGGCTCCGTAAGGCTCATGGGCATAGGGTGGCTTTGCTCTGGGCTGCAGGGTCCATCCTTCCCTGGCCAGGAGGAGGGGAAGTGAAAGGCCTCCCACAGGCAGCAAAAAGAGTGGAAAGGGGCAAAAATCAAGCTCCTTTCCTCTCTGAGGCTGGGAGAATAAATATTTCCTCCTATCTCAGGAGCTGCTGGGCCTGTGGAGCCCTGGCCTTGCCCTCGGGTGACCTGGGAAGAGTGTAATCAGCCCAACCATCTGGCTGGGGAGATTTGGAGGCACAGAGGAGCTCAAGCTGTCACCAAAAACCACCCAGGGCTCTCAACAGGGCTTGTGCTTGGCTGCAGCTGGGGCTGCTGGTGGCTTTGCAAGGGCTGAACCTCTAGTGATGGAGCCAAAGGAACCAGCTGGGGCTGCTGGTGGCTTTGCAAGGGCTGAACCTCTAGTGATGGAGCCAAAGGAACCAGCTGGGGCTGCTGGTGGCTTTGCAAGGGCTGAACCTCTAGTGATGGAGCCAAAGGAACCAGCTGGGGCTGCTGGTGGCTTTGCAAGGGCTGAACCTTCAGTGATGGAGCCAAAGGAACCAGCTGGGGCTGCTGGTGGCTTTGCAAGGGCTGAACCTCTAGTGATGGAGCCAAAGGAACCAGCTGGGGCTGCTGGTGGCTTTGCAAGGGCTGAAGTGAGCAACCCAAAGGAACCAACTGGCCTTTGGGACTGGAGAAAACACCTTACATGGCCAAAGGAACTGGGGAGCTGCTTACTTTCAGCAGCAATGTGCAGCACCCCAGTTCTTCCCCCACCATGTGCCCCACACCTTTTGGGTTGCTTCTTTATGGGACAAGACTCTGAGTCTGCAATACTTTCTGCTGAGCTCCTCCTGCATCTCAAGCTGGGGACAGACTTTTGAGCAGGGCCCGTTGTGACAGAACAAGGGAGGATGGTTTGAAACTAAAAGAGGGAGATTCAGACTGGAGAGAAGGGAGAAATGTTCGAGACTGAGGGTGGTGAGGGCCTGTCCCAGGCTGCCCAGAGAGGTGGGAGCTGCCCCATCCCTGGAACCATTCCAGGTCATGTGGTTTGGGGCTCTGAACTACCTGCTCTAGCTGCAGATGTCCCTGCTGGCTGCAGGGGGTTGGACTGGGTGAGCTTTAAAGTCCTTTTCAAGCCAAGGCAGTCTGGGATTCTGTGATTCCATGACTCGTGCCCTGTGCATGCCACCCAGGCATGTGGCAGTGTCCAACTCAACTCCCTGCCCCTTGACAGCACCAAAGATATTTGTCTTGCTCAATCTCCATCTTCATGGCCTGGATATGGAGCCTGGGACCATCTTTCCATGGCTGGGAAGGACAAGGGCTTCCAGGGCCCCTTTCTGTGCTGCTGGCTCTCCACAGAGGAGCTGAAGGCAAGACGGGGAACCTGAGAATCCCAAAGTGCCAATTAGCAACATCCTGCTGCCAGGAGGCCACCAGGGAGGTGTTTGGTAGCCACAGTGACAGTTTCTGGGCCAAGTGCTTGAGGAAGAGCAGGACAAAAATATATGTGGAGTCCTATTTTGGAGCTGTTTGAAGAGCTGAGGCTTGGGGAGGGAGCTCTGCTATGAGACTCTGTGGAAGGTGAGAAAAGCTTGAGACAGTTCTGCGTGTTGAGCTGCACTGGGATCATGGAGCAGAGGGAATTGATTCTGCCATGACTAGGGGGTTCCTGCTGACAGTGGCAGCTCCCCATTCCATGGATGGAGCTGGGGGGATGAGGCCCTCCTTGAGCATCCATGGATGGTGGCCTGGGGTCTGTGGGCAGCGTGCTGGGGAGGGCAGGATTTTCCCTGGGTCGCCATGGCAATGTGCTATCCCGTGGGAATGAATCAGCCTGGAATCCTTGGGGTGGAAGAGATGGGCCTGGCCAAGTAGAGGGGGGACATGGAGGAGGGCAGGAGGCAGAGCTGAGGGGGCAAAGTGCCTCAGCTGCCCAAGACCTGCCTGTCCCTGCCCAGAGAGGTGCTGGAGGCTCCATCTCTGGAGACATTCCAAACCCACCAGGATGTGTTCCTGTGTGACCTAAGTGATCCTGCTCTGGCAGGGGGTTGGACTTGATGACCTCCAGAGGTCCTGCCAACCCCCACCATGCTGTGATCCCTGCCTGCCAGCCTGGCTGCTCGTGGTCCTGCCCATGCTGGTTGCCTCCACTGCCCCATGCTGTGCTAGCAGGATGCTCTCAGTAGGAGGATGGAGGGCACTGTAGGTTTGGGATTTTTCCTCAAGTGGCTATCCTGCTGCTCCAGGCTGTGGCAGGATTCTCCCTCTCCTGGGCACCAAGGAGGGATCTGTAGAGCCTGGCTTTGGCTTGGCTTTTCCCCTAAGCCGCCTAACCCAGGCTTGAAGGCACCTCCTGCCCCACTCAAGCCAGCATCATTTCCAGGCAAGTGCTCCATCAGCTCTGGCCAAAGCCACAACCATGGGGCAAAGGGATGCACTCTGGATGGCTTTGGATGCAGCAGGAGCCAAACACAGTGGCCCCTGTGGGTGCTTAGTTCTTGTGAAGACCTTCCTGCCCAGGGGAACCTCAAGAAGCCACCTCAGCTGCCTGCTGCAACCCTGGCTGATGCTTGGCTGAGCCTCCCTGGGCTCGTTTGTGCCTCTTCTGCTGTGCTGCACGAGGCAGGAGCAGGGACTTCTGTTTGTGTGTGGCTTGTGTTGGTTTTGTTTCTCCTCCATCTCCCCAGAGGTTGAAAGTGGAGTGTGCTGGGAGATGAGGTGTTAGCAACAATTTCCATCAGGGTGCTTGCTGCTTTTCATGCCAGCCCTGGCTCAGAGATATTTGTTGTGGAGTGGGGTAGGATCTGGCACCGATCCACCGAAGAAGCAGGATGAAAAGTGATGCTGGTGACGGATGATCCTGAGGAGGAGGAGTTGCTGTTTGAAGAGCTGAGCCTGGCCCAGGGCACCTGGCCCTGGTGGTTCATTATATCCCCCAAACAAA
The DNA here is from genome assembly GCA_033816785.1 of Picus viridis. Lineage (NCBI taxonomy): Eukaryota > Metazoa > Chordata > Aves > Piciformes > Picidae > Picus > Picus viridis. The sequence continues at coordinate 6,514,353 of CM066597.1, read as the reverse complement.
GAGGAAACATTCAGCAGCTTACATGTCCCAGCATGGGTTTGGGGAGGTGTGGGTCTGTGGCCAAGAAAGCCAACAGTCAACTGAGCTGTGTGGCCAGCAGGGCAAGGGAGGTTCTCCTCCCCCTCTACTCTGTTCTGGTGAGACCACATGAGGACTAGTGTGTTCACTTCTGGGGTACCCCGTTCAAAAGAGACAGGGAGAGAGTCCAATGGAGGTCATGAAGATGCTGGGGGGCCTGGAGCATCTCTGTGAGGAGGAAAGGTTGAGAGCCCTGGGGGTGTTGAGCCTGGAGAAGAGCAGCCCCAGAGGGGATCTGAGCAATGTCTATAAATATCTGAAGGGTGGCAGGCGAGAAGAAGGGGCCAGGCTCTTTGTAGTGGTGCCCCGTGATAGAACGAGGAGCAAAGAGCACAAACGGGAGCAGAGGAAGTTCCACCTCAACACGAGGAGAAACTTCCCGGGTGTGAGGCTGCTGGAGCCCTGATGCGGGCTGCCCGGAGAGGTCGCGGAGTCTCCTTGTCTGGAGACATTCCAAACCCACCTGCACACGTTCCTGTGTGACCTGGCTGAGGTGATCCTGTTCTGACAGGGGGTGGGGTCGGACTGGATGATCTCCAGAGGTTCTTTCCCCTCCCCACCGTCCCGCGATTCCGGGCTGCGCCTGCCCCCAGCCCAGCTGCCGGCGGCTCTGCCTGCGCTGGCAGCCGCGGTCGATGCAAAGCCAGGATGCTGCCTGCTGCTCAGTAAACGTTAATGATTATTTTACTTGCATAAAATAACCGAGCTATTAAATCAAAATGCGCTGGGGCTCAGGCAGCTGCTGTTCAGGGGCTTCATTAATCTGAGCGAGTATGAAGCTGCACAATATAACTGGCGGCTGCTCGGCCCGGCCCACGCCGTGCCTGCTGAGCAGCAGCGCTGCTGCTGCTGCCTGTGAGGGAGCAGCGGTCCCCCTCCCCCCAGCTCCCATCAGCACAGAATCAGAATCACGGAACCAAGCAGGTTGGAAAAGACCTCAGAGATCATCAAGTCCCACCCTAACCAATCAACCAGCCCGTGGCACTAATTGCCTCATTCAGTCTTTTCTTAAACACCTCCAGAGAGGTCGACCCCACCCTGGGCAGCCCATCCCAAGGGCAATCTCTCTTTCTGGGAAGAATTTCTTTCTAAGATCAAGCCTAAACTTCCCCCTGCACAGCCTGTTTCCCTAAGAGTGGTCTGGGACCGGCACCTCTTGTTCTGGGGCTGGGTGCCTGGGAGCAGAGTCCAACCCCCACCTGGCTACAACCTCCCTTCAGGTAGTTGTAGACAGCAAGAAGGTCTCCCCTGAGCCTCTCCTCCCGGTTAAACACCCCCAGCTCCCTCGGCATCCTGCAGCCCCAGCCCTGCCATCCTTCTGCTGTCTAAAGCAAACTCCTCAGCTTCACTGTGGTCATCTCCATCTCTTTGGGGGTGTCTGGTGTTGGTCCTTAAGTAAAATCTTGGCCACAGCTGACCAGCAGGATCACAGAATCACAGAATCACCAAGGTTGGAAGAGACCTCCAAGATCATCGAGTCCAACCTGTCACCACAGACCTCATGACTAAACCATGGCACCAAGTGCCACGTCCAATCCCCTCTTGAACACCTCCAGGGATGGGGACTCCACCACCTCCCTGGGCAGCACATTCCAGTGGCTCTCTCAACGAAGAACTTTCTCCTCACCTCCAGCCTAAACTTCCCCTGGTGCAGCTTGAGACTGTGTCCTCTATCAGGGCAGGGATTGTCCCCCTGTTCTGGGCACTGGTGGGGCCATATCTCAAATACTGAGCTCAGTTTGAGCTCCTCACTCCAAGAAGGACATTGAGGGTCTGGAGCAGGTCCAGAGCAAGGACAACAAAGCTGGAGAAGTGTCTGGAGAACAGGGCTGAGGAGGAGCAGCTAAGAGAATGGGGGTGATCAGCCTGGAGTATAGGAGGCTGAGGGGAGACCTCATTGCTCTCTGCAGCTCCCTGAAAGGAGCCAGGTGGGGGTTGGTCTCTTTCACAAGGAACAAGTGATAGGATGAAAGGAAATGGCCTCAAGTTGCAGCAGGGGAGGTTTAGGTTGGACATTAGAAGAAACTTCTTTGCTGAAAGGGTTCTCAAAGCCTGGCCCAGGCTGCCCAGGGAGCTGGTTGAATGTCCATCCCTGGAGGTGTTTCCAAGAGGCAGAGATGTGCTGCTGAGGGCCATGGCTTAGCCCCAGCCTTGACAGAGTTAGAGACTGGCTGGAGTGGATGATCTTAAAAGCCTTTTCCAACTGAGATGATGCTGTGACTCTGTGCTGGGACATGGAGCTCTTTTCCCAAAGCAGCAGGTCCTGGTGACCCTGAGCTGCTGTCTGCAGCAGCTCTCCAACAGATTTGTTTTTATCCCACAGCCTTGGATCGAAGAGTGGAAATTCAGCAGGGATTTTCTGTAGTGGGAAAGGACTTTGTGGAGCCTTTAAGGTTCAGAAACATTGTTTTCATTCCAACTTGCTGTATGAGTTGATGTTCCTTCAGCTGTTTATAGTGTCACTGAATCATGTGCTGGGATGAGTTATGGAGGTTTTCTCTGCAAAAGACCAAAGAAAGGATTTCAAGGAGGGCAATATTCATTGGAAATATCCAGTGGCAAATAGCAGAGGAATAATCAACACTTTCCCTCTGATATGCCCCCAGCTGCAGTGTGTTTTCCTGCAGAAAGCAGCTTTCAGCCCCTGGTGGATTGCTGACCCTGGTTGTATCCAGCTCCCTGCTTCCCAGCATTTTGGGGTGCTTCAATCCTGCTTCCACCCCTGCCTCCCTCCATCCTTGCCTGCATCCCTGCTTCCATCCTTGCCTGCATCCCTGCTTCTATCCTTGCCTGCATCCCTGCTTCCACCCCTGTCTCCCTCCATCCTTGCCTGCATCCCTGCTTTCATCCCTGCCTCCATCCTGCTTCCACCCCTGCCTCCCTCCGTCCTTGCCTGCATCCCTGCTTCCATCCCTGCCTCCATCCTGCTTCCACCCCTGCCTCCCTCCATCCTTGCCTGCATCCCTGCTTCCATCCCTGCCTCCATCCTGCTTCCACCCCTGCCTCCCTCCATCTTTACCTGCATTCCTGCTTCATCCTTGCCTGCATCTCTTCCTCCATCCCTGCCTCCATCCCCTTTTCCATCCCATCCTGCACTGGGCACTTCTGGGGGATCCCACTCCAGCTCCCTTCTTCCCAGCATTTTGTGGTGCTCTAATTCCTCCTAGGGCAGCAAAGTCTCTCTAGAGCTGTGTTTGCAAAAGGTGAAGCTCATCCAGGGGGATTCAGGGCATCTGTCTCCTCTCTCCATGCCCATCGAGGCGCTGGCTCTCCTTCCAGTGCTTCAGTGTGGAGAAGAGGAGGCTGAGGGAGACCTCAATGCTCTCTGCAACTCCCTGAAAGGAGGCTGGAGTGAGGTGGGGGCTGGGCTCTGCTCCCTTGTATTAGGTGATGGAATGAGAGGAAATGGCCTGGAATTGTGCCAGGGGAGGTTTAGGTTTTAGATAAGGAAAAATTTCTTTGCTGCAAGAGCGGTCAGGGGTTGGCACAGGCTGCCCAGGGAGGTGGTGGAGTCCCCAGCCCTGGAGGTGTTCCAGAAACCTGTGGCCATGGCACCTGGGGGCATGGTTTGAAGGACACCACCCAACTCCCTGCACCAGAGATGGATGCCATGGAGGAGGTGGTTTCCATGGTGACTGTTGCCATGCTGATGGCTTCCAGCAAAAGGCCTGAGAGAATCCCAGGGAGGTTCACCAGCCTCTCCCTGTGGTTAAAGATGGTTTGATTCATCAGAGTCCCTTCCTCCTGAGGTCAAAGTCAGACACTCAGCAGTGTTGTTTATGCAACAGCAGCATGTTTTGGGGTTAATATCTGGGGCAGATTTTGAGAGCATTTAGAGTCTTGGTGAGAGCCTTGCCTAAGATATATCCAACACCCTGGACCTCTCTGCCTAAAATATTCAACACCCTGAACCTCCTTGTGGAAGATATCCAACACCCTGAACCTCCCTGCCTAAAATATCCAACACCCTGCTCCTTCCTGCCTAGGGAAGGAGGGATGTGCATGCAGGGCTGTACAGGAAGACCCAAACCAGTTGGTCCCTGTTCCCCAGGAGATGAACAAGGATGCAGAACAGTCTGTAGGGACATCTTTGTACCATGAAGGTGGTGGGCAGCTCCCCTCCATACCTCCATGGCCAACAAGGCCACCACCAGCCCGGCCTGGATCTGCAATGGTGTGGGCAGCAGGAGCAGGGCAGGGGTTGTGCTCCTGTACTGGACACTGGTGAGGTCACACCTCGAATCCTGGGCTCACTTTTGGGGCCCTCACTCCAACAGCATTGAGGTGCTGGAGCAGATCCAGAGCAGGGCAACAAAGCCCTTGGGAAGGGTCTGGAGAGCAGGGCTGGTGAGGAGCAGCTGAGGGACCTGGGGGTGTTTAGTCTGGAGAAGTGGGGGCTGAGGGCAGACCTCATTGCTCTCTACAGCTCCCTGAAAGGAGGCTGGGGTGGCTGTCAGTTTCTTCTCCCAAGGATTCAGTGATAGAATGAGCAGAAATAGCCTCAAATTGCATCAGGAGAGGTTTAGGTTGGAGATGAGGAAAAATTTGTTTCCTGGAGAGTGGTGAGGGATTGGCACAGGCTGCCCAGGGGGCGGTGGGGTCCCCATCCCTGGAGGTGTTCAAGGAAGGTGTGGCCATGGCTCTTGGGGCCATGGTTTCGTGGCCATGGTGGAGCTGGGTTGATGGTTGGACTGGATGGTCTTGGAGGGATTTTCCAACCCAAACCATTCTACAGTTCTCTGTTTTAAGTAGCCAGATCCTCTGCAGTACCCAAAGAGCAGCTCGTGCTGGGCTGAGTGGGACTTTCTCCCCAAGCTTCACATCTTGTCACCTGTGAAATGGTGCCACCAAAGGGAAAGCAGAAGGGGGGCTTGACACCTGATGTGCTGGGGGGAAGGTGGTGGTTGATGTGCATGGACTCTGGAGGGGGACTGAATCCTCTCTAATCTCCTTGCTCAGCTCTGATGGTGCCAGGCCAAAGGGCCTGAGCTCTTGTGTGCTTTGCAAGGCTCTTAGCACAGGATTTGGGTGTGATTTGCTCTTCTGCAGCCCTTTGGCTGCCATTCCCACATGGCCCAGCCAAGCTGGAGAGCAGAGGCAGCAAAGGGCACAGTGAGCAGCTGGGTGGGCATCGCTTGCTGACCTTGCTGAGCCCTGTTGTGGTTGCAGGGGAAAGAATGTCCACTGGGGTCTAGTGAGCAATGCTTTTCTTATCTGAGTGTGGTGGGCTGAAATTACTCCCCCCCCCCCCCCAACACTGAATTTGCCAGAGCAGCTCAGTTGGAAGCAAATGAAAGCTGGATGTATAAGCAGAGGTACAATCTACAGTGGAATGCAATTTCATGGTAGAGAAGGGCCACGAGGATGAGCAGAGGGCTGGAGCTGCTCTGCTCTGAGGACAGACTGAGGGAGTTGGGGTTGTGCAGTCTGGAGAGGAGAAGGCTCCCAGGAGACCTAATTGTGCCCTTCCAGTATCTGAAGGGGGCTCCAAGAAAGCTGGGGAGGGACTTTTGAAGGTGTCAGGGAGGGATAGGACTGAGGGGGATGGAGCAAAACTAGAAATGGGTAGATTGAGATTGGATGTTAGGAAGAAGTTGTTCCTCATGAGGGTGGTGGGAGACTGGCACAGGTTGCCCAGGGAGGTGGTGGAAGCCTCCTGCCTGGAAGGGTTTCACAGCTGTGTAGATGTGGTGCTGAGGGATGTGGTGTGGTGCTGGGTTAGCAGTTGGACTTGATGGCCTTCAAGGTCTTGCCCAACCAAAACAATTCTGTGATTCTTTGCATCAGGGCCTGATGTAACAGCAGCAGATCTGTGACCTTTCTGGACATTGGAGGAGTGGGACCAGGGCAGGTGGCTGGGGTCTGCATGATGCCAGCGCTGGATCCTGGCCCTGGCTGCTCCTGTTGCTGGCATGTCAGTGGCAGGCTCCTGGGCTGAGCCCTGGGGACATGTCAGGAGCCACGGGGACTGCAGGGCAGTCCTGAGCAGGCCCTGGTGGGGAACCAGCACCTCGCAGGGTGAAAGGTGAGATAGGGCAGAGGGACAGCACTGGGGACAGGAGGAGCATTGTGTTGGAGTTTCCTTCCTGCCCTGAGGAGCTTGTGCCTGCCTGGACCAGCTTTGCATTGGATACCTGGAGGAGGCTGCACAGAGGACCTGGGGAATCCTGTTTGTGGGTCCTCCCTTCCCAACCATGGAAGGAACAAGGGTGTGGATGTGACTTGTGTGACTCCCAGACCAGAACTCCTGCTGTGGAAAACCCTCTCTTGGGACTTGCAGCCCCATCCCTGCTGCAGTGGGGTCAGGACAGTCCCTGATTCCAGCCTTGGGGACCAGGGGCTGTGAGGGATGGATCCAGCACACCCGAGGGGTCCTGCCAGCAGGCTGCTTCCAACCTTGCTCTGACCACTTGGAGCCTTCTGGCTCGGGGATAAAGTCTGGATGAAGTTTCCCTTTTGGGTCCAATCCAGGCAGCTGCCTCTGCTGGGCTGGAGGCTGATGGATGGGGAGGCAGCCACAGGTCGGGGGGAGGGAGCTGCCATCCCGCATGATTTGTGAGGGGGAACAGCTTCCTCGTTGCTGGGGGGAGGTGAAGGGGCCCTGCGTGACCATGGGGCTCAGTGCACACAGAACATTAAGGATCTGAGGAGCAGGAAATCCCAATAAACACCAACTGCTCCCAGGATTTATGGCATGAATCTGACCTAAACCAGCAGGGCTGCAGCTGGGGCAGCCTGGCTGGCTGGAGGCTTATGTCACTACCTTGGGAGTGGAGCAACATCGGAGCTTTTGTTGGGAGCAGCTGCAACCCAAACAGCCCCCAGGAACACCTAGAGATGTTTCACAGGTCTTTAGCATGGAATCACAGCATGGTAGGGGTTGGAAGGGACCTCTGGAGATCATCTAGAGCAAACCCACCCTGCTAGAGCAGGATCACCTAGAGCAGATTGCACAGGATGGCATTCAGGTGGGTTTGGAGTGACTGCAGAGATGGAGGCTCCACCACCTCTCTGGGCAGCCTGGTCCAGGGCTCCACCACCCCCAACACGAAGTTTCTCCTCATGTTTAGATCAATAAGCCCTTGTGAAGCTTGGTGGGCCTGGGCTGTGCTTGCTACAACCAGGAGGTCCCACCATGCCTGCTCCTGGCTCTGTGGTTATTTAGGGGTTTGCTGGGCAGATGCAATCCTAGGATGGAGGATGCCAGTGGGGGAGCAGAGGGTTGCCCAGTATCTGCTGCTGCTTGATGTGGCTTTGCTCTCCTTGCAAGCAGGAGCAGCTCAGGAGCAGCCTCTGGAGACTTGTGGACAAGCAAGAGAAGGGAAACTCTCTTCCATCCCACTTTAGGTCCTTTTGATCTCCCATGAACAGCAGGAATGCTGCAGCTCTGTGAACATTGCAGGCAGCAGTGTGGGGGTGCCTGGTGGGGCAGGAGCTGGTGTTGCATGCACTGAGCTGGCCAGGCAGCAGCTGGAGCTGTGTCAGGGGTTGCCTTGGCACAAACCCCACTGATAGCCACCCATCCGTCCTCTGGAACCTACTCAGGGCAGAACCTGGCTGAGGACACCTCTGCTCTCCTCAGGCTGGTGTGTGAGGGGCGGGTGAGAGGAGTCTCTCACGTCCAGGGAGCTGTCTCCAGAGAGTGATTTTTGTCCCTGTGAGGTGTTTTACTGCTGTGAAGTTGTTCCTGCTGCTGTCAGCAGCTCTGGGAGAGGGAATCTCTCTGGGAGAGGGATCTCTCTGGGTGATGGGTCCCTCTGGGAGATGGGTCTCTCCTGGAGATGGATCTCCCTGGGATCCTGCTTCCTCAACCTGGAGGTGTTTGCACAGTGCAGGGAGTGCAGATGTGGGAAGGGGACAGTCCTAGCAGAAAGGTTCCAGCTCCAAACATCTGCATCATGCTGAGGAGCCTCACTCAGCAGGTTTGAGCACGGCATTGGCCGGTGGCCCTGGGGGCATGATGGATCGGGGCACTGGTGCCTGGGGGCTCCTCTCTGACTGCGTGCTGAGCAGGGGCTGCTGGGCTCAGTTGCTGCCTGAGCGGGACACAGGGCTGCTCTTCCCTGACTTTTCAAAACTCCTTTTAATTCCGGTCTGGAACGAAAACAAAGAAGCTGGAAGCTCTTATCAGGAGGTAAAATGCTCTAACAGGTGAAAGGGACCCTTCAGCCCCTTTCTTTTAAATTTAAGCGCTAACCTGGCTTGTTACATCTTGAAACATCTGATGCTATCTTGCAGATCAAAGCCTCCTTGCTTGGGCTGTAATGAAGTGTCAAACTGTTCCCTTGCAACACAAACAGGAGACACTTTGATCTGCAAAACACGATGTTAAAGAGCCCTCCTAGCAAGGGCTCTTCAGGTTTTCATTCGGCTAAGAAGAAGTAAAGCGTTTGAAGTCTGATATTGTTCGGTGTTGAGAAGGTGCCAGGCTCCTGTCGGTGGTGCCCAGGGACAGGACAAGGGGCAGTGGGCACAAACTGGAACCCAGGAGGTTCCATCTGAACAGGAGGAGAAACTTCTTTGGTGTGAGGGTGCTGGAGGCCTGGAGCAGGCTGCTCAGAAAGGTTGTGGAGTCTCCTTGTCTGGAGACTTTCAAGACCCATCTGGATGTGTTCCTGTGTGACTTGCCCTGGGCGATCCTGCTCCGGCAGGGGGTTTGGGCTTGATGATCTCTAGAACCCCTTTCCAGACCCCACCATTCTATGACTCTGTGATTCCATGATTCTATGACTGAGACTCTCCAAGTCAGAGCAGCTGAGAACGTGTGATGTTGTCACACATGTGCCAAGAACCACGTGAAAATCACCTAAACCAAACCCACTGTGAGCTGGGGATTCAAACTGATGCATTTCTCATTTTCTAAGAGTTTCCACAAGCAGCTGTTGGATTTTTTTTCCCCCTTTTCCAGAGGGTTTGTTTCCATGAGAAATCCTTCATCCTCAGCAACAGTGTGGCCTGAAGGACCAGGGGAGGGATTGGGCCCTTGTACTGGGCATTGGTGAGGCCACAGCTCAAATCCTGGGTTCAGTTCTGGGCCCCTCACTCCAAGAAGGACATTGAGGGCTGGAGCAGGTCCAGAGCAGGGCAACTAAGCTGGGGAAGGGTCTGGAGAACAGGGCTGGGGAGGAGCTGCTGAGGGAGCTGGGGGTGTTCAGGCTGGAGAAGAGGAGGCTGAGGGGAGACCTCATTGCTCTCTACAGCTCCCTGAGAGGAGGCTGCAGTGAGGTGGGGATTGGTCTCTTCTCCCAAGGAACAGCTGATAGGACAATAGGAAGTGTCCTCAAGCTGCACTAGGGGAGGTTTAGGCTGGACCTGAGGAACAGCTCCTCTTCTGCAGGAGTGGTCAGGCATTGACGCAGGCTGCCCAGGGAGTCTCTGTCCCTGGAGGTGTTCAAGAAATGCATGGCAATGGCACCTGGGGACATGGTTTAATGACCATGGTGGTGTTGGGTTAATGGCTGGACTGGATGATCTTAGAGGCCTTTTCCAACTCAAACAGGTTGCCCAGAGAGGTGGTGGAGGCCCCATCCCTGGAGTCATTCAAGGTCAGGCTTGATGGGGCTCTGAGCAACCTGATCTAGTTGGGGGTGTTCCTGCTGACTGCGAGGGGGTTGGACAAGATGACCTTCGAGGGTCCTTTCCATCTCCCTATGATTCCATGACCTGGCCAGGCTGGAGCTGCTCACAGGTCTCTCCCCCTTGGCTGCAGGCTCAGCGCTGGCGCAATGAGAACTATGAGAGGCCTGTGGACCTGGAGGGCTCTGGGGACGACGACCCCTTTGGGGATGAGGAACTGGACGATGTCTATTCAGGCTCTGGCTCTGGCTGTAAGTAGCTGTGGGGTCCCTGAGCAAGGGTCACAGGGGAGCCTGGCTGTGGGCTTTGGCGGGACTGGAAAGAGGCTTGCCGTGGGATGCGAGGGCAGAGGTCACCCCTTCCTGGAGCTACCCTGCTGCCCTCTCCTAGGCAGGAACTGTCCCAAAGGTTGGGCTCGGGTAACACCATTTCCCAACTCAGTCTCTGGCCATACTGGGCAGGGTTAGCCCTTCCCCAGCATGCCAGCATGTGCCCTGTCACAGTGGCTTCACTGACCTCAGAGAGAAGCTTTGGCCGCCCACGTGGGAATTTGCAGCCCTTGGTCTCTGCTGAGCCTGGGACCGATCCCAGTGGTTTCAGAGCTGTGGGCAGGAGCCCGTCACCGCTGGGAGGTGCTGGAGCAGCAGCAGCTTCACCCTTCCCTCTTCTTCCCCTTTCAGATTTCGAGCAGGAGTCCGGGCTGGAGACCGCAGCCACGCTCACCACGGACACCTCTGTCACGCTGCCCACCACGGCGGCCGTGCTGCCTGTCACCTTGGTGCAGCCTGTGGCCACCCCCTTCCAGCCCTTCCCGGCCGAGGACGCCACCCCCGAGCAGACAACCGGCGCCTCGTACATCCCCAGGATGACAGAGACACCAGGGATGCCCAGCTGGAGAGCAACCACCACCAGCACCGCTACCAGCGACTCACCTGCTACCACCGCCAGCTCCACCACCACCACCGCTGCAGCCACCGCCACCGCTGCAGCCACCACCACCACCGTGGCCACCAGCACCACCAGCGCCACCATGGCCACCGCCAGGCCCACCACTGTCCGGAGGTTCCTGCCTCCCTTGGTCACCAAGGCAGCCACCACTCGGGCCACCACCCTAGAGACACCGACCACCTCCAGCCTCGAAGCCAGCACGCCCACGGAGCTGGCCACGGCACGGCTGGTCCCCACCAGCACGGCTAAGCCCCGGTCCCTGCCAAAACCAAGCACCTCCAGGACTGCAGACCTCACAGAAAGAACCACTGCCTTGCCATCCAGTCCTACCATGCTGCCACCCACAGAAGCCCCCCAGGTAGGAGGCAGGGGCTCTTCCCAGCTGCTGCAGGGCTTGTGGGCTGTGTTGGAAGCCATCCCGTGGCGGGGGAAGTGTTCGTGGTTGATCTGTCCTTAGCTGGTTGCTCTGAGGGATGTCAAGCCAGGCTGGGCTCTGCCCAGCTCTGTGGAGAGTGGAACACTTGGGGAGCTGGAGAGGGTAGAATAAGGGGTGGGAGAGGGGGTTAGCATGGTGATGAGGCTGCATGGGGACTGGTGGAGGGCAGCCACGGGTATGCCACATGTCCCTGGTGTCCCCAACTCTGCCTCCTGAGCAGCTTTCCCAGGCAGGATGGAAGCAAGGCTGGGGTGGGGGTCACACCACCACCTCCTCATGGGGAATGAGCTTGGTGTCTGGGCTCATGGTACCATTCCCAGCTTGCAGCCTGTCATCAGGAGGCCCAAATGCTCCGCAGTTATGGTTTGATGGTGCGTTTCCAGCCTGCTGGGTGTCCTGAGCAGGGGATTTCATCCACAGATCCATCTCCCGTTGCGAGCCCCTCGGGGGCCCTTTGCAAAGAGCTCTGAGTGAAAGGTGCAGTGATGAGTCTAAACTAGTTCCCTTCTCTGGCTGCAGAGCGCTCTGGGCTCTCACTGACCTTCAATTAATCTCTGTCACAAAAGCTCCTGCTGGCGGGGAGCAGTGAGCCATGCGCTCCTGCCCCGGGCAGTGTGACATGGAGAGGGCTCCTGTCACCAGCCCCTGCTTCCACCCACCCAGCTCTGTGCTCATCTCCATTTGGAGCATTCCCAGGCAGCTGTGGAAAGAGCCTTTTGCCCTGCAAAAGAGGCATCCAGGAGGCTTTGCTCGGGGTCAATGGGGTCCAGCTCAGTATGGGGACATGGAGCAGGTCAGCCTGATTGTGACAACTCCCCTGCCATCAGCAAGGACATCCAGTGGGAGATGTCCCTGCCCATGACAAGAAGGTTGGAACTAGATGATCTTTAAGGTCCTATCCAGCCCAAACCATTCTGTGATTCCATGACAATAGAGATGGTCAGGGGGGTTGGTTGGTCCTGAGGAAGCTGCAAGTGTGGGAATGTGCAGATGTGATGCTGAGGGCCATGGTTTAGGGGTGACCTGGCAGTGCTGGGTTAAAGGTTGGGTTTGATGATCTTAAAGGTCTCTTCCAACCAAAATAATTCTACACTTCTATGATCCTCTGATCTGCCTGCCCCGTGTTTGCTTTCCATGCTGGCTTTGCCACTTTGCCAAAGGGGCTTAGCTGGAGCCCATGTCAGAGGGACAGGCTGGCTCCATGTCCTGGGTGAGAAGGACCCAGCTTCCTGCCCAGCTTCCTGCTCCTGCATGGCTGAAGGGAGAAAAGAGAGAAGAAAGGGACTCCCCTGGGGCTCATCCAGTGGCATCTGATCCTTTCATGGCTCTGTGGCTGGAGTTTTTGAAAGGGTTGCATCGCTTCCTGTCTAACAAGGAGGCATCTCTGAGATGTTTCAGCCAGACATAAGTCTACACTGGGAACAGAGAGGCCGAATGAGGGTTGGGATGTGGAGCTCTCTTTCAGGGAAGCCACATGGAACAGGTGAGAGCTTGTGCATCCCAGGGCCATCTGGGATAGGGACAGACAAGAAATGTCCAGCTGAACCATACTCAGCCTTTTGGTGACCACCAAGATGTGGGATTGTGTTGCTTGCTGCAATATAGCTTTCCACTTCAGGTGACACAGGGAAGGGACATCCCAGCCTTATTCTCCATGCTCCCTGCTGAGAAGGCCACCCTGTCCTTGGTACTGGGATGTCCTTCTTCAGAAGACATCAGAGGTGCTGGAGGCAGGAATGACCCTCTGGTCGTTGTCCCCTGCTCCATCTTGTCTTTTCTCAGCACTGGTTAGGCCACACCTTGAGTGCTGTGTCAAGTTCTGGGCTCCTCAATTTGAGAAGGACATTGAGAAACTTAAACATGTCCAGAGAAGGGCAACGAGGGTGAGGAGGGGTCTGCAGCACAGCCCTGTGAGGAGAGGCTGAGGGAGCTGGGGCTATTTAGCCTGGAGAAGAGGAGGCTCAGGGGAGACCTTCTTGCTCTCTACAACTCCCTGAAGGGAGGTTGTAGCCAGGTGGGGGCTGGTCTCTTCTCTCAGGCAGACAGTGGCACAACAAGAGGACACAGTCTCAAGCTGTGCCAGGAGAAGTTTAGGCTGGAGGTGAGGAGAAAGTTCTTCCCAGAAAGAGTAACTGGCCATTGGGATGTGCTGCCCAGGGAGGTGGTGGAGTCCCTGTCCCTGGAGGTGTTCAACAAAGGCTTGGATGTGGCACTTGGAACGCTGGTTTAGTTGGCAGGAGGTGTTAGGCATTAGGTAATAGGTTGGACTTGATGATCTCTGAGGTCTTTTCCAGCCTGGTTGATTGCTTCTGTGATTCTCCCAGGTGGAGCCAGGGGAGGTGACGACAGCCGCTGACAACGAGCCGGAGGTGCCGGCCAGCAGCGGCCCCAGCGGGGACTTTGAGATCCGGGAGGAAGAGGAGGAGACGACTCGCCCCGAGCTGGGGAACGAGGTGATGGCTGTGGGGACGCCGCCGGCAGCCCCCGGGCTGGGCAGGGAGGCGGAGCCAGGGCTGCTGGACAACTCCATAGACTCCGGGAACTCCGCTGCTCAGCTGCCCCAGAAGAACATCCTGGAGAGGAAAGAAGTGTTGATAGGTGAGAGCGGAGACCCCGGGCTCGTGGGGGCACAGCTGCTGTGTTTGGAGGGGGAGGCAGCACAGGCAGCTGGGGTGTCCATGCCTCAGGAGAGGGGGATGGCCTTTGGCAGGGTATTGGTGTGGCAGCAAATCTTGGCTCACCCACAGCCACCTGCTCCAAGGCTGGAGGCGTCCCCAGAGGTACTCAGGTCTTTGTCAGGAAAGTGCAGAGCTGTGCACAAGCTGATTTTGCAAAGATGGCTTTCTAGGAAATAAACCTGGGATGTTAGTGAAAAGCTGAGCTGTGGTGCTGCCTGAATGTCACCAACCACCTCTGACTGCAGGGGAGCAGAGAGGAGCCCTGGGAGGGCCACTTGTCCCAGCCAGGGGAACATCAGAGATGTGGCAGTGGTGTTAGTGTCCCACTGCTACCTAAAGGGAGCTGTAGGCAATGGCATGGCCAAACAGCTGTAGTTCTGCTGGTCTTCAGCTGAGTGTGAGGGATGCCACCAGGCATCCAAATGAACAAGTACTGGGGGAACTTTCTGCAGCTTCCCTGCTGGACAAGAGGAAATAGCCTCAAGTTGCACCACAGGAGGTGTAGGCTGGATATTAGAAGAAACTTCTTCACTGAAAGGGTTCTCAGAGACTGGCACAGGCTGCCCAGGGAGGTGGTTGAATCCCCCTCCCTGAAGGTGTTTCCAAGAGGCAGAGATGTGGTGCTGAGTGCCATGGTTTCACACCAGGCTTGGTAGAGTTGGAGAATGGTTGGACTTGATCTTAAAGGTCTTTTCCAACCAAAACTTTCCTGTGATTCTAGGAGGTGACAGCTTGTGCAGGGACCTCTCTGTGCCTGGCTTGCCTCAAGCCAGTCCACCACCCACTGTGCAGCTGTAGAGTATCTACTACAACCCTCAGGTCCTCCTCACCCTTCAGCATCACTGCCCTTGGGGAGCTTGTTGAAGCTCCTTGAATCCCAGCGTTGCATTAGCCTCTCACCTTCATTTCCAGCTTTCTCAGCCAGAGATTTCAGGAGAAAAGCTGCTTGCAAGCTTGCAAAGCACAAACCAAGGTGGGATCCACATGGACCCCCCAGATCATCAGTGCAGGCAGCGCAGCTGGGCTGGCACTGACGGCCCTGCCGCTTGTCTGTGTTGCAGCCGTGATCGTGGGCGGTGTGGTGGGAGCCCTCTTTGCTGCCTTCCTGGTCATGCTGCTCATCTACCGGATGAAGAAGAAGGATGAGGGCAGCTACACCCTGGAGGAGCCCAAGCAAGCCAACGTCACCTACCAGAAGCCTGACAAGCAGGAGGAGTTCTACGCGTAGGAGCAGAGCCTGACGTGCCTCATGCTCCTCCCTCCCCGCTCCAAACCTCCCCTCCCTCCTCCTCCTCCTCTCCTTCATCCACTCTCTCTCTCTCTCTCTCTCCCCCTCTGTCTCCCCCCCCCCCCCCCCCCCCCCTTTCTCTCTTTTTTCTTGGATCAGACTGTGAATTTAAAAAGCAAAACTGGCAGCAGCTAACAGAGCAAGGACATCTTCAAGCCTGATGGAAACTCAGAGCTCAGGCCGAGCGCCTCTGGCCTCGCTGCAGAGGGAGGGACAGGGGCAAGGAGCCGGCACCGAGGAACCTGTGCCTGGGGACCGCGGGACAGGGCGCTGGAGCTGGAGCTCGCTGGGCTCTTCCCACCAACACAATGGACTCTGGGATCTGGACACCTTCTACCAGCCCTGGGGAGCAGGGGGGGTTGGTTTGGATTTATCTTCCTCTTCTTTTTTCTTTTTTTTTTTTTTTTTTGGTGGTTTGTTGTTTTTTTCCCCTGGGAGAGGAAGGAGCTTTCTGCCCCTCTCTCCTGCTTTCATTCGTTGTGCTCTTGTCCAACGGGGCCGGTTGCTTTGCAGGAATCCCCTTGCTCCCTGCTTCTCTCTGAAGAGAGGGGACAGCTCTCAAATCCACTACAAGCCTTGAGAAAAGCACACGAGGGGCTGGAATACCTGATGCCCCTCCCCTCTCCTCCGCCCCCTCCTCCCCTTCGGGGTTTGGTCTCGGAGTGGGGAAGGCAGAAATCCCCACACACGTGGCCAGGACGCTGGAAGGGATCTCTTGAGATCGGCTCTTGGGAGAGTCTTGTGGAGCAGCAAGAAGCTGTTGGGGTATCTCCTGCTGCTGCCACCACCTGGCTCCACCGCACCGCTGGGCACAGCCAGAGACCTAAGGGCTGCGGAACCTGCGTGTCCCTGGCCGTTGAGGGCTTGGCTCGAGAAGGGACCTGGCTCCTGCTGGGTTGTCACTGTGACCAATAAAAACTCAGCTTGTGCAGCACGACCGCCAGCGCTGGTTTTAAAATGGAGCAGGACGTTGCTTGGTGGGGAGCTGGCAGGGAGAGGAGCTGGAAATGAAGTTCAGTCCTCTCCCTGCTGCCTCCAGAGGGGATAACAAAGCTCTGCAAGGTGTGAGGCGCAGCCTAAGGAAAGAAATGCAAAGCAGAGCCCACATTCTGTCCCCTCAAGGTCAGGCAGGGGTCCCCATCAGGCTCCTTGCAGTCAGAAGGTGAGGAAGGTGAGGCAGCGCGGTAATCAGCCCCAGGGCAGGTTGGCTGCCACCTAACTCTTTGCAATACCCGGGACTGATGGTTTGTGTTTCTTTTGTTACTGCTTAAATTCCAGCATAACCCACAGGGCACCCAGGAGCCTGAGAGCAAGAGATCCTGGAAGCCACCGTCACCCAAGTGCAGTCAGGTTGGTTACTGAAGGTGCAGAGCAGCAGGGCCTGATCCAGAGCCCAGCTGTGCCTTCTAGAAAGGCTAAGTGCTTTGAAGCAAGATTCTGCACAGGAAAGTCAATTAAATCTCTCAACAAGTTGGCTTTTAATTAGCTGAAGTGCTGTTTGTGGTGCATTCAAGGAGCTTTGCCTCTCTGATGGTTGCCATCTCGCTGGTGTCCCATGGAGATTTTGACTTTGCTCTTACTGAGAGCAGCTGAAACAAGAGAAATGTGTGTGTGGGGGGGAGACAAAAATGGGTTGCTTTGGCTTTGTTGCACCAGGAATTAACCTGCACAAACGCTTCGGCCCCTCGGGGTGTTCGTGGATGTAGGGATTTATGACCCTGGGAGAGGCTACCAGACAGCAGAGCTTCTTGTGTTAGGGGCTGGAGAGGCCAAAGGCATCTTCTAGAGTTCTATCAATCTATATCTAAATATATATATATATATATATATAAAAATATATATACACACACACTCACATACATACACAGTTCTATAGAGATAGGAAATGGAACCCCTGCAGCTTCCCATTGCACTGCACATGGTGGCTGGAAGGCACTTGTGAAGCTGGGAGGTTTGGGCTATGCTCCTTTGGGCTCTGCAGGGAAGGCACTGGCAGCTCAGAAGGCCCCCAGGCTGCATCCAAAGCAGCGTGGCCAGAGATGGAGAGAGGGGATCCTGCCCCTCTGCTTTGCTCTACTGAGACCTCACCTGAAGTGCTGTGTCCAGCTGTGGGACCCCCAAGACAAGAGAGGCCTGAACCTGATGGAGCAGGTCCAGAGGAGGCCACCAAGATGATCAGAGGGCTGAAAAACCTCTGCTGTGGGGACAGGCTGGGAGAGCTGTGGCTGTGCAGCCTGGAGAAGAGAAGGGTCCAGGGAGACCTCAGAGCTGCATTTCAAGATGAAAGGGACTTGCAGGCAGGCTGGGGAGGGACTGTTCAGAAGGGCCTGTGGGGAAAGGGTGAGTGGCAATGGTTTGAACCTGGAGCAGGGTAGATTTAGGTTGGACATCAGGAGGAAGTTCTGCACAATGAGGCTGGTGAGACACTGGAACAGGTTGCCCAGGGAGGTGGTTAAGACATCATCCCTGGAAACATTCCAGATCAGACTTGATGTGGCCCTGGGCAACCTGATCCAGTTGGAGGTGTCCCTGCTGACTGCAGAGGAGTTGGACAAGATGCCCTTTGTGGGTCCCAACCAAATTCAGCCTCTGAATCTGTGACTATGATCCAAAACACGGACCTGGTCTTACTTTGGGGCAAGGAGCAGAGCCCCTGTGCACAGGCTGGCTCAAAAATCCCCATTTTAGAGATATCAGCCTCAAAAAATGTCATTGTTTTGATTCTTCTAGTTTAGAGCAGATGGTGTCAGGAGTATGTGTGTGTGTGTGTGTGTATACCCATTTCTTGGATCCCCCTGCTGCAGAGGATGAGAGTGCTGCAAAGGGAGGACCACGCATCTGGAGATGTTCTCGGTGCCAACCTGGCTCCAAGAGCCACTTCCTCTGATCTGCTGGAAGTGTGAGTTTCAACTCATGGATCTGATGGCTTTGAGGACCTTTTTGGGACCCCACAAAGGGCCCTAGCTGGTGGGGGTGGCAGAAATCAAGCCTCTTCCTGATGGAATGAGTTGGACAGGACCAGTACCAAAGCCACCCAAACCCACCAACTTTGGGGCAAACGTGAACTTAATCCTTTGAGCTTGCATTAAAAAAAACACCTCCAAACCTCCCAGCTTAATCTTTTAAATGCTGATTTTCTTAGCTGCTTCCCTAATCTTCTTCCTGCCATTTCTTTTTTTCCCCCCTATTTAATAGTCTGAACTTCTATAAGACCATTTTTTTTATTCACTCAAGCTTAACCTCCGTTCGCTCAGCTGGTGTTAAGTTGTAATCCCAGCACTTAAATCTGTCACAGTTCCAGAAGTGAGAGGAAGGTTGGAAGTGGGAGGGTGAGAGGAGGCTGAGCAGAGCTTTCTGTTGAAGTAATTAAAAATTCAAGAGAATCACATGCAAAAAAAAAACCAAAACCCTAAACCAAAAAACTAGGTGAAGGCGATTGAAGTGGTTATCAGAGTTGCCCAAAGCCTTGATTGTATGTCTGCTGCTTCCAGGCACTTGCTCTCTACCTGGAGATAGGAAGTGAAGCTCGAGGAGATTGGCCTTGGAGCCCAGCTTCTTCTGGTGGTGAAGCATGATGGAGCCTTTGCTGTCACCACAGCTCCCCAGGAGCATTGGAGAGTTGTTGGTGCTGATGCTCAGAAGGGAAAACCCAACTCTTGTCTTGCTGGGGGATGGCTGAACTTGTGCCTGCCTTGTAGGGTAAGGAGTTGTGGGATGGAGCTGAATCCCAGAATCCCAGCATGGTGGGGGCTCAGAATGGACCTCTAGAGATGGTCCAGTCCAACCCCTGCTAAAGCAGGGCACCCTCAGCAGCTTGCCCAGGATGACAGTAGCCAGGTGGCTTTGGAATCTCTCCAGAGAAGGAGACTCCACAACCTCTTTGGGCAGCCTGCTCCAAGGCTGTGTTCATTTGGGCAAGCCCTGTTCCAAAACCATGGCAGAAACCTTTGGATCTCTATTGCCTGATCAATGGGGATGAGTAAGAGCCCCACAAAACCCAGGGGGAAGATGCTGCCAGGGTATGTGAGGGGGTTGTGGTGGTGGTGGGCTGCAGCGTGGTCATCCCTGAGGCTGTGTGTGCGGCACCATGTGGATGTGGTGTGTGGTGGCTGGGTGGTGGTGCTGGGCACTGGGTGGTGGTGCTGGGCACGTGGCTGTGCCACGGGTGGGTGGAGGCAGATGGTGGACAGCAGGGCACAGCTGCTCCCTCCAGTAGGAGCTTCTGGGGCTTTTGAGGGGTTCCTGGTGTGAAGATGGATGAGGAAGAGGCAAGAAAGCACAGCAGGGAGGAATGGAAGCATCTTTTCTCAGCTGTTGATTTGGCTGCAGAGCAAGTTTGGGCAGAATTAACTCCAGTGGTAGCTTGAGCATCTCCACCCCCTCCCAAAACCTGCCAGGTTTGGCATTAGCCTCTTCTGCACAAACTCAGCCTCTTCCCCAGCCTTGCAGTGACACCACCCATGCACAGCTGCAGTCTCCCAGCAGTGCTCATCCTTCCAGCTGTGCTTGCCCTTCCAGCTGTGCACCCAAGGATAGTCATGTGGGCATGGAGCTGGGCTCTTCCACTACTTTTCTGTGTGTTTGTGTGTGGTACCCCAGAGCTGAAGGAAAGCTCTGGGCTGTGCCAGGTCCATTATTTCAGGAGAGCTGTGCTTGCAAGGTGTGAAAGATGATGTCAGCTCCTCTCCCAGCTGTGCTGGCTTCAGTCTCTCTCTCTGCTGTGATTTGCAGCAGATGATGCCTGGAAGAAGATTGCTAAAGCAACCAGTGACTCCTGAGCCAGATAAATTAGGAGGAGGCAGGAGAAGGAGGTCAAAGGAAGGGGAGGACCAGAAAATGTACTCGAGAGCCCAAAGATGGGGCTGTAAGCAGGAGGATGGGAAGGGCAAGGGGATGGAGGTGGCCCCAGCTGGTGGCAGGGCCCAGCTCCAGACAGGTTTTGCAAGGCTGGGAACTGAGTTGTCCATTTCCTCCAAAAATCTGAATTTGGACCTTTCCAGGCCCCTGTGCTGGGGTGGTGATTCTGCTGCAGGGAGAGTGATGGCACTGGGCTGGATGTGCCTTGGGCATGCTGGTTTGCCTTGAAACGTTCCATTCCCTCCCGTTTTGCATGCTGGGTGCTGAAGATGCCTGGGTTGGATCTGCATTGCTCCACTTGAGTCATGCCTCTTGCTCTCTAGACCATCAGAGCTCTCCAACCCCTGCCCCATGAGTCACCAGCTGGAGGCTTTGCTGGGAACAAAACCATTTGCCAAGAACAAGAATGGCTTTTTATTTTGTAGTGCTTATTCCCACCCTGCCCCCCTGCCCTTCCCACCCTTAAACACCCTGTTTGTGGTTTGAAGCATTTCTGAGCTAGGGGTTTTCTACCTACAGTGACACTGAGTGTTGAGGTTTATCAGAGTAGATGGCATCTCAGCGGGCACCTTGGCAGCTGCTGGAGCCCAGGGTGGCAGGGCTGGGTGTGTCTGTATGTATATATATGTGTATGTAATTAATAACTTTGTATATATGTATATACCTGTGAGTGTGAGGCACAGGTTCAATGTAAACTCTGCACCTAACCAGGAGGAAGAGGAGGGTTTGTCAGCCAGCATCGTGCGCTGGGCTCCGCAGCCCCTGGCCCCCGGCCTCTGCTGCGGGATTCGGCCCCACGCTGCTGGCTCCTTCCCTTCTCCCTGCTCTTCGCCCCAGCGTAGCGATGGCCTGAGCCTAGCCCCAGGGCTGGGGGTAGGGAGCCTGCTGCCGCCTGCCACAGCCCCACCTGGGGGCCGACGTGGAGCCCAAGCCCCGATGGAGGCTCCACGCTGGCCCCGCTCTGTCCCCACGCACCTTGTGCCTGCAGCTCCGTGGACGTTTCCACTCCCACTCTCTAGAGCAGTCTCGGTCTGGAGTGTACAGACTTCTTTCTTTCTTCTTTATTTTGGTGTGTGTTTTGCTTTCTTTCTTTTTACTATTATTTTCCGTTTTCCTGAGGGGGGAGGAGGAGGCCAAAAAAGTCACTTGTGTGACGCCCAGGCGTCTGGGTTTTGTTTTCCCCCTCACCTCCCAGAACAACTCATCCACCACATCTCCAAAAGGACCTCGTGGGTCCCAGCGACTTTCACACACATAAGCTCCCCACCCTGGTCTGGGTGTCCCCCCTCCCACCCTGGGTTTTAAGTCCAGCTGACAATCAAACCAGCCAGAACTGCTGACTTTGAGAACAACCTCTCTCCATTGCAGTTTGATAGAACCTCCTTTTTCAACTCACAAGCTTCTCTCTCACCTAACCACCACCACCACCACCAAGTCACCCACTGGGTCTTCTTGTAAATAAGCATCATTTATCTTGTATAAAGAAAAGATAAGAAGAAAAAAAAAAAAGGGGGGGGAGGGAATAATCAGCCAACCTAAACAAGCAAACAAAAATGTTCATTGTTGCAAGCAAAATTTCGTTGGTATAAAGGGAAAAAGAAAAGAATTCATTGCTGTAAAGAAAACATTTTCATTGCTCTGAACACAAGAAAATTTCATTGCTCTGAACACAAAAAAGTTTCATTGCTCTAAACACAAAATATTTTCATTGCTATAAACAACTTTCCCCCCTATTGTTCTAAGTCCAATTAAAATAAAGAAATAAAGAAAGAAAAGGAAGAAATCCTTTTCCAGTAGCTTTTAAGGCTCCACTTCACTTTGGCTTTGGAGCTGATTTGAGCTCCCAACACCCCAACAGGAAAATCCTTTTCCAGTAGGTTTTAAAGCTCCACTTCACTTTGGCTTTGGAGCTGATTGGAGTTCCCAACACCACAAAATCCTTTTCCAGTGGCTTTTAAAGCTTCACTTCACTTTGGCTTTGGAGCTGATTTGAGCTCCCAACACCACAAAATCCTTTTCCAGTAGCTTTTAAGGCTCCACTTCACTTTGGCTTTGGAGCTGATTTGAGCTCCCAACACCCCAACACCACAAAATCCTTTTCCAGAAGGTTTTAAGGCTCCACTTCACTTTGGCTTTGGAGCTGATTGGAGTTCCCAACACCACAAAATCCTTTTCCAGAAGGTTTTAAGGCTCCACTTCACTTTGGCTTTGGAGCTGATTGGAGTTCCCAACACCACAAAATCCTTTTCCAGTAGCTTTTAAGGCTCCACTTCACTTTGGCTTTGGAGCTGATTGGAGTTCCCAACACCACAAAATCCTTTTCCAGTAGCTTTTAAGGCTCCACTTCACTTTGGCTTTGGAGCTGATTGGAGTTCCCAACACCACAAAATCCTTTTCCAGTAGCTTTTAAGGCTCCACTTCACTTTGGCTTTGGAGCTGATTGGAGTTCCCAACACCACAAAATCCTTTTCCAGAAGGTTTTAAGGCTCCACTTCACTTTGGCTTTGGAGCTGATTGGAGTTCCCAACACCACAAAATCCTTTTCCAGTAGCTTTTAAGGCTCCACTTCACTTTGGCTTTGGAGCTGATTGGAGTTCCCAACACCACAAAATCCTTTTCCAGTAGCTTTTAAGGCTCCACTTCCCTTTGGCTTTGGAGCTGATTGGAGTTCCCAACACCAAAAAATCCTTTTCCAGAAGGTTTTAAGGCTCCACTTCCCTTTGGCTTTGGAGCTGATTTGAGTTCCCAACACCACAAAATCCTTTTCCAGAAGGTTTTAAGGCTCCACCTCACTTTGGCTTTGGAGCTGATTGGAGTTCCCAACACCACAAAATCCTTTTCCAGAAGGTTTTAAGGCTCCACTTCACTTTGGCTTTGGAGCTGATTGGAGTCCCCAGCAGGAAAACTCTTTTCCAAAAGCTTTTAAAGCCTAACTTCTCTTTCAATTTGGAGCTGATTGGAGTTCCCAACACCACAACAGGAGGGAAAAAAAAAGAGTAATAATAATTAAAAGAAAATCTTTAATGAACAGAAAAAAAAGGGGGAGGGGGCAAGGGAAAAGAATCCAAACCATGCATGTAAATATTTTTCAGGGGAAGCATATCTTGAGTTCTTTCTTTGGTTTTTGTATGTACATAACTCTCCTAGGGGTTTAGTACCGAAATTGCTTCATAAGTGTCTGTTAAAAAAAAAAAAAAAAGTAAATAATAAAATGAACCAAAAAAGAGCAAAAAAAAAAAAAAAGGAAAAAAAAGAAGAAAAAAAAAGAGAGAAAAAAAAAAAAGAGAGAAAAAAAAAGAAAAAAAAAAGAAAAAAAAGAGAAAAAAAAGAGAAAAAGAAAGAAAAAAAAAAAAGAAAAAAAAAGAAAAAAAAAGAGAAAAAAAAAGAGAAAAAAAGAGAAAAAAAAAAAGAAAAAAAAAAAAAGGGAAAAAAAAAAAGGGGGAAAAAAAAAGCCAAGAAAAAAAAATTCAACTGGAATCAAAATGTTTGTTAATTGTTTTGGGGTTTGTTTGGTTTTTTTTTTTGTTCTTACTTGATGGCCAAAACTTTAATTAAAAAGCAAAAAAAAAAACCAAAAAAAAAAGGTTAAAAATATACTCTAAAAATACTGGAAAAAAAAAAAAAAAAAAGGATTTTACTCTTTGCCAATGGATCCTGACACTGTAATGGTACTGTCTATTTTTTTTAATGATTTCTGTGCTGTGCCCATTTATAAAAGGAGATCAACAAAAAAAATAAAAAGAAAAAGGAAAAAAAAAGAAGAAGAAGAAGAGGGAAAAAAAAAAAGAGGGAAAAAAAAAAAAGGAAAATAAAAGAAAAAGAAAAAGAAAAGTAAATAAAAGTCATTTAAACGTTGCCCGCCCAGGGCTTTGCCTCCTTTCTTGCTGGGGGTTGCCCTGCACCTCCTGGGTCTGGTCCTGCTGGAGTGGGGTGGAGGTGCAGGGAGAAGGTTTCACTTACGGAATCACAGAATTGTCAGGGCTGGAAGGGACCTCGAGGATCAGCCAGTTCCAACCCCCTGCCATGGCCAGGGACACCTCACACTGCAGCAGGTTGCTCACAGCCACATCCAGCCTGGATGCAAACACCTCCAGGCAGGAGGCTTCCACCACCTCCCTGGGCAACCTGTGCCAGGCTCTCACCACCCTCATGGGCAACAACTTCTTCCCAACATCCAATCTCAATCTCCCCATTTCTAGTTTTGCTCCATCCCCCCAGTCCTATCCCTCCCTGACACCCTCAAAAGTCCCTCCCCAGCTTTCTTGGAGCCCCCTTCAGATACTGGAAGACCACAAGAAGGTTTCCCTGGAGCCTTCTCTTCTCCAGACTGAACAACCCCAACTCCCTCAGTCCTTCTTCATAGCAGAGCAGCTCCAGCCCTCTGCTCATCCTCATGGCCCTTCTCTGGACACCTTCCAGCACCTCCAGATCCTTCCTGGAACAGAAGCCCCAGAACTGGACACAGTGCTCCAGCTGTGTTTCTCCAGTGTGGAGTAGAGGGGGAGAATCACCTCCCTCATCCTGGACTTGTTCTCAGGGCTGGAGAGCACCAGGCAGGGGATGGATGGTGCAGAGATGCTGAGGAGCAGGAGGCATCATGGACCACCCCAGAGCAGCCCAGTTGTGCCTCTGCTGCATGGTGGGGTTTGGATGCAGGGGGACGCTGCAAGTGTGTGGAGGTTCACAGAGTGTTTCACCTGAGCCACTGTGTCCCCACATCCCAGGAGTGTCAACAGCACAGGAGGAGAAATCTGAGCTGCGAGATCATAGAATCACGGAATTGTTTTGTTTGGAAGAGACCTCTAAGATCATCCAGCCCAGCCATCAACCCAACACCACCATAGCCACTAAACCCTGTCCCCAGGTGCCATGGCCATACATTTCTTAAGCACCTCCAGGGATGGGGACTCCACCACCTCCCTGGGCAGCCTGTGCCAATCCCTGACCACTCTTGCAGCAAAGAAGTTGTTCCTAATCTCCAACCTAACCCTCCCCTGGCACAATTTCAGGCCATTTCCTTTCCTTCTGTCACCTGTGACTAGGGAGAAGAGCCCAACACCCACCTCACTGCAACCTCCTTTCAGGGAGCTGTAGAGAGCAATGAGGTCTCCCCTCAACCTCCTCTTCTCCAGGCTGAACACCCCCAGCTGCCTCAGCTGCTCCTCCACAGCCCTGTTCTCCAGACCCTTCCCCAGCTTTGTTGCCCTTCTCTGGACCTGCTCCAGCCTCTCCCCAAAGAGGAGGTGGAGCAGCCTGGACTGTTGGCCTGGGGTCTTGCTTTCACAGCTCTCCATTCCAGATCCATTCCTGGAAGTGACCGTGGTGAGAGACTTGGTAGCGATGCTGTCGGCCTCCATAAGGAGATACTTGGATGTATTTAACCAGCTCCAGCTCTGCAGAGCTCAGACCTCCATGGATGATCCCCACTCACAGCAGAATGCATGGTTTGTGTGGCCTCACGCTGGCCTAATGGGCAGCTGTGGCCAAGGGCAAGCAGCATGCCCCAGTGGTATCTCCCCAGCCTGGATGTGCTCCATGTTATGTGCCAGCAAACCCACAGCCAGCCCTGGTGATGGTGGAGTGCTGGCAGGAGCTTCAGTGCTAGGCTGGTTTGGGGGATGGTGTTTCTGCAATGCTGATGGGTTTTATTACCTGCCTGGACCCTGCTAAACCTCTGGCTGAAGGCTCTCATGCTCCATCATCAAGTTCCTCATCGTGGTTTAACTGCTCTGTATTTACCCAACAGTCTGTGGTCTGCTCTGCTGCATGCACCTCATCCTTCCACTGAGGCCAGGCAGTTCAGAAGGACCTTGCTGAGCAGTGGTAACTAATAGAACCCCCAACCCACATCCATTTTTACCCCAGACTTTGGCTCTTGGAGCCAGGCAGGTCCAGATCAGGGCTTGACCTGCTGCAAAGCCACTCCATGAAGAAGGACCCTGGTGTCCTGATGGACAGTAAGTTGTCCATGGGACAACAATGTGACCCTGTGGCCAAGAAGGCAAATGGTCTCCTGGAGTGCATGAAGAAGAGTGCTTGCTGCAAGGCAAGGGAGGTTATCCTCCCCTCTACTCTGCCCTGGTGGGGCCTCATCTGGAGTGTTGTATCCAGTTCTGGGCTCCCCAGTTCAAGAGGGACAGGGAACTACTGGAGAGAGTCTAACAGAGGCTACAAGGATGCTGAAGGGGCTGCAACATCTATGTGGTGAGGAAAGGCTGAGAGCCCTGGGGTGGTTTAGCCTGGAGAAGAGCAGCTTACAAATATCTGAAGGGTGGGGGGCAAGAAGCAGGTGGCCAGGCTGTTTGTAGTGGTGCCCAGCGGTAGGACAAGGGCCAATGGACACAAACTGGAACCCAGGGGGTTCTGCTGCAACAGGAGAGTAAAAAGTCTTGGGTGTGAGGCTGCTGGAGCCCTGCAGCAGGTTGCCCAAAGAGGTGGTGGAGTTTCCTTCTCTATAGACTTTCAAGACCTACCTGCATGTGCTCCTGTGTGACCTGCCCTAGGAGATTCTGCTCTGGCTGGGAGATTGGATGATCTCCAGAGGTCCCTTCTGTGATTCTGTTTAACCCTCACCCACTCTGCACTCCCAGGGCTGCTCCCCACAGCAGCTCTCGCTGCCCAGAGAAGCATCTCAGCTCTATCAGAGCCACCCAACCAGGCTGTGAAGCTTGTCCCCAGCCCCAGCAATAATGATGTCACTGTGCTGCTGGGCAGACTGGCTGAGCGCTTGGCAGCAGCCACAGGCAGCTCTGTTAGGAGTGAGGTGAGTAACTGCTTGCAGTGAGGTGTTGGAATGCAGGCTGAGGGCTGGAAACAACCTCTAATTATATCCCCATCCCCACTTCTTTGTTGCTGGAGCAGGTCCAGAGAAGGGTTGGGGAAGGGTCTGGAGAACAGGACTGGTGATGAGCAGCTGAGGGACCTGGAGTTGTTCAGCACAGAGAAGAGGAGGCTGAGGGCAGCCCTCATTGCTCTCTACAGCTCCCTGAAAGGAGGTTGCAGTGAGGCTGGTGTTGGGCTCTTCTCCCTAGTCTCAGGTGATAGGAGGAGAGGAAATGGCCTGAAATTGTGCCAGGGGAGGGTTAGGTTGGAGGGGAGTTAAAATGTCTTTGCTGCCAGAGTGGTCAGGAATTGGTACAGGCTGCCCAGGGAGGTGGTGGAGTCCCCATCCCTGGAGGTGCTCAAGAAAGGTGTGGCCGTGGCACTTGGGGACAGGGTTTGAAGGCCATGGTGGTGCTGGGTTGATGGTTGGACTCAATGCTCTTAGTGCTCTCTTTCAACCCAAACAATTCACTGACTGTCCTGTATTTCTCCCCTCACCATGGCTATTATGGGAATGTTGCCTCCCCACATCTCCATTGCAGACCCCCAGGGTTTAGTAGGATAACCCAAAATGGTCCAAGTTTTGGGGTTGTGTGGCAAAAGGAGGTCCCTGTAACTCACCAATTCTAAATCTCTGTGACATGAGCATAGAGCTCCAAAAATAACCCTGCCATGGAGATCTGACCTTGCAGAGTAACAGCCCAAGGCACAAACTCCCCCTTGGTTCAAAGGGGTTTAAGGGAATTGCAGGAGAACATTCACAGCACACGTGGGGGCTCTGTGCTGGGAAAGATCTTCAGAGACCAAACCTCAGCTGAAAAGAGGATGCATGGATGGAAATAAGATTGTCACCCCTGTCCTGGGTAAAGTGTCCCCAGAGCCTTCAGAAACCAACTACTGCATTGCAGTTTATCATAGAATCATGGAATCAACAAGGTTGGAAAAGACCTCAAAGATCATCAAGCCCAACCTGTCACCACAGACCTCATAACTACTAAACCATGGCACCAAGTGCCACATCCAATCCCCTCTTGAACACCTGGGCTGCACATTTCAATGGCTAACAACTCTCTGTGGGAAGAACTTTCTCCTCACCTTGAGTCTAAACTTCCCCTGGTGCAGCTTGAGACTGTGTCCTCTTGTTCTTTTGCTGGTTGCCTGGGAGAAAAGACCAACTCCCCCTTGTCTACAACCACCCTTCAGGTAGTTGAAGACAGCAAGAAGGTCTCCCCTGAGCCTCCTCTTCTCCAGGCTAAGCAACCCCAGCTCCCTCAACCTCTCCTCACAGGGCTAAAAGGGGGTGTTGGGGTAAAAGGAGACTCCAGCTTAGCCTAAGCTTGGGGAGGGGAAACCCAGGCTTCTATACAGTGCCACCACTCCTTGAAGCTGGCATATGAAAGAATAAGTCTTGAGCAGCAGCCACCACCACCTGAAATGCAGCACCTCCTTACAGCCTCAAGCTGCAGCAAGATTGGGCATGAGGAACAATTTCTTCCCCAAAAAGGTTCATCGGATCCTGGAAGAGGCTGCCCAGGGCAGTGGGAGGGTCCCCATCCCTGAAAGGATTGAAGAGCTGTGGAGATGTGGTGCTGAGGACCATGGTTCTGGGTTAACGGTTGGACTGGATGAGCTTAAAGGTCTCTTCCAAGCAAAACGATTCTGTGATTCCATGGCTCTTCCAGTCAGCTTTAGGAGATCTCTAAAAGCATGGGACTGACTGAAATGAGTGCTAGTGGCTTCACATGGAGTGGGGAAATGCTCTGCTGAGCCTCCACAGGAAAGGACTGAACAGCAGCAAGCCAAAGGGTCAATGCTGGGCTTGGCTTTTAGGCACTTGGGTGAGGTGGGCTCTCAGGACTGCCTTGCCACTGCCAAGAACTGAAAGACCAGGCCTAGTTTGTCCCAGAAAAATGCAATGAGTGGTTTAGAGAGGATGGAGGTGGAACAGCTCCTCATGCCTGTCTCTGTGCTCAGGGGTCACACAGTGAAGCAGAGAGGCAGTAAGGTCAAACCTGATGCCAAGGTCCACAGGTTGCAGGTCTCAGCCCTGAGGTCTCACTGAGTGTTCACAGAGAAGCCAAATCAGGAGCTAAGGAATGAAGAAGCCGTTCAGAGAGAGATGTTTTCAAACAACCTGGAGGCAATAAACATCTTAAAAGCCTGGCTGAGCCATCTGGAAGCATTAGCTCCCACTGAAGACCTGTGAAAGGCCTTCTGAAGAGGTGGGAAAAGGAGAATAAGACTGCTGTAAACTTCCTGGTTTCCTTTGCAAGCTAGAAAATATTGGCTGAAACAGTCACACTGAAGGCTGTGGAGGGGATGCTGGAAGGGCAGCAGGGTAGGGAGGGATATGCACCATTGCCTGGGATATGCAGCCCTGTGGAAAAAGACTTGGGGCTGCTGGTGGATGAGAAGCTGGACAAGAGCAGGCAGTGTGAGCCTGCAGCCCAGAAGGCAAATCACATCCTGGGCAGCACCCAAAGCAGCGTTGCCAGCAGAGCCAGAGAGGTGATTCTGCCGCTTTGCTCTGCTGAGACCTCACCTGGAGTGCTGTGAGCAGGTCTGGAGCCCTCAGTATAGGAAGAACATGGACCTGATGGAGAGGGTGCAGAGGAGGACCATGAAAATGAACAGGGGGTTGGAACACCTCTGCTGTGGGGACAGGCTAAGGGATTTGGGGCTGTTCAGCCTGGAGAAGAGAAGGCTCCAGGGAGACCTTAGAGCAGCTTCCAGTACCTGAAAGGAGCTACAAGAAGGATGGAGAGAGACTGTTTGCAAAGGCCTGCAGGGACAGGGCAAGAGGCAGTGGCTTCAAACTAGAGCAGAGCAGGTTTAAATTGGATGCTAGGAACAGGTTCTTCACTACGAGGGTGGTGGAACCCTGGAACAGGCTGCCCAGGGAGATGGTTTGGGCTCCATCCCTGGAGGTGAGGCTGAACAGGGCTCTGGGCAACCTGATCTAGTTGGGGATGTCCCTGCTGAGTGCAGAGGGGATTGGACTGGGTGAGCTTTGGAGGACCCTTCCAAACCAGACCATTCTGTGATCTACCAGGATCAGAAACCCACCAAAACATTCAGGTATTGAAGAATGAGGCCAGGCTCAGCTGCCCTTGTGCCTTCAGCCCCACTCCCAGGCTTCACATCACAGCACCCCAGCTTCAGCTGCATGCCAGCAGTGGCAGTGCCATGCCCTGTGAGATTCTCAGAGGGCTGCAAATCCTTTCTGAGCTTTTCTGCAGATTCCAAATAAACAGAATCCACCAGCTGCTCTGGCTAATGCTGATTTACTGCTCCCAAGGCAGCTTTGCACTGTCCTGCCTCATCCCAGAGAGCAGGCAGCTGCTGCTCTGCTCCCACCTCGACAACGTGGACATGCTGAGCCACCTCCTGCCTCCCTTTCTTCCAGCTCCTGGCAGCCTTGATCTCACAGAATGCTTGGGTGGGAAAGGACCTTTAAATATCACCTAGTCCAACCCCCCTGCAGTCAGCAGGGACAGCTGCAGCTAGAGCAGGTTGCTCAGAGCCCCAAACAACCTGGCCTGGAATGGTTCCAGGGATGAGGCATCCTCCCACCTCCCTGGACAAGCTAGTTCAGTGTTATCTTGTATGCACAAAGTCCTATCTCAGGGTCCTCTTCATTGCTGTAAATTAATAACCCACAAAGCTTCATTCCCATGTTTTCCCCATTTCCCCCCATGAGAACAGTCAGAGACTGAAATCATCTCCCAAGGGGAGTGGTGGATTCCCCTACATTGCACAGCTTTAAGACTCAGCTTGCCAGGGTGCTGGGCCAGCTCATTTCAACTAGACTATTACCTAGAAAGGTTGGAGCAGATGATCCTTGAGGTCCCTTCCAAGCTGGCACCCCATGATCAGAGGGCTGGAGCTGCTCTGCTATGAGGACAGACTGAGGGAGTTGGAGCTGTTCAGTCTGGAGAGGAGAAGGCTCCCAGAAGACCTCATTGTGGTCTTCCAGTATCTGAAGGGGGCTACAAGAAAGCTGGGGAGGGGCTTTTGAGGGTGTCAGGGAGTGATAGGACTGGGGGGGATGGAGCAAAACTAGAAATGGGTAGATTGAGATTGGATGTTAGGAAGAAGTTGTTCCCCATGAGGGTGGTGAGAGCCTGGCACAGGTTGCCCAGGGAGGTGGTGGAAGCCTCCTGCCTGGAGGTGTTTGCATCCAGGCTGGATGTGGCTGTGAGCAACCTGCTGTAGTGTGAGGTGTCCCTGGCCATGGCAGGGGGCTTGGATCTGGCTGCTCCTTGAGGTCCCTTCCAGCCCTGACAATTCTGTGATTTGTTTTGATGTCCCTCTCACCCTGCTTACCTCAGGGGCTCAGCAAACCCCCCTTTACCCAAGTGTCCTCCCTGATTTCCAACCCCTCTCCCTCACCTTTTGTAGCTCCTGGACTCTTTCCCCTGCTTTTCAAGGGCAGGAAGCCCTTCAAAAAAAAAAAAAAAAAAAAAACCAATAAATCCACATCCAAAATTGAAATCCCAGCAGTGAATGGCCGGATGAAACTCCTTGTCCTGGTCTGCAGGACAGGACTGCCTGAGGGCAGTGATGGATATCTGGGCACAGCGGACGCCAGCGGCTCCAGAATTCTGCCTGGGAGTATTTTTGGTCTATTGTGCAGGATTTGAGGCAAAGAGCAGCTTATTCCTGCTCTGCATGACAACATTTCCTGAGCATCAGCAGATATTAATAGCAGCTAATACAGCAGTCAAACGTTTCCCATTATTTACCTGCCTCGAGACACTTGCATTCGGGGGCTGATAAACACGCCCGGGGGGTTTGCCTGTCTCCCTCACCTACTGCCAGCCCCTCTCATAGTATCACAGTATCAGTCAGGGTTGGAAGGGACCACAAGGATCATCTAGTTCCAAACCCCCTGCCATGGGCAGGGACACCCCACACTAGATCGGGCTGGCCAGAGCCTCGTCCAGCCTGGGCTTAAACACCTCCAGGGACGGGGCCTCAACCACCTCCCTGGACAACCCATCCCAGGGCTTCACCACTCTCATGGGGAAGAACTTCCTCCTCACCTCCAGCCTGAATCTCCCCACTTCCAGCTTCATTCCATTCCCCCTAGTCCTATCACTACCTGAGATCCTGAGAAGTCCCTCCCCAGCCTTCCTGTAGCCCCCTTCAGATACTGGAAGGCCACAATGAGGTCACCTCGGAGCCTTCTCTTCTCCAGACTGAACAGCCCCAACTCCTTCAGTCTGTCCTCATAGGAGAGGTGCTCCAGCCCTCTGCTCATCCTCGTGGCCCTTCTCTGGACACCTTCCAGCACCTCCAGATCCCTCTTGTAATAGGGGCTCCAGAACTGGAGGCAATATTCCAGGTGGGGTCTCACCAGGGCTGAGTAGAGGGGGAGAATCCCCTCCCTTGCCCTGCTGGCCACACTTCTCCTGATGCAGCCCAGGATCCGATTGGCTTTCCGGGCTGCAAGTGCACACTGAGAGCTCCTGTTGAGGTTCTCGTCCACCAGCACCCCCAAGTCTCTCTCCTCAGGGCTGCTCTCCAGCCAGTCACTGCCCAGCCTGGATTTGTGCCTGGGATTGCCTCGACCCAGCTGCAGGAGCCTGCCCTTGGTCTTGTTGAAGCTCATGAGGTTGGCTTGTGCCCACCTCTCCAGCCTGTCCAGGTCCCTCTGGATGGATCCCTTCCCTCCAGCTGTCTGCTGCACCACACAGCTTGGTGTCATCAGCAACCTTGCTGAGGGTGCACTCGATGCCACTGTCCATGGCACCCACAAAGATGCTGAACAAGCCTGGTCCCAGGACTGATCCCTGAGGGACTCTGCTTGTCCCTGGCCTCCACTGGGAGGTACACTCAGATGTACTTCCTCCCCTCCACCAAACCAGGAGCTGTTTTTCCTGAGGCTGGATGCATCCTTGGGGTGGGGAGAGAGGACACTTCACCCTGTGTCCTACGTCTGAGAGGACAGAGAATTCCCGGCTGGGATATCTCCCCCTGCTCGCTGCAGTGAAGCTTCAGACCAAACCCCACATCAGCAGCATTTCTCCAGGGCTGTTGGAGCCTGGACATTTGGTGCCTGGATTTGCATTCAGTGAGAAGTTCTGCTGCTTGACAATCTGTGCTCCATCTAACGAGGAACAAAGCCAATTAAAAATAATAAGGACCCTGTGCCACTGCCTGTAACAAACCAATAATAGTAATGAAGGTTAAATCAATTGCAGGGTTCCATTTAGATATAAACCCAAACATTCCAGGCTGGCTCTGCCTTTCTCATTATGGTTTGTAGTGCTCAGCCCTCAGCCGGTGGAGCGTTGGAGCAGCTGGTTCTGATAAAGCTCAGGCCGAGTTTCATCCCTGGCAGAGGGAGGCAGGAGTGGCCCCACTCCCACACAGTCACAGAATGAACCAAGTTGCAAAACACCTTCCAGGTCATCAGGTCCAACATACCACCCAACACCATCTAACCAACTGAACCATGGCACCGAGTGCCTCATCCAGGCTCCTTTTAAACACCTCCAGGGAGGGGGACTCCACCACCGCCCTGGGCAGCACATTCCAGCGGCCAATCTCTCTTCCTGGGAAGAATTTCTTCCTCACACCCAGCCCAAACCTCCCCTGGTGCAGCTTGAGACTGTGTCCTCTCCTTCCGTCACTGTTACCTGGGAGAAGAGACCAACCCCCACCTGGCTACAACCTCCCTTCAGGGAGTTGTAGCAGCAAGAAGGTCTCCCCTGAGCCTCCTCTTCTGCAGGCTAAGCAACCCCAGCTCCCTCAGCCTCTCCTCACAGGGCTGTGCTCCAGACCCCTCCCCAGCCTCGTTGCCCTTCTCTGGACATGTTCCAGCATCTCAACTTCTTCCTTAAACTGAAGAGCTCAGAAGTGGACATTCCTCCCATCATGGGAGGTGTTTCCTGATGTGGCCATAGGCGTTAGAAGAGAATAGAATAGAATTAACCAGCTTGGATAAGACCTTTGAGTTCGAGTCCAACCTATCACCCAACACCATCTAATCAACTAAACCATGGCACCAAGCACCCCATCCAGTCTCTTCCTAAGCACCTCCAGTGATGGTGACTCCACCACCTCCCTGGGCAGCACATCCCAACGGCCAATCCTCCTTCTGTGAAGAATTTCTTCCTAACATCCAGCCTAAACCTCCCCTTGGGCAGTTTGAGACTGTGTCCTCTCGTTCTGGTGCTGCTTGCCTGGGAGAAGAGACCAACCCCCACCTGGCTACAACCTCCCTTCAGGTAGTTGCAGATGGCAATAAGGACTCCCCTGAGCCTCCTCTTCTCCAGGCTGTTTGGCCCATTGAGTAGCAGGAAGCTTCTTCATCTTCCACAACTTGAATTTCATGGGGAGAATTATACCAGAGGTAGTCATCATCATCATCACCCACCTCAAGGAGGGGAGATTGAGACTGGAGATTTGGAAGAAATTCTTTGGAGTGAGAGTGGGGAGACACTGGCACAGGCTGCTCAGGGGAGGCTGTGGATGTCCCCTCCTTGGAGGTGTTCAAGGCCAGGCTGGAGGAGGCCTTGAGCAACCTGGGCTGGTGGGAGGTGTCCCTGTCCATGGCAGGGGGTTGGAACTTTAAGGTCCCTTCCAACCTAAACCATTCTATGAATCTATGAATCATCATCATCCTCTTCCTCATTGCACAGGCTGGGAAGCTTTCCTGCAAGTCTGCTCCCTAGCAAGAGGAACTGCTGGGCAATGCTACTCCCATTCCAGCACAGGAATCATCAACATTCTGTTTAGAAAACAAAGCTGCAGAAGTCTGGAAATGCTTAAGGTGACTGTTAGCTGGGCCCCATAAGCACCACACATCATCCAGCTGCATCACACCTCCTAACACAACCTTCTTCCTTTAGCTATGAGGATGGGAACTCATTTAACAAAGACCAGAGGTGGTCTCTACGTGCAAATGATCCACGCAGCTGGGAATCAAGGCACTGCCCAGGCTGCAGGATGTGTGCCGTGTTAGGGGAGTTGTTACTTGCAATCAGTGCTGCTGTGGCTTTGAATTTCACAGAATCCCAGCATGGTGTGGGTCACAAGGGACCTCTGGACATCATCCAGTCCAACCCCTCTGCAGATCATCCAGTCCAACCCCCTGCTAAAGCAGAGCACCCACAGCAGCTGGCCCAGGAGCACAATGTTCAGGTGGGTTTGGAGTCTCTCCAGAGAAGGAGACTCCACAACCTCTCTGGGCAGCCTGCTCCAGGCCTCCAGCACCCTCACACCAACAAACTTTCTCCTTCTGATCAGAGGCCTCCATGGGTGGGCATGAGAAGAGGGAGGATGGTTTAGCTGGAGAGGAATTTGCACATTGATGTGGAACTGAACACAAAGTCTTGATCCTGTCTGGGAAGGGGTTAACAATGCCTACAACCTGCACTCTGTGCCCCTCAGTTTCAGAAAGATGTTGAGATGCTGGAAGGTGTCCAGAGAAGGGCAACAAAGCTGGGGAGGGGTCTGGAGCACAGCCCTGTGAGGAGAGGCTGAGGGAGCTGGGGTTGCTTAGCCTGCAGAAGAGGAGGCTCATGGGAGACCTTTTTGCTGTCTACAACTCCCTGAAGGGAGGTTGTAGCCAGGTGGGGGTTGGTCTCTTCTCCCAGGCAACCAGCACCAGAACAAGAGGACACAGTCTCAAGCTGTGCCAGGGGAGGTTTAGGCTGGGTGTTAAGAAGAAGTTCTTCCCAGAAAGAGAGATTGGCCATTGGAATGTGCTGCCCAGGGAGGTGGTGGAGTCCCCATCCCTGGAGGTGTTTAAAAGGAGCCTGGATGAGGCCCTTGGTGCCATGGTTTAGTTGATCA
The DNA here is from genome assembly GCA_033816785.1 of Picus viridis. Lineage (NCBI taxonomy): Eukaryota > Metazoa > Chordata > Aves > Piciformes > Picidae > Picus > Picus viridis. Next base: position 6,478,865 of record CM066597.1, on the reverse strand, counting down.
GATGGTGTTGGGTGATAGGTTGGACTCGATGATCTCTGAGGTCTTTCCAGCCTGGTTAATTCTGTGTTCTGTATTCTCTCTGTCCTCCTGCTCCACCAAGAAGATTTCAAGTAACACTGCTCAGGACACATGTGGACAGCTCACTGCAGGACACGGTTATTGACCATGGTGGTCTGAAGTTGACAATTGGACTCCATGATCTTGGAGACCTTTTCCAATCAAAACAACGATTCTGTGCTAGCACAAAAAGGAAATGGCCTCGAGTTGCACCAGGGAAGGTTTATGTTGGATGTGAGGAACAATTTATTTCCCAAAAGGCTTCATTAAAGCCTGGCCCAGGCTGCCCAGGGCAGTGGTGGAGTCCCCATCCCTGGAAGAGTTTCAAAGCCTCGGAGATGTGGTGCTGAGGGCCATGGTTTAGTTCAGTGGTGAGCTGGCAGTGCTGGGTTGAGAGTTGGGCTGGGTGATCTGAAAGGCCTCTTCCAGCCAAAACAGTTCTGTGCTTCCATGATTTGGGACCACAGCATTGTCACCATCATTGGAGGTGTTCAGGAGGAGGCTTGATGGGGTGCTTGGTGCCATGGTCTAGTTGTTTAGGTGGGTTGGGTTGGTTGATGGGTTGGACGCGATGATCTTGAGGGTCTCTTTCAACCTGGTTTGTTGTATTGTATTGTATTGTATTGTACTGTACATCTCACATGGCTTTCTGCTTCTGCTCTGAAAAAACATTCATCACATCCTCAGACTCTTCTCTCTGCTGTTCCCATCTCCCCTTATCTCTCCTGTGAGACAGCACAGGCTGTGGACTCTGCTTGGACAGGAAATTCAGAATCATAGCATTGTCAGGGTTGGAAGGGACCTCAAGGCTCAGCCAGTTCCAACTCCCTGGCAGACTGAAGGAGTTGGGGCTGTTCGGTCTGGAGAAGAGAAGGCTCTGAGGTGACCTCATTGTGGCCTTCCAGGATCTGAAGGGGGCCTACAGGAAGGCTGGGGAGGGACTTTTGAGGCTATCAGGTAGTGATAGGACTAGGGGGAATGAAATGAAGCTGGAGATTCAGGCTGGAGGTGAGAAGGAAGTTCTTCCCCATGAGAGTGGTGAAGCCCTGGAATGGGTTGTCCAGGGAGGTGGTTGGGGCCCAGGCTGGACGAGGCTCTGGCCAGGCTGATCTAGTGTGGGGTGTCCCTGCCCATGGCAGGGGGGTTGGAACTAGCTGATCCTTGTGGTCCCTTCCAACCCTGACTGATACTATGATACTATGGTAGGGACACCTCACACTACAGCAGGTTGCTCACAGCCACATCCAGCCTGGATGCAAACACCTCCAGGCAGGAGGCTTCCACCACCTCCCTGGGCAACCTGTGCCAGGCTCTCACCACCCTCATGGGGAAGAACGTCTTCCCAACATCCAATCTCAATCTACCCATTTCTAGTTTTGCTCCATCCCCCCAGTCCTATCCCTCCCTGACACCCTCAAAAGTCCCTCCCCAGCTTTCTTGGAGCCCCCTTCAGGTGCTGGAAGGCCACAATGAGGTCTCCTTAGAGCCTTCTCTTCTCCAGACTGAACAGCCCCAACTCCCTCACTCTGTCCATCCATATGGGAACTGTGGGCTCTTAGCTTTTCTGGAGGCACCTGAAGAACTCCTCTACCTCTCCCCATCCCCTTGTTCATGCTCACTTCAGGGCATGGGATGGAGCAGGGCTGTAACAAGATCATCTCTCCTCATGCCAGGCTCTTGCCATCTGCAGTTGCAGCCCCACCAGCTGGAGCCCAGCTTGGTGCCGTGCAGGACGTCAGGAGTTAATAATGATAATGAATTAATAATCGCCTAATTAATAAATTTTTGTTATTTCAGCCTGCTCAGGAGCTCCCAGGGGCACTGGATAATCTGCTGGATCGTTTTGTACTACACATTCCAATAAACAAAGAGTTTGGGGAGGCAAAGGGAAATGGCAGCTACCCTCTGAGCTGGGTGCCGAGGAGCTACAGCCTGGGGTAAGGTTGCAGGGGAGAACCACCGGAGCCTGAATCCCTCTTGCAGTGGAAGGATTCTGCCTTGTGAGGCAGAGAACTCATCCCTTGACGAGTACAACTGCACCAGTGATGAAGGGAGTAAGCTTGATCTTTACAGGAAGGATCTGGAGGTGCTGGAAGGTGTCCAGAGAAGGGCCACGAGGGTGAGCAGAGGGCTGGAGCTGCTCTGCTCTGAGGACAGACTGAGGGAGTTGGGGTTGTTCAGTCTGGAGAAGAGAAGGCTCCAGGGAGACCTAATTGTGGCCTTCCAGTATCTGAAGGGGGCTACAAGAAAACTGGGGAGGGACTTTTGAGGGTGCCAGGGAGTGATAGGACTGGGGGGATGGAGCAAAACCAGAAATGGGGAGATTGAGATTGGATGTTAGGAAGAAGTTCTTCCCCATGAGGGTGGCGAGAGACTGGCACAGGCTGCCCAGGGAGGTGGTGGAAGCCTGCTGCCTGGAGGTTTTTGCAGGCAGGCTGGATGTGGCTGTGAGCAACCTGCTGTACTGTGAGGTGTCCCTGCCCATGCCAGGGGGGTTGGACCTGGCTGCTCCTTGAGGTCCCTTCCAACCCTGACAATTCTGTGATTCTATTTTTCCAGCAGTTGTGCAGGAAAGCTGCTGCCCCACAGCTCCAGCACAGCTGTGTCCTGAGATGAAGAGGGGGCAATGGACGTTGCAGACAAATCTCAGCTCCCCAGCCACTCCTGAAACACCTCGAATGTCACCCTTGTTTTACTCATTCTGGGTGAAGTGAAATGCAGGGAGTGGAGATGTCCAAGGGAGCCTTCACCTACACAGCCCAAGGATGCTGCTCCCAATAGATCACCTCCTGCAGCAGACAGAGAGGGCAGACCCAAGGTCATTTGATTCTTACGAAGAATACAGCCAGAGGTGACATTCACACCACCCTTGCCTCCTTGCCTCCACCGGGAGAGAAGACAAAAGCAGATGGTGCTGCAAGAAGGGATGGGAAATCTTTTAGCATCCTTCATGGTGTCTCACCAGGCTCTCGGCAGCGACAATTACAGAGCAGGTAATGAAGACAGAGCAGCAACGCTGATTTGCTGCTTACTGATTTGCTGCTTGTGGAGAACAAAAGAAATTGCCTTTTTTATTTATTCCACCCCACCCTCCCCCATAGATCAGGGCAAACAAACAGCTTCTTTAATAACAAAACCTGCCTTGATGTGCCCAAGATAGGATGTCTCCTGCTGGGACGAGCTGGTGGGCTGATAAGAGGCAGTTTTTCTTTATCACTAGCCCCAAACGACCAAAGATTATCTCCTGTGGTAAAAATACCACGGGCTGCCAGATCAAATGCTTCACAGAGAGATTTATGGGGGGGGAAGAGAAAAAGGTTTCGTGCTTCTGCTTCCTCGCCACCGTACTTTGTACACCTCGGAGCACCTGGGCTGTGCTGGGACTTGGCTTTGTTCTTCACGGAGGAGAGGACAGAGAAGAAATGCAGTGGCAGAGGTGTCCAGGATGGGAATCATAGAATCACAGTATGCTGAGATGGGTTCCTACCCCATGTGCTGGGGGTCCTCCTTAGGGGTCTTCTGCTGCCATTCCTTATTCCACGCTCCAGCGGAGCTCAGTTGAGCGGCCTCAGAGAATCGGAGAAGAGTTGGGGTTGGAAGGGACCTCTGGAGACCAAGGACATTCCAAACCCACCCGGACGTGTTCCTGTGTGACCTGCCCTAGGTCATCCTGCTCTAGCAGGGGGGTTGGACTGGATGATCTCCAGAGGTCCCTTCCAGCCCCTGAAGTTCTGTGTTTCTGTGAACTGGGGTGCAGTGAAGGCCCTGGAGCTGGGTGATGCTGCTGAACCAGTTCCCCTCTCTGCTCTGAGCCTTGTCTCTGGGGATCCCAACTGCTGGCTCCCCTTTGGAGACCCTCTAGCCCTTAGCTATGCACGAGGAATCTCTTTTACATTTAGTCACACCCCGTGCAGCCTGGAGGAGGGGCAGCTCCAGGCACTCCTTTAGCTGCTGCCCTTAGAGGTGGTTCCTCTCCATTCCATCAACTGCTGCTGTGTCAAATACCCTTGCCCCAAGAGAGAGCTGAACTCAGTTTGTTCAGCCTCTGGTGAAGGAAGATGAAACCCTCACTCAATTCCTGAGCTTCAAGCCTGCTGAAAAATCTATCAATTAACTAAAGACATTGGAGCTTGCTAATGTCAGACTAATTAAGACATGCTTCAAGCACTTCCTATTAGTTATTCTTGTGGTTATTAGGTGTGGAGGAGCTGTATATAAATAGACAGGAGCTCTCTGCTACAGCAGGAAAGGCTGCTGCAAAATGAGGCTCTGGTGGACTGTTCTGCAAGGAAGTTTGAGGGGTATTGCTACTTAGCAAAAGAGGGATTTAATCTAAACATTAGCAGTGCGACAGCAGCAGCTTGAAACCTCTCCAGGGATTTGGGCTGCCTTCTATTAGGTGCTGCAGGAACAACTGCAGCTGTCTGAACGGAAGGATTTGCCCTGAAAGGGAGGCACATCAGAGGACGTCCTGCCCCTGTACTCAGCACTGGTTAGGCCACACCTTGAATCCTGTGTCCAGTTCTGGGCTCCTCAATTTAAGAAGGACATTGAGATGCTGGAAAGTGTCCAGGGAAGGGCACCAAAGCTGGGCAGGGGTCTGGAGCGCAGCCCTGTGAGGAGCAGCTGAGGGAGCTGGGGGTGTTTAGCCTGGAGAAGAGGAAGCTTTCCATGCCATCCATGCTGCAACCCCTTGTTGGGCAGTTGAGGGTCACCTGTGCTCTCTGCTCCTGCCACAGGTGCCATTTTTGACTTCCTGCACCTCAAGGTGAGGCGCAAGCTCTGCCAGTGCCCTTGGTGTGCCCAGGAGCAACTCTCAGGCAGAGCCTTTCTGCTCCCCCAGCCCTTGGCAGGATCTCTCCCCATCAGGCTCTCCCTGCTAGCAGCAGCCCCTGGCTGTGCAAACCTGCCCTGAACTGCAGAAAGTGCCTCAGTGAGCAGAGCCTGAGCTGGGCAAGGACAGCACTGAGCAGAATTGGTTCTGTGCTAGCTCAGAGCAGGGCACAAGGGCTGACCCTGCAGATCAAGCAGGGGTCCCAGCTCTGCAGAGCATTTTTTAGCCTGTGAAGGAGGCTCATCCAACACTTGTGAGGAACTGTTCACTCAGCAGGCATAATCCAGTGACCTTCCCTCCCTCCTCCAGCTCCAAGGAGCCGGCAGCAAAACGAGTCCCCACGATTCAAGGCAAAGCTCAGAGCTTTGCAGTGCATTTGCAAAGCAGCTGCTGTGCTGCTGAAATCATTTCCCTGAGTAAAAGGCCCACAAGGAGCACCTCAGACTTCTTTGCTTTGGATTTATGATAAGGAGGTCTCAGCAAGTTCACCTGGCCTTGGGAAAAAAAAAAAACCCTGTGCAGACCAGGGGAAGGGGAGAGGATGAGGACAGCTGAAGGAAGCCCTGTGGGGATGACTCCAGATTTAAGCTTTCATAAAATGCAGCTGGTTTCCCAAACCATGCAGAGCCAGATTATTGTGAGAGCAAAGAGGAGGTGAGGGGGGAAGCAGCCAAGTGGAATTGTCTTAATGGCCACTAGAAGAGCAACCACTGTGTGAGTGTTGTAAAGAACCTTAACAAGCTGGAGGCTGCTGTGCTGACAAGCCAGGTGTGTGAGAGAGGAGGAATCCTTGAAGCACCTTGTTCACAGCAGCCAAGTGTCTGCACTGGAGGATTAATCTGATGAGGAGTGACTGAGGGAGCTGTTTGGAGCAGAAGAGGCTGAGGGAGACCTCATTGCTGTCTACAACTACCTGAGAGGAGGTTGTAGAGAGCTTGGTGCTGGTCTCCTCTCACAGGCACTTAGTGATGGAACAAGAGGGAATGGCCTCAAGCTGCAGCTGGGGAGGTTTAGACTGGACATTAGGAAGCATTTTTTCCCAGCAGGAGTGGTCAGGGATTGGAATGAGCTGCCCAGGGAGGTGGTGGAGTCACCAACCCTGGAGGTGTTTGAAGGTGGTTTGGATGTGGTGCTTGGGGCTATGGTTTAGGGGTCACCCTTGTAGAGTAGGGTTCTGGGTTGGATTCAGTGATCCTGAGGGTCTTTTCCAACCTGAATGTTCCTGTGACTCTGTGAGGTCCTCAGAGGGGGTTTTGTGACTTACTCCCCACCACACCATGATGATATGGATGGAGATGAGCCCCTGCCCCATGTCCTGGGGGTCCCCATTAGGGAGTTCTGCTGCCATTCCTCATTCTGTGCTCCAGCAAGGCTCAGTTGTGCTGTTTCATAGAATCAGAGAATGGTAGGGGTTGGAAGGGACCTCTGGAGACCAAGTCCAACCCCCTGCCAAGGCAGGGTCACCTAGGGCAGGGCACACAGTACTACATCCAGGCAGGTTTGGAACCGTTCTGGGCAGCCTGCTCCAGGGCTCCAGCACCCTCACAACAAAGAGGTCTTTCCTCATGTGGAGGTGGAACCTCCTGGGTTCCAGTTTGTGTTCTTTGCCCCCACAGCAGCCACATCCCCCTGACTGATCCTCCAGCCTTCCAAGTGCACCATGGCCACATCAAGAGGAAAAAAGTCACCTTTCTAACAGACCCTTTGGGCCTTCAGGAGCAAGGGTTTGATTGACAGGGTGCACCAGTGGGCTCAGTGCCAGGCTGATGAAGACTGAGGAGGTTGTAATGAGATTCCTTCTGTAATTCCTGACAAGGAGCAGTCCCAGCAAGCCTCCATAAATCAGAGAAGCCTTCTGAGTTCCCTGTCTTGATGGCAACATCAGCAGGGAGACACTTGGTGCTAAATTGCCTGATCCTTGGCAGGTATCCAGTCCTAGAGAGCAAGGGGAGGGTTAGGGGAGGGTAGAGCACGGGATGAGGCTCTTCCTCCAGCCTTGAAGGCTGGATCCAGCAGCTTAGTGGCCCTATGGGGACAGGCTGAGAGAGTTGGGGCTGTTCAGCCTGGAGAAGAGAAGGCTCCAGGGAGACCTTAGAGCAGCATTTCATTATCTGAGGGGGTCTACAGCAGAGCAGGGAAGGGGCTTGTGACAAGGGCTGGGAATGACAGGATGTGTCTGCCTTGCCCTGAGGCCAGTGTGGATCTGTACCTTCAGCCTAACTCTGCTGCTAGTCCCACAACAGCAGGATGGAGCCAGCGCCCACTGCCTGATGAATGGCACCGGTGGGGCCCAAGAGCCAAGAGCTGTGGGGCTCATGCAGTGTCATTGCAGCCAATGTGAGGGTTCAGGTACTGCTGAGCTTTCTCAGAGCTCTGAACTCAGCTCTGCTTGCTAAGATTTTAAACACCTCCTCGTTAGCCTGGTGAAAAATGTCCCTAGTTAGTGACATCTACCCTGCTTGGATCCATTTCAGGTATGTCTGGAAGTGATGGATATGAAGACCAGGAAGCCTTTTCTCCTTCCTCTCTCCAGCCCCAGACCTGCACATGCCCTGCTCAAGGATGCTGTTGCAGACACCTCATTCATTTACCTTTGAGAGGCTGTGCACCTTCTCCTGCTGCAACCCCTCCGGGTTTATGAGCCATCCAGCCCCTCTGAGCTTGGCTGCCTGCATTAGCATCCTGAGATGCTGATGTCCTTTGGAATGGAAGGGGATGAGGTGGGAGGATGTGTTGGGAGGGCAGCAGCAAAGTTCAAGCTGTCTGAGCTGACACTGCTGAGCCAAGAGGACTCAATTCACCAACCCCGCAGATAGCTCAGCTCCCTCAGCACCAGGTCCTACAGCTGGTATAATCTGGGGGCAATTTGCTGTCTTTCTGCCCTGCTCTTCCTGGGCTGCTTCTCCTTGTTGTCCCAGTCCTTCACCCTCACCACCTTGCACAGAACTGTAACTGTGATGAGTGTTTACAGAAGAGGAGTGATGCCAGGGGGCTACAAGAAGGACACTGAGGGGCTGGAGCAGGCCCAGAGAAGGGCAATGAAGCTGGGGAAGGGTCTGGAGAACAGGGCTGGGGAGGAGCAGCTGAGGGAACTGGGGGTGTTCATCCCGAAGAAGAGGAGGCTGAGGGCAGACCTCTTTGCTCTCTACAGCTCCCTGAAAGGAGGCTGCAGTGAGGAGGGAGTTGGTGCCTTCTCCCTAGTAACAAGCGATAGGACAAGAGGAAAGTGCCTCAGGCTGTGCCAGGGGAGGTGTACATTAGACATAAGGAACAAATTTGTCCCCCAAAGGGTTGTCAAGGCCTGGCTCAGGCTGCTCAGTGACTGAATCACCATCCCTGGAGGTATTTAGAAGACACAGATGAGGTGCTGAGGGAAGTGCTTTAAGAGCAGACTTGGCACTGCTGGGTAAATGTTTGGACTCCATGCTCAAAATAAGCACCCTGGGCTGGTGGGAGGTGTCCCTGCCCATGGCAGGGGGTTGGAACTGGATGATCCTTAGGGTCCCTTCCAACCCAAACCATTCTATGGTTCTGTGACGATTCTCTGCAACGACCTGGCTGTGCCTGTGGGACTTGTTGCTTTCAAATCCTATTTCCTTGCATTTCTTTTCTCCAGAAGAAGCTATCACAGGCAACAGCCACCCTTCCAGCTCCCCCCTCCCCAGCATCCCCTCCCTCCTCCCTCTCCTGCAGGAAAGCAGAGCAAAGCTTTGTGTAAACTTCTGCTCTCCAGATCCCTTTGAACCCCATCAGAGCCCCCCTTGTTCTGTGTCAGCAGAGCAGGTTTCAATATACATGAGACTAACCAGGCACTTTAAAAAGAGCCCTCTAAAAATCCTCAACCACAAACATCTGGGTGAGTTGTTGGGGGGAAAAAAAAAAAAGGGGAAGAGGAAAAAAAAAGAAACCAAGAAGAGTTTCTTCCTTTAATATTTTTTGAGGGGTGGTGGGGAGCAAAATTACCACCAGCAGCACCACAACCAAAAGCTTTCAAGCCTGTTTCAGACACATGTCTGAGATTTCCTCCTTTGACAGAGGATGCTCTGTGCTGGGTGCTCTGTGTGTGTTGGATTCTGCTCCTCTCAGATGTTTCCAAAACAACAGATGCCTCTAGAAAACAAGAGCAGTGAATGAGCTGTGCCTGAGCCTGCTTTGTCTTCCCAGTTTACCTTGCAAATGCTCCTGCCTGCTCGGCCTCTCTGGAGATCGAGCAGCGTCCTGGGTTGAGGCTGGACAGATCCTCTCTTGCCCCTGAAAGGGGCAAAAGAATAGAATAGAATAGAATAGAATAGAATAGAATAGAGCAGAATAGAATGGAATAGAATGGAATAGAATAGAATAGAATAGAATAGAATAGAATAGAGCAGAATAGAATGGAATAGAATGGAATAGAATAGAATAGAATAGAATAGAATAGAATAGAATAGAATAGAATAGAATAGAATAGAATGGAATGGAATGGAATGGAATGGAATGGGATGGAATAGAATAGAATAGAATAGAATAGAATAGAATAGAATAGAATAGAGCAGAATAGAATGGAATGGAATGGAATAGAATAGAATAGAATAGAATAGAATAGAATAGAATAGAATAGAATAGAATAGAATTAACCAGGTTGGAAAAGACCTTTGAGATCACCAAGCCCAACCTATCACCCAACACCATCTAATCAACTAAACCATGGCACCAAACACCCCATCCAGTCTCTTCCTAAACACCTCCAGTGATGGTGACTCCACCACCTCCCTGGGCAGCACATTCCAATGGCCAGTCTCTCTTTCTGGGAAGAATTTCTTCCTCACCTCCAGCCTTAACCTCCCCTGGTGCAGCCTGAGACTGTGTCCTCTTGTTCTGGTGCTGCTTGCCTGGGAGAAGACACCAATCCCCACCTGGTTACAACCTGCCTTCAGGTAGTTGTAGAGAGCAATAAGGTCTCCTCTGATGGAAAGGTGAAATGGAAAAGCAATTGGTGTTTCACAGAAGCTACAAAGCATAGTGGCAAAGAATCCCAAAGCATACAGAGCCCTTACAGCACACTCAAAAGACTTCCAGTACTTCACCTCTCCCCACCTGAATATACCCAAAGCCCCAAGGGCTCTTTCTTCCCCCTCCACTGCTAGGCTGGTCTCAGGCTGGCCAGGTCTGAGACTGCTCCCCCTCCCTTCTCCTCCTGGCATTAGGCCTAGACAGGACTAAGAAGTCTTGAGATACTCCCCCACTGTTACCCAAGAGGGAGCATCTCCCACAGGAGCAGAGAGGGAAGAAAGAGGAAGGAAAGGACATTGCAGATGGATTTACAGGGGGCAGCATTGATGGGTATGAAATAGGCTGTTTCCTGGGCACACCTTACTGGGCTGGACACTCAGCACACCAAAGGTGTAACTGATGTGGCAGGAAGAAGAAGCACCCAGCCTGAACTGCCACAAGCAGCTAAGGCTCTGCTCACTTGGATGGCAGTGAAGAGTCTTTGTACACATCAGGGCTTGCCCTGATGGGGAGCAGCTCTGTGGAAAAGGACCTGGTGGAATGTGGGTTCATCATGAGCCAGCAACGTGCCCTCACGGCCAAGAAGGGCAAAGGTCTCCTGGGGTGTGTGGAGAAGAGTGTGGCCAGCAGGGTGAGGGAGGTTCTCCTGTACCTCTGCTCTGTCCTAGTGAGCCCACATACAGAGTCCTGGGTCCAGTTCTGGGCTCACCAGCTCAAGACAGACAGGGAGAGTCCAGCAGAGGCTAGGAAGATGCTGAGGGGCCTGATGCATCTCTGTGAGGAGGAAAGGCTGAGAGCCCTGGGGGTGTTGAGCCTGAAGAAGAGCAGCCCCAGAGGGGATCGGAGCAATGCTCAGCAACGGATAAAGGACCTCTGGGGGGCAAGAGCCTGGGGCCAGGCTCTTGTCAGTGGTGCCCAGTGGCAGGACAAGGGGCAAGGGGGACAAAAGGAACCCAGGAAGTTTTACTTGTACATAAGGAGAAACTTCTTTGGTGTGAGGCTGCTAGAGGCCTGGAGCAGGCTGCCCAGAGAGGTTGTGGAGTTTCCTTCTCTGGAGAGTTCCAACCCCCTCTGGCCATTGTGCTCCCGGGCAAGCTGCTGTGGGTGCCCTGCTGGAGCAGGGGGTTGCACTGGATGAACTCCAGAGGTCCCTTCCAACCCCCACCAGTCTGCAACTCTGGGATTCTGTGTTGACTGAAGCCTGGATTTAACCCAGAGAAAGAAGTGTGCTCTGGCACAGCCTTGGAATAAAGATGCCCAGAATGAGCTGCATCTTCTCAGACATTTGTCTTCAGGGCTTGATGCTCAGCCCTGCCACCCATGTGCAGTTCCTCTCATTGCTGGCCAGAATCCTGGAGAATAAATCTCTTTGAACATCAGGCTCCTAAACTGCATTTTTTGCCTTGGAAAGGGCTTTGCTTTGGAGTCTGCTGCCGTAATCCCAACGGAGCTGCCTGCCAGCTCCTTGCAGTCACTTTGTGCTTTCATAGAGGCTGGAGTCATAGTGGCAGATGAACCACAGCCCAGGTGCCGTTTCCCTTCCCCAGAAACTAACTAACTAACAGCGTGCACTCTGCACTCACCCTGTGAGGGCGGATGCTGACGACAAGAGAGGATGGATCTGATGAGATCCTACCTTGTTTCCCTCCCTGAAATCCCTCTGGTGCAGCCTTCAAACAGTCAACAAGAAATAAATTGCAGCACCCAAACCATCAGCTAAAGGAGGCCCCTCCCCCAGCACCTTGTTCCTTCTCTGTGGAGCTAGCCAGGGCTCCTTGACACCATGGGAGCTGGAGATGTCCAATAGGAGAGTCTGTGGCCTGTGGGTTGGTGTAAAAAAGGTCAGTGATGGAGAAGATGGACAGAAGGGTTTGGGGAGTGGGTAGGTGAAAGGTGTAGTCCTGCAGCTCAAGAACAATCCACCTCTGGGTGTTGGAATAAAGGTCAATAAAAGGAGCTCAGGCAGTGGGGTCTTCTCAAGTGTGATGTTTGAAGCGTTCAGGGAAGGGATGGGAAAGCAGCAGAGAAATGCTGCAGCTTGTGAAATACCTGGTGAGGTGGATGAGTGTCTGTCCCAGTGCTTGAAGGGGACCCTAAGCATCCTGGCACCTGGTTCCCAGTTCCCCTCAGGATCCCCTGCATCAGATGGGATCAGTCAGCTTCAGGCCTCTTTTGCAGGGTGCCCAAAGGAAGAAGCTAGCGTTGGGCTGAGCTCCAAGGGTTAACCAACCCCACAGTCAGCTCCTCCACCCCGGCAGATCAAAGCTGCTGCTCTCCCCATCCAGGCCTTGGCCATGTGCTCTGTGGTGCCTCCATTGTATTCCTTCCACAATGAGAGCTCTGTGGAGAGCCCCAGCAGGTCCTCACCCGGAGCCTGTCCTGCTGGCGAGGGGCTTGCCTGCATCCGGGCGCAGGGAAGGGAGAGTCACGCAAGGAGCTGATGTCTCCATTTGAAGTCCCTGGCAGGGCAGGCTCTGCCGCTGTACTGGGGGCTTGGCTCTGCTTGCTGCCGGTGGGGGTGTGGATGTTTTCCCTGGGACTTTGTCTTTCAAGGCCAGCTGAGCTCTGTTCAGCTGCTGTGGCTGCTGTTTGATGCTGGCCTCAGCAGTGTGTCGCCCAGCTGGAGCAGCCAGCGCTTGCGGGGGCGGAGGGAGAGGAAGGGACTTGTCTTGGTTTGGGCAGGGGGATGGTGGCAGGGACAGCACTGAGAGCTCTGATTCCTGCTCCTGGGTTGCTGCTGCTGTGAAATGGTCTCTGTGCATGTGGGTGGCGGCACAAAAGAGAAGGAACTCTGCCTGCTGAGCTGGGCTTGCCAAGCCTCTACCACCCAGAGCAGGGGCAGTGCCACCTGGCTGGTGGGAAGTGCCTGTTGCGCAGCACCTCCGTGCTCTGACTGACAGCTTGCCCGCGTCTCATTGCAGATGCAAATCCTTGCTCTGTGATTTCTGAGGGCTCTGAGCTTCTGCTGACTCCCCGGCAGCGGCTGCGCTCCGAGCTGCCGTGAATTTACGCTCCTGTAATTGGGAACAGGATTTGGCTTGCTGACAGGACACCATGGGGCTGTTAAGAATAGGATGTGGCATCCCTGTAGCCACTGCATTGGGAACAAATTGTGTCTTTTCGTACTAAAATGTGGTTACTTAGCACCAAAGACTGATCACAGAGACCATACAATCGTTTCAGCTGGGAAAGACCTCTAAGGTCATCAAGTCCAACCGTTGAGCTAAGACCACCAGGGCCATTAAACCGTGTCCCAAAGTGCCATGGCCACACATGGACACCTTCAGGGATGGTGACACCACCACCTCCCATCTCGAGAAGAAGAGGCTCTACTGGGTGGGGAGTGGTGGCAGCCCCCACTTTGCAACCCCCTGCTGAGTCTCTGATTGCAACTCTTTATCATTCTGCCAAGTCTGTCATAGAATCATTGAATCAACCTGGTTGGAAAAGTCCTCAGAGTCCAACCTATTACCTAACACCTCCTGACAACTAAACCATGGCTCCAAGGGCCACATCCAAGCCTTTACTGAACACCTCCAGGGATGGGGACTCCACCACCTCCCTGGGCAGCACATTCCAATGGCCAGTAACTCTTTCTGGGAAGAACTTTCTCCTCACCTCCAGCCTAAACCTCCCCTGGGGCAGCTTGAGACTGTGTCTTCTTTTTTGTGTTGCTGGTTGCCTTCATCTTTGGATTGAAATGTCCCAGGCTCAGCTGTATTACTTCAGGTAGAAAGCTGGTGTGCTGTCTACAACTCCCTGAAGGGAGGTTGTAGCCACGTGGGGGTTGGTGTCTTCTCCCAGGCAACAAGCACCAGAACTAGAGGACACAGTCTCAAGCTGCACCAGGGGAAGTTTAGGCTGGAGGTGAGGAGAAAGTTCTTCCCAGAGAGAATTGTTTGCCATTGGAATGTGCTGCCCAGGGAGGTGGTGGAGTCCCCATCCCTGGAGGTGTTCAAGAGTGGATTGGATGTGGCACTTGGTGCCCTGGTTTAGTCATGAGGTCTGTGGAGGCAGGTTGGACTTGGTGATCTTGGAGGTTTCTTCCAACCTTGGTGATTCTGTGATTCAGGAAAAGCAGCTCAGCTTTTGTGGAGTAAAGCTTTAAATGGGTCAGGTCAGCATGCTGACCTTTAAACACAAACCTGAAGGATCCTGGTGTCTCCTCCAAAGTCAGAGTGGAAGTCAGGAAGGTGCCTTTGGCTGCACCTTGCAAAACAACTCCAGATTTGGTCACAGCAGGCTCTGAGGGTGCTCAGCTGAGTGGTTTGGAGGCTCTACACGTTCCTGCACCACGAACATGCTGCTCTTCCAAGTAGCTCAAAAGGTGATGCTAATCTCAGGCAATCACTGCCTTGTGATTTGGCTTCTGGACAGGATGACTCGAGGCTGGGTTTATGTCAGACTTTAAATAAACTTAACCTTCTGTGGCTTTGGTTTCTCAGCTGCCTCTACTCATGCCAAAGCTGCTGTATCTCCTGCTCTCCTCGGAAGAGAAGGTGCAGAGCTCATCCAGACGCAGCTCTAAGCTCACCCAGATGTAGGTTTGGACACACAGCTGGGCCTGGAGTTGGAATTGGTCCTGACTGCATGATTTTGGTTGATTTGATCTGGTTTCTAGATGCATGGTTCTGTCATGACTCTTGCAATGCCTTGCCCCCGTGACAAGCAGACCACCGCCAAGCTGTGAGCTTAACCCATCAGCTGCTGGCTGTCAGCACATGAAGGGGCAGAAACCTCACCCTGCAGCTTGACAAAAAGCAGGGAGAAAGCCTCAACATTTTGATTCCCAAATAGTTTCACTTTTCCTTGGGGATTATTCAGTCTGGAGAAGAGGAGGCTGAGAGGAGAGCCCATTGCTCACTTACAGCTCCGTGAAAGGGGGCTGCAGTGAGGTGGGGGTTGGGCTCTTCTCCCTAGTCTCAGGTGATAGAAGGAGAGAAAATGGCCTTAAATTGTACCAGGGGAAGTTTAGCCTGGATATTAGGAAAGACTCCTTTGCTGCAGGAGTTGTCAGGGATTGGCACAGGCTGCCCAGGGAGGTGGTGGAGTTCCCATCTCTGGAGGTGTTCAAGAGAGGTGTGGGCAGGGCACTATGGGTCATGGTTTAGTGACTATGGTGATGCTGGGATGTTGGTTGGACTGGATGATCTTAGAGAGCTTTTCCAAGCAAATTCTGTGGTTCATTATGCCAGGCACTGAAAAAGCATTGGAGGGTCCTCTCCCACTGCAAACCACATCTTTCAGGCCTTGGTTCAGCAAAGCATTTAGAGTCTCCCTGAATTTCAGGCTATGTGTGTAATGCCCTGCAATCGATGGTGGTTAAGCACCCACTTAAATGCTTAGTTGAGCCGGACCCTAAGCAGACAAGTCAGAGCAAGAGGGGATGAAGAGGAGATTTGGATTTCCTCCAGGGAGCGGCAGCCATGAGAATCTATCTCTCAGAATCATTACCTTGCCACTTCTGTCAGGCTAGATGAGATCCTTCCTCCCTTGGAGATGTTTGCCTGGAGTACCTCCTTCATCAGCCAGCTCTGTGTGGGGAGGAGAGGAACACCTTGGATGCTGCACTTGCCTGGTGAGTGCTGTCATGGGGTAGGCATATAATCATAGAATCAGAATTGTCAGGGTTGGAAGGGACCTCAAGGACCAGCCAGCTCCAACCTCCCTCCTGCCATGGGCAGGGACACCTCACACTACAGCAGGTTGCTCACAGCCACATCCAGCCTGGCTGCAAAAACCTCCAGGCAGGAGGCTGCCACCACCTCCCTGGGCAACCTGTGCCAGGCTCTCACCACCCTCATGGGGAACAACTTCTTCCTAACATCCAATATGATTCTACTCATTTCTAGTTTTGCTCCATCACCCCTAGTCCTATCCCTCCCTGACACCCTCAAAAGTCCCTCCCCAGCTTTCTTGTAGCCCCCTTCAGATACCGGAAGGCCACAACGAGGTCTCCTTGGAGCCTTCTCCTCTCCAGACTGCGCAACCCCAACTCCCTCAGTCTATTGTCACAGCAGAGCAGCTCCAGCCCTCTGCTCATCCTCGTGGCCCTTCTCTGGACTGCTTCCAGCATCTGCATCACACAGATGATGTTGAAAGGCAAGCAGCAAGCTCCAAAGGATGGGAATACAAGCAGGAAATCCTCTCCCACTGCCCCAGTCTGGCCTTCTTCCAGAGCCCCTCTCCTCACTTTTTGCCTGTGTTCCAAGCCCTGTCCTTCTGCTGCCTTTGCTTCCAGCGACTTCAAATTACTTAAGACCTTTTTTATTATTATTCCCCCCTTTCCAGATGCTGTTTTCTTAAATTACTCACTGAGAAAGCCTGAGTCAATCTACATATTAAACATCCTGGAGATTGGACTCCAAGTCAATGTGGCTCATGACAGTCCTCAGAATCCAAATCTCTGTCTCTCTCTCTCCCTGGGAGCTCCCCCTTCTCTTTCTCCTTTAGCTTAAGGCAATCAAACTTTGAAGATGTAATCTGGGCATTATCTGCCTCTTTGGAGAATGTTCAACAGTAATTTTAGCATAGTCTTTATCTGCAAAATGGTTGCTTTAAATTCTGCTCCTTCCCTCCCAGAGGCTGGGTTGATTTTTTTTTTTTTTTTTTGTTTTCCCTTTGGGTTGATTTTTTTTTTAAGGAAAGCAAATCACAGAATCATAAAATCATAGAGCTACAGAATTGTCAGGGTTGGAAGGGACCTCAAGGAGCAGCCAGGTCCAACCCCCTGCCATGGCCAGGGACACCTCACACTACAGCAGGTTGCTCACAGCCACATCCAGCCTGGCTGCAAACACCTCCAGGCAGGAGGCTTCCACCACCTCCCTGGGCAACCTGTGCCAGGCTCTCACCACCCTCATGGGCAACAACTTCTTCCTAGCATCCAGTCTCAATTTACCCATTTCTAGGTTTTGCTCCATCCCCCCCAGTCCTATCCCTCCCTGACACCCTCAAAAGTCCCTCCCCAGCTTTCTTGGAGCCCCCTTCAGATACTAAACTAAGCTAAACTAACAATGTCCCAGGGGCATGGCTGCCATGGTTTAAGTCTCGACCCCCTGTTGATGGGAAGCTGCCCAGGAGCCAGCAGTGCCGCTGTGTGCTGGGCTGCAGCAGGAGCAGAGTGGGCAGCAGGTCAAGAAGGGATTCTGCCTCTTTGCTCTTCTCTGCTGAGACCTCACCTCAAATCCTGCATCCAATTCTTGTGTCCTCACTGTATGAAGGACACAGAGCTCTTGGAGTGAGTCCAGAAGTGGCCACAAAGATGATCCAGGGGCTGGAGCACCTCTGCTGTGAGGACAGGCTGAGGGAGCTGGGGGTGTTCAGCCTGGAGAAGAGAAGACTCCAGAGAGACCTCAGTGCTGCGTTCCAGTGCTTGAAGGGATCCTGCAGGAAGGCTGCAGAGAGACTTTTCCTGAGGGTGTCTAGAGACAGGGCAAGGGGGAATGGCTTGAAGCTGAGGGAGAGTAGGTTCAGAGTGGAGCTTAGGAAGAAGTTCTTCAGTTCAAGGGTGGTGAGACACTGGAACAGGTTGCCCAGGGAGGCTGTGGATGTGCCCTCCATCAAGGTGTTCCAGGCCAGGTTGGATGAAGCCTTCAGCAGCCTGGGTTGGTGGGAGGTGTCCCTGCCCATGGCAGGGGGGGTTGGAACTGGATGGTCTTTAAGGTGCCTTCCAAGCCAACCCATTCTGTGATTCTCTGACATTCCAGAGGTGGGACATGGGACCTGGTCCTGTCTCTCACCCCTCCAGCACGTGCTGCAGGAGAAGATCAAGACAAAAGGACTTCCCCCCGAGGGCTTGACCCGAATTTTCACCTCAAGACCAGTCCCCCAAGGCTGTCACCCCTCCTCCTGGCCTCTTTCCCTCCCAGTTCATCACACTTGTGCTGTGCCTCTCAAAGTCCACATGTTAGGTCAGAATCATCCCTAACAAGATGTCCTTCTCTCTGCTTGAAACAGAAACTTGAAAACTGGGGCAGCTCCCATTTCCCCAACCCAGAATCATAGAAACTGAATTCTTGCCTCTATTTTTCTTTCCCCCCAGCCCTGTCCCCTCCTGACAAATCCTGCAGCATTAGCTTGGCAGCCTCAAATACCT
This sequence comes from Picus viridis, assembly GCA_033816785.1. Lineage (NCBI taxonomy): Eukaryota > Metazoa > Chordata > Aves > Piciformes > Picidae > Picus > Picus viridis. The sequence goes on along the minus strand of CM066597.1, from coordinate 6,460,887 downwards.
ATATCCATCACCTTCCTTCTCCCACGGTCAGAACCTGCTTCCAGTAAAACTTCCCCTGAGACACTGGAGCTGGCTTTGGCTCTCTCCTGATTAAATGGCCTAGGGATTTAATTTGACAAACAAAGGAACTGATTTAGCAGACAAGGTATCTTGTTCCAGAGGTGAGGTTTCCATTGGAGCCTGATCTCTAGCAGGTGCCCCCCTCCCCCCTTGTCAAGTATGGTTGGAGCCTGCTATGAAGCATCACCTCTTGCTAAGTGATATTTCTCTCAGGCTCTCTCTTTGCCCCATACTTCTGATTAGAGCTGTCTGAAGCTGTGTGGTTTCATAGGCAGCCTGGGGTGTGGACAGGCTGAAGGAGCTCCTGCAAACCCCCAAGCGTCAGGAGCTGGGCTGCTGGAGCTGGAGGGACGTGGATCTGGCCCGGGCTCAGCAGAGCAGTGATTTATGTTCGTCTCTTGCTTTCTGGCATGGCTTTGGCCATAACATTGCTTTCCCTCTCCTGCTGTGGTTGCATTTGCATGGCTTGGGCTGGGGAGGAGAAGGAAGGGAGGGTCCCTGCTTTATGGAAGGCATGGTGGGGTTTGGGGACCAGCTGTGAAGCCCCCAAGAGAGGGAAGAGGATAGGATAGGATAGGATAGGATAGGATAGGATAGGATAGGATAGGATAGGATAGGATAGGATAGGATAGGATAGGATAGGATAGGGTAGGATAGGGTAGGATAGAATAGAGTAGGGTAGGATAGAATAGAATAGAATAGAATAGAGAATAGAATAGAATAGAATAGAATAGAATAGAATAGAATAGAATAAGCCAGGTTGGAAGAGAACTTTGAGATCACCAAGTCCAACCTCTCATCCAACACCATCTAATCAATTAAACCATGGCACCAAGTGCCTCATCCAGGCTCTTCCTAAACACCTCCAGTGATGGTGACTCCACCACCTCCCTGGGCAGCACATTCCAATGGGCAATCACTCTCTCTGTGTAGAATTTCTTCCTAACACCCAGCCTAAACCTCCCCTGGCACAGCTTGAGACTGTGTCCTCTTGTTCTGGCACTGGTTGCCTGGGAGAAGAGACCAACCCCCACCTGGCTACAACCTGCCTTCAGGGAGTTGTAGAGAGCAAACATGCTGTTAGCAGGTTTCCAAAGATCAGACACCTTCCAAGTGGAGTCTGGTGCCTGTTTCAAGAAGGCCTCGGGGGGCTTGATGCACACACAAAATGCTTTGCCATGGGAGGGGTAGGATTTGGGTACATCCCAGTTACTCCCATCCCAGGCACTCTGGGACATGGTTTGAGGTTTATGGTTGAAGGTTAGGCTGGATGATCTCAGAGCTCTCTTCCAACTGAAGCTATTCCACCATTCTCTGACCTTCAGGAACAGCTCAGCAGCAGCAAGGGACAGCTGGCCATGGGGTGGTGGAAGAGGGGGTGTTGACTGGGAAGGGTTTAAGTGGAGTTCCCGATAAAATCCACTCATCTGCTAATGGCACCATTTGCTTAACTGCAGCCTCAGCAAGCTGTGCGTGATTGCAGCCTCGGCAAGCCGGGCTGCTCCCCAGCAGCTGGAATGCTCCACCACAGCCTTGCTGGAATGCTCACAGCCTTGCTGGTGGCAGGTGTGGGACAGGCTCTCATCCCACCCATAGGCAGCATCATGCCAGGTCTCAGCTTCAGCCCTCACCCACTCCTCCGTGGCGTGGAACCAAGGCATCAGAGGGCCCTGCCAGTGAGGGTTGATGACCCAGGCAGAAATCCTTCATGTGTGAGTGTCTCTGCGAGCCAGCCCAGGAGTGTCTCTCCTGACAGCTCTGACTGGCATCCCCTGCTTGTATATAGGTCACTGGCTCTGAAATAGCCTGGAAGTTAGGCACTGGGGTCCCCAGTGTCTGCCTGCCTACAGGAGGTCTGGTGGGGAGGAATGTGCTGAACGCTGGGGGAAGAGCTGGTAGAAACCTAATTCATGCTGCTTGCCTCCACAGAAGAGCCTTTTTTGTTTGTTTTGTTTGAAATTCAGACCATTAAATGTCTGTGTTGGATCCACTGCAGCTTCTAACCATGTGTGTCTCCAAACTCCTCTTATAACTGCTGTTGTAGAAGCCCTAGAGAAGCCCACAGCATCACACAGAATCACGGCAGGGGTTGGAAGGTGCCTCTGGAGATATTTCAGTCCAATCCTGCTGGCAGTTTCACCTAGAGCAAGCTGTGCAGGAACACATCCAGGTGGGTGTCCCTTATGTGTTCATTTCTATGTGGCACACACTGCCTGTCACAGTGAGACTCCTGCCTCATACCACTTTACAGAAGCTCAGCATGGTGAGGGTTGGAAGGGACCTCTGTGCAACCAGTGCATCTGTGCATCCAGTGCAACCCCCTGCTAAAGCAAGGGCACCCACAGCAGCTTGCCCAGGAGCACAATGCCCAGGGGGGTTTGGAACTCTCCAGACAAGGAGACTCCACAACCTCTCTGGGCAGCCTGCTCCAGGGCTCCAGCAGCCTCACAACAAAGAATTTTCTCCTCCTGTTCAGATGGAACCTCCTGGGTTCCTTTTGTGCCCCTTGCCCCTTGTCCTGTCCCTGGGCATCACTGACAAGAGCCTGGCCCCAGCCTCTTGCCCCCCACCCTTTAGCTCTTGCTGAGTATTGCTCAGATCCCCTCTGGGGCTGCTCTGCTCCAGGCTCAGCACCCCCAGGGCACTCAGCCTTTCCTCCTCACAGAGATGCTCCAGGCCCCTCAGCACCTTCACAGACTCCACTGGACTCTCTGCAGCAGTTCCCTGTCTCTCTTGAACTGGGAATCCCAGAACTGGCCCCAGGACTCCAGATGTGACCTCACCAGGGCAGGGCAGAGCAGAGCCCTAGATATCACCTTGTTACCTGAGTGCTGCACAGACTGTTTCTCCAGGTGAGGTTCCTGGAGGGGTGGAAGGAGAAGGGACATCTGTGGCTGGGTCATCCCACCCACAACCCATCACTACTTACAGGGCTGCCCTGCTCTTTTCAACACCAAATGATGAGCTCAGGTCATTGAGGTGGAAGACTTCTGCAAAGGGTCATCCCTGCTAAGAATGATCTGCCTGGGAGCTGCCTGAAGAGGAATTGCTGGAACATGCTCTACATGGCCATGTCCTCTACTCACCACCTGTCCTCAGGCAGTTCTTCAGGGCAAGAGGTCCCCTCCTCCAGGGCCTTTGATCTTTGGGTTTACAGGATTACTTTAGCCCCTCTGGGAAAAGCATCTCTCCTTGCCCTGCTGCTGCTGAGGGAAGCCATCAAATTGCTGGCCATGTCACAGGCAATAGCTACTTCTTTGATTAAGGAGCACCTCAGCAAGCAGAATTTGAGTGGAGGAGACATTGCTCAAGAAGATGCATTAGCGCACCTGAGCAGCTTTGTCGCAAGGCCAGCAGAGACTCATTGCCCTCTTGTCTGACCTCCTGTAATTTACCTGCCGGTTCTACTGCCTTAGAGACCCAAAGGAGCAACTGAAACCCTTCCCCCTTAACGGCTGCTTTAAAGAAAACATTCTGGAAAGCTGTAACTCATCTTAAAAATGAAGAAAAAGTCACCTGCCAGAGGTGAAGGCAAACTCCAGGGAAACTTAGGTGGTTTCCATGTCACCAGCTGCAGGGTAGAGTGGAGGAAGTCAGGAGTGATCACAGAATTGTCAGGGTTGGAAGGGACCTCAAGGATCAGCCAGTTCCAACCCACTGCCATGGGCAGGGACACCTCCCACTACAGCAGGTTGCTCACAGCCACATCCAGCCTGGTTGCAAACACCTCCAGGCAGGAGGCTTCCACCACCTCCCTGGGCAACCTGTGCCAGGCTCTCACCACCCTCATGGGCAACAACTTCTTCCTAGCATCCAGTCTCAATCTACCCATTTCTAGTTTTACTCCATCCCCCGGGTCCTGTCACTCCCTGACACCTTGAAAAGTCCCTCCCCAGCTTTCTTGGAGCCCCCTTCAGATACTGGAAGGCCACAATTAGGTCTCCTGGGAGCCTTCTCTTCTCCGGACTGCACAACTCCAACTCTCTCAGTCCTCACAGCAGAGCAGCTCCAGCCCTCTGCTCATCCTCGTGGCCCTTCTCTGGACCCCTTCCAGTACCTCCAGATCCTTCCTGGCACAGAGGCTCCAGAACTGGACACAGAGCTCCAGCTGTGGTCTCAGCAGAGTGGAGCAGAGGGGGAGAATCCCCTCCCTGGCCCTGCTGGCCACATTTCTCTTGCTGCAGCCCAGGCTCTGCTTGGCTCTCTGGGCTGCAAGTGCACACTGCTGTGTCTTGAGTCAGTGGAAGCAGGTATGCCTCTGAAAATGCCTGCCTGACAACCAAGGGCTGCAGGGATGGAAATGGAGAACCTGCTGGCTGCTGAAGAGGAGCCTACATGGCATGAGAACTACTGCAGAGAAAGCTCTAATGATGGCAACCACAGAAACCACAGACCAGGGAGCACTGGGCCAAGATACTTAAACATGACCAGAGAAGGAGAGCAAGGCTGGAGAGAGGTCTGGAGCACAGCCCTGTGAGGAGAGGCTGAGGGAGCTGGGGCTGTTTAGCCTGGAGAAGAGGAGGCTCAGGGGAGACCTTCTTGCTCTCTACAACTCCCTGAAGGGAGGTTGTAGCCAGGTGGGGCTTGATCTCTTCGCCCAGGCAACCAACACCAGAACAAGAGGACAGTCTCAAGCTGTGCCAGGGGAGGTTTAGACTGGAGGTGAGGAGAAAGTTCTTCCCAGAAAGAGTAATTGGCCATTGGAATGTGCTGCCCAGGGAGGTGGTGGAGTCCCTGTCCCTGGAGGTGTTCAACAAAGTCTTGGATGTGGCACTTGGAGCCATGGTTCAGTTGTCAGGAGGTGTTAGGTGTTAGGTAATAGGTTGGACTTGGTTATCTCTGAGGTCTTTTCCAACCTGGTTGATTCTATGATTCTAAGAAGTGCTGCAGAAGAGAACATGTGGGAGCCTTGCAGCTGGTCCCAGGCACATACCTGCCTGAGCAGCTTTTCACTACCCAACAGAGAGCTGATAACATATCTCTTTAATGCTGGAACAGATTGGGTGGGGCCTGGAGTAACCTGGTCTAGTGGAAGGTATCCCTGCCTATGGCAGGGGGTTGGAAATGGATGATCTTTCAGGTCCCTTCCAAGCCAACCCATTCTGTGATAAGTGTGGGAAGGACTCACCTGTAGATGCATGTGCATGCTCACACAGGTGCTTGCAAGCCTGGTCTCCTTCCTGTCCCCAACCCTCTCACTTCCAGCCCCTCTCATTGCCATGTCCATCCTCTGGTTTAATCATGCTCTGCTTCCATCTTGCCTCTTTTGGAAAGCAGTACCTCATGCTGCTGCAAAGCATGAATTAAAGAAGGCAGAATCACTACAACCCATCCCCACTCCAGCCAGGCTGTGCCCAGAGCCAGCATTAACATCAGCAGAGCCTGGTGTGAGCCAAGCAGAGAAGCCAGCATGATGGATAGGAGCAATTACTGGAGGCCTTCCCTTCTCTGTCACCTCTGACTATCTCTTTACAAATGCAGTGCTTCCTACTTGCTTCACATGCTGCTGAGGCATTGAGAAGCCTCCACAAATAATGGCCAGTTCCTGTAATCTGAGGAAGAAATGAGAGTCATGGCTCAGCCATGGCTCCCAGAAGGCTCCCAGGAACAGGAGGAGAAGCAAGCAGCCAGGCCAGGCTGCTCATGCCTCACCAGGAGCATGGCTTAGACCAAGGGATGGTTTTCCCTGCATTTTGTTTTTCTCTTCCTAGATCAACTTTCAGGCCATTACTCCATCTCACCTGAGTTCCAGGAGGCTGTAAGTCCATCTCACCTGAGCCCCAGCAGGCTGTAAATCCATCTCTTCTGACTTTCAGGAGGCTGTAAGTCCATCTCACCTGAGCCCCAGGAGGCTGTAAGTCCATCTCACCTGAGCTCCAGGAGGCTGTAAGTCCATCTCACCTGAGTCTCAGGAGGCTGCAAGTCCATCTCACTTGAGCTGAGCCACCTGTGTCCTGTTCTCCCTCATCACCACCACTCTGGATGCTACCTTGCAAGCTTCTCACTCAGCTTTCAGACTGCTCTGGGTCTGGTTGGGATGGAAGTGAGCTTCCTCTAAACCAAGTCTCAGCATTTGTTCTTAAACTAGATCAGGGTAGATTTAGATTGGATATTAGGGAGAAGTTCTTTACTCTGAGGGTGGTGAGACACTGGAACAGGTTGCTCAGAGATGTTGTGGACACCTCATCTCTGCAAGACTTTAAGACCAGTCTGGATGAGGCCTTGAGCAACCTGGGCCAGTGGGAGGTGTCCCTGCCCACGGCAGAGGGATTGGAACTAGATGATCTTTGAGTTCCCTTCCAACTCAAGCAATTCTATGAGATCTATGAGTCCTCCTCCAACAGTGGCCATTGAAAAAGAAACTTGACCCTGGGGATCCCTTGGATTTATTCTGAAGATGATGTCTATGGGATGCAATCCTTTGCCTGCTCTCCCTTGCCTTGCCTTGCCTTGCCTTGCCTTGCCTTGCCTTGCCTTGCCTTGCCTTGCCTTGCCTTGCCTTGCCTTGCCTTGCCTTGCCTTGCCTTGCCTTGCCTTGCCTTGCCTTGCCTTGCCTTGCCTTGCCTTGCCTTGCCTTGCCTTGCCTTCCCTTCCCTTCCCTTCCCTTCCCTTCCCTTCCCTTCCCTTCCCTTCCCTTCCCTTCCCTTCCCTTCCCTTCCCTTCCCTTCCCTTCCCTTCCCTTCCCTTCCCTTCCCTTCCCTCCCCCCTCCCCTCCCCTCCCCCTCCCCTCCCCCCCCTCCCCTCCCCTCCCCTCCCCTCCCTTCCCTTCCCTTCCCTTCCCTTCCCTTCCCTTCCCTTCCCTTCCCTTCCCTTCCCTTCCCTTCCCTTCCCTTCCCTTCCCTTCCCTTCCTTCCCTTCCCTTCCCTTCCCTTCCCTTCCCTTCCCTTCCCTTCCCTTCCCTTCCCTTCCCTTCCCTTCCCCCTTCCCTATTCATTCATCTCCAAGCAAGCTTCCCCTGTTTACATCCTCTCTACAACACTTACAAATGATCTATCAAGAGGAATATTCATTTCCCATGCAGTGTGTTCTATTCATAATGTTCATCTCTCAGCAAGCATCACCTGGAGTCCACTCATGACATATTAATAATGAAGCTGACAGGGCTGACATTTAGAGCACCCTTTCTAAATGACTTCTCCCACTCCCAACCCTACCCATGTTGGTTCAGGAGGAGTTCACACAGAGCTTTCTGATGGAGGGTGTAACACATTTAATAGATCTCAGAGAGCTGCGCTGAGTATCAGCATCAATCTCTGAATCTGTCATGGCTGTAGACATGGAGATAAGAGGACTCAGCAGTGCTACAGGCTGGGATCAGAGTGGCTGGAGAGCAGCCTGGCAGAAACGGACCTGGGGGTAGTGGCTGACAGCCTGCTGAACATGAGCCAGCAGTGTGCCCAGGTGGCCAAGAAGGCCAATGGCATCCTGGCCTGCATCAGGGACAGTGTGGCCAGCAGGAGCAGGGAAGTCATTGTGCCCCTGGACTCAGCACTGGTTAGGCCACACCTTGAGTCCTGTGTCCAGTTCTGGGCTCCTCAATTTAAGAAGGACATTGAGACACTTGAATGTGTCCAGAGAAGGGCAACAAGGCTGGGGAGGGGTCTGGAGCACAGCCCTGTGAGGAGAGGCTGAGGGAGCTGGGGGTGTTTAGCCTGGAGAAGAGGAGGCTCAGGGGAGACCTTTCTTGCTCTCTACAACTACCTGAAGGGAGGTTGTAGCCAGGTGAGGATTGGTGTCTTCTTCCAGGCAACCAGCACCAGAACAAGAGGACACAGTCTCAAGCTGTGCCAGGGGAAGTTTAGGCTGGAGGTGAGGAGGAAGTTCTTCCCAGCAAGAGACATTGGCCAATGGGATGTGCTGCCCAGGGAGGTGGTGGAGTCCCCATCCCTGGAGGTGTTTGGAAAAGGCTTGGATGTGGCACTGGGAGCCCTGGTTCAGCTGTCAGGAGGTGTTAGGTGTTAGGCAATGGGTTGGATTTGATGATCTCTGAGGTCTTTTCCAACCTGGTAAATTCTGAATAATTTTTTAATCTTCTTTTCCCCCTGAACTGTTGATCTATCAGCCCCTTGCTCCTCATTTACATCTCCTGCACTGTTTAGGATGAAGGGGTGGCTTGAAGTTACCTTGGTGATCTCTGGATTTATGGAGCAGATGCTGGTGTGTCGAGCCACAGCTCCCTGGTGCAGACTGAACAGTCCCCATTGGCTTTGTTTCAGCCCCAGGATACATATGGGAAGAACTAGAGATCTTCCATTCCAGAATCATTGAACTGTTCAGGTTGGAAGAGACCTTTGAGGTCATCAAGTCCTACTGCTCACCCTGAGGTCACAATCCCACCACTACCACTAGACCACATCCCTCAGCACCACATCCATGCATCTTCTAAATGCCTCCAGGGATGGTGACTCCACCACCTCCCTGAGCAGGAGGTGTTCAGGAGAAGACTTGATGGGGTGCTTGGCTGTATGGTCTAGTTGTTGGGTGGGTTGGATTGTTTGATGGGTTGGACGCGATGATCTTGAAGGTCTCTTCCAACCTGGTGTATTGTATTGTATTATTGTATTGTATTGCAGCATTCACAGTGTACTGAGCAGCCTGTCCCAATGCTTGAACAATCTGCTGCAGAATTGAGCCCTTCTCTTCAACAGCTTCTTTGTGCTAGGAATGGCACAGGGTGTTCATTCTTCAGCATTTGGCATCACAGGGAGGCTGATGGGTTGGAGCCTGGTAAGAGAAAAGCAGCAGAACAGGACATGAGAGTTGAGGAGGCTGATTTATGGGAAAAGAGAAAAGGAATCAATGGAGAGGGAGAACCCTCAAGCTCTGGTACTTAGACAAGCTCCAGGACTGGAGCATCACTACTGCCTGATGTCCTGCTGAGGAGGAAGCACTATGGTCCCACTCTATGGAGCCCAGGCCTGGGGAAATCAGACTGTGTTCTGGAGTGGCTTTCTGGAGGGTTTTCTAGCTTAGCATCTCATGGGCTACAATCACATTTCAACAGCCAGCACCACATGGAGAACAGAGACTGTGGCTGAAGGTTGAGTAAGATGTTCCCACTGCACCCAAGCCTGTGGAAACTGCAGCCTGGGGAAGCACTCCGCACAGCTACAGCTGCCAATGCTCTGCAGCAGGCATCAAGGAGAAGCCTCTGCCAGTCACAGAGTCCCAGAATCCCAGCATGGTGGGGTTTGGAAAGGACTTCTGGAGCTCATCCAGTCCACCTCCCCTGCTAAAGCAGGGCACCCACAGCAGCTTGCCCAGGAGCACAGTGGCCAGTGGGGTGTTGGAAGCTCTCTGGAGAAGGACACTCCACAACCTCTCTGGGCAGCCTGCTACAGGCCTCCAGCACCTTTGCACCAAACAAGTGTGTGTGGTTTCTCCTCCTGTTCAGGTGGAACCTCCTGGCTTCCAGTTTGTGCCCATTGCCCACTGGGCACCACTGACAAGAGTCTGGCTCCATCCCACTGAAACCTGCAGAAACCCAGAGGACAATGACCTGAAGGTCATTGATGGAACCATGCTCCATGTACCCTCCTGCTACTCAAGCATGGGATATTAGGAGGACATTCTTTACAGTGAGGGTGGTGAGACACTGGAACAGGTTGCTCAGGAAGGTTGTGGATGCCTCCTCCCTGGAGGTGTTCAAGGGCAGGTTGGATGAGGTCTTGAGGAGCCTGGGCTAGTGGGAGGAGTTGAAACCTGATGACCTTTAGGGTCCCTTCCAACCCACACCATTCCATCAATCTCTGCCTTCTGAAAGAAGTCTGTGCTGTTCTTCTAGATGTTTCAGGGTAGGGAAAGAGACAAGGCTCTGGCCAGCCTGATCTAGTGTGGGGTGTCCCTGCCCATGGAACTAGATGATCCTTGTGGTCCCTTCCAACCCTGACTTATACTATGATACAAGTTGCTGAAGAATTTTAAACCAGACAGCCAAGAAGTGGGAAATGAGAGAAAAGCTGCAGGTCAGAGGTGCACACATGGCTTTCACAGCAGCATCCACAGGACACTGAAAGGAGGAAGGAGTGAGTTGGGCTCCATAGCATCACAGAATCATAGAATTGTTAGGGCTGGAAGGGACCTCAAGGATCAGCCAGCTCCAACCCTCCTGCCATGGGCAGGGACACCTCACACTACAGCAGGTTGCTCACAGCCACATCCAGCCTGGCTGCAAAAACCTCCAGGCAGGAGGCTTCCACCACCTCCCTGGGCAACCTGTGCCAGGGTCTCACCACCCTCATGGGGAACAACTTCTTCCTAACATCCAATCTCAATCTACCCATTTCTAGTTTTACTCCATCCCCCGGGTCCTGTCACTCCCTGACACCTTGAAAAGTCCCTCCCCAGCTTTCTTGGAGCCCCCTTCAGATACTGGAAGGCCACAATTAGGTCTCATCTGCAATGCCAGGACAATGCATGGTGGGGGAGGCTGGGGCTGTGTCTGCTTCTCTGGTTTTGCAAGCACTTGCTCCTGCTGTCCTCTCCAAGCCCTTGACAGAGCCAAATGCTGTATCCATGGTAATTGAGGATTTCCTGCTTGAGACTTTCTTGCCTGCTGTGGTCAGAGAGAAGCTTCTGAAGATGCAGGGTGTCAAGGGAAGCTTGGATTTTCCTGCCTGGAAAGCCACAAGCTCTTGCTACAGGAATGCAGGAGAAATCCCCTGTTATCAGCAGCTCTTTCAGCAGTTCTGGTTGTGCCTGGGAGAGCTTTGGCCTCAGATCTGCATGTGGAACGGCTGCAGTCACAGGAGGTGCTAAGGGATTGTCCTGCATGCATCCTAGTAGATTTTTGTGGCAGCTAAAACACTGCCTGGGAGCTGCAAAAAAATGCAAGAGTGATTTTCTTCAGTAAACACCAATCCAAGCACTCCTTAGGAGGTTAAAATCGTCACCCCAAGTGGCATAAACCTGCCTTTCGTGGAGCAGTTAACCATGGCCAAAGGAAAGGAGCACTTGGGGCATTTGTGAAGGGTGTTCCTTTTTTGGACATCAGAGGGCATGGGGTAAGGAAAATCTTCTCACTCCAAGAAGGATATTTTAGTGCTGGAGTGTGTCCAGAGAAGAGTAACTAAGCTGGTGAAGAGCTTTGAGCTTTGACTGCAGGGAGGTCAGACGAGATGACCTTTGGAGGTCCCATCTGGCCTGCACCACTCTATGATTCTATAGAATCACAGAATCAACCAGGCTGGAAAAGGCCACAGAGATCATCAAGTCCAACCTAACACCTAACACCTCCTGACAGCTAAACCATGGCTCCAAGTGCCACATCCAAGCCTTTGTTGAACACCTTGATTGACAGTGACTGCACCACCTCCCTGGGCAGCACATTCCAATGGCCAGTTACTCTTTCTGGGAAGAGCTTTCTCCTCACCTCCAGCCTAAACTTCCCCTGGCACAGCCTGAGACTGTGTCCTCTTGTTCTGGTGCTAGTTGCCTGGGAGAAGAGACCAACTCCCACCTGTCTACAACCTCCTTTCAGGTAGTTGTAGAGAGCAAGAAAGGTCTCCCCTGCGCTTCCTCTTCCCCAAGCTATGATTGTGAGGAGCACCTGGGGGAACTCTTCAGAAGAGGAGGCTCAGGGGAGACCTCATCACCCTCTACAACTCCCTGAAAGGAGGCTGGATTGAGGTGGGTGTTGGCCTCTTCTCACACGCAGCAAATAACAGGAGAAGAGGAAATGGCCTCAGGTTGTGCCAGGGGAGGTTCAGGATGGACATGAGGAATAATATCTTCACAGGGAGGGTTGCCAACCACTGGAACAGGCTGCCCAGGGAGGTGGTGAAGTCACCATCCCTGGAAGGATCTAGAAGATGCATGGATGTGGTACTGAGGGATGTGGCTTGGTGGCAGTGGCTTAGCGTCGGTGGTGGAATTGCAGGCTCTCGGTGAGGGCTGGAACTTTATGATCTCAAAGCTCTCTTCCCACCTCAACAGCTCCGTGGTACGGAGCACAGTGCCCTGGGCTCTGGAGAATATATTCTGTCTCCAGCCATTCCTTGGGTTTGATGCCACCCCCCCCAGCTTCCAGCCTCCGGTGAGTTCAGCAGTGGGGTTGAACAGCTGATACCACAGGTTCTGTTTTACTCAGGGATGTCTGCTGTCCCTCGGGAACACCATTTCAGCTCCTCCGCAGCCGTAGTTCCCCCCACCTCCCCATCCTCTCCCTCCCCATCCTCTCCCTCCCTCCTTTCACACCTGCCTTTGAAATGAGGATAGAAAACAAAAACAATTTGAATTTATTAGTGTTTGCAGAGGGCTTGGAGCTCTTCAGAAGAGGGTGGTGAGAAGGGGGTGGGGGTGGCAGCAGCTCCTGAAGTGTTGCTCAGTGTTAGGCTGGAACCACCTTCCTGGGATATTGAAAACATTTCTGCTCTAATTAGTGTGCTAAGTACTTGTCTTCTGCTCCTGTTTGAAGTGTCACATTGTCATTAGAGAACAAACAGGCGAGGCCCTAGCAAATCTCCTCTCAATTAGTAGCGAGCGGTGATGGCAAGAGAGGGAATGGCCTCGGGCTGCGGCAGGGGAGGTTTGAAGCTGGACACTCGCAGGCATTTTGTTCACTGGAAAGGTTGTCAGACATCAGAAGAGGCTGCTGGGGGGGGAGGTGGTGGAGTCACTCTCCCTGGAGGTGTTTAAAAGCTGTGTAGATGTGGTGCTCCGCGGTGGGCTTGGTAGAGTAGGGTTAACGTTTATGCTCAACGATCCCAGAATCACGGAGTGGGGTTGGTTGGAAGAGCCCTTAAAGCTCATCCAGTTCCAACCCCTGCCATGGGCAGGGACACCTCTCACCAGCCCAGGTTGCTCAAGGCCTCCTCCTCATTCATAACCTGGAATATTACACCTCATTTTGGGCTCCCCACTTCAAGAGGGACAGGGATCTGCTGGAGAGAGTCCAAGGGAGTGCTACAAGGATGCTGAAGGGACTGCAGCACTGCCTGGCGAGGAGAGGCTGAGAGCCCTGGGGGTGGTTAGTCCGGAGAGGAGAAGACTGCGAGGGTATCTGATCAATGTCTATCCATACCTGAGGGCTGGGGGTCAGGAGGGAGGGCACAGGCTCTGCTCAGTTGTACCCTGAGATAGGACAAGGGGCAATGGATATAAACCTCATATGGATATAACCTCAAATGGATATAAACCTCAATGGATATAACCTCATGAGCTTCAACAAGACCAAGGGCAGGCTCCTGCAGCTGGGTCGAGGCAATCCCAGGCACAAGTACAGGCTGGGCAGTGACTGGCTGGAGAGCAGCCCTGAGGAGAGAGACTTGGGGGTGCTGGTGGACGAGAAGCTCCACATGAGCTCTCAATGTGCGCTTGCAGCCCGGAAAGCCAATCAGATCCTGGGCTGCATCAGGAGAAGTGTGGCCAGCAGGTCAAGGGAGGTGCTTCTCCCCCTCTACTCAGCTCTGGTGAGACCCCACCTGGAGTACTGCCTCCAGTTCTGGAGCCCCTATTACAGGAGGGATGTGGACGTGCTGGAGCGTGTCCAGAGAAGGGCCACGAGGATGATCAGAGGGCTGGAGCACCTCTCCTATGAGGACAGACTGAAGGAGTTGGGGCTGTTCAGTCTGGAGAAGAGAAGGCTCCCAGGTGACCTCATTGTGGCCTTCCAGTATCTGAAGGGGGCTACAGGAAGGCTGGGGAGGGACTTCTCAGGCTCTCAGGTAGTGATAGGACTAGGGGGAACGGAATGAAGCTGGAAATAGGGAGATTCAGGCTAGATGTGAGGAAGAAGTTCTTCCCCATGAGAGTGGTGAAGCCCTGGAATGGGTTATCCAGGGAGGTGGTTGAGGCCCCATCCCTGGAGGTGTTTAAGACCAGGCTGGACGAGGCTCTGGCCAGCGTGATCTAGTGTAGGGTGTCCCTGCCCATGGCAGGGGGGTTGGAACTAGATGATCCTTGTGGTCCCTTCCAACCCTGACTGATTCTATGATTCTATGAAACTCCAGCACAGGAGGTTCCACCTCAACATGAGGAAGAACTTCTTCACGGTAAGGGTCACAGGGCACTGGAGCAGGCTGCCCAGAGAGGTGGTGGAGTCTTTTTGGGGGACTTTCAAGCCCCATCTGGATGTGTTCCTATGTGATCTGTGCTGGATTCTGTGGTCCTGCTCTGGCAGGGGGGTTGGACTGGATGATCTTTGAAGGTCCCTTCCAACCCCTAACATTCTGGGATCCTGTGATCCTGTGGGGGTGCTGGTACATTTGATGATCCCCCCAGGGACCCCTCTTCCCTGGAGACTTTCCAGCCCTGTCTGGATGTGTTCCTATGTGATCTGTGCTGGATTCTATGCTCCTTCTCTGGGGGGTTGGACTTGATGATGTTCTGAGGTCCCTTCCCAACCCCTGACATCCTCTGATCCTGTGGAACTGTCAGAGCAAAGAGAGACTCTGCAGTGGTGCTGCATTTCCATCACGGGCTGCTCTGCCACACCACGGCACGGCAGGGGGAGCAGCTAATGCCTCCTGTCCTACCTGTCAGCACTAACGTGGAGTGGCATTGTCATGTCAGGTGCTGTCACTGAAGCCATGTCACCACACCCTGGAAACACAAGAACAAACCACACACAATTACAATGATCCTGGGGGCAAAAAGGATCTGCTTGCAAAAAAAACCTAACCCAAGCAAGCAAGCAAAGAGAACATTCATCTTGCAGAACATTAATCCAGGTTTGTTTGCACAAGAATTGCCTCTGAAGCTGCTGGAGTTTCCTCAAGATCTTTGTCTCTGCTTCAATTGTTTCCTGCTCTTGGGGATTTTCTGACAGTGCTGCTCAGACCGTGGCAGTGCAGGCAGCACAGAGCCCCTCAGCTCCTCCCTGCCAGTGCCCACCCTGCTGGAAAGCCCTGTGGGAGGCCAGCAGAATGGAGGTTTGGCTCTGATGTTGCTGGAGGAGGTGAAGCCTGTACACCTCCACCTGGTGTAGGACCTGGGCAGGGAGATACAGCCAGTATCCCTGCATGACAGACAGCTCACTTGGATCTCTAAGGAGAGCCATGTCCAGCTCTAGACCTCCCAACATAAGAAGGACCTGGAGCTGCTGGAGAGGGTCCAGAGGAGGCCACAAAGATGATCAGAGGGCTGGAGCACCTCTGCTATGGGGACAGGATGAGAGAGTTGGGGCTGTTCAGCCTGGAGAAGAGAAGGCTTCAGGGAGACCTTAGAGCAGCCTTCCAGTCCCTGAAGGGGACCTACAGCTAAAGGGAGAAGGACAAGGGGCTGAGGCCAGACTCCTCTCAGTGGTGCCCAGTGACAGGACAAGGGGCAATGGGCACAAACTGGAAGCCAGGAGGTTCCACCTGAACAGGAGGAGAAAATTCTTTGGTGTGAGGGTGCTGGAGCCCTGGAGCAGGCTGCCCAGAGAGGTTGTGGAGTCTCCTTCTCTGGAGAGCTATCAAAACCCACCTGGATGTGGGCTTGGACTGGGTGATCCCCAGAAGTCCCTTCCACCTCCTACCACGATGGGATTCTGGGATTCTGTGACTGGCAGAGGCTCTCTCTGGTTGGCTGGTGCAGAGCAGCCTCAGCTGTAGCAGTGCTGAGTGCTGCACTACCACGAAGTCCTGGCTGGTTTGAAGCTTCCATTGGCCTTGATGTAGTGGAATGTTTTACTCAGCCTTCATCCACAGTCTCTCCTCTCCACACAGAGCTGGCTTTTGTGATGTGACTGCAGCCCATGAGATGCTAAGCTAGCTAGCCCTTCAGGTCTGCCTCCCGCAGATCACTCGGCAGTAAGCGGTCAGTGTGATAAAGGTTTCTGGGACAAGTGGAGGGGAAGACACCTAAAAACAGTAGGGGGTGACAGCTGTTCTGAAACTCCTTCAGCTCAGGCAGCCTCATTCACAAAGCTGATGAAAAGAGAAGGACTCTCTTAGTCAGTGATTCAGAACAAGAAGCCAAATTACCTGTTCCAAGTCCTCCTCACCGGAAGGCCAATCAGATCCTGGGCTGCAGCAGGAGAAGTGTGGCCAGCAGGGCAAGGGAGGGGATTCTCCCCCTCTGCTCAGCTCTGGTGAGACCCCACCTGGAGTACTGCCTCCAGTTCTGGAGCCCCTATTCCAAGAGGGATCTGGAGGTGCTGGAAGGTGTCCAGAGAAGGGCCATGAGGATGATCAGAGGGCTGGAGCACCTCTCCTATGAGGACAGACTGAAGGAGTTGGGGCTGTTCAGTCTGGAGAAGAGAAGGCTCCGAGGTGACCTCATTGTGGCCTTCCAGTATCTGAAGGGGGCTACAGGAAGGCTGGGGAGGGACTGCTCAGGATCTCAGGTAGTGATAGGACTAGGGGGAACGGAATGAAGCTGGAGGGGGAGATTCAGGCTGGAGGTGAGGAGGAAGTTCTTCCCCATGAGAGTGGTGAAGCCCTGGGATGGGTTGTCCAGGGAGGTGGTTGAGGCCCCGTCCCTGGAGGTGTTTAAGCCCAGGCTGGATGAGGCTCTGGCCAGCCTGCTGTAGTGTGGGGTGTCCCTGCCCATGGCAGGGGGTTGGAACTGGATGATCCTTGTGGTCCCTTCCAACCCTGACTGCTACTATGATACTCTGATACCCCACCGAGGCCACGTGGGGTCCTTCTACTGCAAGCTCCCCCGAGACTTCACCACCCTGGGCCGGCCAGGGGAGCACAGGAGCAGACCCGCTGGCTCCCTCCGAGCAGAGCAGCACAGCCTGGGGACTTGCTGTGCAGGGAGGAAACCCAGGGGCCGAGGCTGGCCTGGCACCAAAGAGTTACAAAACGGCCGTCAATAACCCGTGGCAGGAAATTAGAAGCTCCTGCGGCTTGCAGGAGTGAGGTCCTGGAACAGGTTCCAGCAGGAGTGGAGGAGTCATGAAGCCCACGTCGTTTCAAATGGAGCTGTATGAATAGGCTTCATTATGTGGCTGCCAGCAATAGCAAGGGCTGGGTTGATGGCCAGGAGAGCTCCTTTTAAGGCATTTTGGCCTTTGCCCCACGCCTTGCATTCTCCTGGGACATTGCTTTGCTGGGTTGGTTTTTTTTTTTCCAAGGTGACCTTCAAAGGGTGTCTTTCAGAGAGCCAATTCTGTCCTGCTGGGATTTCTTCACAACCTGTAAAGGATGCTTCCCATGTTTGTGGTGGTTTATGCTCGCTGCTGGCTCTGGATTGGGCAGGGAAGTTGAGTCTGGCCTTGCTGGAAGCCCCGCTGGTCTGCTGCTCTGTCTGTTGGGAAGGGGGCTTGAAAGTCTGAGCTCCTCCAGTGAGTTCCTTGCTCCAAGAACTGTAGGTAGGACTTGGGAAAAGAATGAAAAAGGCTTCATGGAGCCACCAACCCTTTTGCTTACATTAAAATGATGAATATATACATCCCCCCCTTCTTCCCTTAGCTTTCTCCTCTGTTTGTACCTGAAAAAGCTAAGTTCTCCCTGACCCAACCACGCTGGATGAGGCTCTGGCCAGCCTGATCTAGTGTAGGGTGTCCCTGCCTATGGCAGGGGGGTTGGAACTAGATGATCCTTGTGGTCCCTTCCAACCCTGACTGATACTATGATACTATGACCTTAACTGGTCACCAGCTGGTGAAACTGAAACCAGTGGCTGGGTGGTGATAGAAATCATAGAGAATATGATTAAGATGTTTCTCTTGGGATGTGAGCTTTGCCAGGCCCTTCAGGCTGGGCTGGGCTTGTCACAGAACCTGGGATATAGACTCAGAGAACCACAGAATGGTTTGGGTTGGAAAAGCCCTCTAAGATCATCCAGCCCAACCATCAACCCAACACCACCGTGGCTACTAAACCGTGACCCCAAGTGCATGGCCACAGGTTTCTTGAGCACCTGCAGGGCTGGGGACTCCACCACCTCCCTGGGCAGCCTGTGCCAACCCTTGACCACTCTTGCAGCCAAGAAATTTTTCCTCATCTCCAAAGTGAACCTCCCCTGGTGCAACTTGAGACCATTTTCTCTCCTTCTATTACCTGAGACTAGGGAGAAGAGATCAACTCCCACTTCACTCCAACCTCCTTTCAGGGAGCTGTAGAGAGCAATGAGCTCTCCCCTCAGTCTCCTCTTCTCCAGGCTGAACACCCCCAGCTCCCTCAGCTGCTCCTTCCCAGCCCTGTTCTCCAGACCCTTCCCCAGCTTTGTTGCCCTTCTCTGGACCTCCTCCACCCTCTCGATGTCCTTCTTGGAGTGAGGCCCCAGAACTTAACCCAGGATTCAAGGTGTGACCTCACCAGTGTCCATAACAGGGGGACAATCCCTTCCCTACCCCTTCTGGCCACAGCATTGCTGATCCAGGCTAGGCTGCTGGGGGCCTTCTTGGCCACCTGAGCACACTGCTGGCTCATTTTCAGCTGCTGTCAGCCAGCACCTCCAGGGCAACTTTCCAGGCACCATGCGTGCCGCCAGCACGTGATCCAGCAGACCTCTGGGTGCGTTCTGCTGGCCAGCAATGTGCACTTGAGGTCCTGCTGTCCTTCCTGTCTTTGCAGGCAGGAAGCTGCTTTGCTGTGCTGTGCCAGGCTGGCAACCAACCCCCGTGGTGCCTCTGCGCTGATCTCAAAGCTGAACTCCGCATCACCTCAGTGCTGTCAAAGATGCCAAGGGCAGTAAGTTGGGGATTTGTGGAGGTGACTTCCCCGGCGTGGGTGATGCAGGCAGCTGGTGCCAGCACTAATTTGGCACCAGCCCTGCAGTGCCCTTGTAGAGTCAATGTAGGAGTGTATTGCAAGGCAGAACAAAATGGATTATGCCATCGATTCCCAGCAAGCGCAGCCCCCGTGGCGAGGCAGGTTAGAGCAAGCTGCCTCTGAGCCCTGCTCTGCTCCTCCCTTTGCTGCTGGAAACGAAGGAAGGGCCAATTAGAGCTTCACAGGCGTGAGCAAAGCCATGGAGCAGCACTCAAATATTTTAGTGGGAGCAAGAGACTGCAGTTCAAGAATTTCTGAGGGTGGCTTGGGCCAACGTGCTGCAGGGATGCTGCTGAGACACAGCACACGGGGTTGAGGATGAGTGCTTCATCTAACCACCACAAATGCAATCTCCCTTGGCTCAACAAGAGGACACAGTCTCAAGCTGCCCTAGGGGAAGTTTAGGCTCGAGGTGAGGAGAAAGTTCTTCCCAGAAAGAGTAATTGGCCATTGGAATGTGCTGCCCAGGGAGGTGGTGGAGTCCCTGTCCCTGGAGGTGTTCAAAAAGGGCTTGGATGTGGCACTTGGAGCCATGGTTCAGTTGTCAGGAGGTGTTAGCTATTAGGTAATAGGTTGGACTTGGTGATCTCTGAGGTCTTTTCCAACCTGGTTGATTCTGTGAGTCTATGATCTGCTTAATATTTCTTCTCTAGTTGGAGGCATGCAGCTCATGGTGTTCCCCAGGGGTCCAGTCTTGTTCAACATCTTCATCAATGACCTGGATGAAGGACAGAGTTGACCCTCAGCCAGTCTGCAGATGTTACAACCCTGGGAGGAGTGGCTGACACCTCCTCAGGCTTTGCTGCCATTCAATGAGACCTGGACAGATGGGAGAGGTGAGGGAGAGAAACCTCATGGAGTTCAGGCAGGGCAAGTGTAGGGTCCTGCAGCTGGGGAGGAACAACCTCCTGCAGGAGTACAGGGGAGGGCTGACCTGCTGGGCAGCAGCTGTGAGGAGAAGGACCTGGAAGTGCTGGTGGACAGGAAGTTGCCCATGAGCCAGCAATGTGTCCTTGTGGCAAAGAAGGCAAATGGTGTTCTGGGGTTCATGAAGAAGAGTGTGGCCAGGAGGATGAGGGAGGCTTTCCTTCCCACCTGCTCTGCCCTAGCAAGGCCACAGCTGAAGTCATGAGTCCAGTTTTGGACTTCCCAGTGCAAGAGAGACAGGGAACTACTGGAAAGAGTCCAGTGGAGGCTGTGAAGATGCTGAGGGGCCTGAAGCATCTCTGTGAGAAAGAAAGGCTGCGAGCCCTGGGGCTGTTGAGCCTGGAGAAGAGCAGCCTGAGAGGTTGTAGAGTCTCTTTCTCTGGAGAGCTTCCAACCCCCCTGGCCATTGTCATCCTGAGCAAGCAGCTGTGGGTGCCCTGCTTCGGCAGGGGACTTGGACTGGATGCTCTCCAGAGGTCCCCTCCAGCCCCTACACGCTGGGACTCTGGAATTCTGTGATATGTTTGTGTCTGTATAAACAAGACAGCAACACAAAGAGCTTGCTTTCCCCAGATCAATACTTGCTGGTTTCTATCAGAGCAGATCAGTAACTAATCCTTTCTCCTTCACCTCGAGGGCAGCCCAGGCATATTTATTACAGAACAGGACCTTTCCTGCACCAGCCTGAGGATCGTTAACCAGTCTTAAGGATGAGACACTTCCCTCTGCACCTGGCAGTGCCCAGCCACCAATGTGGCCATGCCAGTGCCTGCTCCATAGAGGACACTGAGCATAGAACCATTAAAGTGTGAAAAGACCTCCAAGTTGATGAAGTCCAGCCCTCAACCCAACACCACCATGGCCACTAAACCCTGTCCCCAAGTGCCATGGCCACATGTTTTTGAACACCTGCAGGGATGGGGACTCCACCACCTCCCTGGGCAGCCTGTGCCAACCCCTGACCACTCTTGAAAGAAAAGAAATGTTTCCTCATCTTCAGAGTGAACCTCCCCTGGTACAACTTGAGGCCACTTCCTTTTGTCCTATCGTGTGTTCCTAGTGAGAAGAGACCACCCCCCAGCTCGCTGCAACCTCCTTCCAGGGGTTGTAGAGGGCAATGAGATCTCCCCCTCAGCCTTCTCCAATCTGAATGACCCCAGTTCCCTCAGCTGCTCCTCCCCAGGCTCCAGACCCTTCCCCAGCTTTGTTGCCCTTCTCTGGACCTGCTCCAGCTCTCAATGTCCTTCTTGGAGTGAGGAGCCCCATAACTGAACCCAGGATTCAAGGTGTGACCTCGCCAGTGCCCAGCCCAGAGGCACAATCCCTTCCCTACTCCTGCTGGCCACAGCATTGCTGATCCAGGCCAGGATGTTGGTGGCCTTCTTGACCGGCTGGGCACACATACTGGCACATCTTCAGCCAGCAATGGGAGATTCAGAGTGCCAGGGCTCTGGACAGTGGTGGGTGAGAGGCTGCTGGGAGGGAAGGGAACTGGTTAAGTCTGGGATGAACCATTTGCTTGGAGTGGGTAGAAAACTCTCCAAGCCCCTTGGGCTTTGTCATGCTGAGCTTTGTGTCCAACCCAATCAACCATTAAGAGGGGGAGTTTCCTTTGTCCCTGCATTGGTCTTTGTATCTTCAAGGGAGACAATAGGGAGATTATGCTTTAAAATAATAATTTAAGAGCTCAGTGAACACAGATAGAGGAAGAATAACTGGTGGCAAATGAAAAGGCTCTTGATGTATGAGCTCGATAAAGGTTGTTGGCTAGGAGAAGCTCTACATTCAGCACAGCAAGCCAGGGTGATCATGTAGTGCCCAGCTTAAAGATCCCCCTGCTTTGTCTATATTTTATGGAGGGATTTAAGATGAAAAATCTTGGGTTTGCTAAGAGACCAGCAACAAAACCTGATGCTTTAACCTTAGATTTCAGTGGGGCTGCTTTCTACCTCCTGCAGTTTAAACAGAAGTTATTACAGCTGTTGAAATGGTTGAAGAGAACCATTAAGAGGGAGAAGTTTCCCAGATGGCCAGGAAGGCTGACAGCAGCCTGGCCTGGATCAGCAATGCTGTGGCCAGCAGGAGCAGGGCAGGGGTTGTCCTCCTGTACTTAGCCCTGCTGAGGCCACAGCTCAATCCTGGGTTCAGTTTTGCTCTCCTCTCTCCAAGTAGGACATTGAGTGGCTGGAGCAGGTCCAGAGAAGGGCCTGGGGAACAGGGCTGGTGAGGAGCAGCTGAGGGACCTGGGGTTGTTTAGCCTGGAGAACGGAAGGCTGAAGGGAGAGCTCATTGCTCTCTACAGCTCCCTGAGAGGAGGAGAGGAGGCTGATGGTGGTTGGTCACTTCAACCTAGTAACAAGGAGAAGAGGAAATGGCCTCAAGTTGCAGCAAAGGAGGTTTAGGTTGGACATTAGAAGAAAATTCTTCACTGAGAGGGTTCTCAAAGCCTGGCACAGGCTGCCCAGGGAGGTGGATGAATCCCCATCCCTGGAGGTGTCTAAGAGAGGCAGAGATGTGGTGATGAGAGCCATGGTTTAGCACCAGGCCTGGGAGTATTAGAGAATGGTTGGACTGGATGATCTGAAGGGTTTTATCCAACCCAAACAATTCTGTGATACTATGAGGGGACAGAGGAGGGGACAGAGGAGACAATGATTTGGGAGGAACAGAAGCATCCTGGAAAAGGAGAGTCACAAGGTAAAAAAAGATCTCAGAGTAGCTCTCAGGGCAAGACTCCAGCCAGGCTCTGTGCAGCTTCTGTACCCTTATTCTGGGGGCAAATCCCTTCCATGGGTGCTAAGAAGTAGCTTTCAAACAGGGAGCTGGACTAAGTGGGGGTGAGGAGACAGCTAATCTCTGCACCAGATGATCCTCATTCCACCAGGCCAGGGACAGCCATAGCCACACTCTCTCCTATTTTAGGTCAAATAGGAAACTAAATAATGAAGTTGAGTCTGCTTCTCTCTGGTCCACATCACTCCTGCAAAAGCCTCAGGCAGTGAGAAAGTTGCTTACAGCCCTTTCTGGGAGAAGAATTTACTTAGTTCTGGGCAGAGAATGGTTAAAAGACAGCCTAGAAATCATCCCAAAGCCATCAGAAGATGGTTTTCCTTTCCCCTCCTTTCTTTCCATTCCTCAATCACAGAACCTGGTGTAATTGGTCTTTGGAGGGATGATTTATTCACAGGCTTTTAATGTGACCTACATCCAATCTTCCTCATCATCAGCAGCCATTGTTCTTGGGGCTCATTTTAATCAGCTGTCTGGCTAATCCAGACTGATTGTCTAGTGGCTTTCACACATGTTGAGGCAGGGTTCTTCACAGCAAGGGGGAAAAAAAATACCCCAAACAACCAATCCAGGAGAAGTCCTTTTCCTTGCAGTCATCTTGAGCTAGACCCTGTGAGCTGTGTGTTTCTCAGCTGTGAGGCACCACTGATGCTGGATGATTGTATCCCAAGTTTCTCTTCCAGCTTTGTTCAGCTGCTGTTAACTGGCATCCAGAGTCACTTCTCCTCCTTCTCTTTCATTTCCTGAGCTGTCTAAAGTGCCCCAAGACCTACCAGTGAAACCAGGCAGGGATCCATCTCTCCTCTGCTAGCCATCAAAGTTGATTTCATCCCAGGTGCCCTGACTGAAGGAAGCTGTGACTCATTTAATGGCTGTGGTGCTGGTAGGTCAATGGTTGGACTCACAGAATCACAGAAACATTCAGGTTGGAAGAGACCCTCAGGACCACCAAGTCCAACCCAGAACCCTACTCTACAAGGCTCACCCCTAAACCATAGCACCACAAGCACCACATCCAAACCACCTTCAAACACATCCAGGGTTGGTGACTCCACCACCTCCCTGGGCAGCACATTCCAATCCCTGACCACTCTTGCTGGGGAAAAACAATTCAGTGATTCTATGATTATGGGATGGAGGAAGCATCTCTGAAGGGCACCAGAGCCACCTCAACCCTCCCAGTGGCTCAGGGAATGTATATTAGGGAATCTTTCCACAAATCTCCTGCAGTTCAGATGAGGCCAGGAAAGGGGGAGCAGGACACCCAGGCTGCTGGGACCTTGCTGGTTGGATCATCCTGCAGACAGCTTTAGGTCAAGAGGTGGCAAAATCTGGCACTTGGTCAGTGCTCAGGTTTGCAGCTTTACAGCCACTCCTTTGTTGTTGCTTTTGAACATGGAGACTACTAATGAAGACTACCTGAAGACAACATGAAGACTAATAATTAAGATATTCCAGATCAGACTTGATGTGGCCCTGGATCACAGGATCAGAGGATGTTAGGGGCTGGAAGGGACCTCCAAACATCATTGAGTGCAATTCCCCTGCCTGAGCAGGATGACAGAATCCAGCACAGGTCACACAGGAACACATCCAGACAGGGCTGGAAAGGCTCCAGAGAAGGAGACTGCACAAACTCTTTGGGCAGCCTGCTCCAGGGCTCTGTGACCCTCACAGTGAAGAAGTTCCTCCTCATGCTGAGGTGGAACCTCCTGTGCTGGAGTTTATATCCATTGCCCCTTGTCCTACCCCAGGGTGCAAGTGAGCAGAGCCTGTGCCCTCCCCCTGGCCCCCAGCCCTCAGATCACACTCTCACAGTATCACCAAGGTTGGAAGAGACCTCAAAGATCATCAAGTCCAACCCATCAATATTTATAAACATTTACTAAGTCCCCTCTCAGTCTCCTCCAGACTGAACCCCCAGGGCTCTCAGCCTCTCCTCACAGGGCAGTGCTGCAGTCCTCTCAGCATCCTGGTAGCCCTCCCTTGGACTCTCTCCAGCAGGTCACTGTCCCTCTTGAACTGGGGAGCCCAAAACTGGGCATCCTGATCTAGTTGGAGGTGTCCCTGCTGGCTGCAAGGGGAATTGGACAAGGTGACCTTTGAGGGTCCCTTTCAACCCAATGCAACCTGTGCATTAATCAAGCTTTGGCTGTAGGAGACTTACAGGAACCCAGACTGCTGGAGAGCCCCCAGTGGAGAGGCAGAGAGCTGGGGGAGCTTCCCTGGCCCAGTGTGCCCAGCCCAAGAGCTGCTGGTGGGGACTGAGCAGTGGGAAGTCTGCTGAGGAGGAGCTGACATCCTTCATCTCCCATGGAGAAGGGGCATGGAGCAGCTGAGCAGCTGGACTGTGGTGCTGGTGACAGTCTGGGGGAAACTGGGCTGCTGCTGAGTGTTATGATTGGAAGTGACAGCAGAACCCTGTCCAGGAGGTGCAGGGGCGGTTTGCTTGTTTAATTTTTTGGGGTGCTATTAATCTCTGCTCAGGAGGGTGCCACAGTCCTGTTCTAAGGCACTGCTGCTTGTGTGGGTGTGGGGAGAGGCTGTGCAGACAGAATGTTGACTTAAGGGAAGTAAGGGCTGAATTTTAATGTGGGGTTTTTACTGATTTTGTTTCGGTTTTGAATCCCACTCTGCTGCAGAGCTGACTTCACAAGCCCCACACCTTCCTGTGACTGTGCAGAGCAAGCTCAGGGCTCCTGCTTCAGTCCCTGCTGAACAATGTCGCTTGTAGAGTCATAGAATCACAGAAAGGGATGGGTTGGAAGGGACCCCAAAGCTCATCCAGTTCCAGCCCCCTGCCATGGGCAGGGACACCTCCCACCAGCCCAGGTTGCTCAGGGCCTCATCCAGCCTGGCCTTGAACACCTCCAGGGAGGGGACATCCCTGGGCAACCTGTGCCAGGGTCTCACCACCCTCACTGGAAAGAATTTCTTCCTAATCTCCAGACTACATCCTCCCTCTTCCAGCTCAAATCCATTGCCCCTCATTCTTTACAATGAGGGTGGTGAGACACAGGAACAGGTTGCCAAGGGCGGTGATGGAGGCTCCATCCCTGGAGACACTAAAGGTCAGGCTTGATGGGGCCCTGAGCAGCCTGATGATGGCCTTTGACTGACAGTTGGACTCAGTGATCTTAGAGGTCTTTTCCAACTGAAACAATTCTCTGATCCTGTGATTCCATGATTCTGTGTCCTTGCTCACTGCAGGGGGATTGCACTAGATGACCTTTGGAGGTTCCCTTCCAACCCCAACCACTCTGTGATTCTATGACTCTGTGATTCTATGTCCCTGCTCACTGCAAGGGGGTTGGACAAGTTGGCCTTTCAGGGCCCCTTCCAACCCAGCCCCTTCTGTGATTCCATGATTCAGTGATTCTATGATTCTAGAGCACTGGAGGTGTTTCAGAAGAGCCTGGATGAGGCACTTGGTGCCATGGTTTAGTTGATTAGATGGTGCTGAGTGATAGGTTGGACTCAGTGATCTCAAAGGTCTTTTCCAACCTGGTCTGGTCTATTCTATTCTATTCTATTCTATTCTATTCTATTCTATTCTATTCTATTCTATTCTATTCTTTGCCCCTGCTCACTGCAAGGGGGGTTGGACAAGTTGGCCTTTGAGGGTCCCTTCCAACCAAGCCCCTTCTGTGATGTGTGTTCTCCTGCCAGGCTTTGGGCACCTGACAGACAGGCAGGAGGGGTTGTGGGCCAAGGTGGGATGAGGTCTTTCGAGTCCTGCAGGTGAAGGAAAGCAGTTCCCTGGAAGCCTCTGTCCTCCACCCAGCAGGCAGGCTTGCCAGATGCTCCCTCCATTAAAATGCAGGGAGGTGTAACTCTGACCCCAGCATCCATTCCCTCCAGGATCTGGGGTCTCAGAAGCTTCGCTTGTTTATGCTTAAAAGCATTTCCACTCACCTTTGAAATCATCTCTCTCTCTCTCTTGTCCCCCTCCCCCACGGCTGGAGCAGTGCGAGGTGCTTTACATTCCCTCTCCCCTCCCTCCCCCCTCCCCTGCCTGGCTGCCGGGGCGGCTGCGTGCATGCGTTAGTGGCTGCCTGATGGTCCTGCCCGAGCCGGCGGCGCTGCTAAGTACCCTCCCAGCGCTTAATGCTGCAATTATTATTCTGCTGGGCATCTCCAGAAACTTCTCGCAGTTGGATGAGTCTAAGCCTTTTACCTCAGCTCCATTAACAAACGTCTTCAGCATCCTGCGTGCGCTAATGGCCTGCAGGGCACGTGCCTCCTGGAGATGCTGCCACCTTCCCCCACACCCCGTGGAGAGGACCAAAAGCCTCCTCTGAACGCGCCCCCCCCCCCCCCCATCGGTTATAGTCTGTCCAGGAATCTCAACATACCAGGTGGCTGTTAGCACAGCACTGCCCACCCCCCCCCGAGCAGCTGGGGGCTGCTCCCCTACCCTGCTGCCAGCAGCTCCTCTGTCCTGTGTGATGCATGTTGCATGCAACAGACATTTGTCACCCAGAAGTGCTGCTGCCAGGCTGAATACTTCATGGCAAAGCACCTCTGTCACTGCCCAGCTCTCTGACCTTCAGCACAGCACCTTAGCAGTCATTGCTGGTCCTATTTTTAGTTGGAATGCTGCATCCAGAACATCCCAAGCACCAGGAAAGGGGAGAAACACCTCCAGGCCCACCATTTGATCTTGAAGGTCTTTTCCAACCTGGTTAATTCTATTCTATTCTATTCTATTCTATTCTATTCTATTCTATTCTATTCTATTCTATTCTATCCTATCCTATCCTACTCCTACTCCTATTCTATTCTATTCTATTCTATTCTATTCTATTCTATTCTATTCTATTCTATTCTATTCTATTCCTACTTCTATTCTATTCTATTCTATTCTATTCTATTCTATTCTATTCTATTCTATTCTATTCTATTCTTCTATTCTATTCTATTCTATTCTATTCTGTTCTATTCTATTCTATTCTATTCTATACTACTCCTACTTCTATTCTATTCTATTCTATTCTATTCCTAGGCCAGCATCTTCCTGCCCACCTCCTTATACCTTGTCATAGACAAGGCATTGCCATGGCCAAGCCAACGTCTCCAAGGGCTGTATCTGAGGCTTGGAGGCAGGTGAGGTGTTTGGATGCATGCTCAGGGAGTTCCCATAACTGGAGATGATGTGAGGGCTGGTTGCCTTTAGCCTGGAGTCCTCTGGGTTTGCCTCGACCTCAGCACCCCTGCAGGAGGTCTTAAGAAGGGCCAATATTGGTTGTTTCAGAAGGGGATGTAGGAAGGAGTCATTGTTCAGCTCCTGTCAGAAGAGCTGTTTGCAGCTTGAGAGCAGAGACAAATCTCCTGCCAATGTCTATGGGAACTGCTGCCACTCAGGACATGCCAGCACCCAGTGTCAACCCTTTGCTGGCCAGCAGCAGGATGATGATGTGCTGGGCCAGAAGTAGGTGATGGGGGTGCTGGGTGTGCAGAGGGTAGGTGATGTGCTGGGGGTGCAGGGGGCAGGTGATGTTCTGGGTGTGCAGAGGGTAGGTGATGTGCTGGGTGTGCAGAGGGGTGGTGGTGGGGGTGCTAGGTGATGTGCTGGGTGTGCAGGGGGTAGGTGATGTGCTGGGGGTGCAGGGGGTAGGTGGGTGGGGGTGCAGAGGGTAGGTGGTGTGCTGGGGG
Source organism: Picus viridis (assembly GCA_033816785.1). Taxonomy (NCBI): domain Eukaryota; kingdom Metazoa; phylum Chordata; class Aves; order Piciformes; family Picidae; genus Picus; species Picus viridis. The sequence goes on along the minus strand of CM066597.1, from coordinate 6,432,811 downwards.
TGCAGGGGGTAGGTGATGTGCTGGGGGTGCAGAGGGTAGGTGATGTGCTGGGGGTGCAGGGGGTAGGTGATGTGCTGGGGGTGCAGCAGGATGATGCTGTGCAGGGTGTGCAGCAGAGCCAGCAGCAAAAGGCTGCAGGCAGTGTGCTGAGGCAGGCTGCTTCTCAAATGCATCCCTTGCCTGCCACTTCCAGCTCATCCTTCATCACCTTAATGAGTCCTACTTCCAGGTGACAGCAACACCTCAAACCATGCCAGGTGCTTTCAAGATGCCTCTGCCTGCCCTGGAGGGGATACAATCTAAGTCCACCTCACCCTGGAAATTAGGCTTGTGGGGAGCATAGAAGCATTGAAGTTGGCAAAGCCCTCTAAGATTCTCATGTCCACATTCTCCCCAACCCTTCCATGGCCACTAGACCATGCCCCCAGGTGCCACATCTATTCATTTTTTAACACCTCCAGGGATGGGGACTCCACCACCTCCCTGGGCAGCCTGTTCCAATCCCTGACCACTCCTGCAGCAAAGCAATTTTTCCTAATCTCCAGCCTAAACCTCCCCTGACACAACTTGAAGCCATTTCCTCTTGTCCTGTCATTAGTTACTTGGGAGAAGAGTCCAACAGCAGCCTCACTGCAACCTCCCTTCAGACAGCTGTAGAGAGCAATAAGGTCTCCCCTCAGCCTCCTCTTCTCCAGGCTAAGCAACCCCAGCTCCCTCAACCTCTCCTCATAAGACCTGCTCTCCAAACCCCTCCCCAGCTTCATTGCCCTAAGAGGGAGGAGGTGAAAGTGCTGCTGCTTCCCATGGCTTTGGCAAGCTGGTGAGATCCATGGGGCAGCATGTTTGTGGGGTGATGATATGGGCCAAGACAGGTGTGCTTGGAGCAGCTCATCCTCACAGGATGGTAGGGGTTGGAAGGGACCTCAGAAGATCATCGAGTCCAATCCCCTGCCAGAGCAGGACCATAGAATCCAGCACAGCTCACACAGGAACACATCCAGACAGGGCTGGAAAGGCTCCAGAGAAGGAGACTCCACAACCTCTCTGGGCAGCCTGCTCCAGGGCTCTGTGACCCTCCCAGTGAAGCATTTCCTCCTCATGTTGAGGTGGAACCTCCTGTGCTGGAGTTTATATCTATTGCCCCTTGTCCTATCCCAGGGTGCAAGTGAGCAGAGCCTGTGCCCTCCCTCCCTCCTCCTCACAGCCAAAACTCTTCCAGGAAGCAACAGTGCCGAGGAGTCCCTGCTGTGTGTTTCTCCCCCTCCTACATCTGCCTTTGGCTCCGGGTGGATTAATAGCATGATGGGCTGAGTGTTTTCTGTTGGTTTATTCATTCCTGGGCTTGTTTTGTCAATTGAGCAGCTCTTGTTACCCCAGAAGGAGCTTAGGGGATGATGTATGGCCCTGACAGCAAGATTAAACATCCCATTTACTGCACCCTGTCTCCAGAATTCAGCCAGCAGAGGCACGTGGAGCAGCAGCAACAGTCACCAAGCAATCAGAAAGCAGAGTTTTCATCTTCAGTTCATTCCTTGAGGGGGAGAAAGGGAAGGAGAAGACAGAGGGAGAAGGAGAAAAGGGCTGGAAGGGGCAGAAGAAAGGGGGGAAAAATATCTGAGAGGGGGAAAAATGAGGTGGAGGTATTGAGAGGATTGAAATGAGCTCAGGGTTTGCAGCCTCTGTCTCAAAAATCATAGGGTCTCAGAATCATTAAGGTTGGAAACGGCCTCTAAGATCATCATAAAATCCTAGCAGAGCAGCTGAGGACTGTCCAACTGGGAGCCTTTGCTGGTGCATGGCCCCATCACTTGTGCTTAAATGCTGCTTTAAGTGGCATCTCCTGACGTGTTTGGGGGTTTATTTAGGAACCGCAGCTGCTCTGGGCTGAGTAGGAGCTCAAGGCATGTGGGATGGCTCTGAATGCCAAGTGGGCCTGGGTGGCAGATACCCAAGGCTTTGCCTTGCTGCTGCTCCTGTGCCAGAGAGGAGCAGATGGGAGAAGAGCTGAGAGCAGCTTTGGAAAGGCAGAGCTGTTTCGGTCTAGCTGTGATGAGCTGAGCTCCTCTGGGCTGGGCTGCAGCTTGTCCTGGGACCCAGTCCTTGGTGGGAGCACACAGGCTGGGGCTGAGGCAGGGTGAGGTGCCCCTTTGCCCTCCTGCAAGCTGGGGGAGCACAGCACCATCTGCTGTGCTGGCAGAAGGCCTCCTGTTCCTGGCTTCCAAACCTTTCTTGGTCCCAGGAGGAGGTTGTGAACCTCTTTCGTGTTCGAGCTTGGCTGGCACTGAAGGTTGCTCAGCTGCAAAACACAACACGCAGTGGAAATGTTCCTCAGGTCCACTCCAGGGCAGGAGATGCATTGGGGCAGGCTCTTCCCACAGCCCCTTCTGATGGTAATTTGCACTGGGACACCTGCAAAGAGGGACAGAAGAAGTGGAGATCAGAGAATTAGCACTGCCTAGATACTTGCAGCCTGGCCTGAGCGAGCATGTGGCAGGTCTTTTACTGCTTGCAGTAGGTCACAGCAATTTTTCCCCCGTGCATGAGGCCATCAGATGGGGGAGGATTCAAGCCTCATATCTCCATCCCTCTGGGTTTTTCGGATGAAGGAGACAACTCCTCCTGGTGTCCCCTAGTCCTGTGACCCAGATGATGCACAGTGGTGTGTGTCTTGACCATGTGTTTTAGGGTGACAGCTCGTGGTGTTGAGCCTGGACACAGAAAAGGCACAGGTCAGGCCAAGAGCTGCTCCTCACAGTCCTGTAGATACAACAGGTCCTCAGTACAAGTTCTGGGACTTCACTGGCAAGGTTTGCATCACTTCTTCTCCTCTCCAGGACTCCTCTCAGACACTTTTGTAAGTGATGGGAGATTCTGCTTGCCTCTTTGGATATGAGTGCAGAGGAGGGCAAGGAGCTGGGGAAGGGCCTGAATAAATCTGATGAAGAGAGACTGAAGGAGCTGGGGATGGTTAGTTGGGAGATGAGGAGGCTGAGGAGAGACCTCATTGCTCTCTACAGCTACCTGAAAGGAGGTTGTGGAGAGGTTGGTGCTGGTCTCTTCTCACAGGCACTTAGTGATGGATCAAGAAGGAATAGCCTCAAGCTGCAGCTGGGGAGGTTTAGACTGGACACTAATGAGCATTTTTTTCCCAGCAGGAGTGGTCAGGGATTGGAATGAGCTGCCCAGGGAGGTGGTGGAGTCACCAACTCTGGATGTGTTTGAAGGTGGTTTGGATGTGGTGCTTGGGGCTATGGTTTAGGGGTGAGCCTTGTAGAGGAGGGTTCTGGGTTGGATTCAGTGATCTTGAGGGTCTGTTCCAACCTGAATGTTTCTGTGATTCTGTGACCTGCCCCCTTGCTTCAGGGTGTCCTGCTTCATCACCTGCTGCAGACTGGGAACTGCTGAAATCCCTCCAACTTGAATAGAGTAGAGTAGAGTAGAGTAGAGTAGAATAGAATAGAATAGAATAGAATAGAATAGAATAGAATAGAATAGAATAGAATAGAATAGAATAGAATAGAATAGAATAGAATAGAATTAACCTGATTGGAAAAGACCTTTGAGATCATCAAGTCCAACCTCTCATCCAACACCATCTAATCAACTAAACCATGGCACCGAGTGCCTCATCCAGGCTCTTCCTAAACACCTCCAGTGATGGTGACTCCACCACCTCCCTGGGCAGCACATTCCAATGGCCAATCACTCTCTCTGTGTAGAATTTCTTCCTAACACCCAGCCTAAACCTCCCCTGGCACAGCTTGAGACTGTGTCCTCTTGTTCTGGTGCTGGTTGCCTGGAAGAAGACACCAACCCTCACCTGGCTACAACCTCCCTTCAGGTAGTTGGAGAGAGCAAGAAGGTCTCCCCTGAGCCTCTTCTTCTCCAGGCTAAACACCCCCAGCTCCCTCAGCCTCTCCTCACAGGGCTGTGCTCCAGACCCCTCCCCACCTTTGTTGCCCTTCTCTGGACACCTTCCAGCAACTCAATATCTTTCCTAAACTGAGGAGCCCAGAACTGGACACAGGACTCAAGGTGCAGCCTAACCAGTGCTGAGTACAGAGCAGAGTGACCTCCCTGCTCCTGCTGGCCACACTGTTCCTGATGCAGGCCAGGATGCCATTGGCCTTCTTGGCCACCTGGGCACACTGCTGGCTCGTGTTCAGCCTACTATCAGCCAGTACCCCCAGGCCCCTTTCTGCCTGGCCGCTCTCCAGCCCTGGGCAGAGGGACAGCTCTGAGCACTGAATAGGTTGATCCATCTTAGCTGTGGCACTTCTCAAGCCACAGAGAGAGCTCCCACACTCGCTCAGGGAGGAAGATGGCCAGCCTCTTGGATCTGCTCAGAGCTGCCCCTCCTGGTATTTGAGCGCTGGGGGTGGTTGTGGCTTTTCCCTGGCTCGGTAAATGTCACTGTGAAACGATCACATCTAACCATGCCCGAGGTATCAGCAACGGCAACGACAAAAAAGGTCAACTCCAACTGTAAATATTTCAAGCCTTGTAAAATATTCATGGCTAGCCATGAATACTGAAGAGCTGGGACGGGCCAGAAAGCCTCCAGCTCACTCCTTGCCCCTGCCAACCAGGCTGCACATCTGCTGCTTGGTCGGAGCTGTCTCCTCCTGCTGCCTTCCAAGGCTGCTTCCCAGCAGCGCCTCCTCTGCTCTGCTGGATGCAGCCATCTGAGGAGTGCTCCAAGCTTTCTCCAGGTATTTTTGGCTAAGCACAGCTGGCTGTCTCAGGGGCTTGTGTCTACTCTCCCCACTCACATACCTAGCTGTCCTCTGCCAGCTTTCGGGGCACACCAGGCACATGAGTGCCCAGACTGCCACCATGGCTCGGTGAAGAAGAGCTGGGCTCCCCCTGGGTTTGTGCTGCTCTGCACACACACACACACAGACCTCTCTGGCTTGAAAATCCTGGGCAAGCTCTCCTGTTTTCTTAAGCCAGCAGATGTAATGGGAAGCAAACAGACTGGTTGAAGGTCATTCTTCTACCTAAACCAGGAACAGCAATGTCCAGGGCAGGCAGAAACCAGCAGCTGCCAGCGTAGCTGGGCTGGACTGTGGAGTTAGACCGCATGGGAAAAGAACAGACTGGAAAAGAAAGGAATCAGGGAGTCACAGAATCATTTGGGCTGGGAAAGACCTTTAAAGTCATCAAGTCACAGAATCACAGATTCAACCAGGTTGGAAAAGACCTCAGAGATCATCAAGTCCAACCTATGACCTAATAGCTAACACCTCCTGACAACTAAACCATGGCTCCAAGTGCCACATCCAAGCCTTTCTTGAACACCTCCAGGGACAAGGACTCCACCACCTCCCTGGGCAGCACATCCCAATGGCAAATTACTCTTTCTGGCAAGAACTTTCTCCTCCCCTCCAGCCTAGACTTCCCCTGACACAGCTTGAGACTGTGTGCTCTTGTTCTGCCTTTATGTTTTGTTCAACCATTAGAAAGGGGAGGTGCCATGAGGGGGAAAGGAGCTGCAGAGCTACCATAACCTCTGCCCACAAACCATCCTTTCTGCCCTGTAGGGCAGGGTTTCCCTCAGCTGCTCCTCAACAGGCCTGTTCTCTGGCCCCCTCACCAGCTTGGTTGCCCTTCTCAGGACACTGAGACACCTCAGCCCAAGATTGTGCCCAGTTGTGCTGGGTGGTTGGCACCCATAGTGAAAAAGAGGGTTTCTGCCTCCCAGAGAACTGAGGAGCTGAAGAATGTGATGAGGAACCAGAGACAGAGCAGACCCAGGGGCTGGATTTTCTTCTTCCAGCTAATAGGAAGCAGTTTTATTTAACAACATCTTTCTGGCCCCTTGGCAAAACCCTAATCAAATATCAATAGATAGCCTCAGACTTGCTTTGACTGGACCAGTGCTTCAATAAATAACCCTCACTCTCCTAAGGGCCATTGCAAGCTCTTAGATCTCAGGCAAAGCATCTCTCTCTGAATGCTTTTACTGGGAACTGGAAGGGGCTAATAATCAATAACCAATTGAACAGTGATAGCCCTTGATTCAAAGGAAGCCTCACTCAAGCCCTGACCTGTCAAGGCAATTCAGCTGGGAGGAAACAGTGGTGCCTCTTCATTATAAATGCAATTAAGAGCAGTGGAAATTGCCTCTTTTATGATTTTCTTTTGCTGAGTGGACTCTCAGTGCGGTCCCCACTCAGCATATTGGGGGTGGAAGGAGGGCAGGCAAAAGGCATCTTAGAAAATCATGAAAATCAGGGTTGGGAAAGACCTCAAAGCTCATACAAGTCCAGTCATCAACACCTTCACTCTCTGAAGCAAAAGACAGAGGTTTTGCTTTGCCCACTCCTCTCGTCGGGCTGACTTCTCGGGGCAGGAGTCAGCGATGGGCACCTGCAGCCCAGAAGGCCAGTGGCAGCCTGGGCTGCATCAAAAGTAGTGAGGCCAGAGATGGAGAGAGGAGATCCTGCTCCTCTGATCTGCTCTGGGGTGACCTCGCCTGCAGTGCTGTGTCCAGGTATGGGACTCTCAGCACAAGAAGGACATAGGACTGCTGGAGCAGGTCCAGAGGAGGCCACAAAGATGATCAGAGGGCTGGAGAACCTCTGCTATGAGGACAGGCTGAGTTCAGCCTGGAGAACAGAAGGCTCCAAGGAGACCTTAGAGCAGCCTTCCAATACCTGAAGGGACTACAGGAGAGCTGGGGAGGGACTTGTGACAAGGGCTGGTAGCAGTAGGACACAGAGCAATGGTTTGAAACTAGAGCAGGGTTGATTTACGTTGGACATTAGGTAGAAGTTCTTCCCCATGAGGGTGGTGAGACACTGGAACAGGCTGCCCAGGCAGGTGGTGAAGGGTCCATCCCTGGAGACATTCAAAGTCAGGCTGGCTGGGGCTCTGTGCAGCCTGATCTAGTTGGGGATATCCCTGCTGACTCCAGAGGGGCTGAACCAGATGACCTTTGAAGGTCCCTTCCAAGCCAATGCATTCTACCATCTGATGATTTTTTCCCCCTAACAGAGGCCTCCTGCATGTCCTTGGGTGCTTGGTGCCATCCCTTTGCACGCCAGTTCTCCCCCAGGAAGCTGAGCTGAGCCCTGTTTGTTAGTGTGTCTGCTCTGAGAGTGAGCACAGCACTTTGAACAAACACCCAGCCAGCAGCTCTTCCTCTGAGGAAGGTCTGCACAGCAAAGCAGTCTTGCCAAAGCCCAGCAGTGCATACAAATGGTGCTGCCTGCTGCCTTCTGCACTCAGGCTGTGCTGTAGCTCTTGGCTGGGTGCTTGGCACACACAACCTGAATGGATTGCTTGAGCTTCCCAAAGACTTTCTTCAGGAATCACAGATTTTTCAATCTGACCTCTTGGCCCAAAGCCATTTTGCCCTCCTCAGCCTGACCTTAGGAGTATCCTGGAGATTAAGCCTGGATTCCTTGCCCAAATAGCAGCTTCTTATATGAGGGCAGGTGGGAGGAGGTTCAGGTCCTCTGATGGAGGGGGAAGAAAATGACCTAAGCAATGTCTGAACACTGCCCAAGAGTGAAAGATGTCAGCTGGCCAGAAGAGCTGGCCAAGTGTGCCAGAAATATCAGTGGGTCAGGAAGGCTGGCAGCAAGCAGGCACATTTGCCATGGCTGCAGACACAGCTGCTCTGGCTGAGGAGTCATCTGCAGAAACATCTACATGAGGTCTTGGGGCTGCAGTGGACACTGCCAAGTCCAGCTGAGGAGATCAGAGCTCCAGTGCTAACACCTCAGGTGCTGGGGAAGCAGAGCTCTGGAGACTTCCCCGGGGGACAGCCACCACTCTGGCTGCCAGACATGGGCATCCCAGCGTCTCTGTTTGCTCTCCAGGGGCTCCAGAGCAATTAGGCTCAGTTTGTAATGTTGGTTTTTCCCCTGTCCCCAGCTGTCAGCATGGCTGACACTCCGACACCGGAGATGCGAGAGCCGTGCCAGGAGCGTCCTGCAGCTCCCAGCGCCGCTCCTGCCGAGCCCCCTGCAGACGGGCACAGCCCCGAGCCCTGCGCGGTGCTGCTGCCTCCCAGACACACAGCCAGCTGGCAGCTGCTGGGAGCCTACCACCGACCCACCACCCAGCTGGGAGCCTGCTGTGCTGCAGGTGGGGCTGAGCCTGGAGAAGAGGAGGCTGAGGGGAGACCTCACTGCTCTCTACAGCTCCCTGAAAGGGGCTTGGGGCCGGGTGGGGATTGGTCTCTTCTTGCCAGGAACAAGAAGAAAAGGCCTCAGGTTTTAAGGGATTGGAACATCTCTCACATGAGGAGTAGCTGAGGGACCTGGGGCTGGTTAGCTTGGAGAAGAGGAGGCT